>CAWUFW010001237.1:2415000-3024470 GCA_963921515.1 Calotriton arnoldi
GGGAAGGGGGAATGAGAGTAGGGGCTACAAGCTAAGCACAGAGGCTAAGCAGGAGGGCAATGATGGGGCATAGAATTGTGCAACAGAGGGCAGGAGGAGTGGGCAGGGACATCAAGCTAAGTGGAGGGCAGTAACAGCACATCGGACCATGCAGGGCAGTAGGGAGGGGGCTGGCGCATGGACTCGGAAAACAGGGAGTAGGGAGGTGGATGGGGCAGCAAGCTAACTGAGTAGGGCAGGCTGGAAGGGAAGTGGCAGAACAACGGCCACACACGACTGTAATGAGGGAGCAGGGTCATGTACTTGGACAATAGATGGCAAGGAGGAGGGCGGCAGGAGCAGCGAGCTTGGATGGGGGCAGCACAATGCCAGGCCCTGCGTTCAACTCACCTTCACTGTGCATTGCGATGGGCATCTTGCTTAACGTTAAAAGAAACCTTAGTAATTCACTGAAATGACCAAAGGTTACAGGGACATTATAGTTATGAAATAGAATTTTAAAAAACTTAGAAATTTACTGAAAAAAACTAGAGGGTACAGGGACGTTATAGTTAGGCTCAGATTTCAATCGTACAAAAGCAGCAAAATT
Source organism: Calotriton arnoldi (assembly GCA_963921515.1). Classification (NCBI taxonomy): domain Eukaryota; kingdom Metazoa; phylum Chordata; class Amphibia; order Caudata; family Salamandridae; genus Calotriton; species Calotriton arnoldi. Next base: position 2,415,590 of record CAWUFW010001237.1, read on the forward strand.
TAGCAGTTATAGTTACCTGAGCTAACTATAAAATCTACGCCCCCACAATGCACTGCTTATGACTTCACATATTACATCACTCATGACATGGTCAGTGACATCACTGATGACAGCGCAATGTTTTTTCAATTCTATTTCCTAACAATAACGAACGTTGTTTTTTTCAATGAATATATATATCCATATATATATATTTGTCTGTTTCACGAGGAGGTGATATTTAAAATAAAAAAGAATTGCAAACCAACCTTGATCTAGTGGAGGCGTTTTGTGGTCCGTACCTACAAGGAACCCCCTTTGTGCCGTAGGTGTGCCAGGACTGTTCAATATATATATATATATATATATATATATATATATATATATATATATATATATATATATATATATATATATATATATATATATATATATATATATATATATATATATATATATATATATATATATATATATATATATATATATATATATCTGGTTCTTTCTTTCCAAACGGCACACCGTAGACCAAAATTGCTAAGCGGTTGTTTATTTCAGGCTTCTGACACACTCAACGCGTTGAGTGTGTCAGAAGCCTGAAATAAACAACCGCTTTGCAATTTTGGTCTACGGTGTGCTGTTTGGAAAGAAGGAACCAGCATTTGTATCTTCATTTAGGGGCTCGCCGTCCCGCCGTAGAACGCCGCCGCAAGAGGCAAGGATAGGCGACTGCGTTGCTCAGCAACGCTCAGCTGTGGGATAGATATATATATATATATATAAACAAAGCTTGCTCTCTTAACTTCCAGCCGGTGATAAGAGAGATCCGGACTCCAATTGTGGGTGGCAAAATAAGTTGTTTATTCTCTACACAAAGCCATTACGACGCGTTTCGGACAACACAGTGTCCTTGATCACATGCGGAAACGCAGTCCGCCTCTATTTTTATGTTGCTGTAAATCACCCCCCGGTGTCACATGGTATATAGACATAGACATCAGACTGTGTTATTTCACCGAGAGTAGTCTGTTTTTTTCTCCACAAGTGCTTGCTAATTTGCACGCTTAGCTCTTAATCGTTATGTTGTTCAAAGTTATGGTTAACCAGGTGGTAATGCAGAGGTTCATCACATTAATATTAAAATGTATATAAATGCATGAATGATATTTGTTATTTCTCAACAATATATTCCTAAAACCATGTAACAGTATAAATAAATAAATACCTTCATATTTAAATATTTTAAAAAACTTTAAAACAATTATAACTGCTTAAATGCATTAATATTTCATAGTTGTCACATCAGATTTTATGTTAAGTCTGATCACCCTACCGGTGCAAAAATCACCTTTCATTAAAACCATAAGAACAGGATTACTTACAGATGGCACCTAAAAGAGAAATTTTGTCTCTTATAATAATACTAACCCTATGTCTGCATAAGTGCTTGATTGACATGGTTTCTCAGTATTTCAGTTGTCATAAGATCCTCGAATTAAGTATAGCTAAGAATAAATACCTTACACTCGTGAAAAACATTAATTATTTTTTAAATACATTAGTGAAAAACAAGTGTTGATAAAAATGCTATTGTCATGGTAGGGCAACCGCCCATCATGTAATAAAGTGCTAGTGCAAACCTAAAGCCTATATGTCTAAAATTATTTAATGTGGGTTAAAAATTGGATGAATATAGCAGCAGATGAACTAAAAATCCTAAAAGAATAATCCTAAAAGAATGATCCTAAAAAGAATGATCCTAAACGAAGAGGGATACCTTAATAATTACAAAATCATTTTTCATTTTATTTATAATTATTTTCTTATTCCTTTCTCCTCTCCTTTCTACCTTTGCAAGTGGAACTAGATATGGGTGAGCAAATATCAACACCACATTATACCCTATTCATAGAGTAACAACTCTATAGCAAAAATGCATGTCTACAAAAAATTGTGGAGATCTTCCGTATTGTTGAGCCCATTTGGAACCTTACTATCAAGCTCAAGAATCATACGAGATTCCAACTGGCGCAAAGATCTTTCCCTGTTCCCTCCTCTACGAGGAACAGGAACAGCTGCTATCACAAAGTACTTAAGGCAGCCCAAGTCGTTGTTGTGTGCAGTCCTGAAATGTCTGGCGACTGGGTACGCTGTATCATTATTAACTATTGCTCGTAAGTGCTGCAATATTCTAACATGCACCTGTAGTTTTGTGCTCCCCACATATCGTAAGCCACAGGTGCATGTTAGAACATAAACAGCGTACTCAGTTCTGCAATTGTGGCTGCCTTTAATGGGGATTTCAGTCTGTTGAAAAGGGGTAGAGTATTTGGTGGTGTTCTCTCCAAATCTACATGCCTTACAGGTCGAGCACTTCGAGAACCCTTGTTTCGGCTGCAACCACATTTTCTTAGAGTAAACTTCAGGACTACTTTTAACTATTTGGGACCTCATTGACCTCCCTTTCCTGAAAGTGATTGTGGGGTCTGCTGTAAGATTTTGTGCCAAGACTGCATCCGTGCGTATAATCGGCCAATTACGCTTAATAATGGATCTTATTTTTCTTTCCTGTCGGTTTTAAGTTGTTATCAGTCTAGGTGTATCATTTTCTTTTTGAATATTCCTGATCTCAATTTTAGGTTCCAACAGGGATTCCCTAGATCTAAGTGTTACTTTGGCCTCCGCTTCCTTGAGGACAGACTCACTATATCCTCTATTTTTGAATCTCATCACAGCCTCTTTAGTACACATATTTAAGTCTTGTTGAGTGCTGCATATTCTTTTGAGTCGAAGGAGCTCCCCATATGGGATACTCTGTATCAAATGTTTTGGATGTGAGCTATCGGCATGAAGCGTGGAATTTCCTGCTGACGCTTTCCTATACAAGGTGGTTGCTATTTTGCCTTCCTTAATATATATCCTTACATCCAGGAACTCTATGCTTTCTTTATTAATGTGTGATGTAAATTTTAAGTTCGCCGTGTTCACATTGATACTGTCGATGAAGGAGGCCGCACTATCCATATCGCCCTGCCACACAATAAACACGTTATCTATATATCTAAGGTAATGTTTTACGTGTCTAGCATACAGATCTGAGTGTGCAACTCTGAGAGCCTGCTCCTCCCACCAGCCAACCAGCAAACAGGCATAGCTGGGAGAGAAGCAGGCTCCCATGGCCACCCCTTTCAATTGCTTGTACATTTCATTGCTATACATGAAAAAATTGTTATTCAGGCACCATGATATTAGATCAATCAACATCTTATTGTGTTCATAACATTCAAGTGGCCTAGTGTCCAGAAAATGTTTGACTGCCAACAGTCCCGTAAAATGTTCAATGCATCTATACAAGGACTCTATGTCCAGAGTTATGAGCAACATGTCATCAGTCCATTCAATATCCTTCAGTTTCTTTAAAAAGTCTCCTGTATCCTTTACATATGTGGGGAGCTCTTTAACCATAGGTTGCAGAAAAAAATCCACATATTGGGATATGTGCTCCCCCATGCTTTTAATGGCTGAGATGATTGGTCGCCCTGGAATGGGATTTGTATTTTTATGAGTCTTAGGGATGAAATATATGCTTGGAATCGTTGGATGTTCTACTCATAAGTATTTGAATTCCTCTGCTGATATCAGTCCATCTCTTTTGTATTGATAAAGTTTCTTAGTGAGGAATTCCTTTGCTTTAATATATTCTTTAAAGGAAGTTTTTTCATAACAATATGGGTCTGTCAGTTGTCTTTTTGCTTCTGTCACATACTCTGCTTTAGGCCAAATCACGATGTTTCCACCTTTATCTGATTTCATGATTACCACCTCATGATTATCCCTCAATTTTTTCATTAGTTTGGCATACTCTATTTCTTTATATTTCTTGTTTCGTTGTTTGTGTTTCACTTGAATGTAGAGTTGTTTGATATCATCTATCACTCTCTCGTGAAAAATGTCTATAGAGTCTTTGGGCATCATCGGAATGAATGTTGATTTTGCTTTAAAAGGGCTACTTCCTGCCCCTTGTTGTACGATATCCATTTGTTGAAGGTGCTCCTGAGTAGAATTTGAAGGTGCGGAATTCTCATTATCGTTTGATATTTCATGGTCAAGTTCTTGTAATGTCAGTAAGGCAGAAATATCTGACGCTTGTAGGTTACTCTTGGTGCCTTGCTGTCTCTGTTGCTCAATTTTGTTTGCCGCCAAACCATTTTTGATTGTGAAGAATTTTCTAAGTTTCAATTTCCGAATAAAGCAAAATATGGTTTTGTGGTCCGTACCTGCAAGGAACCCCCTTTGTGCAGTAGGTGTGCCAGGACTGATATATATATATATATATATATATATATATCTCAAAGACTCTCCTTCCAGAGATCCTGGGCCTTAGAAGGGTGGCGCGATGCCGGCGGAGAAAACCGGTAAATCAATATTCATCCAATGCGGGGTTGCCAATCGCGCTCTCGGGTTATCGCAAAACCAAGCAGAACTCCAAAGTTAGAAATGGGGTTTATTAGTGTCATAAACCCTCCGTGACGCGTTTCGACTCACGCAGAGTCTTGATCACACAGTGAGGCAACCAAAAGCAGTAACTTTCATACACTTCCTGTATACAATAAACACAGAAAACGGACAATTTTGCGTTCATGGCAGTGTGCGTGAATTACACTTTCTGTATACAATAAACACAGAAAACGGACAATTTTGCGTTCATGGCAGTGTGCGTGAATTACATAATCGCCATTTGTACGTGGTAAAACCGTATTTTAACTAGGTCGTAATTAATAATGGCAAAGTACAAAACCTGATCAAACACAATGTGTACGAACCATAGAATAAACGCATAGCAAGCCCACTGATTAGTATATGTGGCGTAAATTGTCAGTCCCGAGAATGGTAATGGAGCATGCTGGTATATGTAGTCCAGTAGGAAATGTGAGTTGTCCGGTAGCCTATAAATTACTGGCAGTGTTACTGGATCAAGGTTATGATCAGAAAATATGCCAGTGTACCTGCGTTACCTCAGGGCTCTTGTGTCTCGATTCCGGTAAGATGCACAGCCCGGCCGATACAAGCATCACTGTGTTGTACTGTTTTCGCCAATATAAGAAAGATAATCTGATTGGCTGCCCACACTTCAACCAGGAAGTGTTAGCAGCCATCTTGAAAAATGTTAGAAAAAAAAAAAAAGTGGCAGGGTAGGAATACCCTGACCCCCTAGCCCAGTTCCTGGGGTCCCCCTGGAACCCTGAAGGGCAAAAAAGCATTTTTTTTTAAAACAAATTGCCACAAAATTGCAACAGAAAGAAAAAAAGGAAAAAAAGGAAAAAAACAAGCGCTGTCTTCAAAAAAGCCCCCAGGTGGGCCAGGTCCTGGGGGCATGCCCAAACATTTAAAACAAGCATTAGTAAATGCATTAGGTTTCACCTATGTGATTAACAATAAGCTTTTTTGTTGTAAGTTGTAGCTTGCTGAGTAGTTGTACAATATAAGTTACAGAATGTCTGTTAAATAGTTATGACTTGTTTATGTGCAAAAAGGCAATATATTGTGCTTTACTAGTGGTATTATAAAGTGGGGAGATTAGGTAAGTGGTGGAGGACAAAGATAAATAAACATGTACCTGATAAGGAGGCTTGAAAGTGGTGCAGCTATGGGGAGAATAGGTAAAGGGTGGATGAAAAACCCTACAAGTACAGCGTAAGTGCTGTTTTTGCAAATCCATAAAAACAAGATTGCAAAAACTAGATGAAAAGGTGTTGTTTGGTTAATGTCCATTGTTAAGATAAACAAATAAAAATTAACTTCAAATTTTTCAAATGAGCATTTGAGGAGTTGTGCAATATACGTGAAAGAATCACACTGTTAGTGAGATTATTGTTTTAAGAGGAGCAAGTTTTTTTATTACAGATTTCTCTTATAAAGTTTTTATTTTTATTTTGCACTGCACATTTTTTTGTATTATTGAGAAAAACTTAAACATGAACATAAACTCTGAAACAATAATGAGCATATAGTAAATATTTGCACTTGCATTGTCATTGTGTTACTTATGTTTTACAATTTTTCTTTATTTAATCAGTACACTGTGACATTTTCAATTATTGTGCTATATACTTTGAAGTTTGTACGTTGTAACAAATACTGTATTTTTTTCAAGGCATTTGCTATAAGTCCTGGGACCACTGCACCTTTTGAACCATTGAAATCAGGACCCTAGTGCCTGCCAGATAACTGCACTTTGCCTGTTTTGAGAATGTGAGGTTAGTGTTCTTTGCATTATATAACAATGAAAATACAGGAGGCTGTTTAAATTGCTTTGGAGAACTCAAACCCTTTTAGCAATTATTAAGCTAAAATAACACATGTTAAAAGTATGCAAATAAATATGAATGCATTTTACATCCACAGAAAGATGAACTGCAAAATTCTCACTATATGGAAATAACTCCTGCTTCAGTTTACAGAGTATCGCTCAATTACCACGTTGCTTATTCATATGGCCAAGGGAAAATACAGCAAACGATATAACATGTTTTTGGTGCTAGAACAATACAATATGCACAGTAAAGGCCAGTCTGAGAAAAGCCAGTCTTACCACCTACCTGCTTACTAAGCTAAACGTGCGTGTGTGAAAAAAGTGGAGAACTCACACCAAAGAAGGAAAATTAGTTATAAAATATAGGTGTTTAGTGGTGTGCCTAGAGCTTTTAGTCCCGATGCCACTACACTTTCTGCACTATTGAAATCATGGCTCTAGTGCAAGCTAGATAACTGCATTTATGACTGCCTGTTTAGTAGTAAAATAAAGCAATGTTTGTTGTTTAGAAGAGTTATGACAACTTTTGGCCCCAGTGCCACTGCACCTGCAGCACCATTATAATCATGAACTTAGTGCCTGCTAAATAACTGCCCTTGTGACTGTCTGTTTAGTAATAAAATGTAGCAATAATCTGTGTTTAGTGGGGTCCCTAGAGATGTTGCACCTGCTGCACCATTTAAATCAAGCCCCTCTTAACTGCAAGGTAACTGCACTTGTGACTGCGTGTTTAGTAGTAAAATAAAGCAATATTTGGTGTTTAGAGGGGTTCCTAGAACTTTGGGCCCCAGTGTAACTGCACCTTTCAAATCATGGCCGTAGTGCCTGCAAGATAACTGCATTTGTGACTGCCTGCTTAGTAGCAAAATATAGCAATAATTGGTGATTCGAGGTGTTATGACAAAGTTTTTTTAAAAATGTTAAATCTTTTTATTGCGAGAAAAGCAATAAGGCATGAACATTAAAAATGTAACCTTAGTAGCATCATAGAACAATCAATTATCCATAGTTGTAAAGTAAATTGTGAAATACTTCCCATCCAGCCGCCCCAACCCACCGGCAAGATATCAGAGCCTGTCGTTAGTGGGCAATTCCATACGAAGGACATTAGGGTCAAGAGAAGCAGTCATAGTACATATACCACCTCGGAAATCATTCCACCTCCCCCAGATTTTGACCCATTTCTTGGGGCAACCTCTTCCTTCATATACAGCCCTCTCCGCCAACTTGCACCAGTCCATGTCTTTTTTCCAGGCATCCAGACAGGGCACTGGGGTGGCCCTCCACTCATATGTAATGTTACGCTTTGCCACTATCAACAGTCATAAAGATTTGGTCCATCCGGGTGAGATCTGTGGCCTCCTATATATTAAGTAGACACCAATTCGCAGTAGCTTTCTCATCGCCCCCGCACACCCCATTCAAACATGCATTCACAGAGTTCCAATAGTTTTGAATGGCAGGGCACTCCCAGATCATGTGTAAAAACGTCCCATCTTGGTTCCAACCACAGTGACATAACGAGGTTGATGCCCTGCCCATCCATGCCAATGTGGTACACACATAATAGCTCAGATGAAGGATTTTTAGCTGTACTAAGCGAAACCTGGCTCTAATGGCCACCTCTTGCAAGGACGCCAGTGCCTCCAACCATTCCTCGTCCTCTATCCCCTCTAGATCTCTGTACCGCTGTTCTCGCAACCTGACCAAGGTACTGGGCTGATTATTGAGCAATTTTCTATTCATGAGTGATATTGATTCCTTGGGCATGTATTCATCAAGGAGACTATCCTCCAGCGGGGATATCTCGAGGAGCTCCCCTCCCATCGGCACCGCCGCCTGAAGCGCATGGCGGATCTGTAAGTATCTATATGACTCTGTGGGTGCTATTTGGTATTCTTGTTGTAGTTCCCCAAATGGGATAATCCACACCTGCTTCCACAAATCTCCCACACTAGAGAGACCAATGAGATCCCATTTATCAAAACCCTGTTGTTTACGCAACATCCCTAACAGAGCATTATCCCAAAGGGGAAGGCTGAGGTTAGCTTGCCTTTCCAGCCAAGGGCCTGGAGCACCAAGTTCCAGAAGCTACGTGTGGTTGCTGTGGGGATTAGAAAAGTGTTGGGACGTGAATTGCTGTATAATGCTCTAAGATATCCCCCCGGGAGCATGGCCAGTCTGTTAAGGAGGCAGGCAGTGTCCTCGTACGGGAGGTAGGCCCACTGATTGATTGTTATAAGTTGCGCTGCCTAGTAGTACTGTTGTATATTTGGGAGGGCGATGCCACCATCATACCATCCCCTTGTCAATTTTTGAAGGGTTATGCGAGCTGGACCCCCATCCCAAAACAGTGTGCGAATTTCCCTGTTGATGGCCTGGAAGTAGGAGGGGGAACCAAGTAAGGTTTGGTATGTAGTGCATAGAGAAAGCGGGGCAATGCTATCATTTTAAACAGAGCGGCTTTCCCTAAGAGGGACATGGGCAGGGTCCTCCAGTGTTGTATGTTGTTTCTGAGGCATGACAGAGGTGGGTCCAGGTTTCTTGTGAAGAAAATCCCTGGGTCAGCAGAAATGTAAATCCCTAAATATTAGAAGCCCTCCACTGCGACCTCAGCCGTGCAGTCTTGAGGCAATCGTGGGGCTTCCCCATGTAGGAGATATATGAAAGATTTGTCCCAATTGATGGTCTACCCAGAGTAACGGCGAAATAATGTCAGAATGTGCATTACTCTGTCTAGGGTGGCGACTGAGTCAGAGAGATATAACAGAATGTCAGCCGCATATAAGGAGATGCGTCCTCCCAGTCTTCTGTCCATTTTAGACCTCAGATCAGGGGGCCCTGCCTGATCCACGTCGCTAGCAGCTCCAGAGCAAAGGCAAATATGAAGAGGGCAACCCTGATGGGTCCCACGCTGTAGGTAAAACACAGAGGATGTACCCAGACTGACCATCATCTGAGAAAGAAGAATAATGTATAACAATTGTATCCATGCCAAAAAGCTCGGGCCAAAGCCCAGCCTGCCTAGGGCCTAGAACATGTATGGCCCCTCAATGGTATCAAAGGCCATACATGCATCGAGCGACATCATAAGGGCATCCTCTCGGAGCCCCCCGGCAGGGCCCAGGACCCCCAGCAGGTGGCGTAAGTTGAGTGAGATGTTACGTCCGGGCATGAAGCCGGATTGGTGCTGGTGTATCAGTGACGCCATTACCTGGAATACTCTGATGGCCAGTAATTTCGCTAATATTTTTACTTCAGCTTTCAGTAGCATAATAGGCCTGTATGAAGCACAGGCATCAGGGGGTTTTCCATCCTTGTGTATCACTGCAACACATGCTAATCTCTGGTCTCGGGGTAATAAGCCCACGTCCCGGCTTCCCTTAAACATCTGGAGCAAGTGTGATGCCACCATAAGTGCCGTGAGCTTGTATAGTTCGATAGGTAACCCGATAGGGCCCAAAGCCTTACCCGGGGTTAAATCCCAGATTGCTTGGACAATTTCGTCCTCAGTAATTTCCTGCTCCAGGAGCGCCCTGTCCGCAGGTGCAAGCATGGGTAATCGCATATCCGCCAAGAACTCACAACACTCTTTGGCTGAAGCTGTGAGTGTTGGGCGTAGAGGCGTGCATAGTAAGTCGCAAAGGCATCCACTATTCCCTGGCGAGTATCAACTCTGTCTCCATCATCCTTTAAAATATTCAGGACCTATCTATTTGTCTTTTCTTTCTTGTCTGACATCACGAGATGTGCCTCCCACCTCATAAAGGCGTCATTGTGTGGCCTGATACTTGGTCTTCGCCTCCTCCTCCGCGGTATCTCTATACTCTTGTTGTTTTAGACGGAGGTCATATTGGACTTTATCTTGATTGGTGGGGTCTGAGTTTATTATCTCGTTCTCTAGGCTCTGGATCTCCCTCTCCAGCATCTCCGTATGAGCCCTCTTTTCTTTTTTATGTCCCGCCACCAGGGAGAGTCCTTGACCTCTAATGACTGTCTTATACGCCTCTCATAGGGTCCGCGCCAAGGTAACAGAATCCTTGTTCTCTGTAGAGTAGTGGTCCGTGGCCTCACAGAGCCCCTAACGAATGCGGGGCACTTTGAGATACCAAGGGTTAAGCGCCATCCTATTGTGAGTGTGTTGTGGAGGCTGTCCGTACACAGCCCACACCGGGGAATGGTCAGAAATGCCCCTTGCCAAGTGTTCGGACGTCTGTAAGGCACAGGAGTTGCAATGCCAGAGTAAGTATGCAGTTGATGCAGGATAGACTGCCCTGCGCCCTTGAGTGAAATGTAGTGTTGAGTCACGGGGTTGGGGGCGCGCCAGGTGTCTATAAGTCCCAGAGCCGAGAGATAGCCAGCCAATGGTTTGTGGGAGGGCCTCAGCGCCCTGGGCGGCCATTGATCCCTACAGTCATCCAAAGCCAGGTTAAAGTTACCGCCCATGATCAGTCTCCCCTCTGGTAAACGGAGCAGGAGAGCTCCCAGGTCAAGAACAGCTCTTCATGTAGTCTCGGGGGAACAAAGACCGAAATTATATTAATCACCTCTCCATCCCAACGTCCAGATAGTGCAACATGTGTTGTCTGGCCAGTTACTCTACATGGTGAGCGGTAGGGATTTATATATTAAGATAACCACTCCTCTCGAGCTGGACGTGTATCCCACATGTGCCACCATTCGGTATCCCCACCTGTCCGAGGCACAAACAGTGTTTCCCTGGAGATAAGTCTCCTGAAGGAGCACCACATTCGGGGCATGTCATTTAAGGTATTGGGGCACCACCCCCTGCTTGATTTTGTCACCTAGTCCGTTAACATTCCAGGAAAGTTAAATTGTGGAGGGGCTTATCCGGTGACCATGACCAATAGAAATAAGGCGCAAGGTAAGGAGGCAAGAAAGCCTCCCCCAGGAGAGTTGCAATATTTTTCGTGGCTGTGTGCTACCCAAACTGAAACAAAAACACGTAAAATAAACCAATCCTACCCCCCAATAACGCCCCCCTCCATGCTTCCCTGCATGGTGGACTATAACGCACCCATCCCCTCAGCTGTGCAGAGTGCCTGTCGCCCCACCCCAACATGTTTAACCTAGGGAAGATGAAGGCCAGTCGCGAAGTGCCCTGGCCCATTACCCCCCTAGATAAAAGAGGAAGAGTTACCAACAATACCAAAGAGAAACAATTGAGTTCAAAACATTCATGTGCCTGTCCTTAAACAGTAGTTTACTTAGTAGCAAGTAGGTGCAGTTTGTTTTCTGGCAGTATCAGCTTTGGGCCTGAATGTCCCCTCTGTTGAATGTAAGACCGCCCATTGATCCCATGCAATCCGTGCAAGATCGTTACCAATGAGTTATCACTCCCCATGGGCAATGGAGGAGTCATGTTCTTGTGGGCGGTGGCCGCCAACGTCCAGCTGCATCTGTGCCTCCATTGGAACGGTCCGGCCACCAGTTCGGGCCCTTGGGCCGGGCCTTCCCACTGTTCTCCAGCCCTCTAGCCAGTCCCATGTTTCCTCAGGGTTAGATTAGCGCCAAATTTTGCCCTCTGCCACAACTCGGAGAGTCGCAAGAATATCATTGAGTGTTTGATCTCCTGGTCTCTAAGTGCCTTCTTCACTTCAAGAAAGCTGCAGCGCAATTTCTGTACTTTCAGTGTAAAGTCTGGGAAGAAGGTGATGATAGTATTCTCATACTTGAGTGGAGGAGCGCTGCGGGCCGTCTGGAGGATAACATCGCAGTCGCGATAATTAAATATTCTGGCGATAATTGGGTAAGGTGGAGAACCCGTTGCAGTTGAGTCTCAAGGACCCGATGGGCCCGCTCCATCAAGAAGTAATTAGACAGGCCCTGGAGCTGAAGCATCTTCAACACCAAGTCCTCCACAAATAGGTCAACCGCCGTACCCTCCGTTCACTCGGGCACACCAATAATGAGGATCATGTTGTTGTGCGGGGACCGGCCCTCTTGATCTTCCAGCTTGGCTTCTAGGGATTTGGCAGTGGTGCGCAATTCACAGAACTGGGCCTGCAGCGCTGTCTTGTCACTACTGAGAACGGTGGTGGTGTCTTCCACTTCTTTCACTCGTGTGCCCATGTTGCGCAAGTCCGCTCTCGGTAGTGAGACTTCAGTAGTTACAGAGTCAATTCTGGCTGTCAAATCAGATTTAACCCCTTGAATGGCTGTCATAATGTCTTGGAGCGTGGGCGGATCAGAGTCCAGGGACTGCGAAGCCGGTGGCACAGGTGTGTCTGGTGTGTCCCCAGTGGCAAGTGGCCGCTTGGAGAGTGCGTATTTGTCCAGTTTGGTTTGCTGCGTACCACACAGCCCCTTACCTCCCATCATTGCGTGGGGTCACTGAATGTTGCGGCCGGTCACTGCTAGACCCAGTGGGTAAGGAGGGTGGGGGGGCCCTCCAGTAGTACTCACCGCCGCCTGCCTGATGGCAAGTGTTAAGCACCCAGCAGCCTGTAGGATTTCCTGCTCTTGGACTTCCTTGTTGGCAATACCCCCCTAATCCCCAGTTAACACAGATCGTGTTCAGCCCCCAGCAGGTCCTCAGCGTTGTTTCAAAAGCTCAGGCTGCAGGCCTTCCTGGGGCCTCTCTTCAAACAGGTAGCTTCACCCCACAACTATAATCCAACCTGCAAGCCAGAAGGAGCCAGAAGGAGCCAAGCAGGTCCCTGGCAGCTCCTCCCGGATCCAGAAGTGTGGGTGGCTCACTGTTGGTGGGCTGAGATGAGGAGCTCCCAGTCGTACTGAGGGCAAGGCGACACCCCTCTGCTGCAGTGTCTCAGCACTGGAGGCAAGCTTTGTTCATCGGGTAGACGCTGCCACTTTGCAGAGGAGCAGCCCAAGTAGTCACCCAGTCTTGGTAATCTAAGGCCGCTCTGCGGCTCACCGCCAGGCCCCGGGCCGTGCCCCCTCGCAGCACAAGTCTTTCCTTGTATGCGGCACCTCGCTGCCTCCCTCACGTCGTAACAATGCTCGCTGTCGGTGGTAGGGCAGCTCTGCTCGGGGGCCCCCACCGCCAGTGGGGACGGAGCACGCCAAACCCCGGGGGCGGGCTCCCTCTGCATGATGTCAGCACTCAGGGGCCTGCAACTCGAGGTCAGGGGATCACTGCTCAGGGAAGGCCGCTACGCGGCACCGATATGGATCTCAATACAGCTGGCCCCAGAGTGCACTGTTGGTATCAGCACGGCTAGAGGAGCTTAGGGAGATGCTGCTCGCCATTGGTGACGGATGGTAAGCCGGATTTATGGAGGGTTAACTGGACGGGTTGCTGGAGCTGCTCTAAGAAGCGGCCATCTTCCTCCGTGGTTGGCAACGCCCCCGTTATGACAACTTTTGGCCTTGGTGACACTGTACCTGCTGCACTATTGCAATCATGACCCTATTGCCTGCAAGGTAACTGCACTTGTGACTGCCTGTTTAGTAGTAAAATATAGCAATTTTAGGTGTTTAGTAGTGTGCCTAGAGCTTTTGGTCTTGGTGTCACTGCACCTGCTGCACCATTATAATCATGACCCTAGTGCCCGCTAAATAACTGCACTTGTAACTGTCTGTTTAGTAGTAACATCTAGCAGCAATCTGTTTTTAGTGAGATCCCCAGAGCTTTTGACCACGGTGCCACTGCATCTGTTGCACCATTCAAAACATGACCCTTTTAACTGCAAGGTAACTGCACTTGTGACTGCCGCTTTAGTAGTTAAATATAGCAATATTTGGTGTTTAGAGTAGTTCTGACATCTTTTGGGCCCAGTGCCACTGCACCTGCTGCACCATTTAAATCAAGCCCCTCTTAACTCAAGGTAACTGCCTGTTTACTAGCAAAGTATATAGCAATATTAGGTGTTTAGAGGGAAAGATAAAATGTAAACAGTAAACAGTATGCAGCGTTAACCAAAAGAAAAAAAGTTCGAATAACCAACACGGATGGGAATGAGTAGTTAAGCCATGGGAGAACAGGTTACAACCAATAGAAATGGAGGAAAGTAAACTGGCAGCCATACGGATCAATAAAAAGTGAAGGCGAGATGTAAGTCCCTTTTAAAATATATTAAAAACAATAGATTTCCCCAGCACAGCGCAAGTGCTGTGCAGGCAAAACCTAAAAATAAAGGAGGGGGGTGCACAGACTTCCCTTCTAGGGCTCTTTTTAGCCCTGGGGGACAACCATCTCTATGGGGCTTTTTAAGAATAGCAGAGGTTGCACGGTCCCCCCTACAGAGGCTTTAATATGCCCCAGGGACCCCCATCTCCCCAGGACTACATAAATACTAATGGGGGCCACGCAGATCCACCAGGGCTCACCACCTCCCAGGGCCAAATAACTTTAAAAACTCAGACCCAAGCCATATACGGCCCTGGGGACCACCACCACCCGGGGCCGCGCCCCTGCATACTAAAGAAGGGGGGACACGTGCCCCCCAATTCTGGAACCATTAATAACCCTGGGGACCGCCACCCCCCAGGGCTAGCTCCTGCTATGTCCTGGGGTGCCCACCCCTGGGACACAGCAGTTTGCTTTCGCTTGGCAGGAGATGTGACAGCCCCCACCAAGTGAGAGCAAACACAAACTCTGCTCCCAGCAAGCGGGAGTTGTCAAACTGCTCCCGCTTACTGGGAGCAGAGTTTTCATCTGTTTCCCGGTCTTCTGCTATGCAGGCAGGGAAACAGATGAAAGGGAGCAATGCCGGCTGGTGCTATTGGTGGAGAACTGGCAGAGACTGCAGGGGCATTCAGGCTCCCCCTGTGGTCCCCATCGAAGCACACTGGTTGCCAGGGCCCCCTGGTAGACGTGGCCGGGGCTGAAATCAGCCCGGGGAGGGCGCATAGTGACCAGACTTTGGTTCAGTCAGGTCCCACAGTGCCCTTCCATGTCTGGAGCTTTGCAGCAGTTTTAAGATATTCTTAGAGTTTCTCAGGCTCAAATGGGTGTCATTTCTGATATTTATATGCTTCCCTCATCTTCATTGCTTAATTTTGTTTGCGAGTAAGTGTCACTCATAGTCGTTGAATGTCGCTAATAATTACACTGAAATTATGAAAATGTCACACATAAGCAATCTGAAACCACCTTGGCAGCTATATACATGCACACCTCGTGGTCCTTTCCGCAGCTGTAGTGTAGAATATGCACCAGACATTCACCCAACGAGTTTTGAGTAAAACTGGGGACTCTTCTTGGAAATAAAACCTCAACGGGAAGCACTTACAAATATAAACCAAGCAGGTGCCCCAGTTGAAGCTCCACTTCAGTAAAGCACAAACGATTCTAAGTTCTTAGACTTAGCAAAAGCAAAACAAGTGTGTTTCCTCTCGTATTCCACATTGGAAACTGATATCAAATCCTTAATGGAGGTGAATTCATTGTTGACCTATTGGAGCACAATCTGATCTGCAGTGACTGTGATGAATGGTTTCTTTCTTGCCATCTCCTGGTGAGAGCAGAGTCCATGATTCTCCCTTTTAAGTACCCTAAGTATGCAAATGACCAAAATCTATAGCACCACTCATAGACATACACAGGAACACACACACACACACCAACTTCCAGGCACTCACAGACCCACTCACACAGGCACTCATACACTCACTTAGACACTCACACAGGCACTCACAGACCCATACAGCCACTCACACACCCACTCTCAAAGGTGACAGGTTACAGTTAGGATTAAAAGGTTAACAAACTATAGAAATTCACTGGAAAAAACCAAAGGTTACAGGGACGTTATAGTTAGAAAATAGAAATTAAAAAAACCTTAGAAATTCAAAAATAAAACCCCAAAAACCTTAGAAATTTAATTTAAAAAAACAAAGGTTACAGGGATGGTATATCTTTAAGTCTAAGAAACATTTATAAAACACTGTCACTCACTGAATGATGTCATCAGTGATGTCATATAAATCCACTGAAAAACCACAGGTTACAGGGATGTTCTAGTTAGGCTCAGATTTCACTCATACAAAACCAGTGCCTGAGCCAACTATATCTTTCGTCCCCACAATGCATTGCTTATGACCTCAAATATTACATCACTCATGACATTGTCAATGACATCACTGACCACATCTCAAATGACATCACTGATGACATCATCCACAGAACCACTCACACACCCATACCCCTAAAACGTCCACTCACATACCCATTCGACGACTTGCACACACCCACTCACTCAGCCACTAACACAGCCAAATCACCCACCTATACAGCCACTTACACACCCACTCATCCATACAGCCACTCACCCACCTACTCACTCACTCAGCCATACAGCCACTCACGCTGGCATTCACTCACTATGAGCCACTCACTAATACAGCCACTCACACAACCTCACTCACCCACAAAACCACTCACACTAGCACTCACTCACCCATACAGCTACTCACACATCCATTCACTAAGCCAGTTGCACAAGTTACTAACTTGTGTAACGATATATCTGTAAGAGACAGTAGTTAGTGACAGATTCCTTACCTTAGAATATCCCCAGGCGTCAGGCTGGATCCGGAAAGTTTTTGCGTAGCAGTACCCTTGCGCGCGTCGGTAGGCAGCGCCGTGCGGCTCCGCGTCCGTCGCCGGCGTCGTGATCGCCGGGATGACGTCGCGGGCAGTACTTAGGCGCCGCCCTGCGCGCTGACGTCAGTTCTGTACACGACTTTCCGCGCCAGGAACGCAGAGCCATGCAAGAAGCTGACATAGGTGTCTGAAAAATACTAGGGCCCTGAAAGGGATGTCCTTAACCCTAGAAATCAGTTCGCAGAACGGGGAGGATGGGTGGGCGGTAGGAATCTGTCACTAACTACTGTCTCTTACAGATATATCGTTACACAAGTTAGTAACTTGTGCATCTGAAAGAGACACGTTAGTGACAGATTCCTTACCTTAGAATAGATACCCCAGCAATACCAACCCCGGTGGTGGGTCTGCGAACAAAGATCAGACAAGGAAGTCCTGGAGGACAGAACGGCCAAAGAAGCCGTCCCTCCGGACCTGACTGTCAAGGCAGTAATGCTTTGTAAACATGTGCAGCGAGGCCCACGTAGCTGCCTGACAAATAACCGGCAGCGGAACACCACGGCCCAAGGCCGTGGTAGCAGCCGTTGCCCTGGTGGAATGGGCACGCAGCCCAACAGGAGGCTCCTTCTTAGCCAAAGAATAGCAGGTCTTGATGCACAAGGTAACCCAGCGGGAGATGGTTCGCTTGTGCACCGCCCGACCTTTTTGGCGCCCACGTAGCCAACAAAGAGCTGGTCATCCACCCGGAAGTGTTTTGTGCGGTCGATAGTAGAAGGAGAGCGCACGCTTTGGGTCCAGACGGTGGAGCCTCTCTTCCTCTCTGGAAGGATGCGGAGGCGGAAAGAAGGTAGGCAAAGTGATGGTCTGCCCAATGTGAAAGGCAGTAACCACCTCTGGCAAGAAGGACGGACGCGTCCGAAGAACAACCTTGTCTGGATGAACAGACAGAAAGGGAGGTTTGCAAGATAAAGCCTGGAGCTCACTCACCCGCCGAGCGGAGGTGATGGCCACCAGAAAGGCTGTCTTTAGAGTCAAAAGACGAAGAGGACAGTTATGCAGAGGCTCAAAGGGAGCGCACATTAAAAGGTAAGAACCAAGTTCAAGTCCCACTGAGGCATCACAAATGGAACAGGAGGAAAGAGGTGTGTAATGCCTTTTAAGAACCTGTTAACAACAGGGGACTTGAAAAGGGAGGGCTGATCAGGAGCCTGAGGAAGGCCGAGATAGCACAGAGATAACCCTTGATGGTACCCAGGGCAGAACCCTGATGGGCCAGAGAAACAAGGAACAGAAGGACCTCAGAAAGAGGGGCAGAAAGGGGGTTCACAGCCTTTGCTGTGCACCATGCCACAAATGTGTTCCACCTGCAGGCGTATACCACCTTAGTGGAGGGACGCCTGGCTGCCAGAATCACATCACAAACTTCGGGAGGCAAGTCGAAAGGAATCAACTGCCGCCGCTCAATCTCCACGCAAGCAGGTGTAGACTGGACAGGTTCGGGTGGAGGACCGTCCCCTGCTGCTGCGACAGAAGATCCTCCCGAAGAGGCAGACGGATCGGGGATCTACGCTCATACTGAGTAGCTCGGGATACCAAACTCTTCGAGCCCAGTCCGGAGCCACAAGAATGACTTGGGCCCGGTCGTGCCGAATCTTCTTCAACACTCTGGGTAGAAGTGGTATAGGCGGAAAGGCGTACAATAGACCGCAACTCCACTCGTGACGAAAAGCGTCGCCGAGCGAGTGCCGCCTGGAAATTCCAATGCGCAGAACTGATGACATTGCGCGTTCTCTTCGGTGGCGAATAGATCTAACCAAGGCTCTCCCCACTGTAGAAAGAGTCCTTGCGCCACTTCCGAGTGAAGACGCCATTCGTGATCCATCATGCACCTGCGGCTGAGTTCGTCCGCCCTGGCGTTCAGGGAACCTGCCAGGTGTTGAACCATCAGGAACATGCCCTGATGTTCCAGCCATGTCCAGAGGCGCAGAGCCTCCTGGACAAAGGGTCCACGACCCCACCCCGCCCTGTTTGTTGCAGTACCACATGGCGGTTGTGTTGTCGGTGAACACCTGCACTACCTTCCCTTTGACAGAGGGAAGGAATGCCTTCAGTGCAAGTCGGATCGCCCGGAGCTCCAGAAGGTTGATATGGAGCCGGGACTCCGCCGGAGACCAGAGGCCTCTGATCTCCGCTCTCTCCCATGTGACCGCCCCATCCCAGAAGGGACGCGTCCGTCACAACTGTATGCTCTGGCTGGGGAAGGAGAGGGATCTGCCCATGACCCATTGCCGGTTCGAGAGCCACCACTGCAACTGTGTTGCAGTCCCCTCCGAGATCTGGACGTGATCGGACAGGTTGCCCTGGTGCTGCGCCCACTGGAACTTCAGGTCCCACTGCAGAGCCCGCATATGCCATCTGGCATGATTGACCAGCAGGATGCAGGAGGCCATGAGGCCCAGCAGCCTCAGGGTCATCCGTACCGAAACCCAGGATAAAGGCTGAAAGATCGGAATCATAGCCTGAATATCCCGGACTCGCCGTTCGGGAGGATAGGCCCGAAACTGCGTCGTGTCCAGAACTGCTCCGATGAAAAGGAGCTGTGGAGAAGGAATCAGATGCGACTTTGGCACATTGATGGAGAACCCCAACGAGTGCAGGAGTTCGGCCGTAGTCTGGAGGTGGGAGACGACTGCCTGGGACGAGCCCGCCTTCAGCAGCCAGTCGTCGAGGTAGGGGAAGACTGAAACCCCTGCCCGGCGCAGATGAGCTGCGACCACCGCCATCACTTTCGTGAACACCCGAGGGGCACTGGTAAGGCCAAAGGGGAGCACGGTGAACTGAAAATGCTCGAGGCCTACCGTGAACCGAAGGTAACGCCGGTGGGCCGGCAGGACGGGGATGTGGAAATAGGCGTCCTGCAAGTCCAACGCTACCAACCAGTCTCCGGGGTCGAGGGCAGTCAAGACCTGAGCTAGGGTGAGCATCTTGAACTTCTCCTTCCGGAGGAAGCGATTGACGTTCCGGAGGTCCAAGATAGGACGCATGTCCTCCTTGTCCTTTTGGGCACCAGAAAGTAGTGGGAGTAGCAACCACGCCCTACTTCTGGGGTCGGAACATGCTCGATGGCCCTCTTGGCCAAGAGGGCCGTGACTTCCTTCTGTAGAAGCACCAAGTGATCCCCTGACATGCGGTGGAATTGAGGTGGCATGGCTGGGGGGTGGTCTCGAA
Organism: Calotriton arnoldi; assembly: GCA_963921515.1. Taxonomy (NCBI): domain Eukaryota; kingdom Metazoa; phylum Chordata; class Amphibia; order Caudata; family Salamandridae; genus Calotriton; species Calotriton arnoldi. The sequence continues at coordinate 2,435,641 of CAWUFW010001237.1, forward strand.
GGGAGGGAGTAGCTCCTTCGGACAATGTCCAAGACCCACCTGTCCGAGGTGATGAGACGCCAGTGGTGAAGGTGATGGCGGACCCTGCCCTCGACTGGCGTGCTGTGCACCTGAAAGGAGGGACTAGGAGGGCTTGGAGGCCGCGGACGGGTTGGAGGTGGTGGCCTGACCCGCACGCTGGTTGCCCGAACCGCCACGGCGGTATCCACGTCCTCGGCCACGCGAAGGCGCTTGCTGCGCGGGCCGTTGGCCGGGCTGTGGACGTGACTGGGCGCCCTTCCGTGGCCACGAAAGGGGCGAAAAGGAGACGTGAGCGGAGGGCGCACAACAGCAAGGCCCAGGGACTTAGCAGTAGCCCGTGAGTCCTTGAAACGCTCCAGCGCATGGTCTGCCTTTCGAACCAAAAAGACCGACTCCATCAAAGGGCATGTCCATGAGTGTATTCTGGACATCCCCTGAAAAACCAGTGGTTCTCAACCAGGCGTGGCGACGCAGCGCCACCGTCGTTGCAAGCGATCTGCCCAGCGAGTCGGCGGTATCAAGGCCACAGCGGATGGTATATTTAGCCACATCACGCCCTTCCGCAATGGCGCGGGTAAGCAGTGTCTGGACCTCCTCAGAACACTGCGGCAAAACAGTTGCCACCGAATCCCACAGGGAGTGGGTGTATCGGCCCAAGAGGCAAGCGGTATTAACAGACCGCAAGCCAGCACTGGAGGAAGAGAAAGCCTTCTTCCCAAAGTGATCCAGGCGCTTGGATTCCCTATCCGGAGGGGCGGTAGGGAAGGCGGTTTGGGAGGCAGAGGCTTGGACAACCAAGCTCTCAGGGGTGGGGTGTTGGGAGAGAAACAGGGGGTCGCCCGGAGCAGGGCGATGGCGTCGAGCCACGTTCCTATCCACAGGAGCCCCTGTGGTGGGTTTGGACCAGGCACCCAAAGAACGTCAGTCAGTGCATCGTTGAACGGCAGCACAGTCTCCAAAGAGGAGGCCGCCGGCTGAAGCACTTCAGTCAGGATGTTAGTCCTGACGGCCACCGTAGGCAACTGGAGATTCAAGGCTCCAGCAGCTCTACGCAACACCGTTGCAAAATTAGCCCCCTCCTCCGTTGCCACGGGAGGAGACAGCATGCCAGAGTCAGGGAGGTATCCAGACCACTGGCATCCCCAAGTTCCTCAACCCAGTCCGGGTCAAACTCGCACTGTTGTGTGAGAGGGTCCTCAGACCCCTCCCAGCTCTCCTGGTCCTCCTCAGGTTGAAAATATGGAGGAGGGACATCAGGGACCCAGGTCTCATCGGCGCCGGAACCGGCGCCGGGCGACGCCGGTCCGGCTCCATGTCCGGACCCGGAGAGAACCGGGGAACGACGCCGCCCGGAGCCCCGGACGGCGTCGGAAACGGCACCGGGGACATCGGCGTCGGCGGAGGCGTGGTTAGGTCAACCGGCGTCGATGGGGGTTGCGGCACCACCGGAGCCGGGTCGAGGCCGGGGCCGGAGCCGAGGCCGGGACGAAGGCTGGTGGGACAGGCGACGCCGGGACCGGAGTCGACGGCGACGCCGGAGCAACCCCATCAGAGGCCCGCGGGGCCCGAAGGCGCACCGGAGGGACCTTGAGGCCCGAAGAGGCGGGCCATGGCCGACAGGAATTCCTGTATATCGGCCGGAGTCGCCCCCGAACCCGGGTAGGGCGGGTACTGCGGGGGTAACTCGACAGGCACATCCGGGGCCGCGGGGGCGGGGACGGTGCCGACAGGGACCTCAGCCGAGTCGCGAGACCGGCGAGGCGAAATCTTAGAGCGATGACGCCGCTTAGACTTCTTGTGCTTCGACTTACCGGAGGAGCGCGAAGACTTGGATTCCGACGAACGGCGGGGACTCCGCGTCCGGCCCCTCGACCTCTCCCGCTTGGTGCGGCGCGGAGCCGAATGCCGGACTTCGAGGAGCTTTCGAGACCGCTCTCGCAAAGCCTTAGGATGAAGTTTCCGGCAGTCAGGACACGACTTCGTGTCGTGGTCTCGGCCGAGACAAAAGAGACACTCGATGTGCGGGTCCGTGATCGACATCATGCGACCACATTCCTCGCAGGGCTTAATGCCGGGCATCCCTACGACACCTTAGGAGTCGTGAAGACTCGTTGAAGAAACAGTGAAAAAATTCACCAAAAAAGATAGTCAAAAAGTGACTAGGGCACTGCTCTTCCCGGATCTGCGCTTACTGGCGCGGAAAAAGAAGAACTGACGTCAGCGCGCAGGGGCGGCGCCTAAGTACTGCCCGCGACGTCATCCCGGCGATCACGACGCCGACGACGGACGCGGAGCCGCACGACGCCGCCTACCGACGCGCAAGGGTACTGCTACGCAAAAACTTTCCGGATCCAGCCTGACGCCTGGGGATATTCTAAGGTAAGGAATCTGTCACTAACGTGTCTCTTTCAGATATCTACTTACATGCTCGCTCACCTATGCAGCAAGTCACACAGACACTGTGCAAAACAGCCACTCGAAAACACTAACTTACTCATACATCCATTCAAACTGCCACTAGCACACTCACACAACCAGTGACCGAAACAGCCATTCACACACTCCCCCACCCATATAGCTAATAAGGTAGCCACTCACACACCCTTATTCACCTATACAGCAACTCACACATACATACAGCACTAAGACACCCACTCCCACACTGATACAGTCACACACCCACTCGGATGACATGTTAGAAACAGTATCACTCATTACTAGTTTAGAAAGATTATCAATTTAACTTGTGCATAGCTTATTATATATCTTTAAGTCTCAAAAACATTTACGAAATGCTATTACTCACTGGATGATGTAATCAGTGATGTCATATATTCACTGAAAGAAACAAAGGTTACAGGGATCTTATAGTTAGGCTCAGATTTCACTTGTACAAAATCAGTGAAATTCAGCAGTTGTAGTTATCTTGGCTAACTATAACTTACGCTCCAGCAATGCACTGCTTATGAACTCTCATATTACATCACTCATGACATGGTCAGTGACATCACTGATGACATCATCCAGGGGGAGGGTTTCGTAAACCTTTCTGAGTCTTAAAGATATATATTAAGCTACTGTATAAGTTAAATTAGTATACTTTGTGTTCTACTGAGTGATACTAATTCTAATATATATTATGTGACTGGGTGTGCGTGTATTCATGTGTAAGTGACTGGGTGTGAATAAGTGGGTGTTTGAGTAGCTGAATGGGTGAGTGGCTGTGCGAGTAGCTGTATTGGTGAGTGAATGGCTATGTGAGAGGCTGTACGGGTGAATGAGTCGCTGTATGGGTGAGTGACTGGGTGTCTGTCTGGCTGTATGGGTGAGTGGCTGTTAGAGTGTTTAACTGAGTGGGTGTGGGATTAGCTGTATTGGAGAGTGACTATGAGTGGCTGTATGGGTGAGTGAGTTGAAGTGTGAGTGCTTGTATGGATGTGTGAATGGGTAAGTAACTGATTGTGTGGGTGGCTCTGTTGAGAGGCTGTATGGGTGGCTTGGTGTGTGAGTTGCTATATTGGTGAGTGATTGTATGGGTGAGTGAATGGCTATGTGAATGTGTATGGGGAAGTGAGTGGCTGTGTGCATGAGTGGGTGGGTGTGTGAATGGCTCTGTGGATGAGTGAGTGGTTGGATGGGTGTGTCAGTGGGTGTATGAGAGGTTGTGAGGGGGTGTGAGTGGTTCTGTGGATGATGTCATCAGTGATGTCACTGACCTTGTCATGAGTGAAGTAATATGTGAGGTCTTAAGCAGCGTGTTGCGAGGGCATAAGTTATAGTTAGCTCAGGTAACTAGAACTGCTGAATTTAACTGGTTTTGTACGAGTGAAGTCTGAGCCCAACTACAACGTCCCTGTAACCTTTGTTTTTTCAGTGAATATATATTGCATCGATATCCTTTTACTGGCTATGCAAAAGAATTCCAACCTCACCACACAGGCTCGTTTTTTTGGCAATTTGAATTTATTCAGCAAGTAAAACAAGACGCGTTTCGACCTCACTCGGTCTTGGTCATGACCTTGAAACCAACTGGTCACTTATTATGCAAATGGCTGTCAGGCAAGACACATAGACATAAAGGAAATACAACCAAGTAAAGTTACTGTCACTCTCCTCAGTATTCCAAGTAAAAAAAACTTTATGCCATTTACACAATGTGACATATGTTAAAGGAAATCAAAGTAAACATAATACATGTGAATGTGCATGCTGAAGGGGGGAGTGTATTCGTCACAATTGCATTTAAAAGTTGTGTATCAAACCGTAAGTCAACAGTCAATCAAGGTATAGTACCCTCAATATATCTCATATATTTGCAGCAATAATGAGAGTATGGAATTGTCACACAGATCGGCCATCAGGGCGCAGGAGTATAAGGTAAGACAGTCAATTCAGGCGTAGTGCCCCATATATATATATATATATATATACATATTTATATATATATATATACATATATTGTAAAAATTAAACTGTCTTCAGTAAAGCTAGACATAAAAAAAGGAGGGCTGACAAAGGTGGGAGACATCGCTGAATAGGCAGAATCAATTTAAAACCAGCATTGGCCAATAGTTCTTGCTTATGGTAGAGATATTGGATTCGTCTATTTCTTTTAGCCATGTTGTTGAGCAGCCCGGCTGAAGGACATAAAACAACCAACAGTGCCCTCATAACATTTGTGTCCTGCCTCAGGGAAAAGAGCTTTTACCTAGCATCCTTTCTTAAGCGTCCTACCACGTAGTCTTTTCCACGCAGGTTAGAGTTCTTTTTTTTTTTTACATAACATACATTTTATTTTAGGGCTTAAGGATATATCGAGTTAAAGGGAGGCGAGAGTGATTTGAGAGTTCTGGGGCAGGCAAAAGTAAAGGGAGGTGAGGGTGACTTGAGGGTTCAGGGGTGGGTAAAAGGTAAGGAGAAGTGGGGGTGACTTGAGGACTATAGGGTAGTTAGAGGGAAAGTGAGGTGAGTATGACTTGAGGGCTCAGGGGTGGGTAAAGGCCAGGGGAGGTGAGAGTGACTTAAGGTTTGAGTGGGTAGAGGTAAAAGGAGAGGAGAGTGACAAGGGTTGAGGAGCGGGTAGAGATAAAGGGAGGTGAGCGTGACTTAAGGGCTCTGGGGTGCATTGAGGTAAAGGGAGGTGAGGCGAGGGTGACTTGAGGGATCAGGGGGTAGGAAGAGGCAAAGGGAGGAGAGGGTGATTTGATAGTTGAATGGTGGGTAAAGGTAATAGGAGGTGAGGGTGATTTTATTGGATAGTATGATATGGTACGGCCTGCCATTGTACGGTATGGTTTGTTATTGTATAGTATTGTATAATATGGTATGATGATATGGTATGGTCTGTTACTGTATAGTAAGGTATGACATGGTTTATTATTGTATAATATGGTATGTTATGGTCTGTTAATGTATGGTATATCATGGCCTGTTATTGTATAGTATACTATGGTATGAGCATAGTATGGAGTGTTATTGAGGCGTACAACTTATGAACTGCTAACAGCACGCATACACAAGCAGTTAGGCAAGCGCTGATATCAACACTTGGTACAATTTAAAAACATGTAACATATTGGCTCTCCCAAATTGGGAAGGAAGGCGGTATTACAAGGAATTCAACCAAAATGAGGACAAGTCATAAAAAAAGGCACCTTTAGTGAATGCTGCAACATGTAACTTTATTAAAATTTAATAAACTGTGTTTTGTTATTTGGCTCAGACAAGACTAGCTGGCGAAAAGTGGCTTACTGGAAAATGAAGTCTCGAAAAATCTGAAAAGCAAACGAAGAGAGAGGGGAGCGGTGAGTCCTAGATGAAAAAGCAAAAACGGCGTTCTCTTAAGGATAAAAAAAATCCCATTCATGTTGACATATATGTAAAAAAGTGATCTGGATGAGAAGTATAAGTGTTTTACAGGATTCCACACTTGGAGCAGAGTTTTTCATTGTTTAGGACAATGAAGAAAAAAAAATTAGGTCCCATAATTGTAAACTGCCTTTACTTGATCTTTCTCCTTATATATTAAGTCCTTACATTTTTCATCCAGTTACATGTCTGATCCGATACCAGTGCATTATTATATTATTACATCTAAATAACAATTTTTGAACATTTTTTCCAGCACTTTTTTTTTCGAATTACATACATATTAGAAATATTTAATTTTACATAATGATTATGCCTGGCTATCTGCAGATATTTTTAATGCCTCATTATAGGAATCTAAATATGCAGTAGTGGTATAGTTTGTAAAGATTTGTATAACTGTTGTGCCCATTGCTGGAGGGGTTGCTGCTACTGGGGGATGTTATGTCAATCTGTATAGTACACTAATCACCTGTGAGGGTTTCCAGGCAAATGAAAAGGGTGTGGAGGTGTGTAGTCCCCACAAAGTTATTCGAAGAGCCAGGTTGTCAGCTTTTTGCAGAATGCAAGGTGGCGGCTCTGATGTGTTGTGTGAGGTCGTTCCATGCTGTGGGTGCGATATATGAGAACGAGCGACCTCGACCTCCTGCTCTGTTTATGTGAATGTGAGCAGGGTGAGCGCAAGGCTGAGCGGAGGTGCCTGACGCCCTGGTGAAAGTGTATGCGGCTGTTCAGGTATACTGGTCCAGTGTTGTGCAAAGTTTTGTATGAGTGCGTATGTGAATGGGGAGCCAGTGGAGTTCTCTGAGGTGGGGTGAGATGTGGGTGCTGTGTGGGAGGTCGAGTACGAGTCTTGTGGTGGTGTTCTTGATGTTCTGAAGTCTGTGTAGGAGCTACTTGGAGATTCCGCGTAGAGTGAGTTTCCGTAATGGTGCCCGCTTGTGATGAGTGCTTGCCACACAGTTGGGCTGGTGTGGTAAGGCAGCCATTTGAAGATCTTTCGTAGCACACAAAGTATGTGGAAGCTGTTGACTTGTGCCATCATGTCCAGCTTGTCGTCCAGGATGATCCACAGATTTCTGGTGTGGTCGGTGGATGTTGGTTCTTGGACTATCGGCCACCAGGTGGCGTCCCATGGGGTGGTCTTGTTTTCGAAGACCACTACTTCCGTCTTGTCGTTTAGTTTCAAGCAGTTGGTTCTCATCCACTCTCCTACCATGTTCATGCAGTTAGTGAAGTGATTCCGAAGGTGGTTGTCTTGTCTGTCAGGGAGAGGATGAATTGAGTGCCGTTGATGGAGGATATGATGGTGTTGCATTGGGATCGGATGGTGTTGGCGAGTAGTGTCATGTAGATGTTGAAGAGGGTCAGGCTGAGAAACAATCCCTGGGGGACTCTCCAGATCAGGCAACTGGTCTCCGATGTGAAGAGTGCCAGTCTGACACTTTGGGATCTACATGTGAGGAATCCAGCTGAGTGTGGGTCCTTGGATTTCGATCTAATGGAGTCTTCTGATGAGGGTGTTGTGGGAGACTGTTATTTATTTATTTTAAAAAAAAAATCTTTATTGAGATTTGCAATGTACAATCGCACTCATAAGCGCATGGTAAGATACAGCATCTCAAATCATTTGAAGTAGGTCAATAATAACAAAGAGCATAACCCAACATTAAACAAGGTACAGAGAGCTTCCTTCAAAGGTGATGATAATCGTGCCCATAGTGGACTTCATCAAATACAATTTCTTTTACAATTCTTGCAGTGATTCGAGGCATGTACATATTCTTACAATCACTAACATTAAACAGCAATCCGCACCTTATTTCAACCTCCCAGAGCAATACACCGTTCAAATATATCTACGTGAGGGTTTCAGTCTCCGTCCAGGGGATATGCCAGTAAGTAGCTCTTCAGCGGTTGCCAAATTTCAAGCGGGCATGAAGTTGGTGGCAACAGTGTGGCGTATTTGTCGCTCATTGTGTCACAGTGACTCAGGTCACGGAGCCAGGCCCTAACAGTCGGTGTTTGTGCCCTGACCCAATGTAAAGAAATCTGTCGCTTCGCGATTAGTAGAGCGATTGCCGTAAATCGTCTTATACTTTTCTTCAAAGGTTGAACATACCCCAGTAATGATGTCAATGGTGTAGGGTGTATGGTCTGTTCCACCATAAGGGATAGGTGTCGGAAGATCTCCCCCCAATACGCCAGAATCGGCCCGCAATTCCATGCAAGGTGCGAGAAATCGGCATTAGAAGCAGCGCATCTAGCACAAGCTTGTGAGGTGCTGGGATCCATCTTGGCCAACAATTGCGGAGTTATATAAGCTCGGTGTATATACTTAAAGTGTAGAAGTTTATGGCGATGATTATTCAAAATATAACATGACGGTGTGCAGCAGTATTGCCATATTTTGTCAGTCATTGGTATACCCAGATCCCGTTCCCATGCTGCACGCGCCTTGGCGCCGACCGCATGGCGGAGAGATAGTGAGAGGTGATATAGACGTGAAACCAACTGGGCTCCATCCGGTGAAGCTATAACTAGCGTGAGAGGGGGAAAGTCCGCCGGCTCCCTCGCAGCGTCCGGAACTGCCCCAATCAGGGACCCTCAGACCCTATGAAGGAGGAATCTGTCTATGTAAGGAGCATCCCCACGGGAAAGGAGTTCTTCCGTGGTGCACAGTCGTGAAACTTTGAACAAATCTCCAACCTCCCGGAGTCCATGTCTAGCTAATGTACGCATGGTAAGGGTTTCAGTGGTGGGGGGTAGCCACGGATTATCTGCCAATGGTATATGCGCGAGTATAAAAATTCAGTTTGTAAATACAGTCAAAGTTTTGTCCACACCCAACACGTAGAGGGCAGCATCTGAATTTCGGAGGGGCATCGGGGCAGGTCCTGTGGCAATATAGCGGATAATGGATTAGGATGTATCTGGGATCGCTCCGGTTTAAGACGCTGGAGTCGGGCATCAGGGTGATACCAGTAATATGTAAAATGGACTTGAGCGACGAGATAATATAAATAAAAGTCAGGGACTCCAAATACCCCCCCGTTCATAAGGCATAATGAGGGTGTTCCAGCCTATACCCGGTTGTTTACTTGCCCAGATAAGGCGAATGAGCAAGGCCTGAAGTGTATCGAAAAATTTAATGGTGAGGGCGATGGGAATATTCAAAAAGAGATATAGAAAACGCAGGAGGACCTCCATTTTCAGTATGGCGATTCTACCCGCCATGGAAAGGGGAAGCCTGATCCACCACTCAACCTGTGTTGTGAGTCGGTCTATTGCCGGACCATAGTTAAGGCGGATCACCTTAAATGCACTGCAGCAAAAAAATGCCAAGATATTTTGGGGGTCAATACACCATTTCAGGGGGAATTCAAAATCTTCCTGAGTGGTGGCCGGTGTCAAGGGGAAGATTTCTGATTTGGTCCAATTAATGACCAGCCCCGAGTATACTCCAAACCGGACCACCTCTCGTAATAGTGGGGACAGGTTCGTTGCCGGTTTCCGCACAAACAGCATGACATCGTCGGAATAAAACGAGGCGGCAAGGGGACCCGTGTGAAATTGTAAGCCACGGTGGAGATGTCTCTCCTGTATGTGTCTTGCCAGGTAATCCATAGCTACAATAAATAATAGGGGCGAGAGGGGGCACCCTTGTCTGGTGCCATGTGTCAAAGGAAATTGAGCTGTTATTTCCCCGTTTAACTTCAGGCAGGCAACTGGGCCGGAGTATAAAAGTCGTACCAGATTCAGAAATCCGATTGGAAGACCAAGTTTCTGCATCACCGCGTACAGGAAAGGCCACTCCAGTGAATCGAAGGCCTTCTCTGCATCGAGTAGGACGACCGCAGCCGGCAAAGTAGGTTCTATTTGGTTCATCACTGAAAATATGGCGCGCAGGTTAAGTGCAGTGGATCTCCCGGGAACAAAACCCGCTTGAAAGGGGCACAATATAGTATCGACTAATAACGATAGACGGGTAGCCAGTATCTTGCCAAGAATTTTATAGTCATGATTAAGTAAGGACAACGGTCTATAAGATGTACAGTGGCGTGGTGATTTCCCAGGCTTGAGCAGCAGCGTGACTATGGCTTTGCGCATGGTAGGGGAAGAGAGATCCTTTCTGTAGGGCCTCATCGTATACTTCAGCAGTCGTGGGGCTAGTTCGTGTTGATAGGCTTTATAAAACTCCCCCGATAGACCGTCAGAGCCGGGAGCTCGGCCACTGGCCAAATCCCTCATCGCCTGTTTAATTTCGTCTTCTTCTATCGGGGAGGCCAAAAAATCATGTTGCCCTTCTTCTATCCAGACCATAGCTACCTCCTGCAGATAATCCCCCAGGGCTTGTCCTGCTGGGGGATTGCGCGTTGTATATAAATGAGTATAGTAAGAAAGAAAAGCAGCAGTAATGTCCGTCCCCTTCGTCAATGTGGTATCAGTGTCCATGTCAAAATGCGTGACAAACACCGACTGATATTGAGGCTGAAGCAGTCGGGCGAGTGTCCTGCCGGGCCTCTCGCCCTCCCCGTATGCTTGGGCCATCAAGATATTTAACTTCTTGGGAGGCTAATTCAGTGAACTCGGTCAGTAGTGTTGCTCGTTCGTGTAGTGTCTGGGGCAAAGCAGTAGTCTGTGCAGCTATGCCCATATCTTTTAGTTTCCCCTCTACAACCTCTCAAATCTCTCCGTATAGAGCGCAACACACCAGCGTGCTTAGAGATACAGACCCACCCCGCCCCCCCTTATATACGCCTTAAAGGCGTGCCACAATATGGATGTGAAATCACTGTTACCTCATTTATCAGGAAGTATTCCCTAATGGCGTCACCCACCTCAGCATGAAAAACCGAGTCGAGCAAAGCCGAGGCAGGGAACCTCCATAAAGGTTGTTGCTTTGGGATCATGGGGAATACAATCGTGAGCAGAACGGGAGCATGATCGGACAATGTACGGGGCAGATAATCAATTGTCTGGACTTCCTATAGAAGCCGCGGCGTGAGGTACCAGTGGTCGATTCGGGACCAAGAACCGTGAGGGGCAGAGTAGAATGAATAGTTCCGGACCGTTGGGTGTCTTGTGCGCCAAGGATCTACCAACAATGCGGACTGCAATAGTGTGGTAAGGCCCTGTGTTGCATGCGGTTTCGTGATGCGACCAGGACCAGTAGTGTCTGTTGTGGGGTCTAATGTGAGATTAAAGTCCCCAACCATGAGTATATTGTCTGCGTCAAGGCGGTCAATATGTGCAGCAAGCTTGGGAAAAAAGTCAGTGGTATCTACGTTTGGTGTAAATACGTTAATTAAAAGAAGTGATTCGCCTCCCAGCGAACCCAGGACTAAAATATACCTGCCCTAGTCGTCTGTCACCATCTCCGAGACCTGAAAGATATGAGAGATCGATGGACCAATATACATACTCTGCGTGAATACGAGCTATAGCTGGAAAAGAAACGGTGACTGCCCCATGACGATGCAAATTCGTGCACCGGGAGCGGTGCATAGTGTGTCTCTTGGAGAAAGGCTAGTTGGATAGCGTGCCTGGACAGATAAGCTAGGACCTGACGTCCCTTCCTGGGATTAGAAAGCCCTCTCACATTCCAGGATAGACATTTAAGGCGCAGACCAAAGCTGCGCTCACCAGGGGAAGTCATATAAACTGCGCAAAACGTTTCACTGCATCATGCAAATAAGAGTCACACCATCAGCAATGTAAAGAAACGTTGCTCTGTACCAAAAGTAAGTAAAACAATTAACTATGAAAAACAATCCCACCCTGCCCCCCCCCCATCCACATTGGATACACAAAAGGAAGCACCCGGCGAATCCCAATCGAAATTCGACAGAGAGGAGAGAAAGGAAAGAGAGGGGAGGGGAAGAAAAGAAGAGAGCAGGAAAACATCCTGAGGGGGTTAGGCAACACTCTAAAGGAGCTGTCTATGCAGGGAATGCATAAAGAACTGGGTCATTTCCGCTCAATATATAACTGTTCCACAGCTAGGAGTGGTCAGAGTGGGGCAATGCTGCAAAGTATATTCACGACTTACAGACCATGTACAATGTTCCTCTATTGTCTCAGATACAGCTCGCAGGTCTCCTCTGTTCCATATCGGGGAATAAGGGTGCTCCAATCGCACCCCGGATCACGAGGCGGCCATCAGATGCTAAGAGTTAGGGTCTTGGTCTCCACCATGCTTATGCAGCTTGTTCGTATTCTGGTGTTGTTTCTAGAACTTTGCAGCGTCTTCAGGGGTGTTGAAGATAGGTGCTTTGCCGCCGCTCTGGATGCAAAGTTGAGCCGGGTATAACATTGCGTACTTGATATTTGCTTTTTGGAGGGTGCGCTTAATGTCCATGTATTTACGACGCGCTTCTTGCACAAATGGTGTAAAATCCAGGAAAATTGTGATGTCAGATCCTTGGAAACTGAGCGAGCCACGCTCCTGCGACAGCCGGAGCACAGCGTCCCGGTCTTGGTAATTTAGGATCCTGGCAATGATCAGTCTCGGAGTCGTGCCTGGCGCTGGGCGGGCCCCTAATGTCCGATGTGCTCGCTCCATATCAAAGGGACCAGAAAAGGCCTCCCTTCCAAAGATATCCAAGAGGGCTGTCTCCACGAATTTAGCCATGGGGCCCGTATTTGTGGACTCGGCTATTCCCGCGATGCAGATATTATTTCTGCGCGAGCGCGCTTCTAAGTCCTCCGTTTTGGTAGCGAGTTGTCTAAGCAGGCTCACCGCCCTCTCCAGCCGCTTCTGAACAGTGGGTTGTGCATCCTCCATAGCGGAAATTTGTTGCTCGGCACCCCCGATTTGGGTATCTTGTGCCTCTAGGTACCCATGGATGTCGTCTAGTCGGGTGGTAAGGGTGTCCAAGCGGGCGTCAATGGCTTGGAAGCCGGCCCGCAATTCAGCCATGATTGCGGCGGTGTCTTCCAACTGGTGCGGCTCCGTCTCAGTGGTGCCCTCTGTCTCCTCGCGCCTAGGAGTCTTCCCGGCCTCGAAGTTTAATTGGCGTTGTTTGGGGTCAGTGCGTCCCATTTTATTCAGTCGAGAGCAGGTACTGTTGATGGAGCAAGAATTCACAATGAGACTTGCTCGTAAGCAATCCTCTCACAGTATTAATTATTAATCTTTGTAATGTCCGTACTAACAAATGCACACATCAATACAATACGAGGGAAGCTTGCCTATGTGTTTAAACTAACAAGTAACGCTTGTCTAAATCTAAAATGGCTGCTAAGCGCGGGAATTTCATTGCGCATGTGTCAACCATATCACATGGTATGACGTCTTTCTTTGCTTGGAGGGAAATCTTTGCTTCTGCGCAGTGTGTATTAAAATGGCTGCTTACTGTTTTCACGAGCTGAAGCTTGCGCGTAAGCTGCAATTAAAACTGTGGCATTCTAACGCTATTAATGCGAGATAGATTTATAAATAAATGGGAATAGAGTAGACAAAGTGGGTATACAGTGAAACCATTTATATTGTGATTTTAATATTTTCTTCTTCGACTTTTATTAGTTCGTAAATGGGCCTGGGTTGGTTGAACTGCAGCTCGAGAGACATTGGTTCTGCACATGCGCCCTGAAAGGCTGACCAGAGGACGCGATGAAGTCAACTTGGAAGCTCTCCAAGGTCGTGAAGTCTGGTTCACAAGTTCATCTGAAATGTACCTGAAGACGATACAAATGTATACAAAAATGTATTGCTGAATCAATGGGAAACGGGTGGGAAATAAAGCAAATGTATTAATTGTGATGGGCGGTACTTTAAAACAATAGGCTTAAAGAAATTGAACTAAATTGACATGGTGTGCGGATCAACCCCCTGTCCCCGTCCAATCAGAAGTAGTGGACCCATAATTTGGAAACATTAATGGGAGGTACCTCGGCATAGAGGGGTATAATAGAGATAAAATTAGTTCATTAGCAAAAGCTCACGCTCGGAGAACAGGCATTGGCATTAGGACGCTCCAGCTCAGACATACAAGCTGATTGACTGCAGGCTGAACCGCTGTCCAGAGAGGTCCTGAGGTGGAGGCGGCGGAATCTATTAGAAGGAAGACACGGAGGAACTCGAGGAGGAGCGAAGTGTCAGAGAGGGGAACGACGCAGGCGTCGTTGATAGAGAGGTCACCTGTCCTGAACCTGGTCCGGAGGTCTCTGATCTTCATCCTTTATGGGACCGATCTTTTCCAACTCCTTGGCCAAGGGGTTTGGTGTCTCGCACCTTTAGGTAAATATAAATGCAACCTTTAGATGTGCTGCTATCTCTATCTTCTTCTTTCTGAGGAACCGTCATTGATCGATAATTGATTATTATGCTTCATCCTTGATATACGATTAAGTACCATGTGGTTCTGTATTTTACTCTGCTAAAACCTCAGATAAACATTTTAAAACTTCTTGACTCAGTGATTATTTTAGAATTTATGAATTGTAATGAACGTCACTCATTTTAAACTTCCCAATTAGCAAAGGGTCCATTGGTAAGTCATTACTCTTCAATCAGAAAAGTAAGTGGTAGCAGGGATTTGATAAAGAGTACAACTGATCCACCAGCGGAAATTGCTAGCGTAGTATGAATGAATGGGCCCAGGTGAGTATTCGGTGTATGAATGCTTGTTGCTAGTAACCCGCTGGATCAGTTTTCTGGCTAGCAGAGGATGGTTATGGTTGTACTTTGTTAATTGGGTAATGAGAATTTTTTTTATAAACTAACATCCGTTTGTTCAAAAGTTTTGTTTTATGTTGTCCAGAATTCCCCGGGGAAAAAATTGAATAGCGGATGGTAAGTGGAAGCCATACTGCAGTGAGGTTATCTGTCAGGCAGAAATAGTACTGAAAAGTTAAGCAGGGCTATCAGTACTTGTTAGGCACTCTGTGCGTGTGAGTGACAGCAAAGAAATACACTGGTAAAAATTTGATGTTATATCACCTAGAAAGGGTAACATTGAAGAAGTAGCAGGTATTTTTGAAGCTTAGGTGAAGAGTAAACGGAAGGGCTTTACTAGTAGTGTATGTTTAGTAAACGGAAAGATTTTACTAAAGTATGAGAGAAACTATCCTTTTCAAGTTAGCGAAACTGACACGATAGCGAATGTTTTTATGTTGTTACTGAATTTTAATAAGAAGTATAAAGAAAATAAAGTTTTGCGTACGATTTTGTAAAAGGAAGGTCAGCTGCCGGAGAGGAAGTTGACGTCACAAAACGCCGCGCTGGGATTGGTTAAAACAGCGGGTGTTGAAAGACTCTTGTAAAGGAGGGGTCAGTAGTCAGGAGTAATACTGACGTCACAAAACGCTGCGCTGGGATTGGTTAAAACAGCGGGTGTGGAAAGACTCTTGTAAAGGAGGGGTCAGGAGTAATACTGACGTCACAGGTGTCGCGCTGGGATTGGTCGAAACAGCGAGGGACAGAAAAGCGCAGATTGTAAAGGAGGGGTTGTCAGATAGACGTCACTGAAAAGCTGCGCTAGGATTGGTTCAGAGACAAATGTTAGTTGGAATTTAATTGGTTGGTAGGATAGAAGCCGAAGTCTTAGTGGATAAGTGGGAGATATATGTGGAAACGTGATCCGACCTTAACAGGAACCCGTCCAGACAGGAGATTCTTAGGATTTTCCGAATATAATTCGATACATAGATATTTACCCAAAATGTATGGAGAAAAGAGAAAAATGTCATTTCTACAGAAGGTTAAAAATTATTTTAAGAAAGATAAACCCATCAAAACTAGAGAAGGAATTATTATTCCCCCAGCAAAAACGCCCGCTTCATTCATGATGATGGAGAGAGGTTATCATACTTGCGTATGGTTAGAAAACTGGATAGAATATACCAAAAATGATGGAATATTAGCATTCCCAGAGAATGGCACTTTCAATGGGAGAATTCTTCAAAATTTGAGATTGAGGATGAATGATTTAGAACCTAGACCGAGATTAACTCAATACGAAGCCTTAGAAGAATGGGAAACTGAGGCATTCGAACGTGATCGAGCGAGAAGCAGTAGGGGTTATCGGGGATTTTTTCCAAGATACCAAAATGAGTCAAAGGACGGTCAAATGAAGCAGTGGAGAAGAGCGATGCTTACAGAAGGTTTGTATCCAATATTAATGGCAGAAGACTCGTTAGGGAGTAAATGTACAGAAAAGACAAAACATTTGACAGGGCTTGGAGACTCTGAAGACGAATTTATGGAAGAAATATTAAAGAATCCACCACCATATCAGGAAGGGACAAGTGGATGTATACCAAGCGCACCACTTTTAAAGACACCATTAGTACCGCAAGTATTACATAATCCACAAGTTAATAGGGTACTTCAGGATAAAGAGAAGGAAGCTATAGACAAAAACCGAGCAGACTTGATACAGAAAATAACACAATTAAAGGTACATCCTGATTCCCTGACCATACCTGTAACAATTGGTCTAGTAGTTCCACTATATGGTAACAAAGAAAATTACCCGAAACCATTAGTGATGCCTACAACTGTAGAAATTCCTAAACCTGAACCTGTAATAATTGATGATCAAATCAGTGATTGTGAATCTATGATATCCTTAATGGATTTACCTATTCAAGGATCAGTAAATAGCACTCCTAGAAGAATAACTCCTAGTTGCTCCAAAAATGTAAATATAATAACATCAACTGGAACTAAGAGTGCCACAGTAGTTTCACCAGAAGACTTAGAGAGATGGGCACAAGGATCAGACAGACAGAGTTCACCTCCAAAGATCATGGACATCTACAAGTTAAAAGTCGAGTTAGAAGAAATGATAGCAGGAAATGTGGGAGTAGATCGTTTAAACACTTATGATGAAGAACTATTGTTCGTCTGCAGAAGCATCACAAGAAATGTAAAAATATTCCATGAAAAATTATCAGATTTGGCTTTGCAGATGGGGATTGAAATAGGGAAGTCAAAAGTGTTACAGAAACCCTATAGAGCAGACTTCTCTGACAAAGATTTAGAAAACATGAATGCCTCTGGCCGAAAACTACAAATAAAGGAATTAATGTCAGTTTTACAGAAATGGGGAGAACTAGATAAATGGAAAACTAGATGGACAAAGAAAAAGGAAGAAGCACGGTACAGTAGAACAACTTCTGAATATTTATTGAAAGAAACAGGGAAGGCAGAGCAGGTGTACCCGATGCGAGAAGTACCTGGAGGAGGTTATGTACATGTCCCATAGAATAGACAGGATATTCTGTCATTTACGAATGATTTCCCCAAGTTGAGAGAAAAGCCCATTGAATGGTATAAGCAAGTTGAGAGATTTGTGAAAGTGTCAAATGTATTGTTAAAGGATTTGGATGGTTTGTTTGATATAGAGGTACCTGCCGATTTGTGGACAGATCGTAAAATTACAGTTGATTGGCTGAGTGAAGAGTATCCTAGAGATCCAAAGACAGGTGCCCCATCAAGTGATGTAATGAAAAAGTATCAGCAGGTAATAACTTACTTGAAAGGGAAAATACCACCAAAAGAAACGGATTGGGTGAAAATAGACCGAACTACCCAAGAAGCAAATGAATCGGTACATGCCTATTATGAACGTTTATTGCAGGTATTTAAACAGTATAGTGGATTTGAGGACATTGGAGATAAAAACATGAGTCAGTTTGTTTACCGATTTGTTTATGGATTAAAACCAGAAATTTGTCAGATGATTAAGCAGCACATGTTGTGCTGGCAAGGGAAACCAATAGATGAAATTTTGAAATATGCAAAATATTGTGGAGACGACATTGAGGATAGGCACAAGAAACTACAAGAGAAAGTGATGTGGGCTCAAGTGAAAATGGTCGAGCGACAGGGAATTAATTTGGATAATCCAACTGATAATCAGGGAAAAGATCCTGGAACAAATGATGACACAGGAAATGGTAGTAAAATGAGAAGACGAATGAGTAGAGAAGAGGCTAAAAAGAAATTTCCTTGTCATGGATGCGGAAAGTTGGGGTATTGGAAGAATGAATGTAAAAAGATTCAAAATAATAATGGCCCCAATCATAATTTAAATCCACAGACGCAGAATGACTCACAGCAGGGTGTAAATCCTCAGAGTCAGTTACCACCTGCACCTATACAGGGTAATGTAAGCAGAGCAAAACACGGTACAGACGTCGGATATCAAGGAGGAAGTGGTAAGAATGATTATGTAACTACACAATTTCTTTTACAGGATGATTTTTGTTCATATAATCAATGACGGTGCCTAGGAGAGGGGAAGAAGGAGTGCGTACTTGGCGCATCCTTGTCGGTAGACCAGTCAGGTCCATATGTTGAAGGGAAAGTAAGAGGTAACGATATCACTTTCCTTTTGGACACTGGTGCTACCAGGTCTACTGTGAGAACAGCAGACATCCCAGACCTTCCTCTCTCTGGAGAAGCTATCCAAGTTGTGGGTGTAGCCAATCGTAAAATTAAAACACCTCTTACTGAACTAATGGAAGTAAAAATTGGAAATTTTAGAGAAATCATCAGTTTGTAGTGTGTGATTCCAGTCCAGTGAATTTATTGGGCCGAGATTTGTTGTGCAAAATGAACTGCACAATTTTCTGCACACCGGATGGTGTTGCAGTTCAGACCCCGGATGAGGACCATGTATATAAAATTATGATTGCAAAGCAAGGTACAGAGGTAGATGAGATGTTCTCTTTGATAACAAAAGACGAGTTGCCAGAAGAATTAAGAACTACAGTAAATTCCATAGTATGGGATTTCACTGGGAAAGAAGTAGGACTAATGGCCAAGATAGACCCAGTAAAAGTCATTGTAAAAGAAGGTGCAATTTTTCCAAATACCAGACAGTACAAAATGAGTGCCGAAGTAAAAGTAGGAGTTATTGAGGAAATTAACAGAATGGTAAAACAAGGCATATTAAAAGAAGTAATGAGTAGCCCTTGCAATTCACCAATCATGGGCTTGAAGGAACCTAGTGGGAAGTATAGGATTGTTCAGGATTTACGCAAAATAAATAAGATTGTGGAACCTTGTTGTTCTATAGTGCCAAATCCTGCAGTAATCCTATACCAGATTCCCTGGAGTGCAGGATGGTTTACTGTGATTGACTTATGTCAAGCATTCTTTTCCATACCATTGCATCCAGATAGCCAGTATCTTTTTTCATTTAAATTTGAGAACAAAGTATATGTATGGAATCGTGTTCCTCAAGGGTACACAGAGAGTCCTTCCATCTTTAATCAAATATTGAAAAAGTGCTTAGAAAAGCTAGTGATGCCAGGAAGTTCAGTCTTAGTGCAGTATATAGATGATCTGCTAGTGGCATCTAACACTAGAGAGGACTGTGTTGTTGACTCCATTGCACTATTAAATCACTTGGCTGAAGAAGGGCATAAAGTTTCACCTGAAAAACTACAGTTTTGTACAACAGCAGTTAAATATCTAGGACACCAAATTGAGAAGGGAAAAAGAAGGATAACTTCTGAAAGAGTAAAATTAATCAAAAGGATGCAAATGCCTGTAACTCAAAGAAAAGTGAGAATGTTCCTTGGAATAGTGGGATATTGTCAGCAATGGATAGTAGGGTTTTCTCTACTAGCAAAACCATTGATTCAAATGACGAAAAAGAAGGCAAAGGACCCAGTTGAATGGGATGATGAGAGCGTAGGAGCTTTTGTAAAATTGAGAAGTGCTTTGTGTGAAGCACCTGCCCTAGGTATGCCTGATTATACAAGAGGATTTGCATTATTCTGTCATGAGAGAGAAAATTGTGCACTTTCAGTCCTAACTCAGAGACATGGTTTGGACAGACGTCCTATAGCGTACTTTTCTGCTACGTTGGACCCAGTGGCAGCAGCGTTGCCAGGTTGCTTAAAAGCAGTAGTTGCTACCTGTTTGAGCATTGAACAAAGTGAATCAATTGTAATGGGACATCCTGTAAAAGTGTTTGTTCCACACTCAGTTGTGATTCTGCTGACAAGAACCAGAACTCAGCATCTTACTCCTAGTCGGCTGACTAAATATGAAAGAATAATTTTAGGTGCTGAAAATGTAACTATTGTCAGGTGCACAATTGTAAATCCAGCTACATTATTACTCGATCCGTATCATGAGGAAGTCAAAGATGATGAAGAGGAACATGATTGTTTACAAGTTACAGAATTGTGCACAAAGCCGCGTCCTGATATACAGGAACTGCCTCTCAGAGACCCAGACAGGGAGCTGTTTGTGGACGGTTCATGCCAAAGGCATGAAGATGGTAAACTAAGTGCAGCATATGCAGTATGCGAATTAACTGGAATAGTCGAAGCATCCTATTTACCAGGAGTCAAATCTGCACAAGTAGCTGAATTAATTGCTTTGATTAAAGCCTGCAAAATTGGGAGGAATCAGAAAATAACTATATTTACAGATAGTCAATATGGTTACCGGGTTGTGCATGATTTTGGCCAACTATGGATGCAGAGGGATTTCATGACTTCTTCAGGATCCCCTATTAAAAATGGACAGTTTGTAAAGGAACTGCTGGAAGAAATACAATCACCAAAAGAATTGGCTGTGGTGAAGTGTGCCGCACATCAGTCAGGAGATGACTGGGTGGTAGTCGGTAACAGATATGCAGATTTGGTGGCTCAACACTGTGCAAAAAACAGGTTGTCAATAAATAAAAGGGTTGAAAGGATGGGAATCAGCTGCCAACTTATGCTATATGCACCACCTGAAACATGGAATGATGTGAAAAGACTGCAAGATGATGCTGATGAGAATGAAAGAAATGCGTGGATTAAAATGGGATGTTCTCAAAGGGCAGATGACGATGTGTGGATTTTTATCGATG
This sequence comes from Calotriton arnoldi, assembly GCA_963921515.1. NCBI lineage: Eukaryota > Metazoa > Chordata > Amphibia > Caudata > Salamandridae > Calotriton > Calotriton arnoldi. Next base: position 2,456,355 of record CAWUFW010001237.1, read on the forward strand.
GCAGACCAGTCATGCCCGACTGTCTGATTTCACAAATGGCCAGAATGTATCATGGAGACACACATGTAGGGAGAGCTGCTATGATTAGGCTCTTCAGACAAAATTGGTATAATCCAAGGTTTAGGGCTGCAGCAGAGAGTCTTTGCCAGAGATGTTTAACTTGCCAAATGAATAATCCAGGAAGGAAAACAGTCATTGGGTTTGGGAAAATTGGAAAGGCAGAGGGTCCATTTGTGAGATTGCAGCTTGACTTTATTCAGTTACCACCATGTAGAGGACTGAAATATATACTTGTCATAGTGTGTCTGTTTTCAAAGTGGGTGGAGGTTTACCCTACCAGAAGGAATGACAGTATTACAGTCGCAAAGTTGTTACTACGAGAACTCATTCCTAGGTTCGGTTTCCCAGTAACTTTGGAATCAGATAGAGGAGGGCACTTCAACAACGATGTGATCAGAATAATCTGTGAAGCATTCCAAATTGAGCAAAAATTGCACTGTGCATATCGCCCAGAGGCTTCTGGAGTGGTTGAACAAATAAATGGCACAATAAAATCCAGACTGGCAAAAATGTGTGCATCAACATCATTAGATTGGCCGGATGCATTGCCACTTGTGTTAATGGGACTCAGAAGCATTCCCGATAGAAATACTGGATTGAGTCCGCATGAAATAATCATGGGAAGAGCAATGAGACAAGCACATGTTCCTACTAGTAAACTGCTGAATATAACTGATGATATGGTTCTGGATTATTGCAAAGGATTGGCTGACCTAGTGCGTTCTGTCTCTCACCAGGTTGGGGAAGACGCAGTGTCCAGGCAGCCTGAGCAAGAGCATGATCTGAATCCCGGAGACTGGGTGGTTGTGAAGCATCACACAAGAGAAACGTGTCTATCACCCCGGTGGGGCGAACCTTGTCAGGTTATACTAGTTACGAACACAGCAGTGAAATGTGCAGGATTTCCTAATTGGATTCATGTAAGCCACACCAAAAGGGTACCGGAGCCTGAAGAAGAAAATCCTCAGATAGCATCAATAACTGAGGAAGCTGAAGGTTGCCCAGCTGAAGAATCTCAAGTGAGAGATTTGAGAGAAGCTGAAGAACAACCGAGCACAAGTCAGGACTGGATACCAGTGGTTGATGTACCAGAAGCTTACAACAGAACTAGAAGCCAATCAAAATTAGAAGAAATTAGAGAAAACCAGATAGGTGAAGAAGAAGCCGCTCAGGATCAGGAAAATGAAACAATAAGAGAACTTGAGCAGGACCAGTTAGGGAGAGGAAATTGAGCTCAAATCAACAACAAAACAACAAAGTTTGAGCAGGGACAGACAGGTTTAGAAGAACGTGGTCAGGCTGCAGAAGTACAAAGTGCAATAAGCCCTGATCAGGACCAGTTAGACCTAGGAAAATACATCCAAGAAGAAGATCACGAGAATATCAAGCATGAAGATGCAAATGCTGAACCAAGACAGTTATCAGAAACACACCATGGAGCAACTGAAGAGAAACAAATAAGAGCTGAAAAAGAACAAATAGAAGAAGAAACTGAGATTGAAGAAAAACAAACCGTGCCACAACTTGAAATTAAAAAGACTTCTGAAGAAGAAATAAGAACTGAAGAGACAGTGCAAACAAAGACGATCAGAAAAGGTGATCATTGGCCTAGTATCATTAAAAGAGTGAAATACCATATAAGAACCAGAAGTGAAGATCCAGAACAAGTAAATGAAGTAACAAGCCTAACCGGACAAACAAGTGGAACTGAAAAACGAAAAAGCAAAAGACTGAAACTTGTGAACAATAAATTTAAAGGTCCTGATTGGACTTATATAATCCTTGAAGACTACGAGAGTTCAGAATCAAGTGAAAGTGGTGACGAAGGAACAAGTACGGAACTGACTTATGAAAAAGAAATAAAACCACCTTGATAACGTTAAAGTTTTGAAAAAGAAAAGATAAGAAGAGAAATCTTCCTTGTCAAAATGCCTGACGATAGAGTTTCTGGGAGACCGAAACGGAAATGTTGTAGTAGATGCTGTGCTATATGCATATGTAGTCTGGTAGTGGTGCTAATAGTGGTTAGTTGTGATCGTAGCAATTCCTTACCTTCTGATTACAGATAAAAAGATTAACGAAACGAAGGGAAGGGTAGATAACTTGAGAAGTAATAGAGTAGAATTAAAGGCAGATGAACCAGTTTCATCATGAGGTAACAGATAACGACACTAGTTTGAATGTTTTCACAAAATTGTTTCAATATGTAGATACCATGGAAATTAGTAATTGTTATGTCTGTATGAAGTTACCCGAATCAGTAGCTGAAGGATTAACATATCATCATTTACCATTAACTTATGGCATATCATGTAGTGTATGGACTAGTTTATTTTATAGAACAGGGAGACTTCAGTATTATTATTCAGACATGGATGTGATATTTACTGAGGTTCCGATTCGAAAGAATATGAATCCAGTGCTTAGTAGTAAAGATGCACAGTTTATGGGAGAATTTTTCTTAACAATGAAATCGATAGACATAACACATGCACATAGAAGCAATCTAACATGTTTGTTACATGAAGAAGAAAAGATATTTTTAAATTTAGTAGAAAATAGGAGACAAGATTTACAAAAGAAAGCATCTGAGCATAAGGCTCATCTGCCACCTTGGGCTGAGAAAGAGGGGAGTTACACACCTGGCAAGGCTCAAGCTGCTATGGCTCTGGATTTTGTAAAGACAGGGAAAATTTGTCTACATAGGTTAAAGACTGAGTATAACAATATTTTCATCGGTACCAGTGAATGTGAACATAATTTCTTAATACTTGGAGGTTGGGGACTAAAAGGAGGAACAGATTCTGTTTTTCCTGGAATTTATTATGTGTGTGGGAATAAGGCTTACTTTAGGCTTCCTGCACGGTGGTATGGAAGTTGTTATTTTGGAATAGTATTTCCAAAAATATACCACGTAAAAAGAAACACTGGGAGCAATGAAAATAATAGTGAATTAACACGTAGTAAAAGAGCTAGTTTTTCGGAAATTGTAGGTGATATATTCGGTGCATTGATACCTTCAGTGGGAATAATTCTGAACTCAAGGAAAATATGTAAATTATCTACAGTGGTTGATCGCTTATCAACAGACACTGCTGGAGGATTTCTTATGATTAATGCAGAGATGGTTGCGATTAGATCTATGGTTATGCAAAATCGACTTGCTCTTGATATTATGTTAGCAAAAGAGGGCGGAGTCTGTAAATTATTGAAGACGAAACACTGTTGCACTTACATACCTGACAAAAGTGCAGAAATTGGAACATATATACAGAATATAACAAAACTTGAGAATGAACTTAAACCACTGGAAGTTGATAGTGTATGGGCAAAATTGACGAATAGTATAGCGTCAATTGGTACCTGGTTTACTAATGTAGGGAAAGGACTTATAGGTCAAATATTAGTACCCTTAGCAGGGATAGCAATAATAGTACTATCAATAATAATATGGTGCAAATGTTGTAGAAAGAATGAGATGCATAGAGTGACAGGAAAAGGAAAGAAACGAAAATTTGATGAAATTGAACTAGATCTGAAAAGTGAATTATACAAGAAACTGAAAGGAGATGATAAAAATAGAAAGTGTAAAAATGAAACAGACAAATTTATGCTAAAAGTTGGCATCTGGTTGTGGGTAGTATTTGATGGCTCAGAAACGCCATCAGAGAGGGGATTGATGGAGCAAGAATTCACAATGAGACTTGCTCGTAAGCAAACCTCACAGTATTAATTATTAATCTTTGTAATGTCCGTACTAACAAATGCACACATCAATACAATACGAGGGAAGCTTGCCTATGTGTTTAAACTAACAAGTAACGCTTGTCTAAATCTAAAATGGCTCCTAAGCGCGGGAATTTCATTGCGCATGTGTCAACCATATCACGTGGTATGACGTCTTTCTTTGCTTGGAGGGAAATCTTTGCTTCTGCGCAGTGTGTATTAAAATGGCTGCTTACTGTTTTCACGAGCTAAAGCTTGCGCGTAAGCTGCAATTAAAACGGTGGTATTCTAACGCTATTAATGCGAGATAGATTTATAAATAAATGGGAATAGAGTAGACAAAGTGGGTATACAGTGAAACCATTTATATTGTGATTTTAATATTTTCTTCTTCGACTTTTATTAGTTCGTAAATGGGCCTGGGTTGGTTGAACTGCAGCTCGAGAGACATTGGTTCTGCACATGCGCCCTGAAAGGCTGACCAGAGGACGCGATGAAGTCAACTTGGAAGCTCTCCAAGGTCGCGAAGTCTGGTTCACAAGTTCATCTGAAATGTACCTGAAGACGATACAAATGTATACAAAAATGTATTGCTGAATCAATGGGAAACGGGTGGGAAATAAAGCAAATGTATTAATTGTGATGGGCGGTACTTTAAAACAATAGGCTTAAAGAAATTGAACTAAATTGACATGGTGTGAGGATCAACCCCCTGTCCCCGTCCAATCAGAAGTAGTGGGCCCATAATTTGGAAACATTAATGGGAGGTACCTGGGCATCGAGGGGTATAATAGAGATAAAATTAGTTAATTAGCAAAAGCTCAAGCTCGGAGAACAGGCATTGGCATTAGGACGCTCCAGCTCAGACATACAAGCTGATTGACTGCAGGCTGAACCGCTGTCCAGAGAGGTCCTGAGGTGGGGGCGGCGGAATCTATTAGAAGGAAGACACGGAGGAACTCGAGGAGGAGCGAAGTGTCAGAGAGGGGAACGACGCAGGCGTCGTTGATAGAGAGGTCACCTGTCCTGAACCTGGTCCGGAGGTCTCTGATCTTCATCCTTTATGGGACCGATCTTTTCCAACTCCTTGGCCAAGGGGTTTGGTGTCTCGCACCTTTAGGTAAATATAAATGCAACCTTTAGATGTGCTGCTATCTCTATCTTCTTCTTTCTGAGGAACCGTCATTGATCGATAATTGATTATTATGCTTCATCCTTGATATACGATTAAGTACCATGTGGTTCTGTATTTTACTCTGCTAAAACCTCAGATAAACATTTTAAAACTTCTTGACTCAGTGATTATTTTAGAATTTATGAATTGTAATGAACGTCACTCATTTTAAACTTCCCAATTAGCAAAGGGTCCATTGGTAAGTCATTACTCTTCAATCAGAAAAGTAAGTGGTAGCAGGGATTTGATAAAGAGTACAACTGACCCACCAGCGGAAATTGCTAGCGTAGTATGAATGAATGGGCCCAGGTGAGTATTCGGTGTATGAATGCTTGTTGCTAGTAACCCGCTGGATCACTGTAGCACCCATGACGGACCACAATGAGTGGGGCGCTCCGATGCTCCGCGTCAGCTCACCCCTAGCACACAGGCCCCAGCGCAAAAAGGTCACGAAGCATCCACCGTAGATTATTTTATGCGTGGGGGCACACGCCGCAAGAGCATCAGTTGTTCAGTGTAGCGAATGATGGTCCTCAGGCCGCAAAGAGCCAGTGAAAGTGGAGAGGCGCAGGGCATAAATAATCTGTAGGAGAATGTTTTTTCAGGCCACAGATGATCACAATATCCCTACCATTCCCCAATCTCCCAGCGTAGCAAAGATAAACTCAAGAGATTTTGCCCCAGCTGTGGCAGGGTGGCTGACGTTGGTGGGTGTGTTGACTTGTGGTACTTTGATTTGGAAGTGGATGATGAAGTGGTCGGTCCATGTGATTGGCGAATTGTATTTGATGTTGTCGCTGGTGTTGGAGCTGGGTCCAGCAGTGTGTGTCCTGCAATGTGTGTTGTTTCTGTGATGAGTTGGGGTAGTCGGATGTTGTTTAGGCTTTGGAGGATTGCTGTGGAGCAAGGGTTGGTTCTGTCGTCTAGCTTGAAGTTGAGGCCGCTGAGGAGTATGAAGGCTCTGGAGTCGATGGAGGGAGGGGCGAAGTCAGTAATAACGCTAGTGAAGGCAGCTCATGGTCCGAGCGGTCGGTAGATGAGGGTTCTTTTTAGGGTGAAGTTGTCTGAGATTTGCAGCTTGAAGTGCAGGTGTTTCATGAATGGGGTGTCGCTCTCAGAGGAGGTTGAGCATTTAATGGAGTCCTTGTAGATGACTGCAAGTCCTCTACCTGGCTGGTGAAGGCGGTCCTGTCTTGCGTTCTTGTAGGCAGCTGGGATTGCCGCGGTGAAGTCGGGTGCCGATGCGTAGTTGAGCCAGGTTTCAATGAGGAAAGGGATGGTCCGGTGTGTCGCTGCTCAGCAGGTCCCAGATTTCGGTCTTGTGTTTGCAGAGAGATCGTTTGTTGAGTAGTATGCATGCAAGAGGAGTGTTAGGTGGGGTGTTGATGGTTTTGCTGGAGCTTGAGTGCTGTGTGTGGGTAAGATGCGGTGCAGGTGAATGCTCCTACCCTGCTGTGTTTCCCAGCAAGACAGCAGCAGGAGGAGGAGAGGTGTCCCGGATCAAGCGATCGAAGGAGCGCAGTTGTATAATCCCAGGGGGGATCAGACCATGGTTCACGGTGCTATGCGCAGTCCAGGAGCAGACGGACTGGCACCCAGCATGTCAGTGCGCCAGCAGCGCGGACGCACAGTGACCACAATTTAGTAGGTCCTCGGATGGGAAGTAATGCGGGGGAAGCGTGCTGCGGAGACGCAGGAGGAAGAGCAGGTAAGGAGCAGGGGGAGGCGAGAAAAGGCCTGGGAGTGGGTTGGGGAGCTGCGGGGGACAGCAGAGACAACAAAACAGGTGAAGAGCAAAAGGCACTAAGGGGTGAAAGAGAAAAACTGGCACAAGTGTGGGTGAATGAGAGTGAAAACAGACCTAGAAAACGGCTGAAGAGCAAAAAGCACTAACGGGTGAAAGGGATGCCAAGCACAAAAAATGGGTGGGGTGCCGTTAGACTTGGCATCTTTTGGCGTGTTTCCCCTGAGTTTTTGCTTTCTGACCTCCCGGTTTTGACTCTGTTTTGCTGGTGTAACGGTTCTGCGTGCTTTTCGCACTGCTGATCAGTGGTAAAGCGCAGGTGCTCCTATGGTAAATTGTGTTATGGATTGGTGTTTCCATGATTGGAAATTTGATTTACCTGTTAGCCCCTAGTAAAGTGCACTGCGTGTGCCAGGGCCGGTGAACCAAATGCTACCCGGGGGCCTGCAGCACTGGTTGTGCCACCCCCCGTGAGTAGCCCTGAAAACGGTAACTCAGACCTGCCATTGCAGAGTCTGCGCGCAGTTTGTAACTGCCATGTCGACTTGGCCAGTGCACACACTGGCCGGTCCCTAACCTTCCCTTTTCTTACATGTCAGGCACCCCTCAGGTAGGCCCAAGGTACCCCTGTGGGCAGGGTGCAATGTATGTGAAAGGTAGGACATGCCCCGGTGTGTGTGGCATGTCCTAATAGTGAATTACAGCCAATTTTGTTTTTCACTATTGCAAGGCTACCAGTTCCCCATAGGACAGAATGGGAGGTTTGTTCATAACATCTTATGAACATAACTGGCCCAGGGAATTCGGTAAGAAAATGAAGTTTCGTATGCCTGAACTCAGAATCTAAAGATGCCTCTTTTAGTGAAGGTGATTTTTACATTCTGTGTTTGAAAATACCACTTTTGGAAAGTGGGTATTTTCTTGCTCAGTCATCCCGTGTGCCTCTGCTGGAATGTGGATTGCCTGTCTGGGTTTTGGATGACAGAAGGCTGGGGGAGCAGGAGGGGCGCCAGATGGTCTAGGTAGGTCAGGAAAGGTCTGAAGAGACCTGGGTTAGGATGGGGGAAGGGGGAGGAGATTTCCTTGCACCTCAAAGAGCCTGCTCTGCCTCTGACAAATGCTGTCTCCACCTCCTGCCAGGAATTCACACCAGAGAAGGCAGAACTGGTCCTGACAGGGCACAGGCCCTATCTGCCTAAGAGATCAAAGGATTTTTGGACATAAATGCTGGGTCCCAGACCCCTGAACTTTAGAACTCATCTGGACAAGAAGAAGAGCCGGAGAAGCTGCGAAAAGGAACGACTGCTTTGCTGGGTGCTTTGCTGGGCTGACCTGCAGTGGCTGCTTTTGTCTTGGGTAGTGAAAGGCCTGGACTGGACTTTCTGCAACCTAAATTTGTGAGTCTCTCCAAGGGCTTGAGGTAGAGCTTGCCCCCTGTTCACGAAGTCTCAGGAACAGCAAAGACTTCAAGTTCTTCGACCCGCAGCACTGGGGACTGTGTGTTTTGTGCTGCAACCCGAAGAACACCAACTCGATGTCTACGACGCCACTGCCGACTCTGTGTCCTGAAGGCAACGCAGAGGGCACCGCAACCCTGGTCTCACCGACGACGCCTGTTGACGCCGCCACCAAGCCGCTGCTTGCACTGCGACCTGTGGGCATCGCACTCCGCACCGCCTCGCTTCCCGCCGAAGCTTTGGCACTGCAGAGAGCACCGCCACAACGCCGCACCGCGACCCTGGTCTCACCGACAACGCCTGTTGATGCCGCCACCGAGCCGCTGCTCGCACCGCGACCTGTGGGCACCGCACTCCGCACCGCCTTGATTTACGAGGATGCCTTGGCCGGCCTGACGCCGCCACTTCCTGCCGAAATCGACGCCGCTGCTTGCACCGTGGTTCGAGGGCACCGCTCGTAAGTCACACGACGCACCGCCCTCATTCCGCACCGCAGCCTTGGCCTACCGACGCCGGCGCCATCGACTCCAGTTTGTCAGCCGACGACAGCGCTTCAGCAACCACGACGCCGCTGCTTGCACCGTGACCTGCTAGCACCGTGACGAGCACCGCCCTCATCTCGCACCGCGACCCTGGTCTCACCGACAACGTCATCTGACTCCGCCACCGAGCCGCTGCTCGCACCGCGACCTGGGGGGCACCGCACACCTGCACTTCGCACCGCAGCACGTTGCACCCGCCGACGCCAGCGCTCCTGATCCCAACCGAGAGGAGATCGACCTGTAACGCGAGTGACTTCAAGGGCCCCATCGCCCTGCATCTCTGGAAGGTACTGTTTGCGGGTCTTCCAGACACCATAGCGGGCCTGCGACGCCGCAGCCAGCCAGAACTGTTTTGGATTTGTGTGTTCACGACGCTGTGGTAGCCCGGACAGGGCTATCCACACAAGGAACCCCTTTTAATCAGCGTATTTTTGAACTGTGAACTTTTAAGTATAGTATTGTGGATTTTTTATCGTTTTGGTCTTGTTTTAATTATATAAAAATATTGGATATTTTTCTAAACTGGTGTGGTGTTCTTTTGTAGTGCGTACACTGTATTACTGTTGGTTATGTGCAAATGCTTTACACACTGCCTCTAAGATAGGCCTGGCTGCTCGTGCCAAGCTACCAAGGGGGTGAGCAGGGGTTATTTTAGAAGTGTAACTCCCTTATCCTGACTAGAGTGGTGGTTTTTGCGTGGTTTTTGCCTGGCTTTGGCCCGCGCCCTAGCCTACCAAGAATCCCATTTCTAACAGGTGCAAAAAGGCAAGAAGGATGAGAGAGCTTGGCAGAAGCCAAAGAGCGGGTGAAAGAGAAAAAAAGAAAGCAGAAAAGAGCTGGTCAAAAGGGGAAAACAGAACAGACAGCAGAAGGAGAGAGGCAGAAGCCGGGTACAAAAGGGGCTGACTGAGCAGAGGACCGATCACAGGTGAGTGTGGGTTGGGCCTAGACACCTGCTCAAAGGGGCCGCGCAGCAGCCGCCATTAGGTAGGACCTGGGTGGGATAAGGAGTGCGAGGGGGAGCACAAATGGGCAGGGCTGCAGAGATAAAGGAAGAAAACGAGGGAAAGAGATGCAGCAGGAAGAGCCAATAAGGTGCAGGAGGAGGCAGGAAAAGGTGCGGGAGGGATGCGGGGTGCTGCGGGGAGCACAACAGATGGGGCTGGCAGCCTGAAACAGATTGAAAAGGGCACAAAAGATAGGTGGACAGCAAAAGGCACTAAGGGGTGAAAGAGAAAAACGGGCACAAAAATGGATGAAAATGAATGAAAACGGGCACAAAAAAAGCTGGTGAAAAAGAATGAAAACAAGCACAAAAAACGAGTGAAAACAGGCACAGAAAACTTGTGGAGTTAACGGCACATAGGGGTGAAAGAGAAGACTGGCACAAAAAATTTGGGTGAGGAGCAAAAAGACACAGAAGGGTGAGACAGCTTGACAGAAGCCTAGGAGCGAGTGAAAAAGAAAGGAGACACCAAGGGGCTGGTCGAAAAAAGGACAACAGAAGAGAGAGCAGAAGGAGCAAGAAGGTTGCCTCGAGGTAAGGGATCCGGGTTCGAAAAGGCCTTGACTGGTCACAGGTAAGTGTGGGTTGGGCCTACACACCTGCTCCTTGGCAGCTCAGATCATCCTGCTGTGGCTCTACTACCTGGCCTTGTGGAGTGCTGTAGCGCACAATTTATTATTGCCGTAAAGACTTCTTGTGTCTTCTGGTGGGTGTATCCTTTGCTTCTCTGTTGTGTGCAGTGCTGGCTTCTGCATTCTGGTGGAGCGGCATTCTCCTGTAATGGAGCCTCAGTGAAACTTGGATTGGGCATCATTCTCCATCCTCAAGGGTTTTTAACACCTTTGTTGTCTTGGTAGAAGTGCAGGGCATATGTTGGGGCTATGTACAAGTGCTATACATACAACTAAATGGTTCAAAGTGTTTTCTTCCAAGTGCACCACCTCATTCCAGATAAAACACCCATTTCAAGATGACCACCATTAAGTTAGTTGATGACACCAGACCAAGTCAAATTGGCTACCTTGCTTCCTGTTACATGTTTCCACTTTCCATCACACACAATAAAAAGAGACAGTCAAATCATCAAGTCACTACATTTCAACACTGATTAAGTCCTATTTTTTTTAGAGGTACATCAATCCTTTCAGTCTTTGAATCTTTTCCCCCCTCTTTTAACATCTTCTCTTACTCCTCTGTTCCAGAGGGTAATTTTCAAGCTTGGCATGCTTTTATGCAGGCTGGTCTGTGCCTGCCTCATCTTCAGTCTTCAATTTTCCGTGTTGCTCTGAATTCCTGAAGTTTTTGGATTACTCACCATCTTGCAACTGAAGACATCATATTCCTTTGGGGCTTTTTCCTCCCGTTTCTGGGACTCTTCTCTGCAGACACCCACTATGAATAGGTTATATATCAAAAGGACATGCTCCTACGTTGGGCAAGGTAATCCAAGGAGCAAATATAACGTCAAGCTATTGACAATAACGGTCATTTCAAAATGGAAGTACAGGCTAACATAACACATTCCACCCCACTTCTTTCGGGCACAACATTTATAGCTTGAGCAGGAGTTGCATCACTCATTCTTGAGCCATACGTGGGAAATTTTTGTGGCGGTTATAATTCCAATATAAAATAGTTCCAAGTCCTGAATTATTTACTGTTTTGACCCGGGCAATATAAGAACAATTTTTGTCGTCTGATCATTAGCTTCTATTCATAAACTTAAAGGTACAGGTTATCCAATACTGGAACACACAATTTAATTTGTGTACCTTTGCACAGTGGTACACACTTCAAGGAGGCTTCTCTGCAAGTGAGACATTGGCTGTGATTATAATTCATATGTTCAACCATACATCACTAAAGTCCAATTTGTACAGACTATTGTGCAAGTCCTGCTAGTTTACTTTACACATTTTGCTTTTTTGTAATCTACTCTTGCAACAAGACCACACATAATATCCAAGGAGAGGAATTTAATAATGATGGATACAATAATCTTCAAATGTATTTATTGTTGCCTCAAATCCCAAAAGCAACTGCCATGCTTTGAGCAGGTTTCAGTTGTAATAGAGAACTGACAAAATTATTTCCATTAACGGTCTAAGAACACCACTTCAATATCTGCCACTACATAGAGAACACATAGAAAATATACATATTTACTTTGAAGGCCTGTAGCCTGTCCCAAGTTATCCAGTCTCTTGAACTCCTTACTGGAGATAAATGGTAACAGAAAGTGATAATTTAGCATAACCTCTATTAAAAAATGTTTTTACTTCACAGAGCATCGTTTTTAAGTGATGAGGCAACTGTCCAGTAGCATGACGAGTATTAAAGTGGTTAATAGCTGCACAAACTAGAAGCTTCCAATAGGCATTAATGAACAATTTATGTCGAGCTGTCATGAAATTACTGTTCATCATTCTTTTAACAAACAAGAGTATGGGTATTCTGATAAATTCCAAAACTTGCCTTGTTTTGAAAAATGCTTAATTGCTTTTTCATAGCATGAGAGTTATTAGACACAAAGCCTTTTAAATTTTAATATTTTAATACACGGGGTGTTATTTGAGGACCAGGTAATAATAACAAAAATGACAACGTTTTTCTGGCAAAGAACCTACGTCACATGTTTGTGTACACAGCAGCAAGCAAGAGCCTAGTAAGACCAACCTGTATCCATGCCATGACAGAAGGTTGGTAACCCATGTACTTTTGTAGTATGGTACGACATAACAGTGCCTTAGAACTGCTACTCAGAAGTAAATGATCTTGGGAGAAAAGTTATCCAAATATTCAGCAAAAATCCTGAAAACATATACTCGTGCTGACTTTCCTAAAGCCACTTGTGCTTTAAAAGAGGCATTCTGCAAGTGATCTGGGGTAAATCAATAAATACTACATTTCTTCATATTGGATTAACTACTTCTCTAGCACAAAGGACAACTACATTTAATACTACGGAGTAGTAGCATGCTGATAAGTACTCATTTGGGAACAATGAAAGTTTGGCTCATCTGTTGCTGAGAAAACGTCCGTCTCCAATGCTTACATTGCAGCACAAGCAAAAACCTCTCTTTCTTGGAGTCTTAATTCTACATAGCTTCTTTTGAATTCCCCATTGCTTTATTTGTTCAGTTACAAGTTTCGGATGCAGTAGAGAATGTGGTTGATGGTTAGAAATTTTGCGAAGTGGGCAAGAGTCATGAAATAACCATATTGAGTGTTCAAAAAACTAACTTAAAACCATCTTCTTTCCAAGAAAAGTGTTTTGCAAACGTTTCTCCAAAAAATAAATTTAAAAAAAGAGCTAAACTTACACTTGCCCTTGTACTGTTTTATGCATAGTCCTTTGTACTTCTGATTTTCTTTTCACAAGAACCAAGGATACAGTGTGCAGCAAACCACTTCTGAAAAGATCCAGAAAGTAATGACACTTCGTTGTTAAAATAATTACAAGTACAGTGCTTTTATCATATTTTTATTTCGTTTTATACATATTTACAAAAAAATATCTACAAAGAGCACAACTCGGGTAGAAAAATAGTAAGAAATATGCATCATTTTCACACTTTGAAAATTAGCGAAACGATAAGGTAACAAAATAACAAGGGTTAGCTAAACTACTTTCAGAAGTTCGCACTATTTTAAAAGGTTAAACTGTAAGCACTTTCAGAACGTATTCTTAAAGTCATTGCAAAAGGGAGTGTACGATGTTTTGGGTACATGCAGCATACTTTTTTTTTTTTAACATTTTGCATATGATGGATTTCACTCCCACTCACTCCACTCTTGGAATAAAATAAAGACACAATCTGTTTTAGGGCACATTAATTTATTTTGTAAATCGAACATCTCACTGGGAAAATGTATTTAAGCTGAATTGTCACCAGAAAAACTGACAAAATTCAAACTGGTTAAGTTGAACAATTATTGAAATTATGCAAAATACTTCCTGTTCCGGTTCTACGCATGTGAAATTCACAATGTTTGAAACAATAATTTCTGTGCCAATGCCACCCTTGTCACGGAAAGAAAGCTACTTGATTTTAATGCAACATACTGATCAAATAATCTGGTATGCCAAGTTCTACATTGTCACTGGAACGTTGCCCCATCACTAGCTTTTCCAAGGCTGCTGTGATTTTACATGTGTAATAATCTTTTTTCTTTCTAGAAAAACTCAGGCGGAGCCTGTCAAATCAGAAAGGTTTTCTCAAAACGCAGCTAAAACTTCTAAAGGAACGTTTCACTTAGTCTTATGTCCATATCATGCCCCCTAACGCCACTTCAACCGCTTATAAAAACCCAAATCTGGATCGGAAAAAAATGTCACCCTAGAATTGTTTGTTACTTAGTCTCTGCATGTGGTATAACATGACTTCATGCCCTTTGCACTGACAGACGTGGCAAAAGGATATCCAACGCTCCTTCATGAGCTTATCATTTAGAGAACATTGGCTGCCAATTAATGTCTGACCAATCCCTTTTCATTTAATCAGCCACAACGTTTTTCTGGTTGTTGAAGCTGCCTATTATATTTTCGTGCCAGAAATTGAATTCCTCCTCCCCTCCACCCTCCAAATAACAGGCCAACTTTGTACCCTTAAACACAAAGACGATTAATCAACAACTAGAAACAGCTCATAGCTTTTTCATAATGCCAGCGTACAGGACGATGTTCCCATTACAACTTTTAAAGGATCTTAATGGATTCTCAAAATTACAGTTGCAATTTTACAACCAAAAAACAATAAAAACTACAAAAAATAACACAATTAAATTAAGAGCCATCAGCACATGATATTCATCGAACATACTTGCTCTAAAGACCACTTTTCCACTTATGTATGGACTTAGGAGGTCTTTCGCATTTAATCACTGCTGATGGAGCACTTCCATTTTAGTCCGTGCAAATGACTGGCTAACAAAGAAAATGACAGAGCGGACAATATTTTGCAGGTAGGAAGTCTTTGAACCAGCAAAAGAACATACTTCTAAAATAAAATATCATCTGGCTAGTGCACATAATCGGTGCATGCTGCACACTACCAGACTTCTACAGAAATCGAAAGGCTATTCTAGTCACACAACGTGTATGCTTTTGTCACAGATTTATTTGTTCAAGCTGACACAGATTAACCAAGCCTTCCTTGTCTGGTTGCCTTGTCAAATCTGACGTTCGTGCTGTTTGTCTGAAATCAGAGCTGGGCCTGCCCAGTTGCTCAACAGAACCACTCCTCACAAATCTGCCACTCTTTGTATTCGGAAACAATCGTCTTATAAAAGTCTGTGTGTTTTCCAACAGCATACAAAGACGAAGCACTCAGATCTTTACTGTAAAAACTTCACTGTCATCAATAGGTAAACCTCACAGTAGGCTACCTATTCCTCTGGTGCTAAAAAGCCCAGAGCCGAAGTATATATACTTGGTCAAAACACTTCAGTTTTCCATGTTCAATATTTGTTAATGCCAAAAATCCGGACACCGTGTAGTTGTGGTAGCTTGGGGATCAGCACACTGAAGAGGGAAGCAGTGTTTATGAAGCAGTGAGTTGGGTCATACTTCGTGTAGAAGCTTGCCAAAAAATATCTGAGGAATCAAACATATAAATAGATTAATATTTTTCTAAACACGAGTGAAAAACACTCTATAGATAAAATATGTACAGGTCTGCTATACAAATACAAGATAAAAGATTATAGAACAAACTATTTGAACGAATTTAGTTCTAAATCACAGTGAAAGTGTTCCTGATAGAGGTATACAAAGTATATCCCAGGTTGTTTGACTTATGCCAGATTTTCAGGATAACCACAGACTATGTGAATTAAATCTATGAGAAACTTACTGGATTACTAGTTGGGGTAGATGGTAGTCCACCACAAATAATAATGGAACTATTCTGGTTAGGTCCAATAAAGGTTTCAGTAATATAAACAGGAGTGCAACCCCTGGTAGCTATGACCCAGAGCAAACAGGCTTAACTTAACACAATGTGTAGGAGTACGAAAACAGTTTAAAAAGTTGAAAACACAACACAATAAAAAAATCACACTCCGATTTGTAGAAATCGAGAATATTTTAATGAACAAAAGGACACCAAAACAACAAAACTCTAATATGGAGGAACAGGAGATATGAATTTTTAAGGTTTTAAATAAAAATAGGGCCAAAAAGAGCAAAGCGCCAACCGTGGAAACTGGTCGCACTAGGCAGGGACAATGGTACGTTTTAAGGTAGAACGTAATAGATTGCGGGTCGGATACACTGGCCTGGGTGGTCTAGTCAAAGAGTTACTTTTGGGCTTAGACATTTTCTTAAAATGTAGGAGACGCTCTGAGCAGGAAAAGTCTAGAATTTATGCCCAGGAAGCCATTGATCGGATGTTGATTGGCATCACACCTGGTTAAGATTTCTACCTTCCGACAGACTCTTTTCTGGAGGTCAGAGTTCCTCGGTGGGGCAAGGCTGCAGGCTGTAGCCCAAGAGAGATCAACGTTATTAAATGCCTCTCTGAGTCGGGCCTACTGAAAAGAACGGTGTGCTGCTACAGAGAAGAATGCAGCAGGAGCTACTGCAGTCAGCCCACTTGCAGTGTACCTTCAGCAGATCGGCTTGGCAGGTTGGTCCAAGTCGGTTGGCCCCAGTCTGTCAGCTTTCCAGGAAAAAGTCTTCAACAAGTTTATAAGACTCAGCTTTTAAGTTTGGGCAGGAAGAGTATACTCAGACACCAGCCAAAGGTTCCAGGGCCTCAGAAACAGCACTTGGTGGATCAGGACTCACTCCAACAGATGGTCCAGTGCAGGTTCAGTTGAAACTGGTCAGCTGGGCTCTTCCAGGAAAGGTGGCTTCTTGCAGCTTTGGTGTTCCCGTAGGTTAGCAGGTGGTCAGCCAATTGACACTTGGGAGTCCACCTCTTTGTCCTAGGTACAAGTGGGAGATGGTCCAGCCTTAGGCTTATCCTCACAGGTATCAACAGAAAGTGCAATCTTTCTTTGGTCTTCCACAGGTCCAGCAGTGTCATGAAAGAGGTACCCCAGGGGTGCCACATTTATCCCTGACTGAGACTCCTGGCCCCTTCCTAACCAACAGGGAAAATGTTTGCAAGGGTAACCCAACCCATCTTTGCAGCAGTTCCTGTGTGCCCAACTGCAAACAATATAAAAGTGCCCTTCTCTACCTAAATCCAACATTGCAGAATCTTCCCTCCCTTGTTCCTATGCCCTTTCTATGCCCATCCTAGAGGCATGGCCAGGAAAATGAGCAACCTCTATTCTGTGGTCACTCAAAACAGGTTCTGGGGGCAGCTCATATGCCACTGGGACACAAGATTGGCTGGCTTGGAAGACAAAAGGGAGACACAGGCCCAGGTGTACGCTACATCTGCCAGTGACAGGATAGGCATCCTTTGAAGTTAATTAAGCTCCTGAGCACTCTGGGAGCCAGTTCACACTTCAATAAGCTGGACGCTCATGCAAATGGGCTTCTGGAGGCTTTATGAAGGTAAAAGGTGACTTTTTAAAAGTATCTTTTGTAAAATATTTAGCACAAATCTGACTTAACCAATGAATTGGACTTGTGATAAATATTTTGAAGAGTCCAAGAATGAACTTTTATCTGGTAAGACCAAAATAGATTAGATTATTTAAACCTGCTATCACGCATTACTCACTCCCTGTCGAATCTGCAGTTTAAACCTGCATAGCCAGGCCTGTTTTGCATTGACACTTTAGTAGTAGAATAATGTGTGCTTGGGTATAATTTGCACCATATATTAAGGATTTATATGCAAGTTAAATATGCCAACTAGGAGTATAGCCAATTTCAAAACGTTTTATGGGTCACAACACATGCACTGAGGCCTGGTCAGCAGAGACCCAGTGCACAGAGTCAAAAAAATAGCATCAGTCCAATAAAATGGGGTGATCATGCAAAAAGAGCCTTTTACTACAAAATCTATCCAGATATTGTACATTTGCATTTATCTTATTTGGATATCATAAAAATTTGTAATGACTCGTAATCACCTGGAGTATTAAAACAGACAATTGCAGAAAAATTACCTTCCGATGACTAAGAGAATGGGAGATAAGACAATAAGGAACTGCCAGGTTCGAAATTACCACTCACCCTACTTACCTTGATTTGCAACAGAGTAAAAGGGCAGTCAGAGAAAAAATAAGTTTTATTTGATCTAATGTGATGTAACATAAAACTGCAGAGACAAACATTCAAGTGAGGAGTAAAACAAGACAGGCTGCCCTGGGGTTACAGTACTCCTTCTGCACACCAACTCTGTAGAAACATATGAGGGGAGGGGGGCTCTCCTTTATAAACATTGTTCTAGGTCTATTAACCTAGGTCATGGTTGGTCAGTTCACAAGGGCTTAATCTGCTAATGAGTTACATGGGTTTCTAAAACCAATGCATTAGCCCACTGAACTCTAACATCTCCCTGAAATAGTCAAGACATCTGCTTAGGAACTATAAGCTCAGGATGCACTCGTCTAGTGTCTAGCAAGAATGCCCGCAGAACACTGAACATTGGTTTGAAACCTGTATCCCTTAGGGTAAGGAGTTCCAAAACACTTGAGACCCTTCTACAGAAACATACTGTACACTCTCTGTGAGAAACGGTGATTGCTCCGGAAGAGGCAGATTAGGCTTCAAACCAAACTTTAAATCTATGTATTGCTTCTAACTCTTGAAAGAAGGCCTTGGTTATTCCATTATTGGAAAAGGCTACAGCGGATGCCTCTGAGCTATCTAATTTCTGTGTGCTCTCTCTAAATCCTCTCCCTTCTAAACTCTTAGAAAAACATATGAATGGTTAACTAGCCTCCTATTTTGAATCCAACTCCTATCTTGATACTATAAGATCTAGTTTCAGGCCACTGGATAATTCAGAGTCTGTACCACTGACCACTGTAGAAAAACTGAGGATGAAATGGGATCAAGGTGATCATTCTGCCACTAGCAGCTTGTTTGTTAGAGCGTGGGGACTGCGCCCATCCCATCAGCAGGCACTTTTTAACATTTTCTTTTCATCTTTTTTAACGCATTCTGTAATACATTAATACCTTGCTGCTTGATCTGCGTCCGATTGACGCAGCAGACACTAACAACGCAAAGCGTTTGCAAAAGTGCTCCTGAAAGAACTAGAGGCCTGGATAAATAAAAATCATATTATACCTCAATACCAGACAGGATTCCAGCCCAACTCATCCACGATGGACAACACCATCGCCCTGTCGTACCTGGCAACACGAGCCACAGAGGTCGCCTCCCCACCGCTCTACGCCTGCTTTGTCGATTACAGTGCAGCCTTTGATGGCATTGACCGCAACATTCTCTGGGCCAAACTTGCAAAGTGGGGCATCCCGGGGAAGCTTTTGGCGGCCACCATGACGCTCCACACGGGCAAATGGGTTCGCACCAAGCTCTCGCAGACTCATGTGACGGCCAAGAGCTATACCAACAAAGGGCTAAAACAGGGCTGTGTGATTGCTCCCCCCTTGTTCAACCTATACACTGCAGACCTGGCTAAGGAGCTATTGAAAGTCAACATATTTCCACCCAAATTAGGACATCTTAGACTCCCCATCATGCAATACGTGGACGACCTGGTACTACTGGATCACACCAGAATTGGCATGAAAAGGGCACTGGAGGCATTACATCTGTACAACATGGAAACTCTGCGCCAATGCCACAAAAACGAAGGTCCTGGTCTTCGGTCACAAACCTAAAAAGCACCTGCTGGAATGGTACCTCGGACCGCTAAGGATCACCACTACCAACAAATACAATTACTTGGGAATACAATTCATCGACAAAGGGAGACCGAATTTGCAGGCCAAGGCACTCGAAGGAAAGGCGGCCACATACGGGCTATGCAATTAAATCACAAAGTCATTCTGCAGAGGGTATCCGACGGGTCTTGCAAACAAAACTGATTCCCACACTGAGCTACGGCCACCTCGTATTCCCGGGTCAACTCACCGAAAAACTGGAGAGACTGCACAGAATGGCCTACAGAAAAGTATTTAGCATTCCCTACTCAACTAGGCGCACACGGATTCGGTTGGAGTTCAACATTTCAACGATGGACATCGAAAGTAAAAAAGATATCATCAAACTGTACTACAGGGTGACCAAGGCTACCCCTACTTAAAGACGGCCACTGCGGGGACAGGCGAGCAAGACCACTGACTCATTGTCAGTGAAATTGCTCTCCCACTCTCGCAGCTCCACCATTAAGTGAGGCCTGCCCCTGCACTCTCGAGTGTTGGTGATCGAGGCCCTCCTCCACCCGCAGGTTTCCCTGCGCCTCATCCCTGGTGGTCCAGTGGACCTCTGTCTCCTTCCTCTCTCTCTGCTCTTTCACTCGTTTTTCTACCCTTTTTTATCTTTCACCTTTCTGCACTTTTCTGCATCTCTGCTCTTTTGTGCCTTATTTCTGCTCATTTTCCCTTCCTCTCTCTCTGCTCTTTCACTCGTTTTTCTACCCTTTTTTATCTTTCACCTTTCTGCACTTTTCTGCATCTCTGCTCTTTTGTGCCTTATTTCTGCTCATTTTCCCTTCCTCTCGCTCTGCCCTTTCACTCGTTTTTCTACCCTCTTTTATCTTTCACCTTTCTGCACCTCTCCTCTTTTGTGCCTTATTTCTGCCTATTTTCCCTTTATCCCTTATTTCCTCCCTTTACCTTTCCCCGCCGCTGCTGCCCCCGCGGCCCCTCCCCCCCAGCGCGACCGGCCCAATCCAGCTCCCCTCCCCGCCTCCCAGCTGTCCAGCCCTCCCCGACTTAATGGCGGCCACTGCGCGGCCGCGCAGAAGGCGCGTCAAAGGCAAGCCAGTCTGCGCCCGTCCGCGACCAGCGCCAGAAACCCTGGACCTCCGCCCCGCCAACGCTACGACCCAGCAGCACTCCACGCCCTCAACCCAGGCCGCAACAACAACTGCAAGCTAGCATCACCAGCCGACTCCCACGGACCCTTCAGCTGTCACCGCTGCCGGCACACCTGCAGCACCGCCAAGAAGACGGATCCAGCACAACCCGCCCACAAGAACACAACCGAACCGAAGACCCTGCAATGCATCCTCCTCAACGTCCGATCCCTCCACAAACACGCCACAGAAATCTGGGACCTCCTCGACAGCACCACCCCGGACGTAGCATTCTTCACCGAAACCTGGACCAACACCACCTCGGGACCGGACATCGCTATCGCCATCCCCCAAGGATACAAGATCTCCAGGAAGGATCGCCCCAGGAGGAGGAATCGCCATCGTCCACAAATCCAGCCTCCGCCTGAGCACACTCCCTGACGAGCCCACAGAACTGATGGAACACCTTCACTTCAAGATACTGGCCAGCC
Source organism: Calotriton arnoldi (assembly GCA_963921515.1). Lineage (NCBI taxonomy): Eukaryota > Metazoa > Chordata > Amphibia > Caudata > Salamandridae > Calotriton > Calotriton arnoldi. Next base: position 2,477,450 of record CAWUFW010001237.1, read on the forward strand.
CCACCGCCACCCTCCGAGGAACCCTCATCTACCGACCCCCTGGACCCCGCGGACCCTTCGCCAACTCCATCACGGACATTATCTCCCCGCAGGCCATCGCATCCACCAACTACACCCTGCTGGGAGACCTCAACTTCCACCTCGACAACAAACTGGACCCCAACACCACATCCCTCCTGGACAACCTCCACAACATTGGACTGCGCCAGATCGTGACCGAGCCCACGCACTCAGCAGGACACACCCTCGACCCCCTCTTCACTACAGGAAACTCCATCACCTTCAGCCACACCACCGAACTCCCATGGACCGACCATCGTTGCGTCCACTTCACCTTCAGAACACCCACCATCCACAGACACCAGCACCTGCTTCCACGAAGAAACTGGACCAAAATCACCGACGACCAGCTCACCTCCTCACTCAACAACTCCACCCCAACCATCACGGAAAACGACGACCCCAACACCGCAGCCCGAACCCTGCATAGATGGATCTCGGACAGCACCAACACCATAGCCCCCTCAAGAAAAACAACAATACCCGCGCCAAGAAAGCCAGATGGTTTACCACCGAACTTCGAGAGTCCAGAAGCACATGCAGCCGCCTCGAAAAGGCCTGGAGGAACACCAAATCCACAGAAGCCCACAACTTCAGAGCCGCCACCAACGCCCACCATCAACTCATCAGAGAAACGAGGAAAAAAGCGATTGAAGACAGAATCTCCACCCACGCGCACAACAGCAAGGAACTCTTCAGCATCATCAAGGAGTTCGCCCAACCCACTAGCGAGTCTACCGACATCCCTCCCTCACAAGACCTCTGCGACAAACTCCGCACCTTTTTCCACCACAAAATCAAGAGCATCTACGACAACTTCGACGAAAACAACCAACACACTGAACCCTCACCAACCACCCCCGACACCCGGAAACCAGCGATTGACTGGACAGCCCTCACCACCGAAGACACACTGAAGACAATGAAGTCAATCCACTCAGGGGCCCCCACGGACCCCTGCCCCCACCACATCTTCAACAGAGCCGCCGACACCATCGCACCCATGCACCGCCACACCATCAACCGCTCCCTGGCGACCGCCTCGTTCCCCGACGACTGGAAACACGCCGAGGTCAACACCCTCCTAAAGAAACACTCAGCAGACCCCACCGACCTCAAAAACTACAGACCCATCTCCCTGCTCCCGTTCCCAGCGAAAGTCATAGAGAAAGCCATCAACAGCCAACTCGCCACATTCATTGAAGATCACAACATCCTCGACTCCTCCCAATCCGGCTTCAGAAAAAAACCACAGTACGGAAACCGCCCTCCTCGCCGCAACAGACGACATCCGCACCCTACTGGACAAAGGAGAAACAGTAGCCCTCATCCTCCTCGACCTATCAGCGGCGTTCGACAGTCTCCCACCGCACCCTAATACGCAGACTCTACGACGCAGGAATCCAGGACAAGGCCCTCGACTGGATCTGCTCCTTCCTCTCCGGCAGGACGCAGCGGATCAGACTCCCCCCTTTCCTCTCGGACCCCACACCTACCACTTGCGGATTCCCCCAGGGCTCCTCCCTCAGCCCGACGCTCTTCAACGTCTACATGGCTCCACTCGCCCCCATCGTCAGAACCTACGGACTCAACATCGTGTCATACGCAGACGACACCCAGCTCATCCTCTCCCTATCCAACGAGCCCAACACCGCCAGACGCAACTTTCGAGAAGGCATGGAAGCCGTCGCCAAATGGATGAAAAACAGCTGCCTACAACTAAACACCAACAAAACAGAAGTACTCATCATGGGCCCAAACCCCGATGCCTGGAGCGACACCTGGTGGCCCCCCGCCCTCGGAAACCCGCCAACCCCCACGGACCACGCACGCAACCTGGGAATCATCCTGGACTCCGAGCTCAAAATGGACCGCCAGATCAACTCTGTCTCGTCTTCCTGCTTCCACACCCTCCGCCTCCTTCGTAAGACCTTCAAATGGATCCCCTCGAACACCGAAAGACCGTCACTCACACCCTGGTCACCAGCAGACTCGACTACGGCAACGCACTCTACGCCGGAATAAACAAAAACCTCACCCGCAAGCTACAGAACATCCAGAACGCCGCCGCAAGACTGGTCCTCAACCTGCCAAAACACTGCCACATCTCCCAGCACCTGCGCACACTCCACTGGCTCCCTGTCGAGGCGAGAATCACCTTCAAGATGCTCACCCACGCACACAAGGCCCTCCACGGCACCGGACCAGCATACCTGAACAGCCGACTCAAATTCCACGCACCCCAAAGGACCCTACGATCAGCCCAGCTCTCCTACGCCGTGGTCCCCCGCACCAGAAAGACCAGATCGGGAGGCCGCTCCTTCTCCTTCCTCGCGGCCAAAGCATGGAACGCTCTTCCGCTCCACCTCAGACAGACAACATCGCTCCCCATCTTCGCAAGAAACCTCAAAACCGGGTCTTCGACAGACCCCCTCTTTGATGGACGGAACCTGCACCCCCCCCCCACCCCTAGCGCCTTGAGACCCTTACGGGTGAGTAGTCGCGCTTTAACAAACCCCTGATTGATTGAATGATTGAAGGCGGTACTGACACAATCAGGGAAGCATTAAAGGCAGTTTTTCAGGACAACAGCCGCCTTTGGGCTAGGTACCTTTCAAAGGCAAATGAGACACTGGGCTGGCCCCCAGAGATTATAATCGACACACCTTCAACAATGGCCAGCCTGAAAAGCCTGCTAAAGAAACGGCAAACACACCTCAAGGTTACAGAACCTCGAACCAATGAGGCAAATCCCTGGTGTAGAGGGCCTCGCCTACTCACACGAAACTACAGTAAGCCAACCATATCTGAAAGCAGGGTTGGGTGGGACAGCCCTACACAACATACTGAGAACTAGGCTCCTTACACTGCCAATTTGTGACTACAAGACCCACTGGAAACACAGATTGCCCGTAAATAAGGGATGTCGCCTGTGTCATTATCACACAGAATCAGCCGAGCATATCATCTGCTGCCGCCCAGTCCTGTGGGACAAAGGCGACTATATCCAAGAACCCTGCTTTTGCAAAATGGCGTGAGAACATGCAAAGAGGCCATAACGCTTATTTTCACCATCACGGAACCGATGGGCCTCGCAGGAATCGGCAAATACCACGCTGAAGCAGCAAGGATTTTAAAAACAACCCAAGTAACTGAGACAAATGTCCGCAACATAGAAGCAGCTGTTCACAAAGCCGCAGCAACGATAGGAGGAGCTTCCCATATGAACTGGCCACAATGATCTCACTCATGCACAGTGCACCTTTGCTTTTCAAGGCGCACACTAGTACGCATGAAGGACGCACCACTCTAGGGGCCCGCACACGGTTCTGACTCTCCATCCAGCACTCTATCTCTGGCATAATCCTACAACTCACACAGCATGCAATTGGCGATTCTAATATCAGACTTTAATTGGTCAGGTCAGAGTATTACCTTCTATCTGTCGCATCAACCTTGACACTCACGCATGCATAACTTAACCCCATGTATGCTTGCACACCACAACATTGCATGTCCGCGCACTCCATAGCCTTGGCCTTGTGTAGTGTTCCACCCTGTACTTGCTATATAAAACACTCTTGACCCCTCAGTCGGGTGGCTGCTAACCTCGCTTGGTGGTAAACGCTACGACACCTCAAACTTTTATATGGCATTATTTTACGGCACAATTTATATTGACTTTTATATTTAGTGTCTTTTTTATGCTATCGCTGATGCAAAAGATTTTAAGTAATCATACAATAAAGATAATCATGACACTAACAACGCAATACTGCGCACGTATGTACATAATAAATATCTTTGACAGGGTAACATCATTACGCACGTCTTATTTCTTTTCAGCCCTTGCTTCGCATAAGGTGAGGTGGCGCCTTAGTGGTGAATGGAGCCAAAAACAACGCTTGGCTGGGAGCGGTACATAGAAGCCCTGCGTGCTCTACCATACTTCATGAATGTGCAAGCCCTTCAGCTTTTTCAAGCTTGACACAGTAAAAGATTGCCCCTTCATACTGTACGTCGATTTTCATTGTTTTATAGTAAACTGTTTCACTGTCTTTTGCCATGCTGCACCCAATTGTTGACGAGTGCCTTTCAGTTCACCAAAGCCAACTGTACAGAGAAGAGTGACTTGCGATGCAACTCCGTACTGAAGACAAAATATGAGCGGAGTACTGGGAACCAGCTGTGCATTTGGTGCACAGAGAAATGGAATCTGGTTAGGGGATGTCCGTGGCCTCTATGTAGTAAGCTACCCAGGCTTATTCACTTTTGTTGTTTATTTATCGTAACAGTCACCTGTCCACTCTCTAAAGGGATTTGCTGCTGCTTATGTTCTGTAAGCCACCGGAAGGGCTCCACACACTCTCCCCGCATCCTCTTCACATGCATTCCAAACGAACGGTGTATGTGACCTGAGGGCACGGTAGAAACCCGACATTTATTGACTGTGTCTGTGAAGCTTTTTTTAAGCACACTGTATCGTTTATCTGCTTCTAAGCGCTTGAAGGCCAGTGCTGTTTGAATTCCTTTTGATCTAACCTCACGATGTTGAGAAATGAAACATTGTTTAAATTAACGTAGGCCTGTCACAATAACAGTGTTTCAATCACCATGCCTTCACAACCATTATGTATACTCTTTGCGAGGCAAGTTTTTAAACAAGTATAGATATATATCTCCTCATAGATAGAAATATATATATATATATCTTCAGCTGCGAGATGGGAACCAGTACCGCAAGCTCCAAAAAAAATAATAATAATGGATTCAGAAATGGTTAACAGAACTATTATTAATCTCTCCAACAGATATTTGAACGATATTGAAAAACAAACGCTATTCTTGGGTCTGTCCTTTTGCCCATCTACCCCCTTTGACTATGCAGAAACTAGAATAGATCTGTACAAATTCATTAGGAAACTGAAGCTCAAAAAATGGCACACCCTCAAAACAACAGGACAGAGCAGACAAGAAAAACCCATACCTAACCTTACTGAAATTGATCTCAACATTGGGGATATCAATACCCTCATGACACTACATGAATTACAACAAAGTCTAGACAATGAGGGGGCCACTAACACTGTGGAGTCAGTCCTCGATGAACTAAGTATCACACACGATGCCGCTGCCAGAACCAGTTTCAAATGACGGTCCACCTTCTATCCCATGCTTCCACATGACAATATAGACACGTTCCATGACACTGTTACCAAGTCACTCGTGGACTATCGACACAGAACACGCTACAGAAACAGGCCCTCATTTCCCTTGCAGACGACAAGGAGATTGTTATACGTCCAGCTGACAAGGGCGGTAACGTGGTTCAATAGGGATATGTATATCGCTGAGGCCCATAGACAACTCAGACACAATATTTTATATTCCAATTCCTAGATAGACATACACCAATAGTATTACCATGATTTGGAACAAACTGAACAAGTGGAAAGACAGGGGCATTTTGGAATGGGAAGAGTTCTGCTTTTTTAAAAAAGGATTCTCCTCAACTCCCAGTTCTTTACTTACTTCACAAAGTGTACAAAGATCCTCTCAACCCGTCAGGTCGCCTCATAGTATCTTCCGGGGGCAGTGTCCTTGAGAACGTGTTCAAATACGTTGACCACTTTCTCAGAGACCCTGTGATAGAACTCACCTTGTACGTCAGGGACGCGAAGGATTTTCTGGGAAAACTAGAAGGCATCGAATGGGAGGAGGATTTTCTCCTGATCACGCTTGATGTCAATTTCCTCTACACCATCATTAACCACAAACAAGGTTTAGAGGCTTGCCATCACTTTTTACAAAAGAGACATGTGAGATTCGGAGATCATACCAACATGATCTTAGAGATGATAGAGTACTGTCTCGCCAATAACATTTTTCTCTTTGATGGTACTCTGTATAAACAAACCCTCGGGACTGCGATGGGTTCGTGCTTCGCACCCAGTTTTGCGAACCTGTTCATGGGTCTATGGGAGGAAGGTCTTTAGCAACCGCGGGGTGCTTCCAGAGACTGAGCAGGTCATTCTTTGGCTCAGGTACATTGATGACCTGTTCATTATCTGGAGGGGCACAGAGACTGAAGCTACCAAGTTCATTGACAAATTGAACACCAATGACCGCAACCTACATCTCACTAGAAACATCAGCAAAACCACAGTGGAGTACCTTGATGTCAGGATAGAAATCAAACAAACACTATACACACTGAACTCTTCCGCAAAGCCACAGCAGGTAATAGTTTACTACACGCCCTCAGCAGTCACCCAGCTACCCTCAAATGGAGTATCCCCTACAGGGAACTACTTAGGGCCAAAAGCAATTGCAACACTGAAGAATCATATCAACGTGAATGCAGAATTATGACTGACAGATTCAGGGAAAGAGGCTATCCACAGTGAGTACTCAACAAAGCCATTGACAGAGCTAACGAAATTGGCAGACATGAGACCCTCTCAGATAATTCTAACACAGAGGGAGATGAGACAGATGACAACACCAGAATCATCTTGACGTACAATGAGAATGCTAGTGACCTCAAGAGGATTCTGGCCAAAAACTGGAATATACTGACTAGTGACAGCATCATAGGTAACACCATAAACAGGAGACCCAACATCACATACAGAAGAGGACGCAACATAAGGAACATGCTGGTCCACAGTGCCATCACACCACAATCAGTCAGAAACGAACACAACCTACAGGGATTCTTTCTGTGTGGCCACTGCAAGGCATGCAGGAACAGCTACAAGCGGAAAGAATTATCTCGGGGGAAAATTACCAAACACATTTCCCAGTTCCTTACATGCAGCACCACGTTCGTCATCTACATCACTGAGTGTCCATGCAAAATGTGGTACATAAGGAGTACCACTTTGATGGCCGAGAAAAGGATACTGGAACACATGAGGGCCATTAACAACAAAGATCCTCATTATCCAGTTGCCCGCCACCTTCAGGCCAAACATTTTTCTGACTCCTCACATCTCACCTATTTGCCATTGAACAGATCACGAGCAATTTGAGGGGAGGTGACAGAGTTCTCAAACTCAGAAAGAAGGAATCGAAATACATTGATTTCCAAACCAAAACCCCGAGGGGAATGAAGCAGGATGAGGAATTGGCAATCCAACTTAAGGAAGACTAGACACCTGGGCCCTCTTCTCTCCCTCCCCCCCTTATCTCCTCTGTCCAGAGATGTTTCCACCCAGAGTATAGGAAACGTATACTTAGAACATGTATTACTACACGATCAACGTGCAACATTTGTATGCATCACATTGTTTTTACATCTTTTAGTTATTCTTTTCTTCATTTGTTTCCTTTGCAGGAGGAAAGGAAGGGACCCACCCTCACGTCTCTCACCAGCACGGGTTCCCTACCCTTTTCTTCGGAGCCACTCCTGGGATCTTATCACAGATAAGACCTCTTCTGCATGGTTTTCTTTTCCCTAGTTTTGACATTTGGGACCGGGTTGGGTAGTGCTACAGTTAATTTCCTGGAAGGACAGGGCACTTGCCCAGTACTGTTAGACACCTATGCAGTTTGCATTAGGTGGTATTCCGTGTCGGATTTGTCCTGCCGTACGGGCAGCGGACAGGCTACTGTGCTACACGCTTCGAGTAAACTGAGACTAGGTCAGGCACTATGCCAGTACTCTTATATGTCTTGTTAACTCTTCTATGCACTAGGTGTTTACACAGTGACACTCTTAGTTACATTACTTTCCAACATGTGACTAGCCCTCTGACATTGGCCTACATATTAGCTATGTACACTCTGACCTGTCATGGATTCATATATTCTTTATAGGAATTTCAAGTATCATGGTGCATTATTCAACTGTGACTACAACAGTATGTTTTAACTTGCATGACTGTATGCATATTCCAATATGGCGGACTCCTTTCGCTGTTTTCAATTGTCCTTTCTCACTGTTGCCATGCATTTTAAAGGCACTGGAATGGTTGTTACTTTACATGTGATCAAGGCGGTTTGTCAGCCAAAACGCGTAATGTAATTAAACAGATTCTTGCAACTAACTTGGATTCTTCGTACTTGACCCTGAGAGCGCGTATATTTGAACTTTGGATTTAGAATTTGACAGCCGGTACGCTCTGCCGGCACACGCGCCACTTCGCTAGGGTCCCTCGGCTCCAGAAAGAGCACAGCCAGAAGATATATATCTTTTCGGCTGCGAGATTTTCTTAATCGTAAATTCAAATTCATCTGTTTTAACATATTCATTCTAGCCTAAGATGTGCTTCTCTGCTTTGTGGATTGTGTGCTCTTTTTATATTAGAGGTTAACGCATGCTGAGCAGTTTAATAAATGTTTTTATACAACAGTGACAGTTTAATATATGACACAGAGTGTGCAGATAAAGAAAATGAAAGCAGGAAGCAATTGTGTAAATCTTTGGACAGGGTTACAATAAGATAGTTTTCTTCCACAAAAATACTGATCTATTAAACTATGTGCAGGCCACAGGTTCAAATGTCAAGATTTTAATCTTTCTGGGACCCTAGCCTACCACTCACAGGAGCAACAGCATGATCTGTACTAGGTCCCAGATTATTTAATTTCCATATTTACCATAATGATTTACATTATGCTTCTCATTTGCAAATGAGGGTGAAAATTGGCATGTGGATGTATTGGTTTGACTGTAGGTGCATTTGTATAAATGTGTTTATTCACTGGTGACTTGGATCACCCTCAGGTACATTAAATATTACCACTCTTGTTCGGTGCATGCTAGCTAGTCTTCACACAGTAATGCACCATTTATGACACATTCTGGGAATGCTTTGGGACATGCTGGGAAGCTTGAGAAAATAACGGCAGATTACAGACATATTGTATGCATTTTCTCCTGACATAATTAGGGGGCATTAGTGACATACTGTGTGCATCCCATGGGACATGCTGGCTAACCCGAACATAATAATCACTGTTAGTGTTGCCAGACATCTTATGCGGTGCAGCAGATGGCCAGCAGGTAGGAGGCAGCTGTGGGTCAGCAGTGAAAAAGAGAGCTTTACCTTTTGCACAAACTTATAAGCTGGCCTGGGCCCGCCCACAGCTGCCTCTGGCTAGCACAACTCCCACAATCTGGTCACTACTACTACCAGAAATTAATTTTTGCGCATCGGCGAACATAGGAACGCATGCCCTCCCTGCCAGTGGTTGTCATTGCTGCATGGCACTTGCAGCCAGGCCCGCTCCAAATTTCACCACCCCTTCCTCTATTCAGGTGCACTTTCGTGCAGTTAGACTATCTCGTTCCTAATAGCGGCCCATTTCTGCCAATCTGAAGTAATTCCAAACAAAATATAGGTTGATCCAGACTTAGACATGGACCATCCTTGAATTACTGACTCCATTCTTGGCTCATATTCTGGTAATCTCTTGCATAAGGATGGTGAAATAATCTGCATCGCAAAAAGGAAGAAGGGGGACTAGAAGCTGTTAAAGGTCCAGTACCCGTGCTCTAAAAGACAACATGTTTCCAAAATGGGGGTTACTATTCCTAATAAGGCACTAGGAGTGTTGAGACAAAAGGGGAAGGAACTGCTAGATGCTGAATCAATTTATAAGGGATGGTAAACAAGAGTGGCTCTTGTTGCCCTCACACATCCCTGGGGATGTAATGCTCCATCATCGGGCGGATGCTCCTCGTCGGGCCGGTGCTGCAGTGCCCTACGGGTCCCCTGAAGGGTCACTTTAGGAGAGATGGTGAAACAATTTACCATGATAGATCTGCTATTTGTTCACGAATGGACATGAAAGGCAGAATCTGAACTAGTTTGAATGCATGGTGAAAATGACAAGCTGATGCTTAGTGCCTTGATGCCTTTGGGCATTTGTTCGCGCTTTATAATTTGCCCATTCATTCATGCTGGGTAGCCAACCATAATTGCTCTCTGTTCTTGTGTTTTCTTTGAACATGATCATGTGAGCTGAGCAATAGTAATATTTGTCTAGTGTGCTGCCCACATCCTGTGATTTAAATATGTATAACTTGTGAGTTGTTTACCTTGCCCTTTTCATCTAGAGTCTCAGCGATAACATAAGAGTCAGGATCTACTTGAAAGGGGGGATAACTGAGAAAAAAGTGAAGAAAGATGATACACACACATATATATATATATATATATATATATATATATATATATATATATATATATATATATATATGTATTCAATGAAATAATCCAAAGGTTACAGAGATGTTATAGTTAGGAAATGGAATTTAAAAGAACCTTAGAAATTCACTGAAAAAAATAAAGGGTACAGGGGTGTTCTAGTTAGGCTGACATTTCACTCGTACAAAACCAGAGAAATTCAGCAGTTATAGTTACCTGAGTGAACTATCACTCACGCCCCCGCAATGAGCTGCTTATCACCTCACATATTACATCACTCATGACATGGGCAGTGACATCACTGATGACATCTAGTGAGTGTAAGTGTTTTCTAAGAGTTTATGATTGTTAAACATATATACTAACCAACTACAAAATTAGTATACTAGGTGCGCTATTATTGAGTGATACTATTTCTAAGATAGATTATGTGAATGGCTGTGTGACTGTATATCTTTGCGTGTATGGGTGTGTGTGACTGTATGGGTGTGTACGTGGGTGTGTGAGTAGCTGAGTGAGTTGCTGTTTGAGTGGCTGTATTGGTGAGTGAGTGGGTGTGTGTGTCAGTGGCTGTATGGGTGAGTGAGTGGCAGTGTGAGTGGCTTTATGGGTGGGTAAGTGGTTGTGTAGTGACTATATGGGTGAGTGACTGTATGGGTGAGTGGCTGTATGGGTGAGTGAGTGACTGGGTGTGTAAGTGGTTGTATGGGTGAGTGAGTGGCTATTTGAGTGAGTTTGGTTAAGTGAGTCAGTGTGTGAGTGGCTGTATTGGAGAGTGAGTGTGTGTGTGTGAATGGGTGAGTGAGCAGATGTGGGATTGCTAGTATGGATGTGTGAATGGATATGCAAGTGGTTGCACGAGTGCTTGTTGAGTGCTGAGTGAGTGGCTGTGTTGAGAGACTGTATGGGTGAGTAAGTGGGTGTTTGAGTGACTGTAGATAAATAAGTGGATGTGTGAGTAGCTGTATGGGGGAGTGTGGCTATGTGACTGGCTACACGGACGATTGACTGGTTGCATGAGTTGCTGTATGGGGGGTGAATGGTTGTGAGTGGCTGTATGAGTATGTGTGTGAGTCGCTCTATGGGGGAGTGAGTGGGTGCGTGAGTACTGGTATGGGTATGTGAGTGGTTGTGTGACTGGGTGTACAAGAGGTTAGATGGGATATGAGTGGGTGTGCAAGAGGGTCAGTGGATGATGTCATCAGTGATGACATTTGAGATGTCAGTGATGTCACTGAACATGTAATGAGTGATGTTATATGTGAGGTGATAAGCAGCACATTGCGGGGCGTGAGTCATAGTTAGCTCTGGTAACTATAACAGCTGAATTTCTCTGGTTTTGTACGAGTGAAATGTCAGCCTAACTATAACATTCCTGTAACCTTTGTTTTTCCAGTGAATTTCTGTTTTTTTAAATTCTATTTCTTAACTATAACATCCTTGTAACCTTTGTTTTTTTCACTGAAATTCTATGTCTCAGAGTGGGTTAGTGAGTGGGTGTATGAGTCTGAGTTGGTCGGTGAATGAGTCTCTGAGTGGGTCTGTGACTGGGTGCATAAGTGTCTGAGTGGGTATGTGAGTAGGTGCACAAGTGTGAGTGGGTATGTGAGTGGGTGCTTGAGGCTCTGTGTGAGCATGCGAGTTGGTGCACGTGTCTCTGAGTGGGTATGTGAGTGGGTGTAGAAGTCTCTGACTGGGTATGAGTGGGTGTACGAGTGTCTGCGTAGGTATGTTAATGGGTGTATGAGTGTGCAAGAGGGTATGTCAGTGGGTACACGAGTCTGTGACTGAATCTATGAGTGGCTACATAAGTGTGAGTGGGTCTGTAACTGGGTGCATAAGTGTGAGTGGGTATGTAAGTGGGTGCATGGGTCTGTCAGTGGGTGTGTGTGTGTGTGTGGGTCTGAGTGGGTCGGTCAGTGGGTGTGTGAGTCTGAGTGGTTCAGTGACTGGGTGAATAAGTCTGAGTAGGTATGTGAGTGGGCACATGAGTCTCGGAGTGCGTCTGTGAGTGGGTGCATGAGTCTCTGAGTGGGTATGTTAGTATGCACATGAGTCTAGAGTGGCTGAGAGTGAGTACATGAGTGTCCGAGTGGGTATGAGAGTGGGTGCATGAGTGTATATGTGAGTAGGTACACGAGTCTAGGACTGTGACCAGCAAGTGTGTGTATATAGATTTAAAAAAATATTTTCACTAATATTTGCGATGTGGCCGCGATGGTCTCAACTACTACACAACAGTACAGGTGTGGGCCGCACGGACTGTTGCGGCATCGTCGCGAATATCGCGCTCCATTAAAATAATCTATTTTGGACACATAACTTGTGTAACTAGCACCCCTATTTCTTAAACATGGGGGTCAGAGTACCACCACCCTGACCCCTTATGTCAGCTGTCACACAAATTTTCAGCCCCGGGAACCATTCCTCAAATGGTAAAATGGCAGCCACAACTTTCTGTTCAGGTTGTGGCCAGCCAATTACAGCATTCCTGTTGGCATGCGTCTTCATGAATGGTAGCGATTTCTTAGCGGATTCTCCCTGAACACAGATAGCACTATATTTTTCAACTTAAATTTCTCAAGAACTACTGAACAGATGTGCACCAAATAAAAAAGCACAATCTGCATAACTACATCTACCTTTCCTCCAAATTTGGTGTAATTGCGTCCAGTGGTTCAGGCTGTAGCCGTGTTGACAGCTCCTATGGGAATTTACATTGCAAACGCACCTTTTTTTAACCTCAATTTCTCATCCCCTGCTTCAAGAACTGCCCCAAAACGTTCCATATGCAACAAGAATCATCGGAGCACTTTTTTATGGGGAACATTTTATGAAGATTCGTCAAACGGGACCAAAGTTATAAGCTAGTCAAAAAACGCTTTTCCTATGGAAACATGGTACTATACTATACCTACCGGCGACCGACAGTAGGATGGATTGATGTATATATATTAAAAAAACATTTGAACTTGCATAACCAGATTTTTTTGTGCTGCCAGCAATTTAAAAAGCTCTAACCAACTTTTAGGAGACATTACATGAAAAGTGCACTGTTTTACAACCGTTTTTGAACATTTTCTGAAGGAAGGGCTTGCTTGGCATAAAAGTGCCCTTTCGGGGCAGGGCGTTTGACCATACTTCTGTGAAAACTGTGCTGTAAAATGTACCTTGTTCTCCGGTTTCTTTTTAAAATCTTCTCAGGGGAATAAAGGTCCAGCTTGAACCTTGCACAAGGAGTTCAGGCTTGCTCAATTTAGGTGCTCGCCTGCTCCAATTTAAGAAAGGGATTTACGCCCCATCACTTTCAAAGTTCACCAGCTGCCACTGCCTTCTGCCTTGATTCTCTTTGATTTCTTGGCTGCAATCGACAATGTGAACCACTCTATCTTAATAGAGCATCTGGTGGATTGTGTTATACATGGTAGGGCTCTAGCATGATTCAGAGCCTTTATTGTGGATCCCTTTTTAGGCAGTTCATATGTCATCTTTTCAATCTAGTTTCCTTAAACTTCACTGGGGCATATCTCGAAGCTCTTCATTACACCAGACACTTTTTAATATCTACGCGGACCTGCTTCCTAAGCTCACTGGGTTGCTCGGACTGTGTGTAATAGCCTCAGAAGACTAAGCCCAAATTGCCCTACCGCTGGATCAATCTCCTCTTACACAATCACATTTTCGCCATTATCTTCTTAAGATGGCTTCCTTGAGAAATAAAAATCACCTTAAATTAAATGCCCAAAAACCTGAAACTTTGGTCACTGGTGATTCTTCTGAACTGTTGACACCAAATTGGTGGCTAACTGAGTTAGGCCCTCTGTCTATCCCCATTACCTGTGCTAACAATCTGGAGGCTTGATTCACAAAGGGCCTCTGCCCTCGTGGCAGAGGCCCCGCAGTCATGGGGGAGTCTGCACACTCTGGCAACATCTCCAAAATGAGAATGGTCATCGCGGAGATGCTGCCCCGAGTGCAGAGACTCCTCCACGACTGGAGGGCCTCAGCCACCAGGGCAGACGCCCTTTGTGAATCTGGCCCTGGGAGTTGGGTTTTTATCTTTTTCAGTTCAGATCAATAAAGTATGTTACAGCTGTATGTTACACCCGAGAATGATCAGGAAAATCATTCATCCTCTTTTCCTAACCACTGCCAAAAATGGTCCTTCAACCTACTATACTTTCCCAGCTTGATTATGCTAATTCCATCTTTTTGGGTCTTTCGAGATACTTGCTTCATCGTCTCCAATTAGTTCAGAATTCAGCTGGCAGGTGTCTTCTCAGGCTTCCCTGCCATTCACACATTACAGATGGTCTACGCCAGTTACACTGAAACACTACCAATTTAGGGCTCTCGGTTTTTGTCACTGAGGGCTTTCATAAGCGGGGTACAACCTATTAGCGGAATAAGCTTATACCTTTGCCTTCTCATACTCTTCTCTCCTCTGCCATGCTCAGTCTTTACATTGCCAAAATACAGAAGAAACACAGGTGACAGAGATTTTTCCTTCCATGTGTGAAGGAGCTGGAATCTTTCTCTGTCGCTCTGCCATGAATCCAACCATATCTTCTATAAACAACTTACACTTTTTTTTTCCATATTCTTCTTTTGTCTATGTGAATGGATCTCTTGGTGGTCTTTTTTTCAGCACCAAGACAACCTTTGGGGTACCGTGTGCTTACAAGTGCATATCACCATCATTAAGTAATGCGGCACATTCCACATTACATTCTTGCATACATACGTAAAGTGGCACAAACGTTTGACATTTTGTGACAAGTCAGATGAAAAGATCAGGTGTATCCCAACTCTCTTGGACAGCAGGTAAGAGAACACAGCAGATGTGATGATAATAAACTGTATGACTTTTCACCACAAGATAGGCATAACTAAAAGAGAGGATTTGCCTGAAATGTGGACCAAAGCAACATTTTAAGTACAGTGCATACCCGCAAAACTGGGAAATGTATATGATTTTTTGATTTGGAGAAAACTGTTGGGAAAACTGCATAGATGTTAAAAACCAAACAAAGGACTAGCCAAGAACCAACGTACTAGTAACGAAAGTCAGAAAGAGGAGGAACGAATGGAAGAGACCTAAGTAATTGTAGCTTCCATACATAGCAGCCCCTTCACCAGGTAATCCTAAATGGCTGAAAATACTCCAAAGTTAGGAAGAGCAAAATAAGGGCTCCACTCAAACAAAATGTGAGGGACACAACGTGCCTATTAGCTATTTGGAATTAAGAAGGAACAGCACACATTGCTGCACCTGTAAGAGAAATTCCCAAGTCAAAGAAAATAGAAGAAAAGAATCTGCCATCTAAGGAAAAACAATTCCAAACTGGTGTGGAACAGACATATAAACATCTAGCCTAAATGAGGTTTGCAGGTTTAGGGACCCAAGACACCTCCAACTCTATTTATGGTTTTTAATAAACTTTGAGCACAGGCTATGATGTACGATGGGTTAAAACAATAATTATCCAATATTAGGGGAATCGTAGAAACGTTGGAAGTGAAAAGAACAGTCAAATGGAGAAGGAGTTATTTGAGACTGTTGGGAGTTTGAAAGCCATCCTGGATGAAGAGCAAAGAGGAGCATTACTATGACATCATACAACCCCAATGACCCCTTCACATTCATTCAGGTTGCTACAGTGCATGCTTTTCTAAGCATCTTAAATCTCATTCAGGCGTCGCTTCTGAGAACTACGTCCACACCGCAATTTCTATGGCTCGATAGTTCTTTGACCAGGAACTCTCTTATTTTATTGTGAAAGGTATTAACTTACTACACTACACCACAGCTGCTGTTTTACCGAAAGGACTTGAATAAGGATATGTGATTTTGAGCTATGAGATCCGGAGTGCAGCATCAACCTGTGCATTCCTTCATACCTAGAAAATGCAGTAATGAGTGGGGAGGGAGTTGGGTCTTAAATCCTTTGTCTACAGCCAATAGTACCCTTTTTGGGCAGTTAGAGCTTGCTATTCAGACTTTGACAAAGGAAGAAATATTTTTATCACCCATTTTTTAAAAAGCCTTAGGTTTGGAAACAAACTGTAAAAGGGAAATGGGCTCATAAAAATAGGTAACATCAACTCTTCATGGTAGAGTGGTAGTATGGAGATTCCACCCACGTGCATTCAGACAAAAAACTTGCATCCATAAACCAATATGACAAACTGATTTAGCAGACCAAACTCCAAGCAAACACATGCCTGTTAGTTAATCACTTACAATATTATTGGGGAGATTGTAAAGAATTTTCTTGAAGATGTGAACTGCACTCCATAGTCTAGTTGCTCCCAGTGAGTCAGCAGCCTGGCTTTACCTTGATCTGGTGTTTCAAATGGTGTTCCTTTTACTGCATGTAAAAAAACATACATTCCCTGCAACCAAAGGGGAAAGAAGGTGTTTGATAAATTAGTAAACAGGTTTCTTGACAAACCCAATGTACAATAAAGAAAGCACTGCATTCTATTGCAACACAAGCGTTTTTAACGTAAGAGTAGATTTTAAATAGGAACAAAAAAACATCTCCTGCCATTTAAACACTTACAATAGTCAACTAAACTCTCTCTTGACATCCACTCCTGATAAAGTAGAACATTTATACTAGTTCTAATAAACTGTTGGATCCAGAAGAACAAAGATAGCAATGCACCTCTCCGTTACTCAAATTGTAGAAAGTGCCTACCAGTTTGCATAGTTTCTACATTTCATTGTTTTTGGCACAGACAGAAGACATCAAAAGCAAAATACAGTAGTGTATGATGAGGAAGGCAGAGGCGGCACTAGAGTGGCAAGATGATTTACTGTACCACTTCCTAGTCACCTCCACCTGTTCTGCAAAAAAAGGACTGCTACTAGATGTACCTTTTTATTTTGCACATTATATATTGTTATCTTGAAATTAGATACATTGCACTTGTGGGAATTATTTTCTGATTATGATTATATGTGCATATAAATATGAATCCAATGCAATTGAAATGAAACAGACGTTTAGAAATACATTTTCATACCATGCGCTCAACGAGGCCTCGACTCCATCTTGGAAAAGATGGCTGCTGCGGTCCTATATTAATCGTCACAGGTTTATATTCTCTCATTTGACAACACCACGTAGCAAAATGTGCACTGTGTCTTTTAAAGAAAATTCTGGTCTCAAAGAAATCCAGAGTAAGCCTTTGCTACATTCAAGGTTCTTCCTCCTTCCACGCTGTAGGCAAAACATCTAGGAGTCTTTCCACTGTTCATTGTAACACATTTGGTTTACCACCTCAGATGACATTAGGTCAAAAGGGGCGAATCAATATTCATCTAGTGGGCTAGCGTTAACATAGTGGCTTTATATGACATTTTATATTTCTGAATTGTGATTTGCTAACGAAAGGATATATTTGCTAATCCGATGCGGACTGTAGTTCTTCATTACATTCTATGGTGAAATTCAATATAGACCCCGAATTTGGGGGCGAGTCATCTTTTTGGTCTCTAGGTATGCTGCCCAAATATGTCATTTGGCTGCATATTTTGGACTTCAGCTGTTTCTTGATTTTGCTCATTATTGAATTAATTTGGATTACTGACAGCCTTTGTTGCAATTGATTTCATATGTTCTACGATTGATTTATTGAACTGAGCTATATTTCGCCTTCTGTATCAATGATTTTAATAAACCTTCATGATTTTCTCTAAATTACTTATCTTGAACTCCCTTTTAGTCAACCCTTCCTTTCTCTCTTTTGACTGTATTTTTGCAAAGTGTTTGTGAATCTTATCCTTAGGGACACCATACCTCATCTATTCTGGAGGTCAACACGTCCCCAACCCTGCACTTTGGGCACCTCCATATGTAGATTATCTAAGTGATAGTGTCAACGCACCCACAAACCCCTCCTCTTCCCTCCGAGGACCCCACCACCTGGCTGTAAATGTGGGCACTGTGAGGGGTTGATGCTTTAGTGACCCTCCATCGGCTAAACGATATAGGGCCATATGTATCAAGCCTTTTTCCCGTTTGCAAACGGGCAGATTCTCAGAATCGGCCTGTTTGCGAATTGAAAAAGCCTTTTGCGATGTATCATCCCAAAGGCCATCGCAAAATAGAGAATTGCAAAATTTGCGATTCTCTATTTTGCGAATGCAATTAAGGAATTGCAAATTGCGATTCCTTAAATGCAATTCTGGAAGCACCAGAAATTTGCTATTTGGCCATAAGGAATTGCAAATTACCACCAACTTCAAGTTGGTGGTAATTTGCGATTTTCTTTAAAAAAGCACTTTTTTGATTTTTTTTAAGTGCCATATGTCGCACATACATGCCCTTAGGGCATGTATGTGCACAAAATGTGCACACATGCTTTTTCAGGGGTGCAACAGGGTGTCCTTTTGGCACCCTTGCAACCCTGAAATTGCATTCTCAATTTGCGATTCTCTAATTGGTAATCGCAAATTGAGAATGTCTTCCCATTCATTCCTATTGGCCTCCTAGCCCATAGGAATGAACGGGAAGGTATTCCTTATTTGCGAATCTCAAGTTGCGATTCGCAAATAAGGAATATGTAGGATTCGCAATATTTTTAGCAAATCCTACATACATTGCATTTTGCGATTCTCTAATTGCGATTCGCTAAAAATCGCAATTTGAGAATCGCAAAACTCTTTTTTTGATACATATGGCCCATAGAGGGCTAATCTCTCTCACACCGAGTGCATGTCTGAGCACCACATCTATGTAGGCGGCTGGCTTTGGTCCCACTGTAGAGACTAGTCCACAGGATAAGATGCAACCATCTCTGAGAGTCCATAACATTGCAAATGCACGCTATGTGAATCCACTTCATTGGGAAGACTTAATGAATCCATTACATTGTGGAAATCTTCTCTCTTCGATTAGTGCTGGATATTTGCAAAATCCAAGCATGGGAATGTTGCACATCAATATACTGCACACATGGAAATGTCGTGCATTAACTTATTTAGGACACTGGAATATCACATATCGGTATTCTGCACTAGAACAGACCATGGTTAAAAAGGAAAAAGTGTATTCACCTTTGGTGCGCACTGCAAGCAAGTCTTCCCCTCTCATCCTTGTCTTTATTTTAAATATGGAAATTTTATGCTACAGCAAGTCTGTCATAATCACTAAAGCTATGTTGTTGCTGTACCTTCCTGCCAGTGTAACTAAATCTGGTAGCAGTAGAGAGAGATTGAGCACTGGCTCTCCTCTTTAATTTTGCTTGCCCTAGCAGTTCAGATACGTTGCACACTATATTGCTGCTTCACTGTGCGCCAGGAGATGCATGAAGGTTTACTGATAAAAATAAATGGAAATGAAAGCACCCATTGTGATTGCATAAATGAGCAAAAGCCTTTGCGACCTCCAGATAATTACATTTTCAGAAAAGCAGCGCTTTAACTTCACCAGAGAAAAACTAATAAAGTGTTATCCAGTGCTTTAAATGGGCAGGTATTGTCTGGTACCTAGAACTTCTGGCGCCTAGTTGGTTGACTAATGTTGAGAAAGCGGGAAGGCACTTGATTGGTTGGGGGAAATCTAGCCTTGGGATTGAATGAGAAGCTTGCTAGTCTTCATTGGCTGCTGCACCTCAAACAGCTTAAGGACAGTTGGGGGGGAGGGGAGGAGAAAGGTGGGGCTCATGTGACACAATTACAGAGATGCTTAGGTTTTACTGACTGACTGCCTGCCACTGCTATTATAGAAAGTCAGCACTCAGTCCTGCAGCAGAAGGAAGGTGATGGGATCAGTGCTGGTAAGAAAATTATTTCCCAAGAATGACTCATTCTGACACGACTCCACCCCTGCACCAACTTCACCTCCACACCTCATTTCCCCTTTACTGCTGGAGGGCTCCGTTTTGCCTCTGCAGCTCTCACCTGGACCTTCTCATTCTCAAGCTGTGCTGCTGCGAGTACAACTCTCAACTGCAGAGGGGCTTACCATCACAGCAAAGCTTCTGCCTTAGCTATAACTATCCGTGCAAGGGGGAAGCTTGTACATCTACTGTCTGCACTATACCGTTTGGGAGGAGGAGGATAGTTGTTCATGTGATAAATCTTATAATGCTCATGCTGTACCTGTTCTGCGTGTGTGAAGGTCGCTTGCACTCCTGATGCACATGTGAGCACACACTGTGTATTACTGAAACTTGTTTTTTATACACAAGAGCAAAAACTAATTTTGCGAATCCTGGCTATATTTTTTAGTAATAAATCTCAACACAATGTGATAGTTTATCTGACAACTGATGTGTTGTACAAAATATAGACAGTAAAACTAGTTTCCACTTAACATTAAACTAATACTTACCAGGGAAAATACAATGGAACAATGACAAAACACTCACCAACTATTTAGCCGGGCTTCAAAAGCCTTGCCCAGCACCAGAGACAAACCCTCTGTTAAATTCTGGTCGTCTTCTTCCTTTTACAGTGGACAAGCCAACATTACAAAGCATACATCTAGCAATGAGTTGATCCACCACGGACAGACCATTCACTTGTTTGTACACCCCACCACAATTGCTTGTAATAATTCAATTTCGTCCATCCTGTATGTCATAAATTTCCCAGCGGGTGCTCATTATTAAGATACACACAGTCTCGAGTACGCCAATAAATAATTAAATGTGGCCCACCCATCTAGATAATTCCTCTAATCTCTTCTAATGCCTGCATTTTAATTCGGAGTTTTATCTTTGTTAAGCTGGTCATGGTGTACTTTTTGAAAAACACACCATGCAGGATACTGGCCAAAATCACCTCGCTCACATCTGATACCATCTTGCTTAAAAGAACTATACTGAAAGCTCCCACAGAACCTAATGGAACAAAGAGATTTAGTTTAAGAGACATGTCTTCAAACTTTAAACGCAGGAGAAAGTCTCTGCTTTTCAAGCTCCTGAGAAAAGTCACACAGCATAGCCAAGGAAGGACTATATATTTTTTTAATTTTATAAAGTTTTATCATGACCTGTGAGGGTATCAGAGCGCTTTACAGATGATCGGAAAATAACAAAAAACACGAAGGCAAACAACAACATAATCATGAGAGATACAAACTGAGAACGCTCACTAATAGGAAGGTAATTTCTCTAAGACAAGTTGATAGGACAATAGGCATGGTCCGACAGTCAAGTAATGATCCTGGGAGTAGATCATGAATCAAATGATTGGAAATAAGAAAACAATCAAGTAAACAACAACGTAATCAAGAGTAGTAAAAGAAAGAGAAAACTGTGTAAGTTCACAACTTGAAGAAGGTAATATTTCTGGGGCATGTCTACTGGACAATAGGAGAGGACCTACAGTCTAGTAATAATCATGGGTGTAGATCAGGAGTCAAAATGAATGACCTAGGGCAGAAATGTGTTCATAAGTAGTAATTTAACTTCTTTTTTTAAAGATGAAGTTGAGGGAATTAGTCTGATTCCATGTGGTAGGGATTTCCAAATTCTCAGGGCAAAACCAGAGAAGGCTCTGTTGCAAGTTTTCTTTTTTTGGAATTTCTGTGGTTTCAGTAACAAGGTGTTGGTGTTTCTAGAGGATCTGATACCACAAGATAATTCTAGCTTTTGTGCCAAGTACCTATGGGTGCTGTAATGTAGTGCTTTATGGGTTGTGCAAGCAACTTTTAACTGTATCCTCGTTTCATATAGGAGCTATTTAAAGCTTTTAGATCTGGGTGATGCTTTTGTTTCTTTTTGTTCCTGTGATAAGTCTGGCAGCCGCATTGAGAGATGCCTTAGAGGTGCCAACTTGAATCAAGGAAGGCCACAATGGGTTGCACTTCCATAGTCCAACCAAGGGATGACTAATGCTTGGGCCGCTGATTTGAAGTTGTCATGAGAGAGGAAAGATTTTAATTTCCTTAAAATGTTCATTTGGTAATTTTCTCCTCTGATGGTGGTACTGATGTGCTCCTGCATGTTCGAGTACTTCTTAAGTGTTATTCCCAGAGATCTCGTGGTGTCAATAATGCATGGAGAGCAGTTCAGAGTGGTTAGATGATTCATCCAAAGAGCTATCTTGGGCAAGTAATTGGGTGGGAGGATTAGGAGGAATTCTGTTTTGATGGCATCGAGTTTGAGGTGGTTGCGGGTTAGCCAATTTGGGGTTTTTAGTTGAGTTGTGTTGAGAGACCTAATATCTTCCTGGATATATGCCTACCGTTTCATTTCCTTCCATTAAAAAGCAACATTAGAGAGATTTAGAGGATGATACCTCTACATGGTCATCTTTTAAATATAACATACATACATATATATATATATATATATATATATATATATTGCTGCAAACTTCGCCCGTAGATTTCCAATCCCTAGGAACAGACGAATGCGGACCCATATATTGGTGCATGGAAGTTTATTGAAGCCCTTGCACCACCGCCATTATACATATATATATATATATATATATACATATATATATATATATATATCTCCAAAGTTTCTCCGCTCCTCCACACGGTGGGAGAGTTCACAGCACAACAACAGAAGGTAATTTTTAAAAGAGTGTTTATTTAGCACACCATAATGCAATTCAAAAGGTTAAGGACGGTCTACGCGTTTCGGCTCCCAGCCTTCTACTGGACCATAGAGTCCTCTCATCTAGAACGTCTCTTAAAGTACTCAAGTGCTTGATCTCATTACTTTTTACTGCTATTTAGTGACTAGACTGTTAATCCTCTTATACAAACAGTGGTAAATTTCATCAGCCATTTTAACATGTCACTTGTAAAGTACATTCAGTTGCTATATATGACAAAGTGCAGGTGCAAACATTTCTTTTTCTTAACAGGAAATCAATTCTAATTAATGCAATGGGGTGATTTTCCTGGAGTCTCTTTTACACAATTGTGGAAATTGCCTCAATATGGGCGATTTTCCAACAAGGAGGGATATTATCCAATTTGTATATACACGTGTCAATTCATGGAGAGACTACCAAACAAAGTGACTTGTGCGTTTGTACATTATGGGTAAAAAGTTCTCGTTCTGTTCAAAGTAAAGTACATTTTGAATTAAAACCCAATGAGTGTAGGCATCTGTCATTTCATAAGAGTTTCTATAAAACACAATTAGAATGAGTATACATTCATAAGGTATAGGTGATATTTACTATTTTTATCTATGTGCAAAGAAGAGAGGGTGCATCTATCAGTATAAATTCCCATTAATTTAAGAACTATTGGGCTCGGTTCCATCTGTTAATTCATGGGAGAATTTATATAAGGTGACATGTGCGTTTATATGCTATGAGTAAAAGATAGAGAAACTATTCTCATTTCATTTTGATTACAATTCAATTACAGTTTGATTGGGACTCAATTCATATCTGTGTGTCAGCCCATAAGGGGGTTTCCTATCCTAAAGCGTCATATGCATTTGAGTTTTTAAAGGTAAAAAACGAGATAGAGTGTTCTCATGTCCTTTCAATTACAGTCAAGTACTCGTCCAATAAACTTCAAGTCATCTGTCTAATTTTAAAATTTCCCATGATAAAAGTGATCTATGTAACAGTGTATTTAATCCTGATAAAACTAGGTGAACGCTCTGCTCTTGTAGTTATATATACATACACACACACATGTATATATACACATACATACACACTGTAAGCATCTGTTCGTGGCATGTAGTGATGTAGATTCACATGCTGTACATAGAGGCCCCTTTTTGTGGGTAGAGTGGGATCCGTTAGAGACAGGCAAATGTCTCTTGGCTTTGGCATATCAGGTCTCAATACATCTGACCAACCATCATGCTATGCCCGCTTTAGAAAGAGCATGGCCACTGCAGAAAGCTATAAGTGTGGCCCCAGATCAACACTGGATGCTTCTAGTGACCCTGCGCTTGTGACCACTGTGGAGATAGGCACTTCTGCAATGGGCGCATATGTAACCTGGCATGGGGAACTATGGCAACACAAGAGGCCATCATGCTGAGGAGGCGTATAACTGTCCTGGTCTTTACTTGGCGATCTGGCTGAAAGAGAGAGAGCAACAATTGGAAAGCCTGAACCCGTGCCAGGTTGGGATAGGCTCTCCTGGGGGCAGAGTTTAGTACCGCCCGCAAGAAGGGTTGGACCTGAAGAGGTTTAAGGTGGAACTTTGTTGTACTGATGGTAAACCCCAGACCATATAGCAGGTCTATGGTGGCCTGTGTGTGTGTGGCAAGCACTGCTGTTCAGTCGTGTTCTTGATCAGCCAGTCGTCCAAGTAAAGAAAGACCTGGATGCCATTCCTTCTAAGGTGAGCGCCTACCACGGAGAGACTCTTTGTGAACACCCTGGGGGCGGTGGTGACCCTGAAGGGCAGCACTTTGAACTATAATGCTGGCCACTTACCACAAACTGTAGGTACCAGCGATGTGCAGGGTAGATCGCGATGTTAAAGCAGGTGTCCTTCATGTCAAATGTGGTCATGAAGTTGTCTTGCCCGGGATGACATCCTGGAGTGCCAAACACACAAAAGTTGATGGGAGGAATGTTTGCTATTTGTCTAACCCATGGGTACTCGTAAACATATTCCCGAGGGCAACAGAGTGTAGTCTGTGATGTGATCGATGGAAGCATGGATGCCAGCAGGGTGGTGATCGGGGGGGAGTGGGGGTAAGGTGGATATGTGGGTATAGGAGAAGAGAAGCATATACATCTAGTGGCTGAACTGCTCAATGTGAAACCAGAAAACCGGACATTAATCCCAGCTTCCCCACTTTACCAAATTTTGTGATCCTAGGCAATTATTTTATTACACTTTCCCTCCTTTTTCTTCCATTATCGCATATGAGGGCATTGAAATACATGACTTCAGGATGTGCGCAGTAAAAATCCTTCTCCTGTGTTTAATTTATTAAACTATAATGTTGTTCATGTATAATAGGAACCTAGCCCATCCTTAGAGTGCACATAACGGACTTGCCTCTTAGCTCACTATTGGCATTGTTGTCAGTGTGGGAGAAAGAATGAATGTTTTTAAGCTCATATTTGAAAACTGTCACTTAAAAAAAAATACTTCTCAATGCACTGATGTAATCTGACATACTAAGGTGAAATGGTTCTGCATGTTAATTATATTTTTACACTTTTGCTGCAAGATGGCTATAAAAGTGATGGGGATCCTAAAGTTAAGTAGTGCACGGCAACCTAGTTACTTCCTTTAACTTCAATTAACCTTTAAATATTGGCTTGCCTGTATATTTAACATCTTTTTAATGCTAGTGCTGAGTCGAGTCAATTGCAGCCAGTGGTGCTGCTGATCAGGGGGCTGCATGTAAAGGTCAGAAGGGCCGCATGCGGCCCCAGGGCCGTACTTTGAGTATCAATGACCTAACCACTGGCAATCGCTCAGAGTAGCCTCCCAACCCATTGTTCTTTAACTCACCATGTCACCTCAGTCTGGATCCAGCCATATGCAAATCAGCCTTGACCCTACTCCTGATGGGAGCAGTCCAGCTCGAACTGCCAGGCCAGGTCCTCACCGAACTGGAACACAAGCATCCAAGCATCGATTTCGCCCAAATAAGGGCTCATCAGCCAGGTATAGCTTGGTTCCAATGACCACGGGATCCACGTCTGGGCACACCCTTGCCACTTAGGGCAGTACAACAAACAAACCTGGAATGTGTCACTATGTGGTGGTGCTCTGACAGGAATGTATTTAGAGAGGGGCCTAAAGTTGAGGATGGGCTTGAGAGACCCATCCTTTTTGGGAATGAGAAAGTACAAGGACTGCACTTCGCCATGGTGGTAGAGCAGCACAAGCTCTATGGCCCCCTGAAGGAGGCACTGATGTTCTGGGGAGAGGGTGTGTTTATAGGGAGAGATGTTTGGTTGTGTGTTTGCAAACTCCAAACAGTAACCCTTGCCTATAATGTCTAGGACCCAAAGGTCTCAACCGATTTCCACCCACCGTGGCAAAAACCCAGCAGTCTTCCCTAGACAGGTGTAATGTGGTCGGGGGAAAGTGTGAGCATGGCATTGCTTGGTGGGGACGGACCCTTGGTGGCACTGCTTTTGCCTATGTCCCTGGAGTTATTGCCGTTGTAGCCCACTCTGAAGTAGCCCCATGGAAGAGTCTGCTGGTTTTGTTGCCTCTGAAAGGAGGTTGAGGCCTCAGGAGAGGTTGTTTTATATCCACCACAGTTCTGGGACTAGCAAAAGGAACAGCGGGTAGGTGATTAGAGTGCCCTCATGGCCTGGGCGGTCCGAAGAGGTGCTCCTCATTAAAGGGCAGGTTGAGCAGATGCTGCTGTACCTCTTGCTTGAAGTCGGAAACATGCAGACAGGCGTGGGGGTGAATAAGGACACATTGATACTACATGCCGCATGTCAGCAGCATCGAGGACACACCTAATAGTGGTGTTTGATATTAGCTTCCCCTTTGCAACGAGGTCTTGGACTCGCTTTTTGTCCTGGATGGCAAGATGTTGGAGGAGCTCCTCCATCTCGTCCCAGTGCTCCCAGTCGTACCTGGAGAGCAGACCAACAGAGTTACCAATGTGCCAGTGTGTCGCAGATTAAGCAGAGACTCACTTATCTGCTGCGTTTTGCTCTCCTTGTCCGGTGGGTTGTATTCCCGGTGCGCTGGGCATTAGCACACTTATAGGCAGTATGGACGACTTGGAAGTCAGGAGGGAGTTGGCCCCTGATATATGCAGGGTCCGTGGGTGATGCCTTATATATTTTATCCACTCTGGGAGGAATAACCCTGGTGTTAACTGGCTCTTTGAAAATGTCAGGAGCAAGTTTTAACATCCATTTTAACATTGCGATGTACTGCATGGAGTAATAAGTGGAGGAGAGCGCCTCCAATAAGAATCCTTCTCCCTCCTGTTTCATATGCATTTCCACTTTCTGGTAAGTGGCTGCCCTTTGGAGCACCTCGAAGTAGAAGGTGGTGTCGTCTGGTGGGGATGGTTTTGCAGAACCAAGGTGCAGGTCAGTTTCCCCAGGAGGGTTTATATCATAATCGTCCCACAGGTCTTCATGTAGTTATGGGTCAAAGGGTGCATAAGGATCGTGAGAGGATCCTGGACTGCCCTGCCCAAGGCCAGAGTGTGGAGATTCAAGTGGGAGGGGTGAAGTGGGGGCAGAGAGGAGGAGTGGAGGAAGGCAGAGGAGAAGGAGGAGGAGGTGAGAAAAGAGGCAGTGGTGAACGAGGCAGAGGTGGCAGGGGACTGGTGCCTCCGTCTTGGCGCCTCTAACTGGCATGTCAACGACTTCCTCGAAATTCAGTTTCCTCTTCGGAGGAAGGGAGTTCTTTGGCTTCAGTGTCAGCTGCACGGAGGATCTGACCAGTTTAGGGGTGGATCAAGATGCGCTTTTGCAGGGCATCGAGTTCATCATGGAGCCGTTGGAGAAGCAGTTGTTACAGTTCCTCAGAGTCAACAAAGGATGGAGCCACGGGTGCTTAGGCACTGTAGGTTGTTTCTGTGCCACTCGTGTCAAGGTAGTTTTCGGGGCTGAAGGTGGTCATTGCGTGTGGTTGCCAAGATGTATTTCGGCACCGAAGATGGCCTTGAGGGCATCCTCTATGCCAGCCCCAAAGATACTGTCAGCGCCGAGAGGTGTGGCTTTAGGATCTGCTTCGGTGCCTGGAGTTCGCTGGGTACCGGGTCTGAAGTGTTTTCAGTGCTGCCCATGGCCATCATGCAGTGGCAGACCGGAAGCCTGATATCTGGCTCCTGGGCTCGATTCCCAACCCCCTTGAAGGCGGTGCTCGGTCTCTGTTCGTTGCTGGGAAGATGGAGGTCGTACTCACAGCAGCCATCTTCCACATCTGTTCCTGGACTGGCAGGGGGTAGTCAGAAGCAGTCCTCAGGGAAGACTCACTTATCTGCCGTGTTTTACTCTCTTCAGACCCACCTCCCTGCTCCCCTTCCCAGCCAAGGTCACAGAGAAGGCCATCAACTCCCAACTCTCCGCGTTCATCGAAGCCAACCATGTCCTGGACACCTCTCAATCCGGCTTCCGAAGCAACAACAGCACCGAGACCGCCCTCCTCGCCGCCACTGACAACATCCGCTCCCTCCTCGACTGGGGCGAAACAGCAGTCCTCGTCCTTCTGGACCTCTCGGCCGCCTTCGACAGCGTCTCCCGCCGCATCCTAATCACCAGACTCCACGACGCCGGCATCCGCGACAAGGCCCTGGACTGGATCCACTCCTTCCTCACCGGTCGAACAGAGCGAGTCAGACTACCACCGTTCCTCTCAGAAAGACAGAGATCTGCTGCGGAGTGCCCATGGGCTCCCTGAGCCCCACCCTCTTCAACTTCTATATGGCCCCGCTCGCAGCCATCGTCAGGAACCACGGACTCAACATCGTCTCCTACGCTGACGACACCCAGCTGATCTCACCAACGAACCCACAGCCACCAGAAACAACTTTCACAAAAGGATAAAGGACGTTGCCACCTGGATTAAAGACAGTTGCCTCAAACCCGACTCGGACAAGACCGAAGTCCTCATCCTGGGACCCACCCCCTCAGCTTGCGACGACTCCTGGTGGCCTGCCGCACTAGGAGCCCCCCACTCACGGACCACGCATAAAACCTCGGCATCATACTGGACTCCTCACTCACAATGAACCGCCAGATCAATGCTGTATCCTCAACATGCTTCCACACGCTTCGCCTGCTTCGAAAGAAATTCAGATGGATCCCCACCGAATCCAGAAAGATTATCAGCCACGCACTCATCAGCAGCAGACTCGACTACGGCAATGCACTCTACGCCAGCGTCACCCAGAAGCTCCTCAGGAAATTACAGAACGTTCAATACGCCGCAGCCAGACTGGTCCTCAACATTCCCAGTCGCAGCCACATCACCGAACACCTTCGAGAACTTCACTGGCTCCCAGTCAACAAAAGAATCACTTTCAAGCTCCTCACACATTCCTACATAGCCCTCCATGGTGCAGGACCAGCATACATGAACCACCCTCTCTCATTCCACGTACCCACCAGACACCTCTGCTCTGTCCATCTGGCCCTTGCCACAGTCCCACGGATCCTCAAGACCAGAACTGGAGGAAGATCCTTCTCCTACCTTGCCGCCAAGACCTGGAACACCCTACCCCTTCACCTCAGGCAATGCCGGCTCTTCGACTGAACCCCAGCACCCAGACGGATCAGTAGCCCCCCCTCCCCTCAGCGCCTTGAGACCCTCACGGATGAGTAGCCGCGCTTTACAAACCCTGATTGATTGACTGATTGAGGGGAGAGGGCACGAACTGCAGCAGCTGAAGTGCTTGGCTGGGCTCGATCTCAACATCCCAGTTGCTGCAAATGTTGGGGGTGTTGTCACCCTCCTGCTGCATCATGGAGTGCGAAGCGAGGTGTCAAGCTCGGTGGTAGTGCCGTTTTTTGGGGGTTTTTTTTAGAGCCGAAGGCGAGTCAGGCAGACCAAGAGGCCTTGGGATGCTCTAGGGACAGACAGAGGTTACACACCTGATGGAGGACTGCCCAGGGACATTTGACGCGACACTGAGGACTGTTCCGGGATGGGGTCCTTTGCATCACGGATGGGACAATCTCGGTCACTGAAACTTGGAGTAGGGCCCAAAGGGGCAAGTCCCAGAGCAGGGAGTCGAAAAAGTCTCAGTCTTCGAAACGGACAAGGACGCGCGACGAGTCGAAATGATAGGAGATGCAGCAATCGTTATATTGACTGGCAGAGAGGATCCGCACGGGCCCGAAGACAACACCATGAGGCGTCGACCTGAAGCTCGGGAAGAACACATCTGAGCCTGTCGGCGAAAAAAAAGCAATCTAACAATGGAGTCAATGACCATGCACATTACTAGCAATAGGTGGAGTCACTATACCTCGTGACTTCTTTGGACAAAAACAAGTTGCACATGTCCGAGTCCAACACTAGATGGCAGGAGTATGCACAGCACTTGTATCTACAGCTACACATGCTATAAACATATTTATGATTTACATGTGCATATTCAATAAACACTTAAGACAGATATGAATCCTTTCTAAAGAGTTTCCATCCCAGAATCCAGGCATGTTCAATAGAGGTGGTATTCAGAAGCACCCACTGTTTTGCAACATTAGTTGAAGATAAAAAGAGAGCATTCTTTCATACACTTTAATTGCTGCGTGAAAAAGGCTGGATTACGAAGTGGCATTTGGTTTCTGCCAAGATTTTAAATTTATAGACCATTTTTAAACTTTAACTGGAGTAAAAATAAAACTGCTCAAGTATTAAATGGGTTCACAATAAGTGTGTTAATCTGTGGAAGACAGTAAAATAGTGACATGTAAAGACTATCAAAATGTAAGAAAGTAAGTGGGCTAGAACCAATCTCCATCTACTGCACTACAGACCAGGTACTCACCAGATTGTGAATCACATTCGTTAAAGTCCATGCAACAGGAACGCTGAAGAATGGAATGCTGAGCAGCACAATATGAAGCATTCCCACTCCAAGAGCATAGGTCAACCACATTCCTCTACTGTTCATTACCCGTGTGTTGGGATTAACCTCGCTGTGTGCGACCCCCACGTTCATTTTTGCAGCCTACAGGAAAGAAAGCCTAATGTAAATACACTATGTTCAGAACTACATATGTGATGAGGATATTTCAAATAAGAAAAAAGCTGTTAAAAGGCCAGCAGTTTTAAACTTTTCAACTCTTACCAAGAGCTACATTTTTGTTTACGTCATATATAACAAGGAGTCTGGCAAACCAATGTTTCGGCTGGTGGGAGTCTAACACTAACCATCAAATGCTACAGATAGTAAAGTAACCTGGGCACTAGTGTAGACAAACATAAGCAGGTCCATTTGACGGCTGCAAAGGACTGAAAACGCAGAGACCAGCTCTAGAGGAAGAAGTGTTCAACACTTTGGACATCGATCCGATATTGGACTTAACCTAATAAACTGCCCCTCCTGCCTCGAAGCTCTGCTCTGGCGAGATCCAAGAAGATCTTGATAGGGTTTTTAAAAATAAACTATCACAATGGTAGCAGTTGAAACATGCCTGCCCAATCCCCCCTCCGAAATGTGGTCAGTATTTAATGCGGCAGTTAGGAATGGTAATGCAACAGACTACACTTCCGCTATCACTGAGCGTCAATATGGAAACTGCTTACAGCAATCTCAAATATGAGAAAACTGATTTGTCTGGAGCACCCAAAATACAACGCATTCCAAGAAGGTTCTGACAGTAGTAAAATGTATTCAAGTACAGAATACAGGCGACCAGAAAACATATACATACATGACATTATTTAAAAATACAACAAGAATTATAACACAAGTATTCCAATCAGTACAAAGATCTACCTAAGTCTTTCAGTACGTATTCTACTTGATCAGAAATTAGCATCAAGAAAATCATCCATGCCCAATACATATGTTAGAGACAGTACTGAATATATTTGGGTTGTACATAGAAAAACTGAACACTGACTTGCGTCAGCTGGAATACTTGTGTTCTAATTCTGGTTGTATTCTTAAATAATAGGCCGTGTATGCAAAGGTTTTTCTGGTCCACTCTATTCGATACATGAATAAATGTTACTCCCGTCAGAACCTTCTTGGAAAAGGTTGTATTTTGGGTGCTCCTGACAAATTAGTTTTCTCTGGATTTTTTTTAAAATGTGAAGGACAAAATAATGGTTTTGATCGGATACGTCTTGAAAGAACCCTAGATATCTGAGGCAGCAACAATTTAGCACCCATCGATATGCCGCCAATAAAATGCAAATTCAATTGTCCACTACCTTTCGAAGTACGTCAAATTACACCTGTGTGCAGACGTGGGGAATGACCTTGCAAAAAAAGTGCCCCAAAACAGTGGAACTGGCAACCATGTCCTTGTGCCAGGATTAAAAATTACAGATAGAAGCTAAAGCTGCTCTCCTTAAAATGCCACACTCCGATGGAAATAAGAAGTGGTGGGGAGCGACTGAGAAATTTGCATCAGGAGTCCGGCTGTACTTCCGTTTCTTACAGTATTAGCAGGGAGGATCATAGGCCGAAAAACCTGCACTCAGACTGCCCGCCCCTCAACACAACCTCTTCTCGGATGTATCAGCACAGTTATGTTGGTAAAAAGGAGAGAAAGTCACAGCAAGCTCTGCGATTCTGTCTGGCTTCTCCAAAGGATAAGATGACTCTAGAGCAGAGGTCTTCAAACTTTTTGATGCCGAGACCCCCTGTAAAAAACTTTTAGGCATAAGGCCCCCCCCTCCTGACAGAAATTTCTAGAACTTGGGCCTCCTCATCATAGCCAACTATCGACAACAATAAACGCCCCAATTCCCACAGCAAATCATTTATACATTGGGGAAATAAATTAAACAGTGTTTAGCAAACCAAAGGAGTGATTGGGGGCGTGGTCAAAGGTGTGGCTAAAAACAAAGGGCCTCATTTATGAGGCATTGGCGTAGGGCAGCGCAGCGAGTCTTCTTGCTGCACTGCCCTACGTCAGCGCAACAAGAAGAAAGGGCAGGAATGCACCTTATTTATGAAATATGGTGCATTCTTGTCCTTTTCCCCCTATTTTGGCACACAAATTGCTGCCTATCGCCAACATAGGCAGGATGGTTTTTGTGCAGGAAGGATTACCTTCCTGCACAAAAACAATCCTGAGAGGGGTTTTCCTCTTTCCATGTGTGCTGCAAAAACGAGGAGAAATGTTCTCCTCGATACGCCTGCTGTGGGGAGGCATATGGTTTTGGCACTGCCCCAGGTTTACATGGCTTTGTAAATCTGGGGTAGCTTCAAAATCCATGGGCGTTGTGTGGGAACACCCACCGCAACGCCTATGGAACGCCATCTTGGCATAGAGTAAGGCAACACATTGACTTGCGCTGCTTTGTCTGACTCCATATCTATGAGGCCATGCAAAGCCACGCAGGGTGACTTTGTCTCGCCTCATAGATATGATTGAGATGCTTGTGCCGCCGAAGCGTAAAATAAAACTGACGCTCCAGCGGCGCAAGCCTCTCATAAATCAGCCCCAATATATTTTGTTCGCTTTTTAGGTCTTTCACCATCAGGTAGCACATAAAATAACGGGTAGCTTAAATGAAAAATAAATTTAAAAGTTGCAACTCAGTGGGAA
Organism: Calotriton arnoldi; assembly: GCA_963921515.1. Lineage (NCBI taxonomy): Eukaryota > Metazoa > Chordata > Amphibia > Caudata > Salamandridae > Calotriton > Calotriton arnoldi. The sequence goes on from CAWUFW010001237.1 coordinate 2,510,798, forward strand.
ATGCATTATATAGTACATTATAAAACCTCTATTATCTAATGCACTGCATAGGTCTGTGTGTAACCAGAGAGCCACGGAATTAAATTTGGTTGGTGCAGTGGAAAATAGTGACTTGTGTACTTTTTGTGCTATGAGGAGACAGCCTGTGACAGGAAGCACTGTGAATGTGTAAGTCATTATTTTATACTTGCATTACAAGATAGACTGCTACAAAATGTGCAAAGAGTTTTAGGATAAAATGGAGCTTCCAAAATGTAGATGTGTAATATCAGACCATAATTAATGCATTTTTGTCTTTTTGCATAACTGTCCCTTCAACACCTCCTCAGGGGTACTAAGCGCTGTGTAAATACAGTTATCATTAAAAGCACACACTTCAGAGCCCAGTTGCTAACCACCACACAAAAAAACACATCTTTGCCATCACAATGCTTGAAGTGATTCGAGCAATTAAAGCCAGAACCACTCCCAAGCATCCTTTACATTTTCAGATTAACTCCTAGGCATTTTAATGATCGCTGTTGACTTTTTCCAAAAGGAAGAGCACGTTTTGTATTCCAGGCAGAAGTTAGGCCTGGAAATGCGCGACCCCCTTCCCAGGACTCTGGGGCCCCCCTGGGGGTCGCACCCCACAGATTGAAGACCTCTGCTCTAGAGAATCCAGGAAAGCTAATTTTCGCATCCATCTGAACACTAGTTTTTCCATATGGAGAGCGAAGACCCACATCCTAAATGAGAGCTCTTCTGGCTAGAATATACCATTAATTCGGTCCCTAGTCTAACTTTTGCCCAAATGAGGGTAAAACCCATTACACAAATGGAAAGATACATCAAAACAAAGAAGGTACTGTGAGCTAGGCACTTCACTGAATCCCTCTTAGGTGGCAAAGTAACATCATGCTGACACATCAGTGATGTGGTTTGAGTAATCAGCCGCAAGTAAGCCTTTACGCTTTTTGCTAGTTGCTATCCTTTTTCGTAAGGTAATGGGAGTTGTTGTTCCTAATGAGAGGAGGCATGGAATGAAAGCTTTGTGACACTGGGCTGATTCAGAGAAGCCTTTGTGCCCGCTGTCCCAGGCCAATCCTTTGAGAAATGCAAGCATATTTCACCAATTTCCACTGCCAGATGGAGAGCCCAATGCGCTTGGAAAGTTCATGTTGAGAATTGGGCATTAGCCTAGGGGAAGCAAGGAATTAAAAAATATATATATTTGCTGAACTGTTCCATTGAATTGTGTGTTAGGGTACCAAATCCCCACCAAACAATTACTTAGCACTACCGAGCCCCTACTAAACCTGTGTTTCACAAACAACTCCATCTTCACAGATGTGACTTTGAAACCAGCTTCACACCATTACCCACCCAGGACAGAAAGTGGGTTCGACGTGCTCACAGCTGTTTTCTGTCATAAGCAGACATCTGTCTTTCGAGTGGCCCACTGGCCTTGCCATACTGTTTGCTAGCAAAAATGATCTATGCTGCAGTCTACATCAAATATCTTTATGATCAGTGACAGTTCTGCAATCTAATACTGTAGTATTTCCTCCTTACCAGTCCCCCCCCCAACAGTTCGTTTTCTCACTACCACGCCAGGACACGAATGTGTTTACAAGTTTCTGTAGCAATACGTGTAGAAAAAAAAACGTTTTGTATCTTAAGAGTACCCTTTCATTTATTGCCAACTGATATTGTTGTGCTACTCTGCATTGCTCATTTACAGTGTTTTGTGCTGTGTTCAGTGGGGTGCTCATTTACAGTGTTTTGTGCTGTGATGAGTGGAGGGCTCAGTTACAGTGTTTTGAGCTGTGATGAGTAGAGGGTCAAAACTATTTTTTAATCCTGCGTTATCCATTTTCAGAGTCCTGTATGTGTTGTCCGCCATACTCCACTTATCTGAGAAACGCCTCGTCACAGTTTAGGCTGGGGAACCATCTCCAAGAAGGTCCTTTAGACATTAGCCCACCTCACAAGGTCAGATCACCTAAATTGGTCCAGGCCCTACACCCTTAGAAAGGATAAAGTCGTGTCATATTTCAGGGTCTTGAATATCCTAACACGGGCAAGTTTTGTTTTTCTTATAAAAAGTACAAATACAACAACATTCATTGCAATTTCATACCAATGCCTTGCTTATTAGCTAATTCTAGGTTGTGTGAGGTCTGCAAGAGTACAGGGCAACGAAAATCCTGTGACAACTGAAGAACTAAGCTCCAAGAAACCTTGACATTTGGACTTTGATTCCACCTTTTAGGAGCTCGTTCGGCAAGCTGAGTCATGACCTCCACAGACATGGGAAAAGGCGGTTTAATAAAAGATATTTTCTAAAGGTATCAGATTGGACACAGATTTGCATTTTCAAACTACTATTTTTGCCCTTATTAGCAGTACAGCGTGCCATTTGACCAATACGTTGTAATTGCTTTTCTAACCACAATGAACGTACATTGGCTGCTCATGTTAGTATCCCACATTCGAGTCTTCATTAATCTTCGGTCTTGTCTGATCAAATCTAAATTATGGTGGCTAAAGGGTAGCTTATACGCTTAAGTTAAAACACAGAAAGCAGTCGGGATATTCAGAAGCCTTGTTGGATACGATGGTTTGTCAGAAGAGGAGCAGGAAGACACTTGCACAGCCTTGTGGAAAATGAAGAACACGGATTTTAAAATGTATAATGCTGAGAAAATTAAAATTAAGTCAAGAGCAAAATATTTGGTTTCTTCCACGTCTTTAGAAAATAATTTTCTGTCAGAGAATTTAAGAAAATCTGCTTTTCACATAACTATAAACTCAGATAAGATTCAATGACTATGTTGTATCAGATTTAGGGCAGCAGCAAGAGGGTCGCTAACCTCAAAAATACAAAATAAGTCAAAAAGGAAAAATATCTACGACAGGACATTTTATTATTTAACAGTGCGACGGGTACAGGGTTTCCTATAAACATCGAAAAATGGACGTTGTTCAACAAAGGACAAGATAACACCACGACATCGATAAAAACTTGTGCTGAAATGCACATTAATTGGAAATCTCGTGTTGCCACCTCATTCAAATGGTGAACAGGACATGGACGAAAACGATACCGCTAACCTACGGTGACAACCTGTCCGCTACTTACACGGACCTTCGGTAAATTTCTGCTTTATGTCCGTCATCCGTAGTTGAGCTTCCAACGGATATCATTTACCCATAATTTTAGCACTTCCGGGGCACACCACAACCAACCCAAGGGGTGAGCATATTCTGGAAGTCGTATTGTAGTGGGCGTTACCGCTAATTTCTAAAGTGACCTAGGATTGGAGCATTGAGACACCTCTGCCAATCACATGCATCATAAGAATTGCGAAGTGTTGATTGGGTGTGGAGTTAGCACGTGGGTTTGGTCGCTCTCCGGACCCCGAGGTCTCCTTACAGTTAAGTGTCGCGGGTGTGTGTGCTGGTGCTGCCCATGGAAGCGAGAATGGGGTTTAGGTAGACGTTTGAACTTTTCCATCCTGGGGCTGTGGTAGTTTAGTCTGGACCCGGCTGTGACTGCATACTAGGCTGGTGTTGGCAGTTTTGGATAGGGAGGTGTACCGTACCCTATCACAGGCTTTTCAAAACTGACAGCCCCTGTTGGGCTTTTTTTCTGTGGTTCAGCCAGACGTGGCGCAATTTGATACGGGGACAGAGGCGACCCTCAGCATTTTATGCCTCGAGGATTGCACAGTGTCTGATGCAAGCGCATTCCAAACCTTTTCGAAGAGCTTGGCCCTTAACATAAGTATTTGTAAAGCTCACGTTCACCAGGGGGCATCTTGGCGCTGAATAACAGATGTTTGTTGTTACCCAACTGTACTCATTTTATGGATCTCGGGTGGATGAAAGGCTAAGTGGACCCACCGGGATTTGAACCTGTGAACAGGAGGTCCTACCGCAGGCCCCTGCGGTGGACGCATTAGTCCACTGAGCCACCAGACCCGGCTAGACTCTTGTCACTGATTAGAGAATAGTTACGCAGCAGACCTGCCAAGGTTGAAAAACACACAATATGAGAAGGGGCCTGTGCTTATAACATCATAGAGGTGGCTGAGACAACAAATTAACGGAGAGCCGACCCAAGGATCGGATCAGGCTGTAAGAGCCCTTGCACTAGCCGAGCTTCAAAAATATTTGCCATGTAAATCATGCAACAAAGATTATGTTGGAATATGATAAATTGCCCAAAAATGTATACAATAATCCGGGGAATTTTTTCGCCTTAGCACATCAGATTATATAATTTAATTGTGAAGATTTTATTAAAAGTGAACGTTTTTAAACATGAATTGAGAAACGTTCATGTCCCTGCCCTAATGATAATGCTGTTAGGGAACTAAGCGGCAAGTTAGGGTTCATGTGTAACACGCATGGGCTAGATTCTTATGGGCATAATCCATGTTTTATTTTTGGCAGTTTTACGTAGCACGCAGGACAAACACATGTATCACAACAGACGCAGACTAGCTACATGTTTGATTCTTCGGCACTGGGAGATTTGTCAGGATTCACAGGATGCAGGGCGGAGGCCGGGATTAGAAAATGGTTCCACATGTTACACAGACGGTGGCTGTTGTCATTAGGCAACATCGCCTTCGTGAAAGCTGGTCTCATTTTGGGCTTGAGGTTCCAAAAGGATTTTGAGCTTACAGTGGGTCACTCTCCTGTATAACTACATAAAGGCACTCCTGCCCCTACCCCCATGCCCCTCCTCCACACAAAAAAACACAACAGCTTGCGGAAACTGCTATGTCCCGAGGTGTTTTCGCACCGACCTGGCTGTTCATCGTCTCCAGCGCCAACTGGAAGCCCATTTTGTCCCTGCCACAGTGTGATAGCGACTCCTCACCGGGTGATTTTTGAGGGCAGCTGATGTTGTGTGACGCATGGTGGCACAGTGTGAGTTGCCAGGTCTGACTTAGGCTGTTGCTGGGCTGCTCCAAATAACAATGGGTTACTTCTCAATACATGGAAAACCGAAGAGTCAACACAATTAGCAAGTTTCCTAGTGACATCAACAGGACTCACGATGCCGACCTGGAATATCACTTAAGTGTCAATACTCGCATATTCACTCACTCATCCACCTATACATTCCTCTCAGTGAATTATGCATCAGCTCCAGAGATCTGTGTGTAACCTAAATGTTACTCGTGACTTGACAGAACATGTTCTGTTAGTGATGAAAGGTTTTATTAGTCTGTCCTGCTGAATCTTTACGGCAGGAAATGGAAGTTTGTGCTTGCTGCCTTTTGTGAGAGAGGGAAGATTTCTTTGCTGCTGGAGTGCTATACCTGTTTTGAGAGAATGCAAAGGTTGTACTGCTGCTGCATGATTTGTGTGTGTCCTGTGATGGAGAAAGCTTGCCACTACAGCAATGGCTGTACCTGTCCCTGGAAGGATGAAGGGGTGTTTCCACTGTTGATGCCTCAGCTTATGAAGCAAGACCTTTTCATTAAAGCTTCTTGCTGCTAAAAAGAGGGCTATTTCTGATATTTATCGCTGCATGCACTCTGCTTGGTTTTATTCACAAGAAAGTGTCACTCTGTCACACATTTGGTCCGTGAATGTCACTCGTAAGTAAACTGAACCCATGGAAATGTCACACATATACAATCTGAAAACTTGGCAGCTATGGACAAGGCATTAGCTCAGTTACACTAAACGCTGGGGCAATAAACTGGGCAGTAATGTGGTGCTGGTATCAAAGCGGGCAGCCTAAAATAAACCTGGAGATTGATGAATATCTGGTGTGGCCACCCTTTGTGCAATTTTTAGCACCTGCATGAAGTAGGTGTGATCAGACTCTCACAGGAACATCCAGCAGATCTCCATTCAGGTACCAGACAGCAGTTAAAGAAGGGTCACTGGTTTGGGCTTGTGGGTAGGCCAAATGGGTCACATAACCAGCCTCAGGGCCCATTCAGTGTCAAGGAAGAAGACAGTGGATAAGAAAGAGTGGGAAAAAGAAAACAAGATCAATGACAGGTGGATGAGGTTATGGGAAGGTTAGGGCTATCAGCTTCAAACAGTCTAAGGTTTGTTCATCAGTTCTAGATGGCGATCGATGCCACCATCATCACTGTTAAGGAGAATTTCTCCGAACTCATGCCATCAGATCCTGTAAACTACAAATACAATGCAAGAACACCCACACTGCACGAGTTGCAAAAACAATTGGGCAGGTATTAGTTTAGGGCTACAATCAAGATGAACAGGCTAAAGAAATAACCCCGGAAGGTGCACAATAAATGGAGGTCCACCACTTGTGGAATGCACATGTTCTACGGGAAGCAGGCACAGTAGCAATCTCGTAAACCTCGCAGGCACATCGCTGCAGCTCTCCATCCAAGTAATATACAGCAGTCAAAAAGGTATTACTGTACCTGGCAAGACTTGACGCTTGTTCTTTAAGGTTTTGACTTTGCTATTAGCACTTACATAAGACTCATATCAGAAAAATGCAGATCTATGTCATTAAGACATTTCTGCACTTAGATTGCTGATCAGTTAGTGGTCTTCATTAGTAAGTGAATTTTTTGCAGTGAAGGTCCTCCTGGGTGATGATTGCTTGCTCTTGGTAAAATATTTTGTTAGACCTGTCCGCCCTAGGGTGGTCTTACCCTGTTTTTTTCCCTTTTGCGCCTCATTTTTGCCACCGTATTTTTACTGGACCTAGGTCTCCGGGCGCCTTACCACTGCCAACCAGTGCTGAGGTGCAGGTGCTCTCTTCACCCAAGATGGCTGCCACAGGCCCCTGCTACTGCGGAGTGGCCTTGCACACATACACCTACTTCTAGCCAGGGTCAGGCGGGGACATAGGGATACAGTATCCATCCCGTCCCGCCTCTGGGCCACATAGCCAGACATGGTGGAAGGTTCCAGAACCTTCCGGGCTGAGGGAGGAGTTATGGTTTGCCGCCTTTCTGGAGGGTCACCTGACCTAGGGATATAATAGGCTTGGAGGGAAACTTAGAAGACAGTTGGGGCACCACTGATCCTGGGAGAACCTCTGCCGGAGTACAGGCTTTAGGGCCCAGGGGGGAGACCTACACTACTGCTACTGACAAGGTTTAGGGACTGCTGTAGTAAGATAGCTGAGGAACGCCCGCCACCCACTGACCTTGCCCAGTGTGAGGGGACCCAGGGAACCATCTTCAGCGTGCTGGGAAGCACCAACCAGCGCCCCAAACACCACCAACTCATTCCCTCCCCCATAAGGAGAAACCCCAAGAAGCAACCACCAAGGAACTACTTTCAGCCACCTGAAAACGCAAGCCTGGCAGGACAGCAAGGTCAGAAGCCAGAACTATCCAACTGGGGATCACCAGGTAAAGCGCTATGCCATGAAGCGCTAGGCCTTCACCCCAATCCACCACCACCTGTCGCAGTGCTGCCCTGCTGCTGGGCTGCCCAAAGCACTTCTATATCAGCCCCCTGCCAGCCTGCCTCAAGCGCGTCCCCGCGCTGTGCCTCCACGCGGGAGGAATCACCCCTTAAGCCACTGACCTTGTGGCTGGAATCTGCCTTTGCGGCCGTCGCCGCGTGTGAGGAGCTGCGGAGGAGGGCGTGGCCTCCCCGAGGCCGGGGTGGTGAGGTGCGCCGTCCGCGCCCTCACCGAAGGTCCGGAGCTGCTTGTAAATCACCGCCGGGCCCGGGAGCCCCCCCGCAGAAGAAGTTGCAGCCGGGACATCACCGCCGCGGCCCAGGTGAGAGCCAGAGGCCTTCGGCCCCGCCGACACCGTTGCTGGGCGACCGGCGACGCCGACCGCGTCATCGGCCGCGCCCCCGGGAAGGCCGCGCAGCGATTGGGTGCCGGCTTCCGCCGCGCCGACGGAAGCCGCAGAGAAGTCCCCGGAGAGCAGAGGGAGGCGGGAAGCCGGCCGGAGAGGACTGCCGGCTCCCGCTCCCTTCCCCGCAATCTCCCCAGCTGACTACGGGGGCCGGAGGAGAGCGATACCGGCCCCACAACGACCCGCAATTCCGGCCGGAAGGCCGTGTAACCCAGTCCGGGCCGGCCCAGAAAGGAGCCAGTCGCTCTGGAGAGCGACCACCGAAACTACCGCAGGTGAGCCCGGGAGGCCCCTAGGGCACGCAGGAACGCCACTGGGGGCCGGGGCCACCATTACCCTGTTGATTAAAGGGGGAAGCCAACAGTAACTATCCCCACGAGGCGAGGCCCCGGAGAGGAGTGGGCCTGGCCTGAATTAGCCCCTGAGAGACACAGAAGCCCTAATTAACAGGGAAGCCCCAGAGAGAAGGACATGTAGAGGGGTTCCCTAAGCTATCCTCCAGCCTAATTGTTCTGCCTGCTTTAATTACTGGTTAGGCCTGATGCATATCCGCACTAATGAAATGTCTTTGCCTAGTGTAAAGGTGCTTAACTGAATTGAGCTGAAGTGTACACCGCCAAGAGTTGAAGTGTTTTATGTTGCAGGTGTACCGGATTTGCGACGCCCCCTGTACTGCCTATGGGAGCGCCTAGATTAACGCAGGCCCTGTTTGAAATGTAACGTAAAATGCCTATTTACAAGCGATTGAATATTCATGAGGTGAACTGCATGTTTTAGGCCCATGTTTTATTCCTGCACCCTGTGATCATTATTGGTGCTACGTTTAGGAGATGATTCCTGCGGCCTTTTAGTGGCCTACAATATTGATGAGCTATGGTGCTTTAATGAGATGACGCACTAATTGAGTACTTCAAAGAGTTGAAATGTTGCCCTGAAATAATCTGCCTCATCTGATGCTGCATTGATTTATATAAAAGAACTTGTTTTTAATACACAGGCCTGGTGTGGTGTCACCTTATTGCGTCCGCATTACTGAGTCAGAGTGAGTGTGTGCTGCACAACTGCCTTACACATTGCCTTCGGGTGCCTTTCCGCCTCGGGCCATGCTACCGTGCCGGAATCGGAAACCCCGGTTCCAACATTGGTGTTCAGCGGCGGGATAAGGACTGGTGTTTGTGCAGCACCCTACAGTGATTCAGTGTGCGCCGTAATTAGACACCTGGTGTTAGACAAGCCTAACGAGTCACCCTTCACTATCTAATTGTACACACTCCTGTTTTGACCTGTTGCCTACATCCTAGAGGTTCTTCCTTAGTTGTCTTGGGTCCCCACTTGACAGGATGGAGTTCGAGCTGGCTAGCCTAGAAACATATACGGTGGCGCAGCTCAAGGAGTTCTGTCTGGAAAAGGGGGTGTCCGTCAAGCGAGGCGCCAGAAGAGAGGAGCTTCAGAAAGCTGTGAGGGCATGGGTAGCGGCCCACCCAAGGGGAAGGAGGGATGAGGAGCAGGGGGAGGTAGACGCCCCAGGAGAACTGGACCTACTGAATATAGACATTAGTGAGAATGTGTTGCCAGGGAGACGTTCCAGGGCAGGCAGTAGTGCGTCAGGGGGGAGTCTATCGGCAGAGGAGTTGGTGGACAGGAGGGAGGAGAGACAGTTGAAGTTTGAGCTTGCTAAAATGGAGAAGGAGAGAGAAGAGAAGAGGCTAGCCATGGAGGAGAAGAAGCTCGCGCATGAGCTGAGCCTGAGAGAGTTAGAGCTTCGCGCATTGCAGATAGGGGCGCAAGGCAACTTGAATGGTGGCAGCGTACCTAATGGGGTTCCCCAGGAGCCCAAGTTCTATCTACCTAGAGAGGCGATAACCAGTTTTAGTGTGGGAGATGACATTGATAAGTGGTTGGCGGCGTATGAGGTGTCTTTGGTGGCCCATAGGGTTCCTGAGAGCTACTGGGGGGGAGGTCTCTACAGGTACATACCTCCACTAGTAAGGGACACACTTTTGACCTTGGACAAGGGGGATCAGACGAACTACCCTATCATGAAGGAGGCCCTGCTTAAGAAGTTTGGCCTCACCCCAGAGAAGTACCGCCAAAAGTTCCGCAACAGCCACAAGCTTCCCACACAGAACTGGGTGGATTTTTTTGATTATGCCCGGAAGGCATTGGAGGGTTGGGTGCGTGGCAGCAATATTGATGATTACAAGGGGCTGTACGACCTGTTCTTGAGAGAGCACCTCCTAGAGAAATGTTTTCCGGAGCTGCGCCAGTACTTGGTGGACCGCAAGCTGACCGATCCGCGGGAGCTTGCAGAGGAGGCAGACACGTGGGTCAGCACTCGGGTGTCCCACAAGGGAGCCGGGGCAGACCCCCGAAAGGTGGACAGGGGTTCCCCCAGAAGAAAGAGGGGGGAGATAAAAAGAGGGAGTTCTTTAAGGGCCCCCAAAATAGACCGCAAGGGAAAGGGGTAGGTTCCCCATCCCAATCGGGATTCCGAGAAACCCACTTACCCTGACAGGAGTCAGCAGCCCAGAACTGTCCGGTGCTACGAGTGCGGGGAGGTTGGACACTACAAGGGGGATCCCCAGTGCCGCAAGAGGACCCCAGCCCCCACAGGAGGTAAGAGCCCCGGGGTGGCCAGTGTAGCGCTTGGGGAGGAGTTGTCCCTAGGTAGGGGAGGTGAGTGGACAGGCTTGACCTTAGTTTCCCTGGGGGATAGAGAGATCATCCCACGGGTTCAGGTACCCTCGAACACTGCCAAGTACCGGCAGAGGGTCCTGGTGAACGGGGAGGAGGTGGAGGCTCTGAGGGACACAGGTGCCAGCATGACGATGGTAAGACGTCAGCTGGTGTCCCCAGAGCAGGTGATACCTGAAGTATTCCACCCGGTTGTCATGGCTGATAATAGCTTGGGTCATTACCCCGTGGCCCAAGTTCCCTTTGAGTGGGGAGGAGTCAGTGGCCTGTTGAGAGTTGCGGTGAGCCCTGCCATGCCGGTTGATTGTCTGCTCGGGAACGATTTGGAACATACTGCCTGGAGGGAGGTAGAGTTCAATGCCCATGCTGAGATGTTGGGATTACCAGGATGGACTTGCGTCGTCACGCGGTCCATGGCTGCCCGACAAGGAACTCAGCCCGGGTTGGAGCCTGAAATAATGGCCCAGCCCACTGCTGGACGAGGAGATGTCCAGGAGGAAGCACCCGGTGAGATGGATGGGGAGCCCGCAGAGGTGACCCCGGAGTCCGCTGAGGTGGATGGTGTTCCCGTGGGGGACCTGCCGACCCCTGCAGGGTGGCAGGCGGAAGGAGGGCCTACCCGGGAGGAATTCTGCCGGGCGCAGAAGGAGTGCCCTACGCTTGAAGGCATGCGGCAACAGGCCGATGCCCAAGCAACCGGTAAGGAGACCGGTAATTACCATGTCTACTGGGAGGATGACCTCCTCTACAGTGAGCCTAAGGCTCCGGCGCATGGGTCATCAAGGGCCTTAGTGGTCCCCCAATGCTACCGGGCCTTTCTGCTAGAGTTGGCACACGAGATACCACTAGCAGGACACCTGGGCCAGGACAAGACGTTTGCGCGTTTGGTCCCACATTTTTAGTGGCCCAGGATGCGCGTCACCTCTGACACTTTCTGCAAGACCTGCACCACTTGCCAGGCGAGCGGCAAGACAGGGACTAAGTTGAAGGTCCCTCTGGAACCTCTCCCGGTTGTCGGTACCCTTTTTGAGCGGGTAGGGATTGACATTGTCGGGCCATTGGACCCGCCGACCTCTTCGGGACACAGGTTCATCTTGGTGTTGGTGGACCACGCCACCCGGTACCCAGAGGCAATCCCTCTGAGGACCATCACTGCACCGGTGGTGGCGCGGGCCCTGATGGGGATTTTTACCCGAGTGGGATTCCCCAAGGTTGTGGTGTCAGACAGGGGCACGAACTTCATGTCGGCCTACATGCAGGCCATGTGGAAGGAGTGTGGAGTGACCTACAGGTTCTCCACTCCTTACCACCCCCAGACGAACGGGCTCGTGGAGCGTTTCAATAAGACCTTGAAGGGGATGATCAGGAGCCTACCCGAGGACTTGAGAAGGAAGTGGGACGTCTCTTACCCTGTCTGCTCTTCTCCTACCGAGAGGTGCCGCAGAAGGGGATCAGTTTCAGCCCCTTTGAGCTGCTCTATGGCCACCCCGTTCGGGGGCCCCTCAGTCTTGTCAAGGAGGGGTGGGAGAAGTCTTCCTCGAAGCTTCCCCGTGATGTGGTCAGCTATATGCTGGCATTCCGCAGCCAAGTGGCCAAGCTGTGGAAGGAAGCCTCGGACCACCTAGAGGCTAGTCAGGCCGTCATGAAGGAGTGGTATGACCGGAACGCTCGGACGGTAGAGTTGCACGCTGGACAGAAGGTGTGGGTCATGGAGCCAGGAGAGCTTAGCGCCCTCCAGGACAGGTGGACTGGACCGTTTGAGATCCTGGAAAGGAGAGGCCAGACCACTTATGTCGTCAATGTGAAGACCCCCCGTCAACCCCACAGGGTGTTCCACGTCAACCGCCTGAAGCCACACCATGAGCGTTCAGAGCTCACTCTCCTGATGGTAACAGATGGAAGTGAGGAGGAGGAGAGTGAGCCCCTTCCAGACCTTCTGGCGGCCCATGAGAAGGATGGCTCGGTAGAGGGAGTGGTCCTCGCCCCATCCTTGACCCCAGAGCAACAGAGGGACTGCCGCCAGGTCTTGGGGCAGTACGCCTCGTTGTTCTCCCTCACGCCTGGGATCACGCACCTGTGTACCCATGATGTGGACACAGGGGACAGTCCACCAGTAAAAACCAAGTCTTACTGGCTGTCCGATAAGGTCAAGGCTAGTATCCAGGGTGAGGTTACACCAAGATGCTAGAACTGGGGGTGATTGAGCCTTCCAGTAGCCCTTGGGCTAGTCCGGTGGTGTTGGTGCCGAAAGCGGCCCCACCGGGCACCACACCAGAACTTCGGTTCTGTGTGGATTACCGCGGTCTCAACTCAGTAACCAAGACCGACGCTCACCCGATCCCTCGGGTGGATGAGCTCATTGACCGGCTGGGAGCAGCCCGGTATCTGAGTACCATCGATTTGACGTCAGGCTATTGGCAGATCGCCATGGCGGAAGGAGCAAGGGAGAAGACTGCGTTCTCCACCCCCGAGGGCCACTTTCAATTTCGGGTGATGCCCTTCGGGTTGAAAAATGCTCCAGCCACTTTCCAGCGGTTGGTGAACCAGGTGCTGTCTGGCCTAGAGGCCTTCTCTGCTGCCTAACTGGATGACATAGCTGTCTTTAGTAGCAGCTGGGAGGACTATCTGGAGCATCTCCAGGAGGTGCTACAGGCTCTGCAACGGGCTGGTCTAACCATCAAGGCCAGCAAGTGCCAGATTGGACAGGGATCTGTCGTGTACCTGGGACATCTGGTGGGCGGGGGTAAGGTGCAACCCCTCCAAGCCAAGATCGAGACCATCTTGGCCTGGGAGCGCCCCAAGACCCAAACAGAGGTCCGGGCTTTTCTCGGCCTCACGGGATACTACCGCCGGTTCGTCAAGGGATATGGAACCATTGTGAGCCCTTTGACGGAGTTGACTTCGAAGAAGCAGCCACGCAGAGTCATCTGGACGGCTGCCTGCCAGGAAGCCTTTGAGACCCTCAAACGTGCGATGTGCACCGCACCGGTGCTCAGGACTCCAGACTTTGGACGGGAATTTATCGTGCAGACAGACGCTTCTGAGCATGGCATAGGAGCTGTGCTCTCGCAGCTGAATGACGATGGCCAAGACCAGCCAGTGGCCTTCATTTCCCGAAGACTACTCCCCGGGAACAGCGGTGGAGTACCATCGAAAGAGAAGCCTTTGCCGTGGTTTGGGCTGTAAAGAAGTTGAGGCCATACCTTTTTGGTTGTCACTTCCTGATCCAGACCGACCACAGACCCCTTCGCTGGCTTATGCAGATGAGAGGCGAAAACCCCAAATTGCTGAGGTGGTCCATTTCCCTCCAGGGGATGGACTTTCGGGTGGAACACCGACCCGGAGTAGACCACGCCAATGCGGACGGTCTCTCTCGGTTCTTCCGCCTTAGCAATGAGAACTCCCTAGGGGTTGGGTAGCTCTCCCCACTTTCGGCTGGGGGGGACGCATGTTAGACCTGTCCGCCCTAGGGTGGTCTTACCCTGTTTTTTTCCCTTTTGCGCCTCATATTTGCCACCGTATTTTTACTGGACCTAGGTCTCCGGGCGCCTTACCACTGCCAACCAGTGCTGAGGTGCAGGTGCTCTCTTCACCCAAGATGGCTGCCACAGGCCCCTGCTACTGCGGAGTGGCCTTGCACACATACACCTACTAGTAGCCAGGGTCAGGCGGGGACATAGGGATACAGTATCCATCCCGTCCCGCCTCTGGGCCACATAGCCAGACATGGTGGAAGGTTCCAGAACCTTCCGGGCTGAGGGAGGAGTTATGGTTTGCCACCTTTCTGGAGGGTCACCTGACCTAGGGATATAATAGGCTTGGAGGGAAACTTAGAAGCCAGTTGGGGCACCACTGATCCTGGGAGAACCTCTGCCGGAGTACAGGCTTTAGGGCCCAGGGGGGAGACCTACACTACTGCTACTGACAAGGCTTAGGCACTGCTGTAGTAAGATAGCTGAGGAACGCCCGCCACCCACTGACCTTGCCCAGTGTGAGGGGACCCAGGGAACCATCTTCAGCGTGCTTGGAAGCACCACCCAGCGCCCCAAACACCACCAACTCATTCCCTCCCCCATAAGGAGAAACCCCAAGAAGCAACCACCAAGGAACTACTTTCAGCCACCTGAAAACGCAAGCCTGACAGGACAACAAGGTCAGAAGCCAGAACTATCCAACTGGGGATCACCAGGTAAAGCGCTATGCCATGAAGCGCTAGGCCTTCACCCCAATCCACCACCACCTGTCGCAGTGCTGCCCTGCTGCTGGGCTGCCCAAAGCACTTCTATATCAGCCCCCTGCCAGCCTGCCTCAAGCGCGTCCCCGCGCTGTGCCTCCACGCGGGAGGAATCACCCCTTAAGCCACTGACCTTGTGGCTGGAATCTGCCTTTGCGGCCGTCGCCGCGTGTGAGGAGCTGCGGAGGTGGGCGTGGCCTCCCCGAGGCCGGGGTGGTGAGGTGCGCCGTCCGCGCCCTCACCGAAGGTCCGGAGCTGCTTGTAAATCACCGCGGGGCCCGTGAGCCCCCCGCAGAAGAAGTTGCAGCCGGGACATCACCGCTGCGGCCCAGGTGAGAGCCAGAGGCCTTCGGCCCCGCCGACGCCGTTGCTGGGCGACCGGGGACGCCGACCGCGTCATCGGCCGCTCCCGGGAAGGCCGCGCAGCGATTGGGCGCCGGCTCCCGCCGCGCCCCCCAGCGCCGACGGAAGCCGCAGAGAAGTCCCCGGAGAGCAGAGGGAGGCGGGAAGCCGGCCGGAGAGGACTGCCGGCTCCCGCTCCCTTCCCCGCAATCTCCCCAGCTGACTACGGGGGCCGGAGAAGAGCGATACCGGCCCCCCAACGACCCGCAATTCCGGCCGGAAGGCCCTGTAACCCAGTCCGGGCCGGCCCAGAAAGGAGCCAGTCGCTCTGGAGAGCGACCACCGAAACTACCGCAGGTGAGCCCGGGAGGCCCCTAGGGCACGCAGGAACGCCACACGGGGGGCCGGGGCCACCATTACCCTGTTGATTAAAGGGGGAAGCCAACAGTAACTATCCCCACGAGGCGAGGCCCCGGAGAGGAGTGGGCCTGGCCTGAATTAACCCCTGAGAGACACAGAAGCCCTAATTAACAGGGAAGCCCCAGAGAGAAGGACATGTAGAGGGGTTCCCTAAGCTATCGTCCAGCCAAATTGTTCTGCCTGCTTTAATTACTGGTTAGGCCTGATGCATATCCGCACTAATGAAATGTCTTTGTCTAGTGTAAAGGTGCTTAACTGAATTGAGCTGAAGTGTACACCGCCAAGAGTTGAAGTGTTTTATGTTGCAGGTGTACCGGATTTGCGACGCCCCCTGTACTGCCTATGGGAGCGCCTAGATTAACGCAGGCCCTGTTTGAAATGTAACGTAAAATGCCTATTTACAAGCGATTGAATATTCATGAGGTGAACTGCATGTTTTAGGCCCATTTTTTATTCCTGCACCCTGTGATCATCATTATTGGTGCTACGTTTAGGAGATGATTCCTGCGGCCTTTTAGTGGCCTACAATGTTGATGAGCTATGGTGCTTTAATGAGATGACGCACTAATTGAGTACTTCAAAGAGTTGAAATGTTGCCCTGAAATAATCTGCCTCATCTGATGCTGCATTGATTTATATAAAAGAACTTGTTTTTAATACACAGGCCTGGTGTGGTGTCACCTTATTGCGTCCGCATTACTGAGTCAGAGTGAGTGTGTGCTGCACAACTGCCTTACACATTGCCTTCGGGTGCCTTTCCGCCTCGCGCCATGCTACCGTGCCGGAATCGGAAACCCCGGTTCCAACATATTTAAAGTAACTTAACAAGAGAGTAAAGAGAAAAACCAAGCAAGCAGTATTGTTGGATGTGACCTGAGAGCAGCCATGACCACAACTGCTCGAATTTCTACTGTAATGCATCCTGGCCTCTTCCACCATATGGGAGGGTCATTCGACAGAGAAATGAAGAGTATGCTGAGTATGTACGAGTACATGTATTACTTGTAAATAATACACCAGTACAGCTTTAAGAACCAGTGATAAATGTGCTTCCACAGGAACCAATAGAGTCTACCAATCACAATATAAATTGTTAAAGTGGTAACTATGTTACAAAGACAGAAAATAGATGCAGGTGTGTTTTCATGTACTTATATCTAAACATTAACTTTGAGTTTCCACCTGTTGCCTTTTAAATCTAAAATCACGCGTGTGACTGATGTTAGATATTTTTGCCACCAGAAAAAAAATGCACCAACCCTACTGACAATAACCATTTTTTACTTACGGGAAATACACTCTATAAAGCACAACACTGGTACACAGAGAACTAGTGCATTATCGTTCGCCTTTAGGACCTTGGCAAAAAAACTGAAGGGGACGTCATATAAATCATTGCTTGCCGTGATATCGGCTAAAATACTTCCAACAATAACGTATGCCAGTATTGCTCTACACGGCAAAGATTCTGATCTTCTGAACAAACTGCTAGTCACAACCTATAAAAAGGTTTTTTAGATACATCAGTCAGCTTCACCAGCCTAGGTGTGACTTGAATTTGGACTCATAAATGAAACAATGGGGAGAATGTACACTACAATAAAGCTTTGTATCGACTGAAACAGAATACAGCTGGCTCCCTACTCAATAAGGCCCTTTGGACAGAACATGAAAATGACAAAAAATCAGCATATAACCAATATCTTCAAAAAGCATTAACAATTACTTGCATGGCCGAGCTATGGAACAATAATCTTCCTTATTCGACCTTTAAACAAAACAGCAAAATTCAACTGCTTGTTATTCGATAAAAATATCTTCAGCCTGAGATCGCATGCCTGGATGGTGATTAAAAACTGCAAGACCCTTGCACTGGCACCTTATTTAAGTATTACACTTTCGGTCTATCGAAAAAGACAACTGATGGCACTACGCTTTGGAAAATTACAGTAGATTGCGGACCAGCTAAACCAGGTTCACAAAGGGCCTATAACATGCTGGCTCTGTGGTATCAATAAAGAGGATTTTTTTCATCTAATCTGCATATGCCCCAAACTTTACACAGCACAAGCCACTTTACTAAGAAAAGCTCTAAACATCAGAGGAATAAGGACATGCAGAGCGGCCATAATAACAGTATTCGATCCGTCAGATCCAAAATTAACAGAAAACTGCTAAAATTTCTTAACCTTCACGATCAGGCTTCAAAAACTGAAACTCTAACTATACTGTGGAATGGGAACAATTATGAATTACTTAGAAATTTTATTGTACAGGATATGCAAGCAGGTAACATTTCTCAACCTTACGACAAGGCATTGTAAACTGAAATCCAAACTATACTGTAGAATGTGGACATTTTATGATTTAGTAAGAATTTTATTGTACAGGTTATGAACTTCATTGGAGGTATAAGAATATCATTAATCATAACAACTGAGAACGCAAAGCCTATACTGAGAAATCCTGTTTTAAAAATATGAAGACATTTTACTACTTTCTTTTATCCATGCAACATATTGTTAAGGTTTTAATTAACTAAACAAAAAACATTTATTATCATTATCACAACACTGGTACACCACCAAGTAAACACATTTTTGGTAATTTTAAATTGTATTTTACCAAGTAGAACAAATAGAATTGAAAAAGTAGTACCAAAATTGAAAATATGATGTGCATTCGTGGAACTAAAACCGGGTGGGGAAAACATGCCTGAAGTAGGTGATAAAACGCATAGCTTTCAGCCAGTCAGTAACTTAGAGACAGAACAGGTCAGATAAAGTTCAAGAAATGTTTCAGGTCAGAAGCTGTCCCCCAAAGCGGAATAAAACTGTTGATGTTATAATTATTACTTACAGGAGATCAGGCAGCAGTTTGGCAAGGCTCTGATTATCATAATTTAGAATCAGTAATGCCCTTTGAGACCCCAGGCCAAGCCGCTGACCTGTTTCCTCCCTTTCACTTTCTGTTCTCGGCGCACCTTGCATGTACCGATTTGGCTTAAAGCTGGCAGATAGAAGAAGACCTGTTGGCCAACGAAACTAGGAAGTGGAAGGGAAATCTGCTCCGGCACTCAGCTAAGGTGCACATCCTGCTTCAGTACCATGGGGTCCTGCAGACGCCTGTCAATTTTCTTTGCAGACAGGAACTGAACCAAATAAAAACAAAATGCACCGGCTCCTCAGATACTGCTATATACAGCATGAAAACAAAGAAAGACACGGGAGTAAGCAACCCTTGGAGCATGGAAATAAAAGAAAGACACAAGTAGCAGTCCTACGAAGGAATTTAATAGCACTGTTTTCAGAAAACAAACACAAAACTCAAGTTGGTATAAAAATATGTAAATCCTTCTAACGACATCGGGTGCCATGCACAAACGATGGTAAAAGCACCTCCCAAAACAGGCGCAATGACGAAACATGAAGCACAGCTTCTTTAATACAACAGTACTTGGACAGACAGAGTGGATGGGTCATCTGTCCAGGGAGAGAACAGCTCCAGGCCCAGCGCACGGCAGGGCTGTAGCACCACTATAAACAGAAGGGAAGTCGTTCACTTCTGGTCTTGGTACATCTCTCCCCAGCCCCAGGAATGCCAGAGAAACAAAACGCGACCGACGAGAGGGAGCAAGCAGCAGTACCAGGGGAGCCAGAGATAGCATGGGGGAGGAGATCAACAGTTTGTTTACTTGGTCTGAAAGATAAAGCGCAGCGTCCGTGAAGCGGGCACCATGGTGAGCTAGAGAAAACACAAACACTTATGGGAAGTGCTCGTTCAAAGGTAAAAATAAAAAAGTTCCTGAGCAAGATAGGACAAGTGGAAGGGTACATGTCCTAGGGCGATGCTCCGTGGGAGTAAACAATTGATAAGAAGTTGGGACAAAGAGGTAACACTAACCACTTAAGCAAGGATTTTTAAAGCACACTGAAACAAACCAAAGAAATGCAGTGGGTGGGCTTTAAGCCCACAAAGAAGTATGCTAAAGTATACAAGAGTTCAAAAGCTTGACCTAAAAACAAAAAAAAGATGCCTAACTCAGTTTGGCAGTGTTCAAGCACCAAAACATGTAGCTGGAAAGGAAAACAGGGTTAATTGCTTGACCCTTTCGTTTTTAATCAGGGAGACACAAGTAAAACATTTTTAGTTCACCCAGACTTAATACAATCTGACAATTTAACGAAGGGTATTTGAGACAGCTTTAGCTGTCTTGCTAGACTATTAGTTTTCCAAAAGAATTCATACATAGATGGGCTCTTGGTCAGCAGACTTAACTTATCGGTCTGTAAAATTATCATTCATATTTTGCTTCTCTCCAGCTTTGCATGGGGCCGTGAGTAAGCCCATTTTACCCATTGGCTCCCTTCACTTTGAGGGACTGCATACAGCACTGTATATTGTTCACATCCTCCAAAAAAGAATTCCTTTCTCTTCAGTGATAAACCTGTCTCCAAGTGTCCTTTTACATGATCAGTATTTAGCGAATATTTATTTTGCCTGCTCTTCAAGTGCTCAGTTATATGGTGATCTATTTTGCACGTCCTTTTTGACGTAGGTTCTTATTTATTGATTTTTTGCACTACTAATTACTCCACATATTACATCAGTCATGATATCTTCTATAACATCATTGATAATATCACTGCAACATTTGCAGTGACATTCTTAATGAGAAAACTGCATCGCAGGGGTGCTAGTTACAGTTATCTTAGGGCACAAGTTATAGTTACTTGAGATAACTATAACTGCTCAATTTCTATGGTTTTGTTTGTGTAAAATCTGATTAACTATAACCTCCATATAACTTTTTTTTTT
Source organism: Calotriton arnoldi (assembly GCA_963921515.1). Taxonomy (NCBI): domain Eukaryota; kingdom Metazoa; phylum Chordata; class Amphibia; order Caudata; family Salamandridae; genus Calotriton; species Calotriton arnoldi. The sequence continues at coordinate 2,531,123 of CAWUFW010001237.1, forward strand.
TCAGTGAGTTTCTAAGGTTTTTAAAAAATCTATTTCCTAACTATAACGTCCCTGTAACCTTTGGTTTTTTCAGTGGACAATATAATCAGTGAAACAGCCACATTAGTAAATGTTTTGTACAATTAAAAATGTTAATGCAGGCTTATGGTGGCTATGTTTAGTTAGCCAAATGCTTTAGTTTTTGTCTTTTTCTAGCACGGTTTTGCAATAAATAAAAAAAAAACTTTGCCAAAGCCAATTGCTCTGGTTTCTACCAGCCTTTTGGCTTTGTCAATGTTTGTTTTGATTTGCATGGTTTTATAAAGCATTGTTGTGGGAGTTGCCGGGACCATGCCAATATAAATCAAGCATTTGCAATGCAATAGGTCTCGCATTATGGAATGTTTGAGCTATTGGCGTTGCTTATAATAATGCAACGCCAATAGCTCAAACTTCCAGTAATGCGAGACCTATTGCATTGTAAATGCTTGTTACTTTGTGACAACACGTCAGTATTCGTTCCACCCATTAGTTTAAGTGTCTTTTGGTCTCAGCTTAGCAATCTGTTCTGAATGAAAAAATAAGGCAGAGGCAGACAACAGTAGGGATCAGAGATAAAAAACGGCCCCGTCCATGTTCAGAACAAGCCAGGAAATCAGATGGAAAAAAGCACCAAGTTGAACACGAAAGCAGGTCCACAAATATCAAGACAGTGGGGGGCACCTCTCATCTATTTTTAACAAATGAGTTTCATCTGACATTTCTTTAGTTTTATAAAAACGAAGAAATGCAACTTCTCTGCTCGAATTTGCTGCATACAGTGAAAGATTAGTGTGAACTTAGGACCGGAATACCAAACAGCAGATAGGCAAACGCACACATCAATCATTCAGGGATCACATCAGCCGTGCCAATATATTACCACAGCCTTTTTGTATCACTCATATATTTTCATAGAAATTAAATATATTTGTAGAATCCCAATAAATCACAGCTAGTGCGATTGTGATATATGGGAAAGAGATTCCGGCTATAAACCTTGCACTCGTGTGAGTCGTGTCCGTGAAGAGAGCTGCGCAGTGATGGGAGAAGCTTAACTGTGAGATTAAGGTGGGCTGAGAGCCCCCACCTACCCATACCTGCGAGCATTAACCCTCTACCTGCATGGTACTCAGCCACTTCCCAACCTGCTGACAAGTAAAACGAAACCTAAGAGCAATTGCTTAATGTGTAAACCACACTTTTATAAATATACAAGCGATGCCGTGCTCAAACAAAGCACGGTGCCCGTGCATAAAAAAAGTTATGCACATGGCGGCCGCGAGGTATATAAAAAGAAAAAACAGGAACGCGGGTGTCGTGATAAAAAATAAAGCGCGCGCCCGCTTTTTAAATATGAATAAGTGCTGCGTATGCTGTATGCACAATGGCAACCATAATGGAAGCATCCTGTTTGAGAGGAATACGTTCAGCCCAAGTTGCTGAACTGATTGCTCTGATTCGAGCGTGCACACTGGGAAAGAACTTCCGAATTACGGTGATCATGGATAGCCAGTATGGCTTCGGAGTGGTCCACGATTTCGGACAGATCTGGTCCCAGAGGGGATTCCTGACCTCTGCGGGATCTCCTATTAGGAATGGTGAGTTTGTGAAGAAATTGCTTGAGGCGATACAGCTACCTAAACAGATTGCAGTGGTAAAATGCGCTGCACACAAAAACGGAACCGAATATATTGCAGTGGGTAACAAATTCGCTGACGAATTAGCTCAATATTGTGCCAGAAATATGGCCTCAATGAACCGAAGAAGGGAAAAAGAGAATGTTTCATGTCCCTTGCTGTTTACTAACACAGTTGAAACCTGGGACGAGGTAAAACAATTGCAGGAAGAAGCAGATGATGAGGAGAAAGATGGTTGGATAAAAGCAGGTTGCAGACAAAGAGAGGAAGATGAAGTCTGGGTTTATAGAGATGAAAGACCAGTTATGCCTGATAGCATGATCTCTAATATGGCACGGATGTACCATGGGCAGGCACACATTGGTAGGGATGCCATGATCAGACTTTTCAGACAGACCTGGTACAACCCAAAGTTTAGGGCTATAGCTGAAAGCCTTTGTCAAAGATGTCTTACATGCCAACAAATAAATCCTGGAAGGAAGACAGTAGTGAGTTTGGGAACAATAGGACGTGAAGGTGAAGGAGGTCCTTTACCAGAATGCAATTAGATTTTATTGAAGTGCCCTCAAGCAATAGATTGAGATATGTCCTTGTGGTCGTTTGTTTGTTTTCTCGTTGGGTGGAAGCCTATCCAACAAGAAGGAATGATGGAGTTACTGTAGCTAAGCTCCTACTGAGAGAATTCATTCCTAGATATGGCTTTCCAGTAACGATCGAAACAGATAGAGGAACACATTTCCAGAATGAAATAATCCAGCTGATAGGTGAAGCACTTGACATTAAACAAAAACTGCACTGTGCTTACAGACCAGAGGCTTCTGGAGTGGTAGAGCAAGTAAATGGGACAATAAAGAATAGGTTAGGGAAAATGTGTCAAGCCACAGGACTCAAATGGCCCGATGCCCTACCATTGGTGCTGATGAGCATCAGAAGCATACCTGACAGAAAAACAGGTCTGAGTCCTCATGAAATAATCATGGGACGAGCAATGAGACAAGCACATGTACCTGTCAACAAACTGCTGACTATAACTGATGATCTCGTATTGGACTATTGCAAAGGATTGGCTGATGTGGTGCATTCTGTGTTTCATCAGGTTGGACCGGATGCGACCACTCTTGAAAGAAAACCAGCTCATGATTTGAGTCCAGGAGACTGGAGTCGCAATTAAAGTCCACAGAAGAAGAAACTGCTTGGTTCCTCGCTGGGATAAGCCACGCCAAGTGATCCTGGTGACAACAACTGCTGTAAAGTGTGCAGGTGTGAAAAATTGGATTCATGCCAGTCATACCATCAGAGTTCCAGATCCTGAAGCTCGACCTGTAAGTCGACATCTGGAAATATCAGATACTAGCTCAGCATCTGAAACAGAAACTGAAACGATCAGAGTTCCAGATATTGAAGCTCGACCTGTAAGTCGACATCTGGAAGAAACAGGTACCAGTTTGACAACTGAAGAAGAAACTGAAACGATCAGGGTTCCAGATCTTGAAGCTCGACCTGTAAGTCGACATCTGGAAATATCGGATACCAGTTCGGCATCTGAAACAGACCAACCTGAAACTGGTGAAAGACAAAAAGAAAAATCAGGAAACAAAAGAGCTGATATTGAAACCGAAGAAACTGAATCAAGAAACAGCGACAGTGAACAGCCAAGTACAAGTTGTGGGAAAATTCCTCCAGAGATTGTTGAGGTAACTGAAGAAAATTTAGATTCAGATAGAGAGATTGGGGAAAGTGCGGAAGAAAACCGAGGAGTAGTAGGTCAGAACTACAAACAGAAGAAACACAGGGAAATTTAGATTCAGACAGAGAGATTGGGGAAAGTGCGGAAGACAAACGAGGAGGGTTAGAATCAAATTTTCAAACAGAAGAATCACAAGAAGATTCGGATTCAGACAAAGAAACTGAGATCATAAAATTCAAAATTAAAGGAAGTGAGGTGAGGTCTGAGACAGAATCTGAAGAAAGTGAAGAAGAAAGAAAGCAAAGAATAGGACCAAGAAAAAGGACTTGGAGAGCAGAACGAGAAGAAAAAGAAAGTGAACTGAAAAGGCCAAGAAAAGGAGACAATTGGCCCAACGAAATTAAAAGACTGAGATATAAAATAATAAATTTGAACAAAGATAATGCGGAACAAGTACATGAAATAACAAGTCAGAAAGGACAAAGAAAACCAAGTGAAAGACAGTTGCAGAGACCAAAAAGAGTGAAGAGACCTAACTTGAAATATAAGTCACCTGAATGGCTATACATAGCACTGACCGACATTAAAGAAGTGGATAGCAGTCACGAAATCCCAGACAAAGACTGTGAACAAATGGGTGAGAGTGAATTACACCAAACCTGAAAGACAAAGAAAGAAAACCGGACTGGACACTTAAACTGGATAAGACAAGAAAAAGTTCTGAAAAGAACTGAAGAGAGCACCAAAGAGACTGATTAAAGGGTAGAGTGGCTGAAAAGTCATTCTGAGGTGTGGAAACACATTTTCTGTACATATATATATATATATATATATATATATAGCTAGATAGTATTACAACATGGTAGACACTGACAATAGAAGATCTAGGTGTGAGTTTTTACGTAGATGGTGTAGGATGTGTTTTTATTGTACAGGTTTGCTAATGCTTATCTGGTTTATTTTAGCAATAATAATTCCACTTAGGTTAGTTGTAGAAAATACATCTGTAATCGTAAATGACACAAATAATGACAAGAAAGCTAACATAAAGAACACTGCAACATTAATAGATAGTACTGATTTCCATAGGGATAAGTCAATAACTGATTTCTCCAAGAATGTCTTCACGAAACTCTTGTACGAATATGTGGAGACAATGGATGTAAGAGATTGTTATGTCTGTATGCAGTTACCTGCGTCTGTAACAGAAGGTGTGACATATCATCACCTTCCTTTGAGGTATGGAATAACTTGTAGCGTTTTAGCTAGCCTGTTTTATAAAACAGGTAGATTAGAATATTACTACACTGACATAGATGCTGTTTTTGCTAAAATTCCTGTAATTTATTTTAATTTTATTTATTTTATTTTAGTGTTTTATAGAGCGCGAACTTGACCCGTTGGGGTATCAGAGCGCTTTACAGGACAACATAGAAATGTACAATAGGCTTGGAATCACAATAATATACAAAAGGTCAAAAGAGGCAGGGTGCGGGATATATAAAGGATAGAGGATATGTATGTACAGTTTGCATTTTGTAGTTGCTCGAGACAAGTCCCCAGGTTTCTAGGAGAGGTGACTAGGTAATCTGAGGGGAGGCGCTAGTCAGGAGTTGAATCAGGGTCTCTGTGCTGGTTGGAGGCACCGTTTAACCGAGGAATTTACCCATAAGGAAGGTTTTGACCTCCTTTTTGAAGCGTGTCAGAGAAGGGATTCTTCTGATGGTGGGCGGGAGAGAGTTCCATATTCTTGGAGCGGCCCCAGAGAATGCCCGATTGTAAGTTGTTTTTTTTTCGGAAGCATGCAGGTTGTAGCAGGAGGTCTCTGGCGGATCGGGAGTTTCTGATTCCTCCGGATACCACAAGTTTCTGTGCAAGATAAGCAGGGGAGCTTGAGTATAAGGCCTTATGTGTGATGCAGGCCAGTTTAAGTTGTATTCTAGCCTCAAGAGGAAGCCAGTTCAAAGCTTTCAGGTGTGGAGAAATGTGGTCGAATTTTCTTGAGCTGGTAAGAAGTCTGGCGGCAGTGTTGAGGCAGGCTTTTAAAGGTGCCAGGGAGATCTTAGGTAAACCCGAGAGTGTTGAGCAGCCATATTCCAGTCTGGAGATGACAAGTGCTTGGACTGCCATTTTTAGGTCGGCAGTGTCGAGGAAGGGTTTCAGTTTCCTAAGGTAGCTCAGGTGGAATCTGGCTGATTTGGCCATCGCGTTGATGTGGTCCCGCATGTTTAAATTGCTGTCCAGGGTAATTCCCAGAGATTTGGCCGAGTCCACGATGGTCGGTGGGCAGTCTAAGGCTGTGATAGCCTTAATCCATGTCTGCATCTCGGGATTGGTTTTTGGGGGGGAAATTAGGAGAAATTCTGTTTTCTTTGCATTGAGTTTGAGTTGATTTGAGGCGAGCCATTGGACAGTCACTTTCAGGGCCTCATTCAGGGAGAGAATCTCCTCGAGGGATGAGGATTTGATGTAGATCTGAGTGTCGTCAGCATACATATGGTAGGAGATATTCGCTGTGCGTAGAACTTCGGCAAGAGGTTCAAGGTAAAGGTTGAAGAGGGTAGGGGACAGGGTTGATCCTTGAGGGACTCCAACCGTGACCGGAGAGGGAGCTGATAGGTTGCCGTTGATTAGGAATCTCTGTGATCGGTTTTGGAGGAAAGACCTAAACCATTCTAGAACGGAGCCATCCAATCCCATCCTGAGTTTGAGGCATTCGAGTAGTTTTACATGGTTGACCGTGTCGAAGGCCGAGGATAGATCTAGGAGGATTAGGAGGCAGGTTTTCCCTTGGTCAAGGGCTTGGACGGCATCGTCAACGATGTGGAGCATGGTCGTTTCGGTGCTGTGCCCGGGTCTGAATCCAGATTGGAAGTCATCAAGTAGGTGGAAGTTGTTGATGTGTTGACTTAGTTGCTGTTGTACACATTTCTCCAACACTTTAGCTAAGAGAGGGATGTTGGAGATAGGTCTGAAGTTGTTGGGGAAGCTGGGTCCAGCAACAGCTTTTTCAAAATGAGGAGGACTTGGCCGGCTTTCAAAGAGTCAGGAATGGATCCCTGCCGCAGAGAGGCATTGATTATTGCAGTCCAGCTAGGAATAATGGACTGGGCGGCGGCCGCTAGGCAGTTGGGGGGGAGAGGGTCATTATAGTGGTTGTTCGGGTTTAGGGTCAATAGGATTTTAGCGACAGAGTCTTCGTCATAGAGTTTGAAATCGGTCCAGAGTGCTTGATTTTTAGGTGAAGTCTGTGGGGGCAGCGCCGGAGGAGGAGGCAGGTCTGGAGGGAATAGAGAGTATGTGGCGGCACTAAGTTCATTTCCTAAGGCTGTGGCTTTGTCAGCGAAAAAGGAGGAGAATTCCTCGGATGATATTAAAGACTTGGGGGTTTCTTTCACGGTTTTGGCCAGTTTATTGGATTGGTTTTTGACCAGTTCGAAGAACTTGGGGGGTCTGTTCTTGGCGTTCACCAGTTCAGATCTGAAGAATTCTTTTTTTGAGTTGATGTTCCTGTTGTAAGCATTTCTGGCCTGGCGGAGAATTTTTAGATGTGCTACAGAGGGGTGCTGTCTCCAGATTCTTTCGGATTGTCGGAGGGCTCTTCTCTCATTGTTGAGGGATCCAGTGAACCAGGGGTTCCGGTCTTTGATTTGGATTCTCTTTAGTTTTAGTGGGGCTAGGTCATCCATAATGTTCGATATAGTTGTAGAGTAGTGATCGTTGAGGTCACTGACCGTTTTGGTATGCGAGGGGGGGGGAGGTCTGATTTGCAGCGAGCTTCAAGTTCCCTGTGGTCCAGGTTTTTAGTGTCTCTGACCCAGCGTTTAGGAATCACTGGTTGCGGTGCCCTTGTCTTGAGGGTGCTAGGTAGTAGGAAGGCGATGGCGTGGTGGTCAGACCAGTCGCAAGGGTCTATAGAGATGAGCTTGACTGTTGATTCCTTAGAGATGATCCAGTCAAGGGTGGCCCCTTTCGTATGTGTTGGGAGTGAGCAGGCTTGGGGCAGGGCTTGATCAGCCAAGAGGTCTTTGATGGCATTGACATGAGGATCCTTGGGGTCGTTCCAGTGCAGGTTGAAGTCACCCAGGAAAATATCTTTAGCGTTGGAAGAGATCTTAGCTGTGATGAGTTCCATGAGATGGTCAGTGAAGGAGTCGTTCATGCCTGGGGGTGGTAAAAGATGTGAAAATTGCACAGTTGGGTGGAGTTGCTGCAAATGGAAAGGGCGAGGTATTCGCAGGAGTCAGTGGTATCCGCCAGAAGTTCAGTGACAAGGAGGTTAGAGCGGTAGATGCACGCAATGCCTCCTCCTTTTTTGCTAGATTGCCTGTCCAGTCTTACAATGTTGTAGTTGGGAGGGACTAAGAGGTCCAGGCATGGAGATGAGGAGTCGTTGAGCCAAGATTCTGTTAGAATTGCTAAGTCGAAGTTTTTGTTCAGGATGAGATCAGCAATATCGGCGGCATGCTTAAAGGCCGATCGGCAATTGATTAGGAGACCAGATAGAGAGGGATCGGAGGGAGTGTTGGGAGTCAGGGCGGACAGGAGAACTGGCGCTAGGTTGCTTTTGACCACGCGTCTGTTGCGGAGGGTAGCCGATCTGTTGGGGTTGATAGTGACTGTGCAGATGGCATGTTCGTCACTCATGACTAGAGGACAAAGGGTAGCTGGGGTAGAGTTGAAGTCGCGGAGGATGGCAAGGATTTCCTCTTCAGTGAGGTCTAGCGGACTTGGGGTGTCAGGTGTAGAGTTGTAGGAGAGGACGAGAGCTAGGGTTTCTTCCTCCGAGAGGTGGAGTAGTTGCTTGCGAGGGCGGAGGTGTCTCTGGGATAGCGGTAGTGGGTGAATGGGGGGCTCTGTGGTGTGAGGGGGGTGGAGTTCCGCTGGGGTTTGAGGTTGGCTAAGGAGAGTTCAGCGAGGTGAAGGAGGTTCATTAGATCCATAATTGAGATATGGATGCTCTGAGTTAATTTGGCAGCTCTAGAGTGCAGGGTTTCGATCGCCAGATAAGAGGGAGGCGTTAGAGGGCAGGAGAGCGGTATTTCAGGAGCAAAGCTATCGGCATGCAAAGGGGATCGGGTAGAAGGGGTGGCTCGACCTGTATCGGAGGTTTTTGGAGGCAAAACGGTCTCACAGTTAGCGTGGGGAGCTGGCGGGGAGGAGACCAAAGGTCTAGGGGTGAGTCTGTTGGCAAGGCTGGGAGGTGTGCAAGAGGGGATAGGATGATCTGTGTTGGAGACCCTAAGAGGGGTGGTTTGTGGGTGGCTAGGGACGCTAGACAGGCTGGTCGGCGGGTCGGAGGGACGGGTGTTAGGTGCCTTGATAGTGTCGTGCATATGGTTACTGAGGAGGGTGAAGAGGTCCGCAAATTTGTTAAGGTTTTTGGATGAGGCTTGGATCAGGACAATGCCATTTTTGTAGAGGGTGATTGTGAGGTCAGCTCGCAGGGTTGCGGAGGGCGCTATTGTAAGCTTAGTGCCATGAGGAATGTTCCTGGTTGCGCGTACATTGAGGAGGTGCGCAAAGGTTTTGCGCCAGGAGGAGGTTCTTCTGGAGTAGAAGATAAGGTCGTTAATGACTGTGCCATTGTCCGCGCTGTAATGCTGTAATCCCTAAATTAAATAAGGTAAAGGTTGCAAAGGTATTTGGAGAGTTTTTCTTAGAAACAAAAGAATTAACATTAGAGTATACATTTAGACACAATCTTACTTGTTAGTTAAAGAAAGAAGAAAAGATTTTCTTAGACATGGTAGAGGACAGAAGAGTTAAGTTTCAAAGAAAGGTAGCAGGAGAAAATACAAAAACCCCACCTTGGGCGTTTGAAGAGGAAAGTTACGACAAAGGTGAAACAAATGCAGCTATGGTTCTAGATTGGCCCCAACAAGGAAAATTGTGTATTAGTAGAGGTAATACTATGTATGATAACTATTTCGTGGGTTCTAGTGAGTGCCGAGATACATACAAAATTCTAGGAGGATGGGGATTTAAAGGAGGAAAAGATCCAGTATTTCCAGGGATCTATTATATTTGCGGAAATAGAGCTTATTATAGGTTGCCGGACCATTGGTATGGAACATGCTATCTAGGCCTGGTCTTTCCAAAAAAATTTCATGTGGAAAGAGGAACAAAAGGAATTAACGAGATAGGTAAAACATTAACCCGTAGGAGGAGGGAAAGCTTCTCAGAAATAGTAGGTGACATCTTTGGAGCATTGATACCAGCAGTGGGTATATCTTTGAATGCATACAAGATTCGGAAATTGTCTACAGTAGTAGATCGTTTATCAATGAATACTGCTGGAGGGTTCTTAATGGTAAATACCGAAATAGTTGCCATGATAGCTATATGATGCAAAATCGACTTGCCCTTGACATTCTTTTGGCAAAAGAGGGTGGAGTCTGTGGAATGCTGAAGGTACAACATTGTTGCACTTACATTCCAGACAAAAGTGAGAATATACAAAAGTATATAAAGAACATTACTGACAAAGAAATTGCTCCACTGGAGGTTGAAGGTGTTTGGGAGAGACTTGGTAAGAGTTTTTCCTCAATGAAGAAATGGTTCACAGAAATAGGTAGTTCTTTTATTGGGAAAATACTAATACCAGTCACAGTATTAATAATAGTAATGTTATTATTGAGATTAGCATATGTGTGTATTAAAAGAAGAAAAAGACAAAATAGAGTAAAAAGAGAAAATTAGAAAAATAAAGAAAGAGAACAGGAGATGGGAGAGATAGAATTGGAAGAGTTAAAAGAGAACATGTACAAACGGTCTAAAAGACAAGATGAAAAGAACACGGTTGTATAAAATAACTAAAAGCAAGTGGAAAGAAGCATTTATCTGATAAATTTGTAGGGATAGGTTTTTGTGGTGATGTTAAAAATCACCAAAGGGGGGAATTGATGGAGCAGGGTAAACAAAATAATTTGTACCCCTAGGAAATTAATGACCTCTTAATAATTTAATAATACTAACTGTTTGAAAATGCATGCACTAACCAACAAATGCACCCTTTTTAGTAAACACTATATATGGGTAACATGCAAATTTGTGCAAAATCTAAACTATTTACAAATGTGAAGTTAATTAACTTTAGTATTATGATTGCGTACTAATTAGAGTGAAATTTGCATGATTTATGTTACGTAGTAGATTTGTATTGTGGCAAAGAATGCAGATGGTAAGTAAAATGGCTTTAAATGTCGCTTCTGCTAGGTAACACCTAACACAGGTTTTTAGAATGGCGGGTGGTAAACAGAAAGGCTTATTTTCTCTGTTTTAATTTTGGTTGTGTTTGTTCTTATGATAGTTCGTTCGGGCCTGTTAGGACATGCTTCGAAAATGGTTGCTGGAGAGGATGAGATCACGTGAGACGGCCAAGATGACCTCTGCGCAGAAGCAATAAAGAAATCAAGTCACGTGAATGCGGCCTGTGCCCGGAGTGGGAGATGTCAAGGTCGAACTGACCTATAATAAAGAGTGTGCCAAAAAGATTCAGCATGTATTCATGGGAATGGATGGGAAAGAACCGAGTGACAATGGATGAACCAAAATGTGACCATCAAAGATCGCTACAAAATGAATGGACAAGTTGGACTGCTTTTGACCCCAGAGTCATGAGACTCATTGTATGATTTATTGTCCCTAAACCAGTTTGAACAAGGAGGGCAATGAGGTGACCATCACCACCCCTCAAATGGACCAATTAGCGTGATTCTTGCCCCTGGATTGTAACTTTTATGTGTAGTAAGCCAGAGAATAGGGTTTAAGAGAGTCTGCTCTTATGTGGGATGCTGCTGTTGGTGTTTTTCCTGCCATGCCGCTTCTTTATTTTTCATTTTTTCACCTCAATACTGCGAAAGACTCTGTCATTTTTGGACTTTGAATTTTGACTGGGGAAGTAACGAGATCGTTGCGGGAATTCTGTCCGGGAGGTGCGTCCGAGGAGGTTAGCGGGACAGTCAGTCAACTTGGGAGTTCTATTCTGTGATCTGCGGTTTATCTTCTTTTGGTGAACCATTCCTGTCAGCGTCCTATGACCATGGGTAATGCATAAATTTCATTTTTCCCTTGAACCTTTCTTAAATGTTTCTAATTCTGTAGGATGAAATATCCCCGTGTGGTTATGGCGCTCACAAAATCCGGTATAACGTTTATTTCAGTGTGGCTATCTGTTGGTGCTCAAGGGAAGAGGAGTCATCCACCCCTCAAAATTAGCGACCCAGAGGGATCACACAATTATCTCTACAGGCCCGAGCACACACACTATATTATTTAAAAAGTTTCAATAAAGTGATACAATGCACAAGATGATATACAATGATTTGTGTTATTTATTTTCTTTCTTCCGTTGGTCCAGCCAACACGTGTTTCGTCGTCCGGGATTAACCCACGACTTCCTCAGGGCTAATTGATATGAAGGTAAGCGGTCACCCTTTAAACCGGTTATAATTCCGTCCCGGCCAGGAAGGCAGGGAAAATAGATATCAGTTCACGTCAAAGGATGTGTTTCTCCAGTAAATGTTCAAACAATATACATAGCCGTGGTAATTCGTCCGAGTCGTCCATACTCGTCGGCCATACTGGGTGCCGGTGAGAGACGCGGAAACACGTCTCAGCACGAATAGTGCGTACCCTCTCTAACTCCGAAGTCAGAACAGACTCGGACGAATTACCACGGCTATGTATATTGTTTGAACATTTACTGGAGAAACACATCCTTTGACGTGAACTGATATCTATTTTCCCTGCCTTCCTGGCCGGGACGGAATTATAACCGGTTTAAAGGGTGACCGCTTACCTTCATATCAATTAGCCCTGAGGAAGTCGTGGGTTAATCCCGGACGACGAAACACGTGTTGGCTGGACCAACGGAAGAAAGAAAATAAATAACACAAATCATTGTATATCATCTTGTGCATTGTATCACTTTCTTAAATGTTTATTGATATATTAAATGTGTTTCATTAATAAAGAATTTCACTTATTTGATTGAAAAATTTAGATAAAAATATATTCTAACTTAAAAGGAGTCTGTGGTTCTTTAAGTATATTTATGATTTATAATGTTAAAAGGTTTTAATTGTGATTGAGCTGGTCTTGATCACCATCAACTTATTCTACTAGTTGGTCCATCGACCAAAGAGCGGAGTACCTTGATGTTTAGAACCGACAGGATCAAAGGTTAATGCATATAATGTATGAATTATTATTCTGTCAAATTTAACAAGGTATCCCGTTCGTCCAGCAGCACATTCTCCTTGGCGTGAATTCCAGAGATTGAATGAATGTATGTTATGCAGTGTCATGGGCCCCACCGACATAAGGTTTAATTGACAATAGGTTGTATAAGAGTTTTAACTGGATTAGTGTCCTAAGGAGAAATTTATATTAGCCGCGCTGGATCAATGCACCATCAGTTAAACAAGTGCAGCACAATCTGCAGGTGCAGCTCATGAGGGCCACCACTGTATGGGGACGGTAGTTGTGTAAGGCACGTGACATTTCTAGCATTTTCTGTAACTGAATAGTACGCCATGTGACACTGGTTCAATTTCAACCCTGCTACTACTTTGTCTTCTCCCTGGCCTACACACATATCAAAGTTTTGTAGTGTAACTGGGAAAGTCCCATTCTGTTCAGAAGATATTTAGTTTTTATGATTGTAGAATAACTCCTACAAAGGGCATGCTTCTCTAGTGACTGCTTTCATTATATGCAGGATATTTATGCCTGGTGAAGTTCAAAGGTTTTACGCCATCCACCACAACAAACACTGCACCATCAATCCGTTTTCTGGTACAGGACACCGATGGCTCTCCAATTTTAGAGCATGATTTGGCAGTTGTGTCCTTCCTCCACATCACAGTCAACTCCAATGACATGTTTTCGTTAATATTTTTCAGTTTTTCCCTTTCCTCTGTAATGTCTACATATGCCTGTTGCCGATGCTCCTCTCCTTTGTCTATTCTACCTATTACACTATTGCAAATGTGGCCCTCGTTTTGATCCCGCTTAAGAGAAGTCCACAAATAAGCTTGAGGCATGTTTGGGGGGGTTCATAGTTCAATGGGAGCCTGAAACCTAGTTGTGAAGACTAGTGATTCTGCAGTTAGGCTGTGATGACTTGTAAGTTTTCACGATATATTGTAATTTCATTTATATAGCACTTACTACCCCTGATGAGGCGTCGAAGCGCTTTATGCTGGGCAGCACTCTGCTCCAGAACCCAAGGTTAATGGTTAGTTCAGACAGGGTTAAAGTACCTCTACCTCATAAAAGCTGTGAAACCCAACACCTACAACGTAGCAGCAAAACACAGCAGCTTTACATGTTAGCAGGTGCCCCTTTCTGCTCACGTTTTTAGGTCTCGCTGAGCCAGCGCATGCGCTGCCCTGCGAGACATTTAGTTAGTGGCTATTCAAAGTGCTACCACAATCTTTTCCTGGCCTCAAGCTTGCGTTCACGAGCGCGTGCACGCGCGCAGCCGCCATGTGGCTTTCATGGCTCATTAAGCCTTGCTCTCCCAAGCGCCTCGCTCTGCCCCTCCCCCACCACAGAGCGCGTCCCTGCCATCACTTTCGCTTTCACGGCCGCGCGGCCGCGTTACTTTCACGGCCGCGCGGCCAATGCTTGTTCTGATAGTCTGTTTCAGTTAACGCCAGCTGGCGCTGCGGTCACTGACTCTGTGCCAGTCCTACCTTCTGCTGACTCTAGACATGCCGGCTTCTCTCACGCACCACCCTGCTAGGGTTGTACTGGGCCAAAATACCGGCACTCTCACCATTAAAAAAAATGCACCCTTGATGTAAGCAGTCTGTTTTAAAGAACAATTAACCAGTGATTCTGATCCAGCCCTACCGGCCTCTCTTTTCACCTAGATTGGCTTGCCTGTGCTCATTTTCACAGTAACTGTCCCGAAATGTTTCATTTAGATAGGCTCTGCTGTCATTTCAGGGGACTCCGCTTGATATTTGACTGACTCTATCCAAGCCCTTCTGGTCTGCTACAGGTAGTGCCTTGACGTGACTGGTTCTGTCCTAGCACAACAGGACTTCCAGGGTCCATGCTAAAATGTTATTGACTCTGCAGTTATTTACAGACACCAGCCAGACACCCGACTAGCCCCCCGCCGCCGCCATCACCATCCTTTAAGAGGATTCGTCGTGAAGTCTCACTGACTCCTCCCCAGCCTAACCCGTCTTTTCATATACCTTCTTGTCAATAAACTGTCCTGTTCCCTCGGCCCGCTAATACTTTTCATTTTATGCTGGCTGAAAAATAACTTCTAAAACTAGCTTCCGCTGCACTTTGTGACATTCTCAAATACGTCACTTGACAGCTTGAGCTTCTAATTTCAAAAGTCAGAATTTCCACAGCCCTGAGGTCTTCAGAAAGGCTGCGCATTGTGGATGGGTCGGAAACAGCAGGGATTCAATGTCTGAGTAAGCAGTTGCTTGTGGTCGGTGCCGTCCTGCTGCTTGACATAATTACCTACTGTCGTAGCTCTGCTGACGTTAAACATTGATATATTTATACAAAATAATTTTTTTTTTTTTTATCAGTGCATAAGCGCCACCCTGTAGTCCACGGTACGGTCTCCTGTAACATCTCAACTCTATTCTGCCAGCAGCCACTCACGTGTCGTGAGTCATATTTCGCCACTGCACCTTCCAGCAATACTGGTTGTGCATTTTTGTAGGCATGCCACAGTTTTCGGAGGGCTCCTGTTCCATCTTCCGTCCCCCAACACCCTCCCACTTTGCAGATAAACCCCTCCCCCCACCATCTCCCTAATCACCCATCCCAGCTTTTCTCGTCTCTTAAAGCACTTCTCTCACATACTAGGATCCCTTCTATCCTTCTCCCTTCCTTGCTCTTCCTCACAGTGCCTCCATGGCTATCTGACTATTTGCAAGCAACAGAACAAAGCATGCAAATAAAAAAACAAAACTAAAAAACATTGTCAATTTGAAAGCCAAGAGCCAACGCCAAGAGCTCTAACTTTAACAAATGCGAGACCTATTTGCATTGCAAATGCTTGTTAGTTTGTGTCCTTTTCCTCTGCATCCAAAAATGTTTTATCTGCTGCGCTACAAGGTTACGGCTGCCTCAATGCGCCAAACACCACCAGTCAGTTTACTGCACGGGACAAGGGGTCTCTCTAGCTCTCCCACCCTCCCAGACATGTTTGACATCTGCGAACTCTAAAACGAGAAAGTAAACTTAATTTGCAACTAAAATGATTCATTTTGGAGTACGGTAAAATAAATAAATAAATATATCGCACCATTTTAAAGTAAACAGCTCAAAAATTGGAAAAAAGCCGGAATGTCGTCAAACATGGCCACGTAATGTATTTTGCCCTGTTTCCAAATTTTCTGTCTAAAACCACCTCACTACAAGTCCTCTCTCGGGAAAGGGGTGGCTTACACCAGTCTGTGTCCCTGCAGCTCACAACTGGCGTACTGCAGAGATTAATAGCGGCGTCAGAGGGAAGAAAGCAGGTACGATTTCTATGACATGCCTTTGCAAGAGCAAGACTGCCCAAGTTTCCGCACTGTGTTTGACACAGACAGTACTGTGTAAAGTCCAGCACTTGCAGTGTTTGTCACACACCCCTCTTAATGTTCAAGTCCGTCTATCACAAGCCCCCCCACACACACAGCTGCCCAGGATGAGCAGTGTTTCTGTTGCCGAACACGAGAATGACAAGCAAACAAACTGTCCTACTGAAAAGGAAACTAACAGGCAACACATTCCTTTACATGTGTCAGCTTCACTCTGGCGTCTCCCTTCCTCTTCACCAGTAACCCCTAGCTGAAGGCCACCCTCATTATCACCACCCCCTCTCTCCACTACCTCCATCCCCCACGTTCCACCTTCATTAAGTCTCACCCACACTGCTTATAACACACCCAGGAGCCTGTTTACAAGGCAGCCCTCACTTGGAAGCTGGTCTCGTGGTACTCGGGCCCTGCCTCTTACCTCTCCCGGCAGCAGGACCCCCATGGTCCACACTCCCTGTGTTACAACACCGGGCACAGAGCTTTGAACTTTCACCATCAGGTAACTACACACAAACAAAATATTTGCAAATGTGGGGTCCCCATGCACCCAATAATATTTCCGACAAATTGCTTCCACTGTCACCATTATTTTATGCAAAATTACAGCCCTATGGAAATGCTCAATAAACCCGAAAAGGAACAATAGGCAAAACATTTCCGCCTCACGATGCTTTGTATTAATTATTCTGAGCTATTTTACATTAAATTTGAAGCTCTTATGCCATATCAGTTTATAGAGCAATGTACATAAAAGAAGCTTGGATGATGTCATAAATGATATCATGGGACATGTCATGAGTGATGTAATATGCGAAGTCATAAGCAGTGCATTGGGGGCGCAAGTTATAGTTAGCTCTGCTAACTATATCTGGTGAATTTCTGTGTTTTGTTTTAGTTCAAAATGTTAATGTGGACACTGAAATATTCACTTAAATATAACATCACTTTAAACTTTGTTTTTTTCAGTGAAATTCTAGTTTTTTTTTAACATAAAGTAATATTTTATTACAAAATAAAGCCAATACCTCAAAACTGTGCACAGCCTTCAACTGTGCACAGCAGAGGGTTGCCCGCCTGGCCTCTAGCCAGGCCCTGCGGCCAACCCCTTGCTGCGCACCGCCTTCGGCCGTACACAGCAGGGGGTTGCACACAGGACAACGGCCAGGTCCTGTTTGCCAACCAACATGGAGGCAGCCAACCACATTCAGCCTTTGGTCGTGCGTGGCATGAGGCTGGAGGCAGCCAATCGCATGCTGCGCATGACCTTTGGCCCCGCGCAGCGTGGAGGTTGGGCACAGCTCTTGGCCTGATGCCAGGGCCTGTGGCAAAACCTCCAGCAGGCTGCCAACCCTCGCTGCGCACAGCCTTTGACAGACCCCATCCCCTGTGGCCTAAACATATATATGAGGGGGGAGGAGGAGCGTGTAGCTGCCTTTCCAGATGCTTAATTGGCCCTAGAGACTCCATTCCCAGGGGAGAGTTTCTTTAAAAAGAGATGGGGGGGCAGGTGGCCCCCTCCTCAAGCCTTAAGAAGCCATAGGGATCTCATCCCCCAGGGCCAAACACAATTAAACAGAGGAGGGGGGCGTGTCCCTCTCCCTCTCCAAGTCTTCTTGGGCCCCGAGGACCCCAACCCCGGGGCCAGAATCTAAGGGGCAAGGGGTGTGCAGCCCCCCTCCACATGCCTCATTAGCCCCTGGAGACCCCAGAGCCAGAGGGGGGTGCGCTGGTGCCCACCGGGGGCACCCTCATACCACATGTTGGAGGCTGCGGAGGAAGCCCCAGGGCCCCTGCCAACTCCCCGCATGGTGCGGGATATGACATTGCTCCCGCCTGGAGGGAGCAGCTATTTCCGCTTGCTTCCTCTGGATGGGAGCCATATGGGTTCTTTTTCCCTGCCTGAATCAGTGTGGGCAGCGAAACAGAACACAAGTCTGCTCCCAGCTGGCGGGAGCATCTCCAGATCTCTCGCCGGCTGTGAGAAGACTTAGGGGCTGATTACGATGGCGGGCGGATCGCCATCACAACCTGATTTAACCCCCGCCATATTATAATGGCGGAGGGTATCGCGGCGGACGCCGCTTTTCCGCTGGTCGGCAATTGTTCTGATTGCCGGCCGGGCGGAGCTGGGGCACAATATGGTGGCGGTGCCTAGCAGGTACCGCCATCCATATTATGATGCAGGGTTTTAAAGGCCTTTCCATGGCGGCGATGCCACCATGGAAAGGCTGGCGGGGATGTGCTTTGGGGGCCCGTTGCGGGCCTCCAGGTGGGATGGGGGGGTGGGGGGTGCACTTGGGGGGTACCCATGGTACTTCCCTCCATTTCCATGCACAAGGTGGCAGGCACCGCGCAGTGCCTGCCACGTTGTGCATGGAAATGCACAATATGGCAATTTGGCATTGCGGCAATGTCAAATATGCGGAATGCGACCGCCAGGGTGGCGGTCGCATCCTAATTAGCGGTGCGGGACCGCCGCACATCTGGCGGCCGGTCCCAACACCGCGAGGATGGCGGGCGGACTCGGGTCCACCCGCCATCCTAATAGGACCCTTAGTGTTTGCTCCTGTTTGGCAGGAGATTAAAAAATGTTCCCTCCAGACAGGAGCAAACATGTTTCCCTGCCCGCAGTGGTGCGGGCAAGGAAGGTACAGTGTCCAGTGGTCATCCTGGGAAAAAGTCACTGAGGTCCCCTAGGCCATTACAGGTTCAGGGAGGGGATTGAGGCAAAGGATCCCCAGGGCCTCCTTAGGCTCAGGGAGGGGGACATCGCCCCGGGGGATGGGGTTCCCGGCCAATCAGAGCATTCACTCCCATGGGAGTCTGACTCCTGAGGGAGCTAATTGGTCCTAGGGAAAAAAAGGCTCCCATGCCCAATCAGAAGGCTCTGGGTTCGAGGGACTCTCTCAAGAATCCCTCAAACCCAACTGCCCAGATATAGAAAATATTTTCAATCTTAATTTCTCAAAAACTACTGAACGGATCCACACCAAATCACAAATAGCACAATCTACGAACCAAAATCTTCCTTCCTGCTAAATTTGGTGTAATTCGGTATAGCAGTTCTTGCGAAAACGCTTCTGACAAATGTCTATGGAAATGCATTTTGCATTCGGGGCCCAAAATTTTTTTTTTGCAGCCCCCGCTTTACGGATCACCTGAAAACTTCCATGAGCAAAATAGGCACGAAAGAGCACTGTTTTGTAAAGTTTGGTGAAGATTCATGAAACAGTGCCAAAGTTATAAGAAAAACAAAAAGGCATTACCTATGGAAATGCTGACCTAACTATAACTACCCAGTGGTGACTATAAAAATAACAAAAAGGTTTCTTTGGTGTCGAAAGAAAAACAAAATCACACTGCCTTAGTAGGCCCAGGTACTGAAAGGAACTTCTTTATGTTCTCCTTGTGGAAGGGTAGAATGTTAGCCAAAGGCCAAGATGGCCTGTTCCATTGTCCCAGACTGCCCTGCATGCTGTAGTGAGCAAATGTAAAATGTCAATAGCACAATAAGAGACCAATAGATGGAAAGCGCTGGCTGTAAACCCTTATCTTATACATCTAGTTTTAGTAAAATCAAACGTCTTGACTAACCCCCCACCAAAAAAAACCACAGAGTGCTTCAAGGTTTGCCAAACAAGATTACACATGGCATAAATCTGGATTGTTAATTGTTATATCTGTGTTCTGAGGTGGTGGTCGGAAGACGAGAACAAAGGAAGCCGAGACTGCTAGATTAGCAGAGCAGTGCACAATTAATGACACCCACCCTCCCCCCCCACCCCATTCACATGCTGTATAATCTTTGTTACTTTAATGGGTAACCATTTATGAATGCAAAAAGGTAGATAGTATACATGTGAGCACACAAATACTTCTGCACTTTGAAACCTTTTCCCCCTCAAGAAAAAAAAACGTTTGTGTGGAGAAAACCCTTCCTTCCCACCAGTTTTGAGTGTTCCTGCCCCCTTTCTACTTTTAACAATGGCTTTAATCACACCACTAACACAGGTAAATCTACATACGTTTTTCAGGGTGGAAGACAGATTCTGGGGCTTCAGATGTTCCAGCGCTTTACACTGTGCAATTGACACCTCAGATTGAATAGCTAAAGGACTACCTTCAGTCATTTGGCTATCTCAGGATAGTGAGGGTAAGTAGTAAAGGCTTACTCCAGGAAATAGAAGAGTTTAGAGACTTCAGTTTGTCACACTAAATGCAGGACACAAGCCATATTAGGGAACCTTACAGGAAGACTATTATTGTCGTGTGCAGCAGAAGTCTTGTGTCTACGGATAGTAGTTTGTACACATCATCTTGCAACGCCTAACTCCTTTCCTTGGGCCATGTTTATTAGCACCTCAAATACCAGTAGACACCTGGCAGGGACTAAAGCCCACTCTTCCTTATTTAGACTGAGGCTTGGGCATCCAAATAATGACAATCATTTGTAGACTAATGGGCCTGCTGGGCAGGCTTTCCTTTTATCAGCAGACATCCAGGCAACGAAGCAAACTCTCGCCGGGTGCTGTAGATGTTTCCCGCAGTGACTTCTAGGCTCTGCAGTTAAGGCAGCCTTTTAGTCTTGAGAGTGTATTATACCTCTTAGTCTTGGAACGTCGGTGGACCCTGTGTTCTATTGGGCTATCCGGTTCCCACCAGGCTTACCTTTTGTGAGGCTGGTAAAATTGCTTACATTTCTAAGCAGAGTGACTTCTCTTTTGGGTCCTGATGATTGCCTTGCAACCCTTTTGGGGTTAATGACAGAGGCAGAAACATGTTGACAACATAAAAGGGGTATGGATTATATTACTTACCCTGTAAGCATCTGTTCTTGGCATATAGTGCCGCAGACTCACATGCCATGCACAAGTCCGCCATCCAGTGCCGGGCCCGGGTGACCACAACCTGCCCCCACTACAAGAAGCCCTCCCAAGCCACAAGGCCGTGCGACTCCCCTTCACCACCAAGTGAAGAACCTGCAAGTTATCCTAGTAAATTTACTGCAGTAATGATGGTTAGGTAGAAAGCTCCTAAATGCAGTTTGTTGTGGGTCATTGGTTGTTGGAAATATAGCACAGAGAGGGTGCACCCAATCTTACGGCCACCAGAATATGCTACCAAATTTCTTGTACTATGTGTTCCAATTTGTCAGACATCAGCTCTCACATGCTTTTGTCTTTCAGCCATGACCATGTGCCATTTAATTCAAGTGCTAAGGGCGTTATTTTTATTAGCAATTTGTAGAACACACTTGGCGCAAAAGAAACCTTCACTCAACACTTTGACTGCACAGTTACACTGTAGTGAGTAGAGCTATGTTTTTTGTTGTTTTCTAAAAGTGAACAACATTGCTTGTAGACGTGTTAAAATGGAAGGGAATTCTAAAGTCTAGAGACTGCTACAGAAAAAGCCACATCTCTTGGTCCTACTTTATTCCTTGAGGAGTATGTAGCAAAAATTGAATGACCATATGTTTCATACATGTCAACCACCTTTGCATTTTGCAGCTAGAAAAGAAGGGGAAGCCCATAAACCACCTTATGTATGATTGTAGGAGATTTAAACATAACTCTTTTGCCTACCAATAACCTGTGAAGAAGTTAGTCATAGAAATATGTACTTACTTTTTTGTCTATTAGTGTCATGCCTGCCGCGATCTGTATTCCGGTTCCGGCAGGGGAGGATCATGTACTGAATAAAACTAGGCAACGACGGACAGGAAACTGCTAGACGTTCTAGTTGTTCCCTGCCTACAGCTTCCTGCCGTCGGTTATCCTTACCTTTGTTTCCGGGTCCTTCTCGTTGTTTGCGGCATCCTCTGCGGGTTCCCTTGTGGTTTGGATTCCTTCCTTCGTCCTCATCGGATCTGCTCTTGTTTCGACACAGTTCTCCTATATATTGACAACCTGAAACAAAAGATAGAGAAATAGCCATTAAAAGAATCAGCGCTCTTCACAATTCCAGTCTAGTAACACACTCTGTGCGCTTGCATGTTTTCAAAGCAAATTAAGAAACATTTGTTTTTTGCCTCTTGTTTCTGGGATTCAGCATGAGTGTTCTTTGCCTCTTATATGAAGACCTGTGAACAGACTATACCAATTAATGAGATGCTTAATTTATAAAGACTGAAAAATTCTTACATGTCATTCCTTTTAATGTTACCTTTTTTCTAATTTTTTTTAAGGCTCTATGTTTTTTGCTTTTTGACTTAGGCTTATGACTAGAAATTAAATGCATGTAAGAATGCATATACTTGGTCAAGCCCGAAGATGGCTGCTCCTTGAGTTAGCTCCTTCGGCCGCGATCATAATCCTTAATTATCCTGTGTCTGGCTGACCCAAAATCAACACCATCTACTCGCCCCTGCATTATTAAACAAATGTGCGTCTGAAGGTGCCCCAAAAACGTACCCGGAAGCTGGGAGAGCCGATCGATGCGCCGGCGACTGCATCAGCAGAGAGCGACTTGGTGAGGAGGCGTAGTCGAAGTGGAGCCCTTAGGTGAGGCGGCAGCCTCGGGGCGTGAAGCAGGTAACACACCATCGAAAGGAGCCCCGGCGCTGATCCGGAGGAGTGCACTGCGTGGCCCTGCCGAACCTGCGGGAAGAATCCGCCCAGCATAGAGCCCGGACCCTGAGAGCGCGAAGGCCGTGCTAGCGTGGGTGCTGGCGTGCTAGCGTGGGTGCTGGTGTGCCTGCGCTTGGTCGAGCAGACTGCGGTCCCGCTGTGGTCCCCGGGGCGCCCTGTACTGCGGCAGCAGGAGGGAACACGAGACCGGCGCCCGACAATGAAAAAGCTGCAGGTGCCGTGCGACGACGCAATCGGTGAGGCCCGCGGGAGTGGCGCCGGCCTAAATTAATCCTGCCCGGCCATGCTGAGTGATACGAGAAGTTGGGGATAGGTGAGCCGGCGCGGCAGCCCCGGTGAGGAAAGCCCACGCGAGAGGGAGCGGCATCACTCTGGCTCAACACTACGCCAGACGAGACTGGGCCCGGGGCTCTGCCGGTAAGCGCGCAACACAACAGTGCTAGGCCGCGACCCATACACACCGAGGGCTGCTGCTGAGATCTGAGAGCATACTACGCAAATGGACATAAGGCATATGTGACGGATGGGATACATCCTCCAACCAAGCATAGGACCATAGCGAGGAGTGCACTTGGTGCTCAGGCGCATTGACGTGTGGGTCTCTGTGAGGCGTGGGACTTACACGCGGAGACCCCGAGGGGGGTGCAGATCCCGATTGACGCTGTGGGGCACCAGGCAGAGCAGTCAACTATACCAGCTAAGGCCCGGATAGTACCATGTTACCTCACACCCCAAAAAACAACGCAGGCAAACCAACCTAACAAGCAGAGAGTGGCACGGCCCACGCTTTGGCCTCCAGCTTCAACTTGTGTGGGTAAGCGAACTCTGCTGCGGCACAATCGGAACACAGTCTCACTCTCATAGCTGAGCACTCTCTGGGCACCGTACCGCTGACTACCCCCCCCCGCACTGAACCCCAGACCTGCCTCCACTCCATTAGACATGGGGAAGACGGATAAACTGCAGTCTAAATTACACTTTTACCAGAACGGGCAGCAGAGTCACGCAACAAGGACCGGAAGGCCTCCAATACAACCTCTCCCCCCCAGCTGGGGGGGACCTATGCCAAATCCTAGCTGCCATGCAAACCACATTAACCACTATAGACGGCAAGCTGGATGCGTTAGCATACCGCGTAGACCGCATGTTGGAGAGAATAGTCAAACATGCAGAACGCATAGATACGGTTGAATGCAGAGTGTCAGATGTTGAGGACACTCAACACACAGCTGTTGAAAGTCAGGGTAAAATGGAGAAAACACTAGCCCTGCTCCAGGCCAAGGCAGAAGACCTTGAGGCGCGCTCTCGGCGGAACAATCTAAGACTAACAGGGGTTGCGGAGTCGACAAAAACTGGAAATATGGAGAAGTACGTGGAAAAACTCCTCACTGATGTATTAGGCAGAGAGACCTTTTCAGAAATATTTATAGTTGAGCGCGCACACAGATCACTGGCGCCGCCGGGAGCCAGACCACGGCCCATTATAGCAAGATTACTTTACTACAGAGATCGGGATGCTGCGCTGCGCCGCTCCAGGGAGCTACAGACTCTAAAACACAACGGTGCGGAGATCTCCATATACCCGGATTTCACGTTCCAAGTCCAGGAAGCGAGAAAGAAGTTTATGCCGGCGAAAAGGAAACTTCAGGACCTAAACATCTCATATGCAATGCTATATCCGGCCCATCTAAAAATCACAGTGGATGGCAAGTCCAAAATGTTTGGCGACCCCAAAGCTCTGCAACAGTACCTGAAACAGCGTGAACAACCGAGCACCAAAGGAAATCACCCAGAGGAGGAGCTGACGAACAGGGGCGGGCCTCGGGACTGGATGACCCTGAATAACAAGACACCTGAGGTCCCTGCTACATATCGAACTATGACTGTATCAGATAAGTCCACGTACGGCTATTATCCATTGCTGTTGTGGTCGCCTAGCTTTACGAACAGTATTACTAAGTCATATCTCCCACAGCAGCTAACTTAAAGGGCTCAGATGCGAACTGCACTCGACGTAGAGGCAAAAATAATAAATAGTAATATGCTGACACATGTATATATTAGAAATACGCGGCCACCCTGTGATTCCCAACTACGGGGGATAACGGCTGGCCGCTCCTGCTCACATGTGTGCACCGCATCAAGTTAATTCAGTTGATTGGGGAACGTTTAAGGAAAGAAGGAAGGGGTAGAAGCAGATATGCGGGAATGTCTCCAATATACAATTGGGGTACCGGAGTGGGTGGGGGTAGGCAGGGGGTAAAGAGGGAAAAATATGATCAATGGCAGAGACACAAATGACACGGTCACTGCTACGCCGAGGACAATACGGCCGAAGTATAAGCATACCCTGAACACAGTAACCGGGCTACGATATGACATACACCGTTAGATCACTCACACTGCTCACATGGAATATTAGGGGACTAAATAACCTGCAGAAGACAAGACGGGTACTAACCTACCTTGACCGACACGGTGTGGAGGTGGCTTGCCTCCAGGAAACACACCTCACCAGCACCTCCGAATTAAAGGTGGGGGCCCATTGGGCGTCCTTCCGAATTGCGTCCTCCTACTCCACGTATGCTCGCGGAGTGCTTATACTAGTCAAGCGTGGCATCCCGTTTCCCTTACTGCACACATTTACGGACTCTCAAGGCAGATACATTATAATCCAGGGAAATTTTGGTGGCACAATGCTAGCCCTAGTCAATACATATGGACCGAATATAGATGACCCAGCTTTTTTCGCACAAATATGGGCGAAGTTACAGATTCTATAGCCAGCAGAAACAGTCTGGGGCGGAGATTTTAATACATGCTTAGACCCGGCAGTAGACAGGTCAACAAGTAATGACAAATGTGGTAAACAGGCAGCCAGGGTACTCAGAGACAAACTCAATAGACCACATGCCTAAGACACTATCTGATCATGCACCTGTCCTATTGGTACTAGCACTCCCTACACACACTCCCAGGCAGTTCATGTGGCATTTCCCGACGACTGCATTGCTAGACCAAGTGTTTAAAACAGACTTAAGACAAGCTATAACAGATTACTTTGAGCACAATATGGGGTCAGTCACTAGTGCCCAAACATTATGGGAGGCATTCAAAGTGACAATTCGGGGATTCTGTATAGGTAGAAACACAGGGGTTTTAAGGGACATATGACAACAGCTAACTAAAGTAGAAAAGGAAATCCAGTCACTAGAAAAAGAGTACACGCGAACCCTGAACTCTACACTACTTGTTGAAATCAGGAATAAAATGACCACATATCAGGAGTTCACTGATAGTGAGGTGAAATACCTTTCACGAAGATATACGGCATGGAACTATGGGGAGGGAGGCTGTCCGGGCCGCACACTTGCGGGCAGGATACAAAACTCACGCACCTCCTCACACATAGTACAGATTACAGATGCACGAGGCACAACACATTATGACACACCTTCTATCGTAGACAGCTTTTCAGAATATTATGCGCAACTGTACTCCACACAACTATCCATTTCAGACAAAGATATAAACAAATACCTAGATGTCATAGCTCTAGCCTGGCTCTCGGATGCGCACAGAGAATACTTTATGCAGCCGGTTGCCGAAGACGAGATAAAAGAGGCAATCAGATCCCTTCCCAATAATAAAGCTCTGGGAACAGATGGTCTTCCAGGTGAAATGTATAAAGAATTTAGTGATCTGCTGACCCCCCATCTCCTAGCTATGTATTCAGAAGCATATGAAAACGGGATTCTGCCCCCTTCACTAAGAGAAGCATTATTATTCACACTACTCAAACCAGAGAAAAACCCGGCCCATTGCGATTCGCACCGACCCTTATCTCTTATAAATTCAGACGCTAAAACCCTAGCCAAAATAATAGCCACGCGATAACAACCCCTAATGCAAAATTTAGTACTACCAGACCAATCGGGATTCATCCTAACACGGTCAACGACGCACAACCTGTGCACTATATTTGCAATGTTCCACCAACTACAGCCAGACTTGCCTGCAGCTGCAGCCCTCTTGGACGTAGCCAAGGCATTTGACTCAGTAGAGTGGTCATTCATGTTCTCTGTTCTCCGAAGAATGGGATTCCCACAACCATTCCTACATAGGATTAAACTGCTGTACACAGAACCACGTGCAAGGCGCCGGATTAATGGCACTACGGCCGCCCCCTTACACATACACAGAGGAACACGACAGGGATGCCCACTATCGCCCCTACTGTTCACATTAGCACTTGAACCACTGGCATGCAAGATTAGGCAAAAACATGCAAATTCAGCACTACAGTTCCGCTTGCGACCCATCAGCATATCATTGTATGCGGATGATATGATATTATACACCCGCTACCCGGAAGACAATCCAAACCCACTTATACGAGAATATACACAATTCGAATACTACTCCGGACTGAGTATAAGCTGGGCTAAGTCAGTAGTAATCCCACTGACACCGGCTACAAAACAAATCCCACTGGATTTCCCTCTACAATGGCGAACAGAGCCAGTCAAATACTTAGGTATTTGGATACATCGCGACCTGAATTGGTAGTATGGGAAAGCTATGGTACGGCCCTCACGAAATTGGAAAGTCAGGTGGCTCTGGCTGCCATTATCATTAGCTGACAGAATTGCGATCCAAAAAATGGTGGTCCTACCACGCTTTCTCTATTTCTTCACTGCGCTCCTGTCTGACCACACTTACATGGGCGGGCAAACAACCTAGAGTGGGGTGGCAGGAACTCACTCGACCTTACACGCAAGGCGGGTTCGGGCCCCAGATTTACAACTTTATTGCCTCTACTCCCAAACACAAAACTCACATTATTGGATACATCCACATGACTACATTCCACATGTAGCCTTGGAGACTGATATTGCTCAACCAACACCTTTAGTCACTCTTGTGTTGTAACCGAAGGGGTACATTCCATGTGCGGAAATAAACCCAGTGGCCACTACAATTACAGCATGGCATAGACTGACGCAGCGGGCTGACAGATGCCCGGCTATCGCCCCGTCATGCCACTACGACACCATCCCCTGATAACAGTGATGCAACAACAAAAAACACAAAAACTTCTGGGAGAAATGGGCATACACGTAATGAGTGATGTGTTTCCCAACGACCAATTCATAACTCAATCAGACATAATGTCGGATGCTAATCGCACTCCGCTAATGTTATTTGCATATTTTAGACTACGGGCTGCAATAAAAGATATCTACCCCACATTTCCTCATGAGACCCCTACGCATCATACCCTGCAAGTACTGCTCACGTCTCTTACGAGCCAACGTCTCATTACCAAACTTTATAATGCAGCCCAACAAGAGCAACATAGGCAAAATGAACGCGCTCTGGAAAAATGGAACAATGTGCTAGGCACTCCACTATCCAAAGAAAACTGGGAATATTGCTGTGCGCTCTTGCAAGCACTTACACCAAATTGTAACCTTCGGATCATCCATTTTAAATTCCTGCAACAGACATACTACACAACTATATAAATATGGTCTCCGTGACACTGATAGATGCTTGCGCTATAATGCCGTACAGGCAGACTTCTTGCATGCAGCCTGGGCATGCCCACAAGTGTAAAGATACTGGCAGGAAGTGATAAATGCTATGGGAGCAATGCTAACTGAGCCAATTCCCAACACTCCACAAGTCTGCCTTCTAGGCCTACATAAAATAAAACAGCCTTCCAGACGCAAATTATCAACCATAGCCTTATTGCTGGCCAAAAGGCGGGTTGCCATGAAGTGGGGAAGCAAACACGCACCACATATGAAACATTGTTTGGCAGACATGACATACTGCAGGGAACAGCTCGAAGTTTACGCAGAGGAACTACCAAGGCCCTCCCATCCAAGGGAGTTCTGGGATCCATTTGTACAATATCTACGGTCTGATCCTGCGGTGTGACAGATACCAGGGAAAAACGGGATGGAAATTGTGAGATGCAGTGTTTGAGATACCCATGTCGCATTATTAGCACTGATATGATATAAAGAATGACTGTATGATTTTACCAACTCAAGGGACCTGTAAATGTGATTGTGTCATTTTTTAGATCAATGATACGATATAACAGACCAATGTATTCTCTGTCTGAGATGTGAAGAGAATTGTAAATTCTGATATGTGCCTGACCATCAATAAATAAATATATTTAAAAAAAAAAGAATGTATATACTTACTTTTTCTTCTTTCTTTATCTGAAATTCTAGTCAATCCCTATGAGCCTTCTTATAAGACGAGGACAGTAAATTATAAGGTATGCTTTAGTATAGGAAGTACATGTTCCTAAACTCATCTGTTACTCCTCTACTACGTATACAACTACTCTCTTTCTTTTTTTAGATACACAAAAATGCTAAGGATTGCTTTAGGTCCCGGTTTTTCCTCTCCACCACTGAATTTCCCTCGGGATGGTAGGGGGAGGAGTACCGCAAGGCCATGCCCATACCTTCCATGGCTTCCTTGTAAGCCCGAGAGCTAAACGCAGGGCCACGGTCGGAATGTAACATGCCAATTGCGTATGTCCCGATGAAGACTCGTAAATCCTTTATAACAGTTTGAGCGTCAGCCGAGCGCTGGGGCCAAACCCATAGGAATCTAGAGCATAAATCCGCTGCCACCAAGATGTACTTGTAAGCCCCGTCTGAATTTAAGGGGCCGCAGTGGTCCAAATAGACACATGCGAGAAGTCTGTCTGAAATCAGTAATGGTGTTTGTGGTGGCCTGTGAATGGTGGAACCCTTCATCTGCTGTCAAATATCGCACTTCAGGACATAGTCCTTTGTTTTTTCTGTCAGCCCCGACCACCAGTAACGCTGCTTTAATAATGAAATTGTTGCAGTGACTCCTGCCTGTGCAGAGCCAAGACCCTCGTGTGCAGCTAGAATTAAACCTAATCTGCGATCTTTGTTTGGTATTACTCTATCCCCCACTCCTGGAATTTGAGCATAAGGTGTGTTATGCGCATCTAACTTGTAGGAGTACTTGAGTGGAAAGCCTTTTGGCATGACGGCAGAGCCGTTCTTTGTGGCATGGATAGCTACTATTATATCTCCGTCTATTCTCGTGTGTGAACGAGTGATTGCAGCAACAGCAGCAGTTCGCACTGTCGCCTTGGTGGCTTCATCAGCCAATGAATTCCCTTCTTTTTTTTTATTTTTTATTCAGATACAAAAATAGAAAATCATTTCAAATAGGGCCCCCCCCACCCTCCTTCCTCCCCCACCCCCATTGTTAAATAACATCAAAGTAGACTTGCGGTGGCGAATAACCAAATACAAATGTATAATATCTAATATTTCGAGAATCAATAAAGCCGGGAAAAAAAAAAAGAAAAAGGGATAAAAGTAGCATAGTATCAACATTTGCTCTTGTGGAAATGGCTATACATTTATACTTATATATTTAAATCCTATATGGCACAAACAGTATTCGTAAAAGTGTGTTACCATTATCTAGATTTATGTAGTTTTATATATCCTGCCTAGAGTGGGGAGCATGAATTATTGCTTATTTTCCAGAGAATCTATTGTATCCGTTTATCTAACCAAGCAGATAAGGGTTGCCAGATAGCGAGACCCTTCTTTTTCCCCCGACTTCTCTTTCTAGAATATATAGCCTTTTCCATGTGGCAAGTGGAAATCAGTCGGGATAGCCAGTGAGAGAATGATGGAGGATTTAGATCTTTCCAGGACGAGGCTATGCATAGGCGTAATATAGTCATAGCCACAAAGATAAATGCACCACCATCCTTTCTGCTGATCTTATCTTGCATACCTAACAAAACAGTCGTTGGGGTTAGCTGGATTTGCTGAGAGAAGATTTTAGTAAAGAAGTCTTGTATCTGGTCCAGCAGTGGTTTAAGTTGGGGACATGTGGCAAACATATGTATCGAGTCTGCACTAAACTCTGAACATCTAGGACAGAGCGTTCCTGCCCCAGTTCCCCATTTTGCCACTCTACTAGGTGTGATATACAAAAAAAATGCAGTTTTAAAAAATTGTGCCTGTAGCTTTGCAGATAACAGATCTCTCCTAGCGGATTGCACAGCCTGATTAAAGATGTTGAAAGAGATATTCAATTTTACTTGCCATTTATTAGCTATAGTGGGCATATCGTCAGGCATTAAGTTAACTAGTATTGTATATATATATCCAATCCTAGGTAAGGTGGAGTTTATTAATTTATCAATTAGATCTACCTTAGAGAAACCGGCAGTCCCCCCGGTCTTGCGGGTCAGGAAATCTCTTACAGCCATATATTTGAATGATTCCTGTTCCTCCAGATGGTAATTGATTTTAAGTGCACAAAATGGTTTAATGCCATCTGTGGTTATCAAATCTCCCATTTTTAATATGCCTACGCGATGCCATTCATGTAGGTAAGAAGCCCCGAAAATTGGTGGCAAGTTAGGATTATTTCTAAGAGGGGAATAATAATTCAGATTGCCCAGCCCTAAAGTTTTACGAATGTTTGAGAAGACTTTATAGGCGCACATTAAAGTCTTGAATCTTACCCGTTTGTAGTAGCCAAAGGAGAGCTGCCTCCAAAGACATCCTCGGGTCTCTGCCCCCAGAAGCAATTGAAAGGGTGACGGTAAGCCTTCAGTTGGAATATATGAATGTTCTTTGAGCAGCTCCGCACTATATTGCATGACCGAAGCCCAATAATCTGGGTCGTGCCCAGCCGCCCCTCTCCCGAGGGAGGGAAAGTAATTTAAAAGCTCGCCTTGGTCGGGAGTATGCCCAGATAAATTGGGAAAAAGTTTGATCGAATTTCCGTAGCATTGCTTGGCCCACCTCTAAAGGGATAGCCCTAAAGAAGTATAAAAGTTTAGGAAAGTACGTCATTTTAATAACATTACATCTCCCCACTATGGTGAGATGTAGGTTATTAATCCGTTTAAGCGCCCGTTTGATCTCTCTAGCCAGCGGGATCAGGTTTCCCTCTACTATTAGGTCGGTATTGGCTGTTAAAGTGACCCCCAAATATTTCGCGGATTGAACCACCCGGCTGTCTACCCAGTCAATTTGGTTGTTAATAATGATCTGGGTTTTGCCTTGATTGAGGGCATAGCCTGAGATTTTCCGGACCTCTTAGCCTCTTGTTCCAGAGCATTGATGGCACTCAGAGGGTCAGGAGTCACCACCGCCAGGTCGTCGGCATAAGCCATGATTTTTGTATCTAGTCCAAATCTGCTCACTGCTCGGATAGATTGATTATTTTCTATTGCCTTTATGAGAGGATCTATACACAGAGCGAAGAGCAGAGGTGAGCACGGACAGCCTTGGTGGGTCCCCCGTGAAATTTTAATCCGCTCCGTCAGGACCCCATTGATTGAGATGTTAGCTGTGGGATTGCTATAGAGAGCTTGTATGGCTTGTATTGCCTTAGGCCCAAAACACATTTTTCTCATGACATCCCATAAAAATGGCCAGGAGACCCGATCGAACGCTTTCGGCGTCAAGTAAAATTAATGCGATCGGGTCTCCTGCTACCTGGGCAGCGTCCAGCAGGGTTATAGCCCTGCGGATATGTTCTGTCGTGCTCTTTTTGGGGGCATAAACCCGTGTTGCCACTGTGATACCAAGGATTCTATTCTCGAAGATAATCTCGTCGCAAATATTTTTGCGTATATCTTGGAATCGCAATTGATTAGAGTTATTGGTCGGTACGATCCCATTTCAAGAGGAGGTTTGTCTTTTTTAGGGAATATTACAATCTTAGCATTGGACCAAGAGTCTGGTGGGAGCGCGCCGTTGAAGATAGAGGCTACCAATAGGGTAAAAAGAATATTTATCTGGGGAGCAAATATTTTATAGAACTCAACCGGTATGTGATTGGGACCAGCCGCTTTCCCATCCGGAAGGCTTGCCAGGGTCTTAGCTATCTCGTCCCATCCAGGAGATTACTCAAGTTGGTCATGGTCTTCTGAACTAAGCGCCATTAAGGTGGTTTGGTCCAGATAAGTCAAGCTTTCATCCTCTCTTGGCTTTAGGAGGCCTATATTATCTTCGAAATAGAGATTTTGGTAAAACTTGCAGAATGCCTTACGGATCTTATTTGCATCCTTTGTGATCTCACCGGAGCTTAGTTGAATTGTTAAAATCTCATTAGCTGACGTCTGTTGTCTGGTTCTAAGGGCAAGTTGATGACCAATGTTATCACCACATTCGTACAATTTTTCTCTTGCAGAAGCCCATTTGGTAGCAGTTTTCTCAGCAAATATAGACCCTATTTCTGTCTTACTAGCTATTACTTCTAATTGAGCATTTTCAATTTCACCTCCCGATTTGACTGCAAAAATTAATTTTTCCTCTGCCCATTTCATCTTATCTTGTGCCCTCGTTAGCTGTTCTTTAGCCTTTTTGTTCTTCCTTATAGAATACCGTAGGGTCTCCCCTCGGATGCCCGCCTTCATTGCATCCCATACGATTCTGTCTGCCGCGGACCCTATATTAGTTTCTAAAAACTCTTTGATCCACCCCTGCATATGTAGTCGGTACCCTTCGTCATACAATAAGGCTTTTTCAAAGCTCCACCTCGGGGTTTCCCCCCTAGATCCCAGCCCGCTAATATTCAAGATGAGAGGGTTGTGATCAGACATAAAGCGTGGGGCGATTTCAATAGAGCAGCTTTGGATTAGTGACGAAGAGACAAGAAAATAATCTAATCTGGCAAGGGAGAGGTGCGGAGCTGAGAAGTAGGTGAACCCTGGATAAGTCGGTTTTAAGGTGGCCCAAACGTCACTGAGCCCATGAGTTAGCATTAAATTAAGTAGGGCCTGATAAACTTTAGGTTTCCTACCTATATAAGGCCAATGGTCAGTTGCTTTCCAGTTACTAGGAAGATTTATGTTTAGATCCCCAGAAATTACCAGTGGTAGCGGCCAGTGGGCAAGTTCTCCCGAAATCCAATTAATAACCCCGGGGTCGTCAGTGTTGCTTCCATATATTGAGCATAATGTAAAAACCGAGTTGGGGGAAGATGGCATTCTGCGATGACCCACCTACCCAGAGGATCGTATTTCACCTTGCTAGGGGTCAGTGGATATCTATGTTGAACCAAAACTCCTACTCCTCTCGTCTTCGCCCCCTGAGAGGTACCTCCAATAACCCTATACCCCAAAGAGTTCAGTAGATGTTTCTGGGATCCCTCAATATGTGTTTCCTGGAGTGTAATTACTTCAGCTCCCAATAAGCATAGACCCTGAGCTACCTTTTGTCTTTTCAGGGCATCATTTAACCCACAAACGTTAGCAGACACAATTTTTAAGGAACATTGATTATTCATATTGTTAACAATATTCGTTTTTCAGCTGAATCCACATCTTGAGCTACCGTACATTTTATATATCCCACAGTGTCCTGATGTTTATTTATTTGTGCGTTTTTCCTTTTCCTATTCCTATTATTTGTTTTTTTCCTTTTTTTCTTTTTTTTCTTTCTGATCCATTATTTGTTTTT
Source organism: Calotriton arnoldi (assembly GCA_963921515.1). Classification (NCBI taxonomy): domain Eukaryota; kingdom Metazoa; phylum Chordata; class Amphibia; order Caudata; family Salamandridae; genus Calotriton; species Calotriton arnoldi. The sequence goes on from CAWUFW010001237.1 coordinate 2,565,137, forward strand.
TTGTTTCTTTTCCCTTCTCTTTCTTCCCCAGTATTTTCATTTCACCAGACAATGCCAAACTTTCCATAATCGTCTCCCACCCCCGCCACCAAATCATAGTCCCCCTTTCCCACCCCTCCCACCCTCCCCCAAGAATGGAGCAATCAGGGATACCCTGAATGATGGTTGTCAGTTAGAGCTCCGCGCCGCTAGATCGCACCTTAAGTTTAACGGGTGACATTATCGGCTTTGACCTTGGACTATTGTGTTATATAAGGTATATAAGTTTGAACCCAAGGAGAGGGACCACCCAGAATCAAGGTGTCCCGAGGTATATATCTTAACGGTAGCTTCCCCATCAATCAAGTGTGGTGAGGGTTAAATATTCCATTATTACACGGGGCTGCTACCTTAACATGTCAGAATACACTTATACTGGTAGGTTTCCCTCTAGCAGTTACTTGCTTCCCTTTTTGGCCTTAACTGCCCCCAAGTATTCCCCTGCCTTGACCTCAGACGTGAAGGTTCGCGTGGATCCATTCAGAATAACTTTTAATCTGGCAGGATTCATTAAAAACACTTGGGCCCCTAGCTGTTGAAATGGGGTGATTAATTGGCGCAGATGCCATCTGCGCTCTACCGTTGTATGGCAGAAGTCGGGTTTAGCGAAAAACATCACCCCATTTACCCCTTTTAGTGAGTTTGGACGGGCCTGATCGTACACAAATTGTCTGAGGAGGAAGTTCCCAAAAAATACCAGAAAGACTCTGGGTTTTTCTCCAGATGAGCTGCTACCACTTCGACTCTGTTTGATATAAAAGGGGAAGCGATGCGCTCGCTGGACTTCGTAGTCCCAGTTCCAGTTTGTTTGTGCCGGGAAGGTTTCACGCAGCAGTGTTACAATGTATCGCCTTGGGCATGGATAGCTACTATTATATCTCCGTCTATTCTCGTGTGTGAACGAGTGATTGCGGCAACAGCAGCAGTTCGCACTGTCGCCTTGGTGGCTTCATCAGCCAATGAATTCCCTTCAACGTGTATGCCAACACGCTGATGACTCAAGGTGTGAATAACTTGAACCTGTGGCAGGCATGCTTTCAGCTTTGCCACTTGTTCCCATACCAATTTGTGTTTTATCGTGCAACCCTTGGAGTCTCTGAACCCATTCTGGCCCCAGTAGTGAAGATATTCATTGTAAGATTGCACACAGTAAAACGAATCGCACACAATCAGTGTGGGGAATACCCGATCCATATACTGTAGGGCTAGTATCAGGGCTTTCAGTTCTGCCAGCTGCGTTGAACAATCTCCTAGAGATTGTGTAGTCGTATTGCTTAGACGGAACTTACCATCCTGCATACGACCTTTTACTATAGCACAAGCGGCGCTATATTGTTGTTTACTTCCAACGGCAGGTTGGGCAGAACCATCAGTGTAAATGATGTATTCATACTGATCCATAGGCAAGATTTCATTCGGGAGAGGGTATTCTTGTTCGTACTGCAGGAATGCTTGAGTTTTCAGTGTAGGATCATATCGGTATTCTACATCTGTTGCAGTGAGAGAATTAGCCCATTGTATCCAACGTGGATTCAGTGCCTTTGCATTTGGAATGCTGGCTTTGGTTACCGCTTCTAAAGTCGGTATCGGGGTGACAACAATGATGCGTTTCCCCTGTGCCAGTGCTCTTTCTCTCCCTACAGCAGTCTGTACTGCCATCAGTATTTTTTCTGTTGCTGCAAATCGATTTTCAGCATTCGTGTGCAAATGAGATTTGTACGCCATTGGAACTGTCTCACCTTCATTGAACGTGATATAAGTATACCCTGATAACCCGGGGACGACCCATATTACATGGTTGCGGACGTTTACTCGTGTCTGCAAGTGTTTTGAAACTATCATGTCAGCTTGAACTGAACGTAAAGTGTCTGTATGTTTTTGAGTCCACTTGTTTGCTGTGAAATCTGGTCTGATTAAGTCATAGAAAGGTTTTACTGTTTCTGCGTAGTCTTGAATGTATGTTCTGCCGAAATTTAGAAATCCTAAAATGGATTGTAAACTCTTCAGAGTTTTTGGAGGCTGGATTTGCGCGCACTTTTCTAAAAAGTTCGCAGCAGGGCTTTTGCCTTCACTTGACAGCTCATATCCCAAAAATAGGACCCTGAGATGGGCAATTTTTGATTTTTTGAAGTTAAATTTGTAGCCCAAGTTGGCGAAACCAATAATTATGTTGTCCACCCTGCACAAGTGTTCAAGTAATTCATCGTCCGTCAGATAAATATCATCTACATAGGACACCGCCTCTTCATCGCAAGTTTATAATAGCTCTGACACTCTTGCAGAGAATAACCCGGGGCTGTTCTTATAGCCTTGGGGCAGGTGACAAAACTGACGCTGAGTGCCGAGGGCAGAATATCCCGTCAAATATCGGCTTTCAGGAGCTATATTTTTGGCAGAAGAATCCATTTGAGATATTGTTAGAACTGGGGGTCTCTAGTTGGCAATGGTATACACCTTTGTCCAAATAGGGACCCTTGCTTCTAAGTCAGGGCAAGGGAGTTACACTCCTGGATAACCCCTGCTCATCCCCTTGGTAGTTTGGCACGAGCAGACAGGCTTATCTCAGAGGCAGTGTGTTAAGCATTTGTGAACACATACAGTAATACAGTGAAAACACTACAGATGGACACCACACAGGTTTTATAAAAATAAGTATTCTTTATATAGACTTAACACAAGACCACAAACGACAAAAATCCACAATACTGTACTCAAAATAGACTTAAAGATGGTAGAAGTACCTTAGTTCAAAATGATGATAGATGCGACACGTTTCTCTCAAAAGTACCTGGGATGCGTAACGCAAAACAAACAAAGGGTCCGCAAGGAGGGCGATGCGGCGAGCAGGCGCCTCGATGCGGGGCGACGATCTGGTGCGATGCGATGAAAGTGCGCCCTTGATGCGATGCGACGATGTGAAGATGATGCGTGCACGCCCGACGGCCGTGCGGCGAACTCTGTACCTTTGGAGCCACGACAGGCCCTGCGACACGCTTCTCCGGTGATGCGACAGCAGGCAGCTGCGACGGCGACACGCTTCTCGGGGGATGCGACGGCGACCCTTGCGATAGCGACACGCTACCCTGGTGATGCGACGGCAGGCAGCTGCGACGAAGACACGCTTCTCCGGTGATGCGACGGCAGGCAGCTGCGACGAAGGCACGCTTCTCTGGTGATGCGGCGGCGGCCTCTGCGGCGGCGACACGCTTCTCCGGCGATGCGACGGCAACAGCTGCGACAGCGACACGCTTCATCTTGTTGCGTCGCGCTTCCAGCTCCCAGCGACATGCAGGCTTCTGCAGACAGAATCCCCAGCAAGGGAATTCAGGAGGGAGCTGGTGGTGAAGTCTTGTAGCCCTGAGACTTCAGCAGGAGGCAAGCTCTAGTTCAAGCCCTTGGAGAAATATTCTGCAAGATGATGAAAGTTCTTTGAAAGTTCCTTCTCCTTTCCTTGGCAATGAAGACCACTGCAGGCCAACCCAGCAAACAGCACACTGGCAGAGGGGCAGTCCAAAACTCCTGCAGCTTCCTTGGTTCTTCTCCTTGGCAAAGGTTCGTCTTGTTGTTCCAGAAGTGATCTAAAGTCTTGGGGTCTGGGCCCCAATATTTATACTAGCAAATCCTTTGTCCTCTGAAGGCAGAGGGTCCTGTACCCAGTCCAAACCAGTTCTGGGTGCATTCTTCCAGTGCACACCTTCTTCCTTTGTCAGTGTGGGCCAGGGTCATCAGACACACCACAGGAGGTGGAGCCAGCATTGTGGAAGGCAGGCACAGCCCTATTCAGGCCCAGGTGCTACTCCTCCCACCACTCTACATGCAGATAGGTCTATTCAGCCTAGTGCTGACTCACCCTGTCTCCTGGAGTCCCCCAGCCCCTGTCACTCACAAAACCAGACATACAATACACAAGCTAGCAGAGGCAGGCTGGATGGTTAGGCAAGAAAATACCTACTTTCTAAAAGTGGTATTTTCAAACACAGAATGTTAAAACCAACTTCACTAAAATATGTATTTTATCATTCTGATTTCAGGCATACTAAACTCGAATTTCTACCATGTTCCCTGGGTCAGTTAGGATTATAAGATGTTATAATCAAACTGCCCATTCTGGCCTATGGGGACAGGTAGCCTTGCAATAGTGAAAAACGAAATGGGCTGTAATTCACTATCAGGACATGCTACACACATCAGGGCATGTCCTACCTTTTACATACAATGCACCCTGCCCTTGGGCCTACCTTAGGGGTGACTCATATGTATAAAAGGGAAGGTTTAGGGACTGGCAAGCGGGTGCACTTACCAAGTCGACATGGCAGTCACAGGCTGCACACAGGCTCTGCAATGGCAGGCCTGAGACACACTTTACAAGCTGCTTCTGTGGGTGGCACAATCAGTGCTGCAAGCCCACCAGCAGCATTTGATTTACAGGCCCTGGGCACCCATGGTGCACTATACTAGGGTCTGACAAGTAAATCAAATAATCCAATCATGGAGTCACTAATCAATACATCAATTTACAATAGGGAGAGCATATGCACTTTAGCACTGATCAGCAGTGGTAAAGTGCCCAGAGTCATAAAACCAACAAAAACAGGTCAGAACAAATACAGGAGGAAGGCAAAAAGTTCAGGGATGACCCTGCAAAAAGGGCCAAGTCCAACAGATATCTTATGTTGTTTTGTATTTCTTCCGCACAATGTTATTCATTAATGTGGCACTATGTACGTTCTGAACTGCAAATGTTTTTGTGCATGTGTTCAAGTGTCTGTAATCTAAAACCAAACGATATGTGTTGTCAGATTTCATTACTGGAAACAAAGGGTTGTTCATTGGTGAGGTGCAAGTTTCAATCACACCTTGGTATTCTAGTTGGTCTAAGATTTCTTTGACGTTTTTCTTTGCTTCATTTTTAATAGGGTACTCTCTCTGTGGAGTTGGAGTAATTTTTAATAGTATTTCATGGTGTTTGTACTCTACGTCCCACCCTACATGGTTGCGGTATAATGCCGGCGCTAGCGCTTGCACCCACTCCTGCGCGTATGAGTGTTTTAAGGAAACAGGAACCAGGTCGGAAAAAGCAGGCAAAATGAAGCTTTCACCTTTTGGGCAATCCATTATAAATTCAGGCGGCCAATCTTTTTCTGCTAACAGGATGTCATATCCAAATGTCATATTTTCCCAAAAGAGACCTTTCATTTTTCTTGAGATGTCCCCCGCTATTTGGAGATTAATTTCATGTAGACACCGTGGGACACTCACTCTTGTATCAGGTGTTTCCACCGTGATGTATTCATTCAATACTGCTGTCACCAGAAATTCCTTCAAGTTCTGGCGAGCTTTTGTTACTTCTGCTGCGCTGTCTAGCATTGTCAGAGCCCATTCCCCATTCAGAAGCTAAGTCCTCAGTAATCTGGGCATTTCTAATTTTTGAATTGAGTCTTTGCTTTAGGTTGCTCTTCCTGTTTGATAATGAAATCTGAAGTGTGATGTGTTTTCCTTTTTCCCTTTGGTCGATCTTCAATTTTTTGTTCTGACCGTCCTTGCCTCTCCGAGCTTTTTGATGAACCCTGAAAGGAACGAAAGGAGCGTGTATCAGTATCCTGATACGTGTCAGGTTTCCTAACGTTATCACGATTCCTAAGGTTGTACCTCTTTTCAGAGGACCCCCGTTGGGGAGACCCACCCTTTGATCGTGAAGTGTTTCTGTTATTATTATTTTTAGATTGATTATTATCCCATTTCTTTTCAGAAGAAATGGGTGTTTGCTTTGAGTTATCCTTATCAGAACTACTCACCACTTGTGGTTTCCCTGGTTTGGCTCCCAAACTATCTCTACCTAGTGAAGCATAGGTTTCTTCGATAATTTTTGGTAATGCACGCTCCTGATTTGCAGGAGTTGTTTCCCATAAGCGTTGGCGTATAGCCACCGCTGCTGCTTCCCCCTTGATGTTGCTCTGCATAATTGCCAAGACTTTGTCAAAATTACCCATCAGTTTTATCCCCAAGTCCAGGGCAGGTCCTGCCCTGTACTCATTCTGTATCTGTTTTAATACTTCAGGAATAACTGATATGGTTGGGGTACCGTGTATTCTAATGTATACTGCAGCAAAGATTGTTCCCCATGTGGTACAATCCTCAAGTGAGGGAACCATTCCCATTGGCAAGCAAATTGTTAACATTCTGTGTTTTTCCTGCGGACCCGTACGAGGAAATACTGCTTCCAACTGTGCTATTTTTTGAGCAATCCAGAATGGTACTTGATCCCTTTTTGATAGGAACGCCCCCATTATTGCTTTTAGTGTTTGTGGACTAATTATTGGTGTGTGTTGGGACTGGACTGTACCAGGTGGAGCAGCTCTCGCAGGTTGCAATATTTGTGTTCGCATGACGAACTGGACAATGTGTCGGTATAGCCTGACTACTTCTTTGTAAAGTGTACGCACTTCCCCTATTTGGAGTGTGTCTATCTCAGGATGTGGAGTGTAAGTCGCTAAGACCGGCCATGTCGCTCCTCCTATGCTGAGCGGACCGAGTCGTGAAATAAATGTGCCTGTGGATCTGCAGTAGGGAATTTCCCCCAGGAATAGAATACCTCTGATCCGAACACCTCGTGTGCCTCAATCACGAAGGTAACATGGCCACCTGTTGCAGGTAATCCATGTTCTAACAATTTCAGAGTTACTGCCTGTCTGCAGTTCTCTGTAATGTTAAGAGCGTTAGCAAATTCGTCTCCTTCTGTACTTCCACTGCTACTCGCAGTTTCAGTCATTTTGAAAGGAGAAGAAAGTAAAGGTTTAGGAGGTAGGGTTTAGCACAATATGGGAACCTTTAATCCTTACTAGCTTGTCTAAAACCTTCCGCCAATACACAGGGTGTGCCTGCTCAGCTGAGGCGGATAAACCTTCCCACTTCAGACGTCTCTGGAAAAAGTGAGTAGGATTGTCTGAGAAAGCACGACTGAACTACTCAGATTTTACTGTTAATATAAGAACCTAACCAATGTTGGGCGCCATGTTGTGTAGTTCCTAGGACCCCCCAGGACCTGCACGTTTTGGATGACCTAAACTGAGGGCTTGGTGTGCAGACAGACTGTGGACACCCCCACAGGATGAGTCAGCTGTTAGACCATCTAGCTCTACGGTGCCACTACCCCCCTGTATTCTACAGTGGTGTATGTAGTTTCTGGCAACCACCGAACATGACAACCCTTATTCCTCAGGTATCGTGGAAACAATACGGTATTTTTCGCTCAGTCACTCGTGCTTACTTTTCTCAGAATACACATAGAATGACGATTGGAATGGTTTCAATAATTATTTATTGGTCAAGCGTCAGTCTAGTATGAAACATGTTAGCTGCGACAATCAAAAGACAGGAGCAGACAAATGTAATCGCTAGTACTAATATCGTAAAAAGTAGATACATTTCTACCATAGTGCTAATAAGATGAATAAAAACATATTATATAAAACAATAGCATTGACGTACTCCTACGATGCGTTGCCTACCTAAATATACCTAGCCTAGGTATGTGGGTGAAGCCTGTGTATGTAAATGTCAGGATAGATCCTGATGGAGCCAAGAAACCCCCGAGGAAGTACTAACCCCTCACCTGATGGTTCTGAATGAAGGACCCCGTCTCTGCGTCAAGGATGGCACCCCGCAAGGGATGTCAGGTCTCTGCCTGTCGAAGGATCAGCCTGCAGAGTCTCGGTCCAGCCTGGAAGGAATTCTCCTCCGTTCTGTAAGGGGGAGTGAGGGTCTTTTATACTAAAGTGGTCACTCCAGGGTTTTTCCAGAATCGATATGTTTTTAAAACATTCACTAATCCTTTGCTAATCCTTTTCTAAACAAAAACACTCATGCACAGCTGGCAGTTGGGCATGGATGAAAAAAGTGGTGACCCTTATACAAAATAAATCTACCATGCCTGGGGACATGGTTATGTAAGTCAGGTACGGGTATTAAGATAGGATACCGAGAGCCTGGTTGTCGAAGAGACAGAAGTAAGCTACTAGGTAAAAGGTCACCTGTGTTTAGGACCGTTATGTCGTGTGACTGGGACACAATGTGTGTAATCGGTATGTACATGATGGGACTATCCTAAAGAACATGACATTAGAAGGTACTGGAAGAATACCCTTGGAGAGAGGCCATTCAATGTTGTTTCCGCTTGAGGATGTGCTGTCTACCAGTAGTACATCCCCCTTGCGGTATTTAGCTTCAGAAAATTTGTTGCTGTCCACCACTAAACTACAGCAAGGGATGAGGTGACCTCAAAGTCCTAAACAATGGAGTTATTCAACCCGTAGCACTACAAAAGAAAAGAGGTGGGTGAAGTGAAAATTTATGACAATTCAGGACTATTGCACTGCCCCCTTGGCTATCCAAAGCATTTATGACCTTTTGAATCTGTTTACTTGCTTTACTCCCATTACTTCTACTGGCATTGAATGGGTTTCGGATGAAAAACAACTTACTGATATTGCAGGCTCCTTCTGGGGTCTCAGATGTCTTTTGACAGGCCATTTGTCTCATCCAGCTGTGTTGGTCCCCTTTCACGATCCTGCCTCACTTTAATCCCCCCGCCTCCAATGCGCTCATTCTTCAGGTTCATATATCGAGTAACTCTAGCCTACGAGATCCATGGTAACCTCTCTAATGGAGGAACAGAATATGAAGGCCCTGACACTACCAATGTTTATAGAGGAGGCCTTGAAGGCACACACTTACCACCTCAGAACTGGGGGTGCGTCGCTGCAGTGTAAATTGTCCTCTGTTTCGTTCCTTAAACCTTGTGAGAACATGCTGTGAAATTTGTTAATTTTAGTTTCATTCTGTGTTTCCTTGCTCCACTTTGGTATTCTGATGTGGTTCTCAATCACCTGGGTGGGATGTGACTATATTTGTGCAGTTAGGCTGCCATGCTAATCCGCTGTGATTTGCTCCCTATATTTGTAATCCTGTGTGAGCATTTGCTGAATACGACAATCATCTGGTGCTTATTTAGTGTCTTGTTCCATCTATACACAGTACTAATTTCCTTTAAGGTGTGCACGCTATACTTATTATACTGCCATACCTTTTCTCTAGATATATCCTTCAAAATGTGCATTTAGGCATAAAGCAGCCATTAAAAAGCTTTCTTGGCCTATTATGTTTTACTAATTTGCAGTCAGGTTCACACTGGAGAATGACCTTCTCAAGGTTCTCTGATACCTCTTGTTGGTGAGGTGTAAGTCTGTTGCTTTTCCTTGTTTGTCGTGCTGATTTGTAGTTTCGATTGCCATATGCTATAGCTATAGTTTTGTATTTCCATTTTTTGTCTCCCTGTGCTGTATCGGCAGCCTTGCTATGTTCTGTTCTGTTCACTTTTAGTCTTCAGTTTGCTTACAACCAGGGCATGAGTCGGGGGTACACGCGGGCGGACGGCGTCCACCCACTTTTTTCACAGGGTGAACACCGTCCACCCTGCCAAGAATTTGGGCCCCACTGAATAATGTGCTGAACTCGCCCCGGTGTAATTTCCAACAGGGCCGGACTGGCAACCGAAACCGGCCCTGGCAAACTGCTCGACCGGCCCCCCCTGGGGTGAAGGGGGTGCAGCCGAGCAGTTTGCGAGCGCCGGTTTTGGCCGATTTTGTTACAGGGGGCCGAGATTGCCGACCCCCGGTAACAAAAACGGCCCCCCCAGGGGCCCAAAACCGGCCCCCACCCTAGCGGCCCACCGGGGAAACGCCCGGTGCCCGCTACGGCCAGTCCGGCCCTGATTTCCAAACACCAGCACACTTTCAGCAGCGCCTGCACGTTGTCTGCTTTCCATCTGCAACAAGCAACAACGTGCAGGCGGGGACGGGGCTTTCTTATTTGAGACTCCTGCTGGGCCCATAACAAAGGCCGAATTTGAGGGGTCATCAGGCCTCCTTTTGTTCGAGTCTCTTGGCTGGGAGCAGTCAGGAGCCTCACACCTGATGCAAATGAAGCGGAGGGGAAACAAAGGCTCAAACCTTGTTAGCTCTTCACACTTACTTAAGAGAGGCAGCTTTTCACTTCGTTTAGTCCCTGTTGTGAGAAGTTGGCCTGGCATATGCTGTCCACTAATTATAGTGGGCACCTTGCACCAGTCCAAACAACCCCTTATTGGAGATAGGTTAAAGACAACCTTATTGAAAGCTATCCTAGTGGTAGCTATGGAGAGCAGCCTTCAGGCTAAGTCTTGAAGGAATGTAAATCAGCTTGTTTTACCAGTCTATAATCTCCTGAGTGACCAAATGAAAGAGCACCACACCAGGTATATATTCAAAATATATGTATTTATTGCTAAACACACCCCTCTAGTCTCTTTATGAGGCTAGAGTTCGAAGTACATAAGTTAGAAGTTATTAAATCACAGTAATAGCACAAATACACGTTTGGGCCCTAGGGGCGTACCAAACCATATACCAATAAAGTGGTATGCGAACCACGACTGAACTAGACACTAGGCCTAGAGCCTCTAGAAGTGCTTGGACCCCAAGGAACCACCCAAGGTAGTGACACAGGGGACCCACGGGAGACGCGTGCAGTGTAAATACACAACCGCGATACGCCGTTGACTTCTATGGAGAAAGTCAGGATCGGGAAATTAGAGAAAAGGGACACTTAAAAGAGGACTAGGACAAAACCCTTTGAGATCTAGGACTTTGAAGAGTCTCTACCCACGGGAGCACCGGAGTACTCGTGTTACCTCACCCAGGGAAGCCGGGTGCATAGGTGCCTTTCGGGGTCGGGGTTTCGTCGTCGATTCGAATGGCGATCTGCTGCAAAGTGCTGCTGGCGGCCAAGAGAAAAGTGTCCGGGTGGATCCAAGAGTGGATCGGAGTTCTGAAGAACCTGAAAGCAGAGGGGACAGAGTCTGGGTCACTAGCCAGTGACCAGGAAGGCGATGGACAGATGCCCACCGATGTCGAGTACTTCAGGTGCGTTGACGGTCGTCTTGACTCTTCAGCCACGAGGTCCAGGAGGCGTTGTCGGCGACCAGGAGCAGGATTCGGGCTGGTACACGATGTCTGTCGAGTGCTGAGGTGTCGGCGACCGGATTGGACCCAACAAGCCTTGGCAACGGCAAGTCTCGGTGAAGATGTAGATCGTCGATGGTGCAGACCAGCAAGGTCTGTGGAACTCACCCAGCGAGGGTAAGTGAGGGCAGGCCTGGAGCAACCAGGATGCCAAGTTAGAAAAGGATTGGCCTTCGTTAAGGGCTACTAGCCAACGGGCTAGCGACCGCGAAGGAGCCTCGTGACGCCGCACGTGGATCTGGCTTACAGGACACTCGTGGAGTGGGGGCCAGTGATCTTCGGTGCAGGTGGTGCTGGAGGCTAGGGCTACTCGGAGCCCAAAGCACGACTTCTTGGGAGACCCAGAAGAGGATGCACTTGCAAATGTGCTCGGTGTCCAGGGGTCACGGTCTCAAGTCACCCACGATAGCCACGGGCCTCAGCTTTGCTGGGGACTCAGGGTAGCCTCGGGGAAGTCATAGAATCCACCTCTGGTGATGCGATGACTTCGGCGTCCGACGGGAGCTTCAGAAATGCGAACCGGACAGATGCTTCTTTGGTGCCTGCCAAGCAGGGGAGTCACTCCTTGACCCCAAGGGAGATTCTTCTGTCCTCTAATCGTGAGTAGAGCGTCGAAGGTCCAGGATTCTGTTTCAGAGTTTCGTCCAGGGATAATCTAAAGTCCTAAGGACTGGGTTCCTATCTTTATACTAAAGATAGGGGTTGGACTACTCTGTGGCCCCACCTATGGGTGGGTCAGGGCAGAGGGGTGGCTACACCCTTTCCCTTTGTCCAGTTCACGCCAAAGCAGGGGCTGCAAGCCCCTGATCCGGTTTGAACTGGGGTATGCACAGGGACACCAAATGTGCCCCCAGTGCAGGACTTCAAAGCACACAGATGGTGCTCCCGCCCAGCCCCAATACACATTATCCTGTCTGGGGAGGTGGTCACACCTCCCTGGGACAGGAAACCTATTGTCCAGGCCTCCCCTGCCGGAGTTTCGTCCAGCAGCAGGAGGCCAGACTCGTGTCTGTGGCAGCAGCATCCATTTTGTGATGCCAGGGCTTTGGAAAGAAGTTACCGGGTTAGTCAGAGTTAACATGTCTTTCCCTCTAGAAGGGTGGAATGCTACCCCCGCCGCCAGAATTGGCGGGGGGTAGTATTCCAAGATGTTTGACACCAAACACGACATGTTTAGGTGCAGCCATTCCAAAGTTAGCATTTTACCGCGAGGTTATAATGCGCTTAAGAGTATATGGTCAGGCTGCACTACAAACAGCATCAGAGATGGTCTCCGAGCGCTGCAGAGGGGCCCTGCTCATGCAGGGGCACCCTCTCACATAGGAACCATGCACTCTGCCTTTAGGATTGATAAGGCCTGCCTTAGGAGTGACTTATAGGTTTATATGTGTGTATGTATTTAGTGATATAGGTAACCTATATCACAGTAAGGGGTGCATGCACCACCTACCCAGGCTGCAGTAGCAGACCTGTGGTGTCAGTTTGGATGGCCTTCCAGGGGTGGCATAATACATGCTGCAGCCCCTGGCAGGCCTCTGAGGTACCTATGCCCTTGGTACATAGTATACCATATACTAGGGACTTATAAGGGCACTCCAGATTCCAATCAGAGATGTGCCTAAGGCACATGGAAACCTTTTACAGAGAAAGCAGATAGACTGGGGCCCTGAATAGCAGGATCCCAGTCCAACTAAGTCATAAACCAGCAAAACACCATAAACAAAAGTGGGGGCAACCATATAGTCAGATTCCACCTTCCTACATAACCCCCCAAACGAAAGGAGATAAGGCTAACCTTGGCCAGTTGAGCCTTCATTGACTAAGTGGTCATATAAGGAAGCACCTGCACTAGCATGGTTGCCCCCTGTCTTATGGTCCACTAAGCAATCCCTCACCCTAAGGGTATGAGAGGGTCTCCACCATGGGGAATTACTACCTGTGGTGTGCTTAGGTAAAGTACAAGGCTGGTGAGGTGTCTGAGTAGGGAAGTGAGGCCCTAGGAATGTTGGCCTCAGCTTCCTCAGATCACTGGTCACCATGTATGCCTGTCTTTCCATTACTGAGTTGCACTTTGCTCTAAGGGTCAACCTTTGGCTGCCTACAGCTGGGGGTTGGGTCCCTTTGGACGGACTATTGGAGAGACAGGGCAGGTTTGGAACCTTCAGGTCCCAGGTTTGCCCTTGCCTACCAGAGTCCTTCTGGGGAAGTCCCTACATAAAGGCATGGGGATCCCTCAGTGTGTAGAGGAGTTTTCACCTGGCTAGGGCTACTAGACTGGGTGCCCCTAATCTGCTGATGGGGGTTCCTCTGGACAGGGGGCCCTGGGGGTCCACTGACCTCCCTGACCTCTGCAGCCCTGGGCTGGCTGAGGCAGGGTAGAGAGGGGCAGTTTACCTGCTCCAGACTGGGTACCACCTTGGAAGGGTCCTCTGCCATCAGGGGTGTGGCCAGGCCAGGCCTGACTAACTCTGGGGCAGTTCCTTCACTAGGGGTAGGGTCAGTTCCCTGAGGAGGCTGACCCTTACCTACTGTCTGGGGGGAAGAAGACTTTTCTTCAACCCTTGTGCTCTCTTTTGGGGGAGAGTGGGCCATTCTTTCAGGCTCCATCTCTCCAAATTCTTGGGCTGGGGCTGTGGCCATCACCCCACTAACCTTTACAGGGACGCCCAACATCTTAAGATGGGTTTGGTGTTCAACTTCAGCCCAGGCTGAAATTTCCAAATCATTGCCCATCAGGCAATCTACAGGTAAGGTGGGGTACACTGCCACTCTCTTTGGGCCTGTGACCCCCTCCCAGCTGAGATTGACTATGGCCATGGGGTGATCTGTTCTGACACCATCAATGTTGGTCACCTGGTATTTAAACTCAGGTAAAAACTGGTGAGGGGGGACTAGTTTCCCTGCCACCATGGTGACACTAGCCCCTGTGTCCCTAAATGCCACAGCTTTCTGACCATTAATTATTGGCTCCAATCTGTACCTGCCCAACGCTGTGGGACCCATGGTAAAGGTGGCAAACCCTATACCACCATCAGAGTCAGAGGAGTCTGTTGAGGGGTCCCTGTCTAAACTAGGGCTCACCTCTGTTCCTCTTGCAAAAGCACCTAACTTTTTGGGTGCACTACTCCCAACTGGAGGATTACTACTGGTAGTACCAGGAGGGGTGGTAGTAGTTGTGGGAGGAACATTTTCTTTATTGCCAATCCTGGGGCAACTGGGATCAGTTTTCCAGTGCCCAGGCTTTTTACAGACATGGCAATATGGTTTCTTTTCAGGAGAGGAAGGAGTTTGGGACCCACCCCCAGAAGAGGAATTTTGGGGCCCTGTAGGGGACTTATCCTTAGATTTATCCCCACCTTTCTCTTGGGACTTAGTAGAATCTTTCTTCTGGTCACCACCCTGATTTCTAGTTTTTACTCTGGTTCTGACCCATTTGTCTGCCTTCTTTCCCAATTCTTGGGGAGAGGTCAGATCAGAGTCCACCAGATACTGGTGCAAAAGCTGGTTTTGACAATTATTAAGGATCTGCTCCCTCATAATCAAATTGTACAATCCTAAAAAGTCATGCACTTTGTTGCCATGTATCCAACCTTCCAGAGCCTTTGTAGCACAATCTACAAAATCAACCCAGTCTTGAGTCTGAGCTTTTGGGTGTCTCTGAACTTCAACCTATACTGTTCAGTGGTTAGGCCAAACCCATCTATCAGAGCACTCTTCAAGACTGTGTAATTGTCAGCATCCTCTTCTCTTACAGTGAGGAGCTTGTCTCTACCTTTGTCTGCAAAGGAGAGCCACAAGATTGCTGCCCACTGCCTCTGGGGGACCTTCTGAACTTTACAGGCCCTCTCCAGTGCAGTTATCCATTTGTGGATGTCATCCCCACTCTGGTAGGGAGGGACAATCTTGTTTAGGTTTCTATGGTCATAAGACCTTTCCCTATCTCTAGGGACATGGCTGCCACCATGGGACTCTAGTCCCAACTTTCTTTTCTCTCTAAGGAGATCCAGGGACTCTCTGTCTAAGGCTACTTGCTTCCTTCTGAGTTCAGGCTGAGCTTCCTCATATTGAATCAGCCTCTTTCTTCTCTCATGAGAGGATTCCCTCCTATGAGATGAGACAGAGCTCCCTATTGAGGTGCCAGAGTAGTTAGACTCCTGAGAAGAAGATCTAGACCTTCTGGGCACACTCACAATCCTTCCTGGGGGGACAAAGGGAGCATCATTCTGATCCTCCTCTTCCTCTTCCTCAGGAGGGGTTGGATTATCCAGGTCAGGGCCATTGTCGCCCTCCTGGCCAGTTTCAGAGGGGGCTGGGGGTACTGGTACCCCTGGTCCCATCCTCATCTTCTGCCCCACCCTCAGCTCCTACCCCTTCAGTCCCCAAGGGCCTACTAAGGTCATAAGCCACCAACAACTCCTTGAGGTGTTGGGTGGTGGGGCTTTGGCCTGTCCTTATTTTTCTCAAGTTGCATAAAGCTCTCAATTCCAAGAATGGGAGTGTATCATACTTGGAGGGTGGAAGCTCAATGGCTTCCTGCAAGGATTCTTTGGATCCTACCCTTAAAGACATTACTAGTGTGGTGTGGTGTATGCACTACCTACTCTAGTGTGGCCTACTAAACTCTCTTGAGTTGTAGAAAGGGTTGTGCTATCCCTTAACACACAACTCTAAGTTCAGTAGAACTTACTGTATTCTAAGCTTAAATTATATGTACCTTAGGTACCTTTAGTGGTTTTCAGTTGATCAATTCAATTGAGATTATCTGGTAAAACAATAGCAAGCTGGAATCCCACACGCTGCACACCAATGTGAGAAGTTGGCCTGGCATATGCTGTCCACTAATTATAGTGGGCACCTTGCACCAGTCCAAACAACCCCTTATTGGAGATAGGTTAAAGACAACCTTATTGAAAGCTATCCTAGTGGTAGCTATGGAGAGCAGCCTTCAGGCTAAGTCTTGAAGGAATGTAAAGCAGCTTGTTTTACCAGTCTATAATCTCCTGAGTGACCAAATGAAAGAGCACCACACCAGGTATATATTCAAAATATATGTATTTATTGCTAAACACACCCCTCTAGTCTCTTTATGAGGCTAGAGTTCGAAGTACATAAGTTAGAAGTTATTAAATCACAGTAATAGCACAAATACACGTTTGGGCCCTAGGGGCGTACCAAACCATATACCAATAAAGTGGTATGCGAACCACGACTGAACTAGACACTAGGCCTAGAACCTCTAGAAGTGCTTGGACCCCAAGGAACCACCCAAGGTAGTGACACTGGGGACCCACGGGAGACGCGTGCAGTGTAAATACACAACCGCGATACGCCGTTGACTTCTATGGAGAAAGTCGGGATCGGGAAATTAGAGAAAAGGGACACTTAAAAGAGGACTAGGACAAAACCCTTTGAGATCTAGGACTTTGAAGAGTCTCTACCCACGGGAGCACCGGAGTACTCGTGTTACCTCACCCAGGGAAGCCGGGTGCATAGGTGCCTTTCGGGGTCGGGTTTCGGCTGCCGATTCGAATGGCGATCTGCTGCAAAGTGCTGCTGGCGGCCAAGAGAAAAGTGTCCGGGTGGATCCAAGAGTGGATCGGAGTTCTGAAGAACCTGAAAGCAGAGGGGACAGAGTCTGGGTCACTAGCCAGTGACCAGGAAGGCGATGGACAGATGCCCACCGATGTCGAGTGCTTCAGGTGCGTTGACGGTCGTCTTGACTCTTCAGCCACGAGGTCCAGGAGGCGTTGTCGGCGACCAGGAGCAGGATTCGGGCTGGTACACGATGTCTGTCGAGTGCTGAGGTGTCGGCGACCGGATTGGACCCAACAAGCCTTGGCAACGGCAAGTCTCGGTGAAGATGTAGATCGTCGATGGTGCAGACCAGCAAGGTCTGTGGAACTCACCCAGCAAGGGTAAGTGAGGGCAGGCCTGGAGCAACCAGGATGCCAAGTTAGAAAAGGATTGGCCTTCGTTAAGGGCTACTAGCCAACGGGCTAGCGACCGCGAAGGAGCCTCGTGACGCCGCACGAGGATCTGGCTTACAGGACACTCGTGGAGTGGGGGCCAGTGATGTTCGGTGCAGGTGGTGCTGGAGGCTAGGGCTACTCGGAGCCCAAAGCACGACTTCTTGGGAGACCCAGAAGAGGATGCACTTGCAAATGTGCTCGGTGTCCAGGGGTCACGGTCTCAAGTCACCCACGATAGCCACGGGCCTCAGCTTTGCTGGGGACTCAGGGTAGCCTCGGGGAAGTCTGAGAATCCACCTCTGGTGATGCGATGACTTCGGCGTCCGACGGGAGCTTCAGAAATGCGAACCGGACAGATGCTTCTTTGGTGCCTGCCAAGCAGGGGAGTCACTCCTTGACCCCAAGGGAGATTCTTCTGTCCTCTAATCGTGAGTAGAGCGTCGAAGGTCCAGGATTCTGTTTCAGAGTTTCGTCCAGGGATAATCTAAAGTCCTAAGGACTGGGTTCCTATCTTTATACTAAAGATAGGGGTTGGACTACTCTGTGGCCCCACCTATGGGTGGGTCAGGGCAGAGGGTGGCTACACCCCTTTCCCTTTGTCCAGTTCGCGCCAAAGCAGGGGCTGCAAGCCCCTGATCCGGTTTGAACTGGGGTATGCACAGGGACACCAAATGTGCCCCCAGTGCAGGACTTCAAAGCACACAGATGGTGCTCCCGCCCAGCCCCAATACACATTATCCTGTCTGGGAGGTGGTCACACCTCCCTGGGACAGGAAACCTATTGTCCAGGCCTCCCCTGCCGGAGTTTCGTCCAGCAGCAGGAGGCCAGACTCGTGTCTGTGGCAGCAGCATCCATTTTGTGATGCCAGGGCTTTGGAAAGAAGTTACCGGGTTAGTCAGAGTTAACATGTCTTTCCCTCTAGAAGGGTGGAATGCTACCCCCGCCGCCAGAATTGGCGGGGGGTAGTATTCCAAGATGTTTGACACCAAACACGACATGTTTAGGTGCAGCCATTCCAAAGTTAGCATTTTACCGCGAGGTTATAATGCGCTTAAGAGTATATGGTCAGGCTGCACTACAAACAGCATCAGAGATGGTCTCCGAGCACTGCAGAGGGGCCCTGCTCATGCAGGGGCACCCTCTCACATAGGAACCATGCACTCTGCCTTTAGGATTGATAAGGCCTGCCTTAGGAGTGACTTATAGGTTTATATGTGTGTATGTATTTAGTGATATAGGTAACCTATATCACAGTAAGGGGTGCATGCACCACCTTACCCAGGCTGCAGTAGCAGACCTGTGGTGTCAGTTTGGATGGCCTTCCAGGGGTGGCATAATACATGCTGCAGCCCCTGGCAGGCATCTGAGGTACCTATGCCCTTGGTACATAGTATACCATATACTAGGGACTTATAAGGGCACTCCAGATTCCAATCAGAGATGTGCCTAAGGCACATGGAAACCTTTTACAGAGAAAGCAGATAGACTGGGGCCCTGAATAGCAGGATCCCAGTCCAACTAAGTCATAAACCAGCAAAACACCATAAAAAAAAGTGGGGGCAACCATATAGTCAGATTCCACCTTCCTACACCTGTTTAGGAGATATGCATGCTCTGTAAGAATATCAGATGTGTTGGTCTTTCCCAGTATTTACACAAAGCAAATTGCATTTATATAGAGCTTACTTCCCCTGAGTAGGCGTTGAAATAATGAAGTACCACTATTTTTTCTTGTATAGCCTTACTCATTCCAATGCCCGGTGTCAACGCGCTTTACATCAACACGTGCATATTACATGTACAATAAATTATATAAGTTTGTAAATGAATGTACACGATGTGTTACATAAAACTGGGGGATTGCAAGGTGTAGAAGTCACATATCTTCCATAGCTCACTGTGCAATTATCCTCGCAATGCGCACAAACGTATACATGATAGACCTACTAAACATATATGTGAAGGCTTTAGATCTGATGTCACTTCTTGTGATGCCACTTCCTGTAAAGTCGTGGCTTGTGATGCCACTTTCTTTGATGTCAATTCCTGTGATGCCATGTGGGATGTCGTGCGCCGTGATGTCGTGCGCCGTGATGTCATGCGCCGCGATGTCGCGCACCGTGATGTCATTTGCATACTGTCTAACTAGGTTAGTCCCCCACTTCTTTTTTAGGACTTGTGCCCTGCTTACAACGCTAATTTTTAGGCAAAAATAGTTAATCGCGTTTGGTTTTCGTTCTTTCATGGCTAATTAACTGCTAAAGGAAAGCCTGTTTTTTCCTCTATGCAATTTCTAACATAACGCCCTTTTTGTCTAGTACACTGTGAAATAAAAAAAAAAAGATCAGTATCACATTTGGTGTATATTTTGTGATGGTCTGTAAAGGAGTAACTGTGTTTTCCCTGAGACAGTCAAATTTCCATGTGTTTATTTGTCGTTGCCATGCACATTGTGTTATCCTCTCAATCTAATTTCAGTGGCATTGCCAAACCTCGATTTATATTTTGGTATACTTTAGTAACTAATAGATGTAGAACTCTCAGGGTGTGTACAAAAACGTTTGTCTAGTGAAGTGTGTGTAGCAGTTTAAAAAAAATAATGCTTTTGGGCTGAAACGGGGGTTGTAGCCTGACGGGCTAACATGGCGGACTCTTTCTAAGTTGCTCCGTGACCTCTACTATCCGGCGCAGTACATCTCCGCCTAAACCCTGAGCACATCGAGCCTACCTCCCGAAGCCTTCCCCAATGGATTGGGAGCTGGAGGAATGTGAGGCAGCAGCTGGAGGTTTCCCAGAGAATACGCCCGCAGCCGAGCGACATGTAAGATGGCAAGCTGCAGCCCGGAACCTTGCTGCTGGGCCCGTCTGGGTGGGGATCTCGGAGTCCCTGAGTGTCCCGGGTGAGTGTGGCTGGACACGGGGCTCTGAGGCTGTTTAGAGGAACACGCCGGTGCGGCGGCTGCACGTGAAAGGCTCCTGCTAGCAGAGGCTCCTCTTCTCCCCGAACTCATGGCCTGGGGGCCGGGGCTTGAAGCCAGGTAGTCCGCGAAGGGGCCGTCTGCCTGCCTGACCGAACGAGCGCCTCAGTCAGGTGCAGACTAAAATGGGGCCAGGGGTCCCCTGTCTCGCATGTGCTGTGGCAGACTATGCCACAAGGCCTGGGTGGCTCGGAACACATTGACCCTGCATCCTGAGCCCCAGCCACAGCAGACTTGCCCCGGGGGGGTGGGAGGTTCACCTCTGTGTGATGGTGGCAGAACCGGGGGCACCCTGGGTCGTGCGGCTGGGGGGGCACAAGCCGACTTCTAAGGACAGCGCTAGGGGGTAAGGCCTAACTATGCTGCGGCCGCAATAATGGGACACATGTACACGGATGATAGCTCCGCGCCGTCAGCCACGTGCGCTGACGTCGCCGTTTATTTATACTCCCTGGTCCGAGCCCGGCCCAGGGATTTGCTGCTGCAACATTGTATTGCAGTGGCCGGGTGGCTCACTACATCCCATCTATCCCACGGAACATATGAGAACATCAATGACATTAACACCACACTTAACATTGATAACAGTTCTTAGCCAGTTTGTGCATTTCTCAACAGCTTCCTTTTCGCCTTCTTCTTCAGCATAGGAAGTCTCTCAAACGAGTACTGGGTGGAGGGTTTCTCCTCAGTCCGTAATGCTGACTGCTGCGGGAGTCTTCAGACGCTTTCTCCCCCGGATTCGCAAACACGGTTGTGTCCGCCGCCTGGCCGCCCTTGTCACTCTCTCGTCCTTCGCTTGAGACGCTTGGACGTTCCACCTCTGCTTCCGGCTGGAGGTCTTCCCCTTCCGGCCATTCCTCCGGCTCGGGATCAGTCACTCTCTCCGCGGGTCCACGTGCCTATTTGAACCACGACGCGTTGCGTGCAATCTGCTGTGTACCTCTTTACGCCGTTACCATTGACCCTTTGATTTGCACTACTTTCCACAGCTCCCTTTCGAATGGTGTACGGAACTTGGATCCGGGATGCCGGTCTTTTACCACCACGTAGTCTCCTTCTTGTATGGCTGATGGGCGGGCCCCCCTTTTCCAACTGGCTCTGTCATTGTTGCGTTGTCGCCGGGCTTGGGTACCCTCCATGTCTAATGCCGCTGGGGCCCATAGATCACTTGTCGGGATACTGTCTCTCACCACTCGATTCATGAGTAGGTCACTAGGCGCACACTTGGTGGTGCAATGGGGGGTGTTGCGATACGCTCTTAGGAATTGGTGCAGGCAGTTCTCCAGGTTCTCCCCCTGATCCATTCCAATCCTTATGGCCTTGTTCAAATTCCTCATGAATCTTTCCACATCCCCGTTAGCCTGAGGCCACTGCGGGGTCACACGACGATGCTTAATATTGTATCGGCCTAGGTACTCCTTGAAGTCTTGCCCCTGAAATGGCGGCACGTTGTCTGTGCGTATTTCTTCAGGCATTCCCAGGAGAGCAAACATCTTCTCCAAAACCGGTTGGATGCAATCGAAGGATGTGGACGTGACCACCTCAACCACTGGGAATTTGGAGTGACTGTCGACCATCACCACAGTGTGTTTTCCATCCGGAAAGCTTCCAAAATCCAGGCTAACCTGAGCCCACGGCACTTGACAGGGCCCCTCCGTGATGATGGGGGTTACGGGCGGATCGGCTCCTGTTATTAAGCAGGCATGGCACCCTCGCACTTTCTCTTCTACCATGCGGTCGACGCCTGGAAACCACACTTTGGATCGTAGCCGGGCCTTGGTCTTCTCTACTCCCTGGTGGCCCTGGTGGGCCAGGTCGACCGTTCTTCTCCGGAGTTTTGCTGGAATCACCAATCGGGCGCCTCTAAGAATAATGCAGTTTCCGGACTCGCTGAGTTCTTCGCGGCACCTCCATAGGCTCTCCCAGTACTCTCGTTCCTCTTCTGTTAGCTGACCTGCTCCCTGTAGAAACCACTTCCAGTTATGGTCCCGGAGAGTCCGCTTCACCGCCTGTAAACACCCATCTTGTCCAGTGGCTTCCATGATCTCCTCGAGCGACAACGATTGTGGGCATGCTTCTTCCACGATCTGTTGTATGAACGATTCTGTGCCTTCGTCCACCTCACCCTTGCTTCCGGAGTGTAGCGCCAGGGGGTGTCTTGACAGGTAGACCGCTGGATTGTTGGCACCGGGACGATACTCCACTTCAAACCTGTAATGTTGGAACTGGACGGCCCATCGCTCTATTCGGGGAGGTCCGTTGCGGGCTGCGCCTGTGAACAGTGGGACCAACGGTTTGGGATCTGTTACCACCGTGAAGGTATGCCCGCACAGGTAAATGTCAAAATGCTGGCAAGCCCATCGGATGGCCAGTGCCTACCGCTCAATCTGGGCATACCTCGTCTCCACGTCCGTGAGTGCTCTGCTGGCGTACGCTATGGGTACCCAATCACCATGCTCGTTCTTCTGAAGCAGTACCGCTCCCAGCCCCACGGGGCTAGCATCCACAATTAGCTCTGTTGCTGTTCCTGGCTGGAAGTAAGCCACCGTGGCTCCTTTTAGCAGGGCACTTTTGATGCCGTTGAAAGCTCGCGCCTCTTCATCCATCCATTTCCACGGTACCTCTTTCTTTTGTCAGCCTCCGGAGTGGTTCAGACAGCGTTCCTAGGTGTGGGATGAAACGACCACAATAGTTAGCCATCCCCAGGAAGCTTCTGACCTCCGACTGTGTCTGGGGGATAGCCGCCGCTCGGATCGCCTTCGCCTTCGCTGGGTCTCCCTGCAGGCCTTTTGCAGAAAATCGGTATCCGAAGAATTCGACCTCGTTGGCATAGAAGTCACATTTAGCCCTGTGCAGCGTGACTTCTGCTCCACCAGTCTCTGGAGGGTCGCTCGGAGGCGGACATGGTGCTCTTCTAGCGACTTGGAGAAGATTAGAATGTCGTCGCTGACATTGATCACCCCACCAATCCGGACAACGCTTCCCTCACAGCGTCCTGGAACACCTCGGCCGCTGATGATACTCCAAAACTCAAGCGTTTGAAACGGCGTAGCCCCACGTGTGTCGAGAACGTTGTTATGTATCGACTCTTCTCCGCCAGTTCCAGCTGGTGGTAACCTGAGTTCAAATCCACCTTGGAGAACCATTGCGCTCCGTTGATGTCCGCTACTATTTCATCTATCGTTGGAGTGATGTGCCTTTCTCTGCGTATGGCTTTATTGGGTAACCTCATGTCCACACACAGCCTGATGGCTCCCGGTTGTTTGGGTTTGGGCGCTTTCACCAGTGGTGACACCCACGGCGTTGGTCCTGACACTTTTTCAATCACTCCCTCTTTCTCCAGCCGCTCCAGCTCAGCCTCTACTAACGGTCGAAGATGAAATGGCACCCTGCGGTGTCGGAGAGCCACCGGCTTGATGGTTTCATCGATATGAAGCTGGACTTCCACTCCCTTCAGGCATCCCAACCCTCTGAAGAGCTCAGGGAACTCTGCCAGCACTACCTCCGCTTGCGACTGATGTATGTGTCTTGCAAACATCACGAGCCCCAGGTCCTCAGCGGTGTGGCAACTTAGCAGTGACCCCGCTCTGTTGCATGTAACGTAGAACCTCGTGCAGGTTGCTCTGTCCCTATGTTTGACTTCAACATCAATGACCCCTTGAAGTGGAATCGGTGTATGTCCTCCGTAAGTAAGTATTTTGGCTGTGGTTGCCATCAGTCGAGGTCGGGTCGTAGCTCCTTGTATTGGGCTGCATCCAGTATGTTCACCGACGCCCCGTGTCAATGAGTGTCTGTATGCAATTGTTTCCGATCCATATCTGACACAACGGCGGCGGTCTCCTGGTGGTGTTGGCTCCTCGGATGTTTGATACCACAAACACGTTGTCCTCGTCTTCATCTTCAGCTATCGCTAGTTTCTGACACCTGCTGTCCAGGTTCTCCACCTCCTGGACACTCTTGGCGCTCCTTTGGAACCTCAAACCTTTGGGCCGACTCGCCCCTGCTCTGGCCGTTCCTTGGCACACCTTTGCAAAGTGTCCGTATTTGTTACACTTGAGACACTGTCGCCCCTGCGCCGGGCATCCTCTCTGGGAGTGCGTTGCTAGCCCGCAGTTCCTGCACCCCGGCTTGTTCTGTCGTTCCTCCGTACCTGCGTTAGTGTTCGCCCCTCTGGTGTATGTTTTCCGAATGGCATCCACTCTTTCCTCCTTGATTGGAGTCGGACATAAGGGCTGGGCGGCCCCCCCTCTTTTAGCCAAGGCCACCTCCATCTCACCAGCACGGACGTCCGCCAATTCGTGTGATCTTCCCAGGACTAAAATATTGTCTAACGATATCCCTGGTTGTCTTAGTATCAGCTTCCGCAACTCTAGCGACCTGCATCCTACGATGAGTTGCGCTCTCGTTTCGAATTGACGGTCAATCCCAACACAGGTACTCGCCAACTTCCTCAGACGAGCGAAAAACATATCAATTGACTCCTCTTCCTTCTGTTTGGCCTGGCGCAGCTTGAAGTGTTCAAAGTCTGGATTGACCTGCGGATCAAAATGCCTGTTTAGGGCCCTTACGTCCTTTTCATAGTCGTTTCCGTCTCCCGTATCTGGCAGATCTTGGAACAGGTCATAGAGCTCATCAACCCCCATTAGGAGCATGGTGGACCGCTTGACGGTGTTGTCCGTCTCCTCGTGGCCACGAAGTAGTTTTCCAGCTGACCTATCCACTTTCGCCACCGGGCGCCGCTGTGGCCGGGTCCGCCAGCTGGCTGAACTCCGGGAGAGCTTTCACAGCCATCCTGCCCGGCCGGTTCCCAACAGCCCCCCGTCCTGGGCGCTGCCGCCGCCGCTTGTGGTGTGGACATTCCTGCCTCTGGGCCTCTGGGCCTCTGTCTTGCCCTTGCGCGCCTTCTCTTCACCTGGTGTCACTGGTGGACACAAGCTCCCCTCTGCGCCTTCTCTGGCATAAGACTCTTCTGCCTGTACAGCACTGGCCCCTGCAGGAGAACTCTTCACTGCTGGCTCCTACACCTTCCTTCAAGGGCCTGATTAGCTGTAGAGTAGTTCAGGAGCTCTTCACCCACATGCTCCGCTCCTTTCCTGCCATCCTGTCTGTTCCCTGGAGCAGGCTGGCGCTTCACGCGCTCCCCGAGCGCTCCAGCCGTGTCTTCTGGGCCACGCGCATGCGCGCCACTCAGCGGGCCGCGCCCGCACCTCCGCTAGGCCGTGCAGCTGTCGGCCTCACTCGTGGCTCCAGTCCCCACCGCGCCAATCACGGCAGTATGCGCGGCGCGTTCGCCTTACCGCGCACTCCGCCCCTCTCTTCCACCGAGCGATGAATGCTGCACATCAACAGCACTGTGCCGCTCTTCACTTCCCGCGCCTGCCACCAACGCCGATCTGCGTTGCGGTCGGCGGGCGCGGTTTCACACGTGTATGGCCCGCACCACCCTCGTCGCCAGTGTGATGGTGGCAGAACCGGGGGCACCCTGGGTCGTGCGGCTGGGGGGGCACAAGCCGACTTCTAAGGACAGCGCTAGGGGGTAAGGCCTAACTATGCTGCGGCCGCAATAATGGGACACATGTACACGGATGATAGCTCCGCGCCGTCAGCCACGTGCGCTGACGTCGCCGTTTATTTATACTCCCTGGTCCGAGCCCGGCCCAGGGAGTTGCTGCTGCAACATTGTATTGCAGTGGCCGGGTGGCTCACTACACTCTGCTCGTGAAGTGACGGAAGGGGTGGGTGGGGGAGTTTTCCCTCTTCCTTCCACTCCAGGGATCTAGCTTCCATTTAGTGGAAGGAGGAAACCTTGTGTAACTTGTGTTGCTCTCCGCTTGTTGCCCCCGGCTTGGGCGGACCCTGAGGGCCACAGTGATACCGTCCCTCCTGCTGTTGTGAATACTTCCTTCTCCCCCATCCGAGCTAGGGGGCTGTGCCGGCTGCTCGTACAAGTGGGCCAGAGGGCGAGGCCAACCTCCACTGAACAGTGCGGACTGATTTTGGGGACAGACAGCAGTGGACCCTGAAGGCTACCCGTTGTAGGCGTTATTTGCAAGAATAAGCACTCCGGGGACCAGGCTAACACCAAAATAGACAAATTCACGGTGTATCCACTAAAGGGGGCATTCCACAGTCCTAGCACCAGCACCAGCACCAGCCTGATGACCTAGGAACCATATTACAGACAATCCAGGCCTCACGCGAAGGTGGTGAGTCCAAGATTGGAGAAGTGCACATCAATGTCTCCCTCCTCCGCAAAGATCTACAACATATGGCAATGGAGTGACTGAGGCGGAGAGTCGAGTATCGGTGCTGGGAGGTGATGTCGTTACCCTTAAACAGCAGGTGTCCAAACGTTTCTCAACGGCCACCACACTTGAGAACTGGACCCAAGAACCGGAGAAGAGATCCAAATTTAATATCCTCACCTCTTTGGATTCCCAGCGGGTGCAGGATCCTTCCAACCGGAGTCTGTTGTGGAGACGTGGCTGAAATTATGGCATCCGGAGGGGATGCATTCACCCTGGTTTGTGGTTGAGCAGGTCCACCGTTTCCTGGCACCACAGCCATCCCCATGGGTGCCACCACACCCGATTATTGCCCAGATCCTTAACTACTGAGATCGGGATCTTATCCTCCACGAGGCTCGCCAGGTGGGACACCTCTCTTTTGAGTCCACTCATGTCATGATTTTACCTGATTACACTAGAGTGGTCCAACAAAAGTGGAAGTCCTATGATGAAGTAAAGTGAAGCAAAAATGATGTGCCATGCATATTCAGTATATGCTGACGTTCCCTGCCAAGCTCAAGGTGTTGCACAAGTCGACCATGCACTTCTTCGACACTCCAGAAGCAGCACAGGAATAGGTGGCCGAAAAATTGACCTTGCACTGACTAGTACTCCTTGGGTGGGGGGGTGTGCATCCCAGGCTCTCATACCTGCTGGTCACTCCCCTTGGAGTGATGCTGCACCAGGTCCCATAGAAACCAGAGATGCAACCACAGCCCCATAGAATCCTCTGAAGCTGGACGACCCAGATTGCTCATTGGTGAGAACTCCAGTGGGCCTTTGGACTCTGGGTGCTCAGGCCATGCGTCGATCCTGACGGGGGGCTCCACATCTGTACGTTTGACCTAGGCCTCTGCAGCTATTTTCCTGGTGGGACCCTGGGGTCCTACAGCCATTTGTTACTGGGTGTGAGGAGGGAGCACCCTGAAACACTGAACTACACCTGATTCTGCCAGCAAATACTTCACGA
The DNA here is from genome assembly GCA_963921515.1 of Calotriton arnoldi. NCBI lineage: Eukaryota > Metazoa > Chordata > Amphibia > Caudata > Salamandridae > Calotriton > Calotriton arnoldi. The sequence continues at coordinate 2,592,438 of CAWUFW010001237.1, forward strand.
GAGGAGGTCCCACTTTGCCATTGTTACCCAAATTGTTCTAATGCTTTTTGTTATTGAGCTTATCAGGCCGGCAGATGCTTCGGGGGCGGGGGTTGAAGTATGGGGCACGGGGTTGCACATTTTTGTTTTAGACATGCACACTTCACACTGCTCGCAACCCGAAGCAGTTTGCACATTCCTGCCATCTGTCCCTACATTCGTTGCCCCTCCCATGAGACAGTGACACTTATCGACACCCTAAAACCCCTTTGTGATCATCCTTCATGTCACACTTCATGGTTATGTCCTGGAATGTTAACGGATTTTTGGACCGTATCAAAAGGACCACAGTACTCTGTTATGCCAAGCGATCCATGCCCCCTGTTCCCATGCTGCAAGAGACTCATCTGATGGGAATGTACTGCCCATTTCGGAAATGCTTTGGGAACAACAGGGTCTTTCATGCAGGGTTCGCCCAGTGCTCCACAGAAACTGCGATTCTCTTCCACAGGTCCTTTCCTTTGTCAGTGACCTCAGCTGTCTCAGATACCCAGGGTCACAACGTGGGTATCAGGGGCCTCATAGAGGGGTGTCAATACAACTTCCTTAGTATTTATGTCCTGCCATTACTTCCTACTGTGGCCCTACAGATGATGGAAGAGGTCTTCCCGCAAGGTACCACCCTGATAGGAGGGGACTTTAATGCCTCCCCTGCCCCCGCCCTTGACACATAGGAAACAAAACCTTCAGGCTGCCTGGCGATCGGTGGCCTGGATGAAGTTGTTTGGGTTGTGCAATGCTTGGTGTGTATGGCACCCTAGGGATAGAGAGTACATTCACACCTCGGCAGCATACAAGTCACTGTTGTATATAGACCTGATGGAGCGGGATTGTGTTTTGTAATTTGTAGGGGTGCATCACAACCATGGATAGTCCGCACCCGCATATATTCTCATGTTGTATTAATATTTGACCATTAGAAGGCGTTCAGTACTAACACGTGAAAGTGTAAATGGTAGGAAAAGTGGTGTGCCATGTAAAGATACAACGTAGCATTTATGTGAGGATATTGTAATTCATAGTATTTGATGTCATTTGCCTAACGAAATTGCTTATATGTGATGTGATGTGTATGATTTAAATGTGCACCATATTAAAATTGCACATATATTTGACTTAATTCCATTTAATGTCTAGACTTCTGTAAGTTGCTCGCAATTAACGATGAATTTGATGTGCTTCTGTAATATAATGAGATGTAAAGGCCCAAATGAAAAGTTCACTTACGTGTATTTGAGAGGCCTATGTGTTTCACTCTTATGTTGGCCGACTCCTGTAGGCCTGAAATGTATTTTCCTGGGGGTCAATAGTGAGGGTTTTTGTAAAATTTCATGTGCATGTTGAATCTGTTCTGTTGTCACGTTTCTGTTGCAGGTGGAAAAAGTCGTCTTTGTTAGTTAGATTAACACCTTTTGTTTAGGAAAGTTAGGCTCAGGAGGATGCGTTACATTTTGGTAAAGAAAGCTGATAATTGGGAGCCGGTGTTCTTTCTCATTGAGGGAGGCCTGGGAATCAAGGTCATCGAGCCAGGAGCCGGGAGCACCGACATCGCGTGGAAAATCACCTATGGGAAGGGTCCAGTGAAATGAGGTGATCTGTGGGCGTGTTTTATGTTTTTGTGTTTTGTATTAGGGATAGTGTCCCGGGGTAGAGTCAGGAGAAGGGGTGAGGAGATCGAAGAAGAGAGAAGGAGCATCTTAGAACGAGCTCTGTAGCTTGGGCTACTTGAACCATACAACGTGAGTGTACTTCTTAGGAAGTCTTCACGCGCTAACACCTTTATCCTGATCTTGCCCGGGAAATGCTAAGTAGGGATGTCATGATAGTGGTAGTGTAGGGACAGACTAATGCTTTTATTCATACTCCGCATATGAAGACCGAACTCGACGTGGGGGCAATCATTGCCTGCATTCTGCTTCTGGAGATTGTCATTCTGTTTATGATTCATCGTATAAAGTTAGCCCATAGGTTTGGATTTGTATTAGTTCCCATCCCATGTACTTCTACAACCTTGTAATGAGGTGTTTGTACATCCAGTTGTTTTTGGCATTGTAATAAATCCCACTAACTTGGATTCCGGAGTCTGTGATTCTTCTGAATCATGGTTTCTTGTAAATTGTGATCCTGCTCAAATGAACTGTTTCTCCCTTTACGCTTCTCAGCAGGCAATAAAGGTCCGTCGGCCTCGAGTTCCACAGTAATTTGGTAGGGAGGAACTCGGCCCTTTCAGTTGGTAGCAGAGTGACGGTTGCCTCTGCATCAAGGGGAGAAGATAGGAATATTAGGGAAAGTTAGTCATAGTGTCCCAAAAAGCACAGAGGATGAAAGGTCAGAGGTTTGAAGGCGGAGGACGACGGATTTTGGCGGAGACCGACGGAGAGTGACAGTGCAGCAGGAACGGCAGTTCACAGTGGAGTGAGTGTAAATAGGGATGTGTGTGTTAGATTGCGGTGATGATTTGATTGTGTGATGTCTTGCGGAGTTGGGTTGAGAGTCGACAAAACCCACTGGGAGATAGAGAACGTATGTGAGAGAGCTTGAGAGAGTCGTGTGGGAAGCTAGTGCACAAGGGCGGACCACAGCAATTCGAGGGGCCAACGCAGGTCGTGGGTCACTGTGTGTGAATGATTTGAGCGAGTGGATCCTATCGGCTAGTTTTATGACTGTTCGGCCGTTCGTGGGCAGACGGTTGAGGTGACTGTCCGGTCGTTTCGCGGACAGACAGTTACCTGAGGTGAGGCAGACAATTACTTGTGAGACTGCCCGGTCGTTTCGTGGACAGACAGTTACTTGTTTCTATGAATGAGGTGCGTGAATGTGTAACGAAAGAGATTGTAAAGGAGGGTGAACTGCTGAGTTGAGCTGAGTGAGGAGGAAGAGTGACGTTGGAGTGTGCCGCGCTGCGATAGGTCGGTTGGTGTAAAGCCGCGCTGGGATTGGTGGACTGTCATCAGGAAGTAAAACGAAAACATCTTGGCAAGAGGACGGAGTTGGTTTAAACATGCGATGTTTTAGAGTTTTACATGACCTTTGTAGGGGAGATAGAGGAGTAGTAACTCGAGTGGATGAAGAGGCACCACCCGAGGACACACCAGCACATTATATGGCCACGAATGTAGGGCTTCATACCATAGTCTGGCTTCAAAATTGGCACAAGGTTACTGAAAAGGAGGGAGAGTTGGCTTTTCCACGTTATGGGTCATTCAGATTGGATGTATTGTACTAGTTGAGGACAAAGATGGCTTCATTGCGACCTCCACCTAGACCAACACAGTTTGGGCTTTAGATGCATGGATAAGAGCAGCACTTGCGAGGAAAAGGGACCGAAGTCAGGAAAGAGTGAAAAAGTCAATAAGGGCGTTTCAGGATGCACGATGGGATGCATTGGGGAAAAGATGGAGAGTAGAGACTATCGAGGGAGAAAGGCTATTCCCGATGTTAGTAAAAGTAGGTGATACCCAAAAGAGGAAGGAAGAAGAGGATGATAGTGACACCGATGACAGCTTGTTGGAAAGGATGTTAGCAGAGCGTCCGCCTCCGTATAATCCAATGTCGGAGGAGGGAAGACAAGCTCTTACAGAAGGGACAGGTGAATCGCAGACAAGTCCTAGTGCGAGAGTTGTGGGGAAGATTTCAACAGGAACGGAGGGAATACAGCAAATGAGAGACACAGAGATGAGTGGAGCTAATGCTGTTACACGGTTACCGGATGCCCTTACGGTGCCAGTCACCATAGGCCCCATAGTGTCAGTGTATGATCCAGGTCAAGCAGGAAACAAGAGTCAATCGCAGTTATTAGCAGCAGGAGACAGCATTAGTGCTGGAGGAAATGGTACAGTGAGTGGAACTGGTTCTTCGTTGCAACCTTTGCAACTCCATTGCCAGCTATTGCAGACTCTTCTAGAGGACATACTGAGTCTAGGGCAGTAAGATCAGTGTCGTTAGCAGGCTCATGTTCTGATTTGAGAATGTGGGAGGCCCCAGTTAGAGATCCCATGGGGATAATAGCAGAAGGAGGAATGGATCAAGGAATTTCGGGGAGTCAAGGTGTCTCACGCTCTGTAGTTGAAGGGAGTCACCGAGGAAACCAGAGCAGAGAAAGTGGAGAGCAAAGTAATACATCAAGTCAGGGAACAATTAAAGCTGCTATAAGGACCAAAGTGCTAGATGTGGTGAGGTTGAAGGCAGAAGCGGATGAAATCATAAGCGAAAATTTGCCTTTGGAAAGAATGGAACTGTATGAACAAGATGAGCTGTTGTTTGTGGCGAAGGACATGATTTGCAAGGCAAGGAAAGCTCACGAAAAATTGACAGAGTTATCACAGAGGTATGATGTGGATCTGTCCTAAACGAAAATGTTACAGGGAAGTCATAGGTTAAATTATAGTGATCAGGAATTGGAAGAGAAAAAGAGTTATAGGATTGAAAACACACATTCGAGAATTGACTGTAGGGATACGCGCATGGAGCATGCTTGAAAGTGGTCTAAGAAGAAAAGTGTCAAAAAGGGTATAGGTGATGTGTCAAAAAGGGTATAGGTGATATGCCGCCTCCGGGAGGAGGAACAGCAGGAGTAGAGGCTTACCCATTGCGAGAGGTACCGAGTGGAGGGTATGTGCATGTGCCTTGGAGCAGGGGTGATTTGGCAGCGTTCACAAATGCTTTTCCTCGGCGGAAGGAAAAACCTATTGAGTGGTACAAGCAAGTTGACCACTTTGTTAAAATTTCGAAGGTTTTGTGGATTGATTTGAATACGTTGTTTGACATTTTAGTACCCAGTGATTTGTGGTCAGCATGTAAAATTGCCGTTGAATGGCCAATGTCAGAACCAGAACGAGATCCTATTACTCATGGTCCTTCACCTTTGGTTATAAAAAAGTTCGAGCAGGTAATCACATGGTTACAGTCAAAGATTTCGCCACAAGATATTGATTGGGTTAAGATAGATCGGACTACCCAAGAGCCCAAAGAATCAGTCCATGCTTATTATGAGAGGCTCTTGCAAGCCTTTAAGCAGTACAGCGGGTTGGATACCTTAGATTCCAAAGACATGGGACAGTTCTTCTCCAAGTTTGTTTTAGGGTTAAGACCAGAGATTAGCTTCATGATCCAACAGCATCTGATCTGTTGGCAAAACAAGTCTGTGGATGAAATCCTACGATATGTCAGGTACTGTAGTGATGAAGTGGACTTAAAGCATAAGAAACTCAAGGATAAGTTAATGTTGGTCCAAATGAGAAACGCAGAAAGGATAGATCAGGCACAGCCGAGTGGAGAAACACTAGAACGAAGACAGGGGAACGGCCAGAGGGGGACCAAAACTCGTCAGATCAGGGAAGAGGGAAACCTGTCGACCCCAAGACAGGAGTGGATGTCGGTACTCTGAAAAAGACTACGGCATGTCATTATTGTCACAAAATCGGGCATTGGAAGCGCAAGTGCAGGTTAAATCCCGCTAACCAGGTTCAAGATGAGGAGATAGTACAGGTACCTGAGACCCAGATCGATACAATGGGGAAGCTTAGGACCACAAGTGCAAGTTCCCCAACCACCGAAGATTCCACAAGCTAGCAGAGCTTATCAGCAGATGCCACTCATTGAGACTTTTGATGAATTCGACCCAGACCTGTTACAATGACGGTGCCTGAGGGGGGAGGAAGAATGTACCTTCGGAGCAGTCTTGGAGGTAGACCAGAGAGGACCGTATGTAGAGGCAGATGTTGATGGTCACCCTATCACCTTTCTGATTGATACTGGTGCTACTAGTTCTACTGTAAGATCAGCAGTAGTCCCAAACCTACCCCTCTCGGGACAATCGATCCAAGTTGTAGGAGTTGTGAATAAGAGAATGACCAATCCATTGACAGATGAGATGCCTGTGAGAATAGGGACATTTCACGATCAACACCAATTTGTGGTGTGTGATTCGAGTCCAGTCTGTTTGTTGGGTCGTGACCTTTTGTGTAAATTGAATTTCACCATCTATTGCACGCCTAAAGGAGTGGAGTTGCAGACTAATGATGATGGCATTGCATTTAAACTGGCGAACCAGAATCTCTGCATAGAGATGTTCCCTGTGTTGACAGTTGAAGACTTACCACTTGATTTGAGAGATTCTGTCTCTTTTGAGGTATGGGATTTCACGGGGGAAGAGATAGGATTGATTAAAGGGGTTGAGCCTGTTAAGATTCAGGTCAAGCCAAATGCTGAGTTCCCAAGAACGCCCCAATACAATCTGACGCCGGAAACGGTGGCAGGAATCAAACCTGTAATTGAGTCCATGATTGAGCAGGGAATTGTGAAGGAAATAATGGGGAGCCCATGTAATTCCCCTATAATGGGACTGCAGAAACCGAGTGGGAAGTTCAGAATCATGCAAGACTTGCGAAAGGTCAACACAATTGTAGTTCTATGTTGTCCTGTGGTACCGAATCCATCAGTGATCCTGTTTCAGATACCGTGTGAAGCTGATTGGTTCACGGTGATTGACATGTGGCAGGCATTATTCTCGATACCTTTGCATGAGGAAAGCCAATTTTTATTCGCTTTCCGTCTGGAAGATCGTGTATTAACATGGTGTCGTATCCCACAAGGGTATACAGAAAGTCCATCGATTTTCAATCAGATCCTGAAGAAAAATCTTGAGGGTCTCGTACTGCCACAGAATTCAGTCCTCGTGCAGTATATTGATGACCTCTTGATTGCGTCTGAGACGGAAGATGCTTGCAGGATTGATACCATTGCACTGTTAAATCATTTAGCAGAGAATGGACACAAGGTGTCTCCAAGCAAATTACAGTACTGTTTGACTGAGGTTCAGTATTTGGGTCACCAAATTGAGAAAGGCAAGAGGAAGGTGTCACCAGACCGCATTGAGGCGATCATGAATATGACTGCGCCTACTACACAGAAGGAAGTCAGAATGTTTCTGGGAATAGTTGGGTACTGCTGTCAATGGATACCCAACTTTTCATTAAAGGCGAAGCCTTTGCAGAGATTGACACACAAGGACATAAGTGATCTGAGACCATGGGATAACAACTGTTTGGTTGCCTTCTTGGAGCTGAGAGAGAGCCTTTGCTGCGCTCCGGCTCTGGGAATGCCTGACTACAGCAAGTCGTTCTCACTGTTTTGCTGTGAGAGAGAAGGTTGTGCATTGTCAGTACTAACTCAGACTCATGGAGGTGTCCGTAGACCAGTTGCTTACTTCTCAGCTACCTTAGATCTGGTGGCTTCAGCGTTGCCCGGATGTCTCAAATCCGTTGCTGCAACAGATGTCAGCACTGAAAGATGTGAGAGCATAGTCATGGGTCATCCTTTAACTGTATATGTTCCACACTCAGTTGAGCTCGTGATGAGAACGAAAACGCAGTACCTAACGAATAACAGACTCACACGCTATGAGCAGGTCATACTTGTCTCAGAGAATGTGACTGAAAAGATGTTCTGTTTTAAACCCTGCAACTTTGATGCCTTTGCCAAATGTTGATGATGAAGATTGTGAGGACCATGACTGTCTCGATGTGACTGAACTTTGCACCAAATCGAGACCCGACATTGTCGATGAACCACTGTCTGAATCTGAAGAGATCTTCTTTGTCGACGGTTCATGCTTAAGAGACAATGTGGGCCGTTAGAGAGCAGCGTTTGCTGTATGCACCATTTCTGGAGTTGTGGAAGCTGCTTGTTTACAGGGAGTATACTCCGCACAAGTGGCTGAGATCATTGCTCTGACGCGTGCTTGTTTGGTTGCCGAGCAAATCCGAGTCACTATCTACCCCGATAGTCAGTTCGGTTTCGGTGTGGTTCATGACTTCGGACAGCTATGGTCACAGAGGGGATTTTTAACGTCATCAGGATCAGCGATCAGGAATGGGGAATATGTGAGGAAGTTGTTGGAAGCTTTGCAACGTGCAAAAGAACTTGCTGTGGTAAAATGTGCCGCCCACGGGAGGGGTGAGGACTTTGTCACGCTTGGGAATAGGTATGCAGACGAAGTTGCACGTTTCTGTGCTGAACAAGGGTGCATTTTCACAGGAGAGTATACTGGAGAGAGCCCAGAAAGAACCAAGCTCAGCATGATGTTAGCCATGGCAGACACTTGGGACGAGCTCAAGCGCCTGCAGGGAGAGGTATCAGGACAGGAAGAAGCTGGTTGAATTAAAGCAGGTTGTGAGAAAAGAGATGATGGCATTTGGGTTTCAGCCGATGGTCGAGCAGTGTTACCAGATGATTTACTGAGCCCTATGGCAAGACAGATTCATGGAGCAGTTCACATTGGAAGGGATGCCATGGTGCGAGTGTTCAGACAGACGTGGTTCAATCCACGGTTTCGTGCGTTTGCTGAAGCAGTATGTCACAGGTGTGTGACATGTCAACAGATGAATGCTGGAAAGAAGACTGTGGTTGCATTAAGTCACATTGGAAGGTCAGGTGGACCCTTTAATCGGATCCAGCTTGACTTCATAGAGATGCCCAGGTGCAATGGATTGAGGTACATCTTGGTTGTGGTGTGTGTTTTCTCACGCTGGGTGGAAGCTTATCCGACAAGGAGGTGTGATAGTCTCACAGTAGCAAAGTTATTGCTTAGGGAGCTCATACCACGTTTCGGTTTTTAAACTTCATTGGAATCGGATAGAGGAAAGCACTTCCATAGTGAGATCATGAGGATGCTTTGTGCCGCCTTACAAGTTGATCAGAGACTGCATTGTAGTTACAGGCCCGAGGCATCTGGAATTGGGGAGCAAGTCAATGGAACTCTCAAGATGAAAATGGCAAAAGTGTGTTCATCTACGTCTTTGAAATGGCCTGATGCGTTGCCCTTGGTGTTGAGGAGTATCCGTAGTATCCTCGACAGGAGGACTGGTCTCTCGCCTCATGAAATTCTGATGGGGAGGGCAATGCGCTTGCCAGCGGTGCCTTCTACAGCTTTGATAAACATCACAGATGATTTGATACTTGATTATTGCAAAGGACTGGCTGGCGTAGTCCGTTCTGTGTCTCACCAGGTAGAAGCTGCGACTGCCCGGACCTTGAAGGACCTGTGCCACCACTTGTGTCCGGGTGACTGGGTACTCGTTCGCAAGCATGTGAGGAAGAGTTGCCTTGATGCTCACTGGAAGGGTCCATATCAAGTGATCCTAGTGACAAATACAGCTGTGCAGAGGCTTGCCGAACTGGATTCACGCCTCCCACACCCGCAGAGTTTCAGAACCCTTGGAAGAAACAGCTCCTCTCCAAGAAGAAAATCCAGCTGTGGTTGTGAGGCCACAGGAGAGGACAAGCCAAGCTGTGAGGGTTGCTGACGAAGCTTGTTGCCCACTAGAGCAAGCTGAGAGGGGTCACGCTACACAAGGCCCAAGTATTGACTCTGAGGAAGACGGTAACATTGCGAGCGATATAGAGTCAGACTCAGCTGAAAGAACTGGTGCGCAAGGTGGTCGGGTGCAGACACGAAGGGCAGAGTTTGCAGAGGAAATGTGGCCTGGGAGACAAAGGAGATTAAATCTGAGATTGGCACCTGAAAGAGATCTTGCGCTTGTGTCTGAGACATCTGACTCGGAGCTAAGTGACGCAGAACAAGCACAGGGGAATCTCAGGAGATCAAGGAGGGCGAGGGTGCCTTGTCTGAGATACGCCGCTCCAGAGTGGACTTACCTAGCTACCGATGCCAGGAGTAGTGGGGACCGGGAGGCTTAGGTCTTCACGAGTGGTCAGCAGGACCCCTGAACTGAAATTTGATATCAAGCTGATAGTTCCTGGACTGGAAATAGAGGGGGTGTTGACAGTGCCAAGACCTCCAATATTGAGCAAGGTGTGAGTTTTGATTCTGCAAGACTTGTCTTTTCCAACTTTTGGATTTCAGCCACCAGGTCAGGAAGTTGCAGCTGTTCGTCTTGAGATTTTGCAGCGTGTCATAGTCGAAATTGGTTCTGAGCTCATAGGAGACTGTTGAATGTACTGTGAACTGTAAATCATTGCTTAACGAAGATAACCTAGGCCCGAGTAGAAGAAGAATACATTTAGGGAACTTTCCGTAGAAGAAGAAAGAGGGCTAAGGAAGTCTTTTGAACTGTGTAAATAAAAGAGCGAACTGTGAATCTATTTCCAAAACTTCAAGGAATTGCATTGAACTGAATAGCAGCAATAAGAGTTGGAGAAAGAGGCTCTGTGCAAATCCTCTTGCTGGGCTAAACCAACAATAAAATGGAGTCTGGAAATTCGAATCGTAGGTCTAAGTGTGTGACAGGTACACTCATAGTAGGAGTAATAATAGTAATAGCGGTAGTTATTATTGTTTCTGTAAAAATTTCACACAATGCTGAAGTTGAGGGGTGGAATTGAAGGGGACAGCCACACTTGTTACTTCTAGCACAAAAGAGGGTATCGTAGGAGCTGAAAAGGCTATGCTAGATCAGACTAGTCATATGTTACATGTAGATCTGTCTAAAGGTGATTATATGCTTAATGCTTACGCGAAGCTGCTTTATGAGTATGTAAATACGATGGATGTGAGAGATTATTATGTGTGTATGTAATTGCCTGCGTCTGTGGAGGAAGGCATATGTTATCATCATCTTCCTTTGACGTATGGTATTACCTGTAGTTTGTTGCTTAGTATGTTTTACGGTAAGGGTCACTATGAATATTATTTTTCCAATTACGATGTAGTGCTTTCAGAGGTTCCAGCTTATAAGCACCTGAATAAGTATCATTATTACAAACAAGAAGATAGAGTGGGAAAGTATTTCACACCTACCGTTACCTTAGATACAAATGCAAAAACAACAATTGATGAACAGAATGCAGAGCAATGTCGTACATTCACTCCAGTACAGAGATCTGGGCCTAAATCCATCGTTTTTTTTGCTCACCATGCCATTCCAGTTTGGACCCAGCCATATGCAAATCAGTCTTGACCCTGCGCCCAATGGGAACAGTCCAGCCCGAACTGCCAGGCCAGGTCCTCCCTGGACTGGAAACAAGCATCCTAGGACCGGTTTCGGGCTTTCAGCCCTCATCAGCCAGGTTAGCTTGACTCCAGTGGCATGGAGAGCACGGGACCCACGTCTGGGCATACCCGTCCCACTCGGGTGACAATTGCAAAAACAACAATTGATGGACAGAATGCAGAACAATGACGTACATTCACCCCAGTACAGAGATCTGGGCCTAAATCCATAGTTTTTTTGCTCACCATGCCATTCCAGTTTGAACCCAGCCATATGCAAATCAGTCTTGACCCTGCGCCCAATGGGAACAATCCAGCCCGAACTGCCAGGCCAGGTCCTCCCTGGACTGGAAACAAGCATCCTAGGACCGGTTTCGGGCTTTCAGCCCTCATCAGCCAGGTTAGCTTGACTCCAGTGGCATGGAGAGCACGGGACCCACGTCTTGGCATACCCGTCCCACTCGGGGTGACAATTGCAAAAACAACAATTGATGGACAGAATGCAGAACAATGTCGAACATTCACCCCAGTACAGAGATCTGGGTCTAAATCCATCGTTTTTTTGCTCACCATGCCATTCCAGTTTGGACCCAGCCATATGCAAATCAGTCTTGACCCTGCGCCCAATGGGAACAGTCCAGCCCGAACTGCCAGGCCAGGTCCTCCCTGGACTGGAAACAAGCATCCTAGGACCGGTTTCGGGCTTTCAGCCCTCATCAGCCAGGTTAGCTTGACTCCAGTGGCATGGAGAGAACGGGACCCACGTCTGGGCATACCCGTCCCACTCGGGGTATGCCCAGACGTGGGTCCCTTGCTCACTTTGCCACTGGATTCAAGATAGCCTGGCTGATGAGGGCTGTGAGCCCGAAACCGGTCCCAGGATGCTTGTTTCCGGTACAGGGAAGACATGGCTTGGCAGTTCGGGCTGGACTGTTCCCATGAGGCACAGGGTCAGACTGATTTGCATATGGCCATGTCTGAACTGGGGTGGCGGAGTGAGCTAAAGAATGATGATGGATTAAAAACCCAGATCAGTTGACTGGGGGTGAGTGCTTGCAATGTTCAGCACTCCGTCCATCATCCCCTTTGGTTTTGCATTGTTACCTTAGATACAGCTGTTAACTAATATAGAGAAGAAATTTGTAGATCAAGTAGAAGATAGACATAGACAGTCATCAGTGAAAACTAATAGGAGAGAAGGAAAAACTGCATGGACCAAGGAGGAATTAGCTCACAAGGCGAGAGGGAGTTCTGGTCCAATAGCTTTAGATTTCGAACAAAGAGGGAAGCTTTGCATTAGACAGGTACAGACATATCATGATAACATCTATGTGGGACAGAGTGTATCTGATCACATTTCCACGATTGAAGCAACGGCGAAGAAATTCTTGCAGGAGATGGGGCAAGTGGTACCAAATGTGTATTTCATGTGTGGGAAAAATGCCTATGTGCGATTGCCGTTGAATTGGTATGGTACATGTTATGTAGCCGTGGTGTTTCCTAAGATATATCATGTTGAGGATCTAGGACCCTTGGGAGGTGGAGTGCATCATAGAGAGAAAAGGGGTGCAAGTGCAGGGAGATAATTGGAGATGTATTTGGAGCAATGATACCAAGTCTAGGAGTGGTTCTCAATGATGTCAAAATTAGAAGGTTGTCAACAATTGTGGATAAGTTGTCAGCAAATACAGCTCAGTCTTTGTTACTTGTAGATGGAGAGATGGTGTCGATAAGAGCTATGGTGATGCAGAACCGTCTTGCTTTAGATGTTTTACTAGCAAAAGAAGGTGGAGTCTGTAAAATGTTGAGGGTCCAACAGTGCTGTACTTATATACCTGACCACAGTAAAGATCTGAAGAAGTATATAAGTAACATCACTGAGATTCATAGTGAGATACATGATTTGGCTACTGAAGGTGTTTCGGATAAGGTTGGGAAGGGTTTCCAAAAAGTAGGAAGTTGGTTTGCAAACCTTGGAAAGGGAATACTTGGTTATATCTTGAAGCCCATTATCATAGTTGTGGTTTGTGTGATCATGTTGTTGGGAGCTATGAAGGCCTATAAATGGCATAAAGCAGGACAAGTTGAGAGATCTCTTAGGGAGCGAGAGAGGAAAATGGAGAGACTGCAGGACAGTCACTATGAGAATGTCAAGAGCTTAGAGAAGTTCCGACAGGGAAGACAGTCTACGACTTCTGTTTAGGTCGGTTCTTTCTCCAGGGAGTTGTCATTTGTTATGATGACACTTGTCATCAGCTGGGGGGACTGATGGAGCGCGATGGTGTTTTGTAATTTGTTGGGGTGCATCACAACCATGGATAGCCCATACCCGCATATATTCTCATGTTGTATTAATATTTGACCATTAGAAGGCGTTCAGTAATAACACGTGAAAGTGTAAATGGTGGGAAAAGTGTTGTGCCATGTAAAGAGACAACGTAGCATTTATGTGAGGATATTGTAATTCATAGTATTTGATGTCGTTTGCCTAACGAAATTGCTTATATGTGATGTGTATAATTTAAATGTGCACCATATTAAAATTGCACATAGATGTGACTTAATTGCATTTAATGTGTAGACTTCTGTAAGTTGCTCGCAGTTAACGATGAATTTGATGTGCTTCTGTAATGTAATGAGATGTAAAGGCCCAAATGAAAAGTTCACTTACGTGTATTGGAGAGGCCTATGTGTTTCACTCTTATGTTGGCCGACTTCTGTAGGCCTGAAATGTATCTTCCCTGGGGGCTCAATAGTGAGGGTTTTTGTAAAATTTCATGTGCATGTTGAATCTGTTCTGTTCTCACGTTTCTGTTGCAGGTGGAAAAAGTTGTCTTTGTTAGTTAGAATAACGCCTTTTGTCTAGGGAAGTTAGGCTCGGGAGGATGCGTTACATTTTGGTGAAGAAAGCTGATAATTGGGAGCCGGTGTTCTTTCTCATTGAGGGAGGCCTGTGAATCAAGGTCATCGAGCCAGGAGCCGGGAGCACCGACATGGCGTGGAAAATCACCTATGGGAAGTGTCCAGTGAAATGAGGTGATCTGTGGGCGTGTTTTATGTTTTTGTGTTTTGTGTTAGGGATAGTGTCCCGGGGTGGAGTCAGGAGAAGGGGTGAGAAGATCGATGAAGAGAGAAGGAGCATCTTAGAACGAGCTCTGTAGCTTGTGCTACTTGACCCATGCAACGTGAGTGTACTTCTTAGGAAGTCTTCAAGCGCTGACACTTTTATCATGATCTTGCCTGGGAAAGTAGGGATGTCACGATAGTGGTAGTGTAGGGACAGACTAATGCTTTTATTCATACTCCTCAGATGAAGACCGAACTCGACGTGGGGGCAATCCTTGCCAGCGTTCTGCTTCTGGAGATTGTCATTCTGTTTATGATTCATCGTATAAAGTTAGCCCGTAGGTTTGGATTTGTATTAGTTCCCATGTACTTCTACAACCTTGTAATGAGGTGTTTGTACATCCAGTTCTTTTTGGCATTGTAATAAATCCCACTAACTTGGATTCCGGAGTCTGTGATTCTTCTGAGTTATGGTTTCTTGTAAATTGTGATCCTGCTCAAATGAATTGTTTCTCCCCTTTACCCTTCTCAGCAGGCAATAAAGGTCCATCGGCCGCGAGTTCCACAGTAATTTGGTAGGGAGGGACTCGGTCCTTTCAGACCTAATACTTCTTCCTGCAACCGATGTCTCCCATGTGTCACACACTGCCATTCTTCCCAGGGGGATCTCCGCCTACTCGCTGATCACTGTTCACTTCGGGATGCCCGATAAAACCAGATACCCCATTTGGTGATTCAGCGCCTGGTTGTTGGTGGACACCCATTGCTATAACTATTTACAAATCGAGGTACTGACATACCTTGAGAATAACCAAGGTATGGTCCCATCAGCCGGCACACTGTGGATGGCTGGGAAGGCAACCATAAGGAGCATGGCGCAATGATATTGTATGAACTTCGAGAAAAACTGCGTCTTAATGAAAGATCTTGAGAATCAGATACTGTCACTGGAGCAGCAGGTCATTGCCAAACAAACAGAGGCCCAACAGCTGCTCCTTGATAGAGCACCGCTTAGGCAGGTGTCCCTCAAGGAGGCCCACCAATGCTTGAGGGATTCCAAACAATGCATCGATGAGCACGGGGACAAAAGCAGCATGCTGTTATATTGGCTGGCAACCAGGGACATAGCGGCCAGAGCCATTCCTGAAATTCTCGACTCCTCGGGTATCCTCAGAATCACCTGAGTCGAAATCGCAGTGGCTTTCGCCGATTATTATACCTGACTCTATGCACCACAGCCGAGGTCCTGATCAGAAAAGGCTAACCTGTTCATTTTTGATGTTCCTCTCCCGAGGCTTCCACCCTTCCTGGCACAAGAGCTTGAGAGTCCCTTCACACTGGAGGAGCTTCAATAGGCTCTTTCTGACATGAAAAGTAGAAAAACACCCATATAGTATGGACTCCACCTTGAGTACTGCTGAAATTCCATGAGAGCTTGAACCCCTACTTATTAGACCCCTTTACAGAGGCGTTCTCCAAGGCACATTTCTGCCTGAATTGGATATGGCCACCATAGTGGTGCTGTCTAAGAAAGGCAAGCTGCTGTCATACTGCGATTAACCGATTTCTTTTATCAGCAAAAAACTCAAGATCTATGCCAAAATTTTAACCAAATGCCTTCAACAGACCCTACTTATCTTAGTACATCTGTATCAATGTGACTTCATGCCTGACTGTAGTACTCGCCACTGCATTCGCAAGGTGTAAGTGGCACTTGAACATCTCAACTCCATCCAAGACCCATGTGCCATGTTACTGATTAATTTTGAGCAGGCATTCAATTCTATGGACTGTTTCTTTTTGGTCTTGGAACGCGTGGGATTTGGTCCGAGATTTCGGGCCTACATAAAGCTGTTATACACTACACCCACTGCGTAGGTTCAGCCTAATGGGGTGATGTCTGACCCCTTTCCCGTTGGCAAAGACATGAGGAGGGCTGCCCCTTTCTCCGCTCCTCTTTGCCTTTGCCATTGAACTGCTAGCGAGGCTTATCCGCTGCAACGCCCAAATTCAGGGGTGGAGATGTGGAGGGCAGACTGATGAGAGAATTGCACTCTACGCGGATGAAATCCTCCTCTTTTTTGCCGACCCACATTGCATGTGCCCCCATGTCCTGGAATTCCTGAGTCTCTATAGACAAGCTTCTGGGCTATGGGTGAAATGGAACAAGTCACTTCCAGTCCTGCTACTGGGTGATCTCAGAATGGTTTCTGGCAAACCCAGGTTCCTGTGTGGCAGCTGAGCTTTCCTTATCTGGAAGTTGTCATCTCACGTGACCCAGACTTAGCCTGGAGGCTTAACCTACTGCCCCCGGTTGCAAGATTTAAGCACGATTTCCAGAAATGGAACTGACTCCTGCTCCACCTGCTAGGAAGAATAGTCCTATTTAAAATGAAGATACTGCCCACTTTCTATTTTCCATATGAGATACCTGCCCATTGGTTCAGGATGCTTAATGCGCAAATTTAATGGTGGTTCATGACTGTTGAGCTCTCCCATTTGGGCCTGGAAAATATTATGGAGCTCCTCTACGGAGGCCAGCTCCGCCGAGGCCTCCAGATGGTGACAGTGGTGGTGTTTAAGATCTGGCACTCTGCGTTGCGCTTCCTTGATTGGGATGGGAAACTGACTCCCTGTACCCTGCTGTGGACAGGCAGATGGCTCCATCAATTAGCTCAGTTGGATTGCTTTGCGGCCTGGTACAAAATTGGGTATGCAGACAGAATATCGAGTTGGAAATGTCGACTTACACAAATATCGAGTTGGAAATATTGTGACACAGAAATATCGACAGCAAGAATATCGTGGTCAAGAATATCGACTTTAAGGTAGGAAATATTGTTTTTTTAAATATCGAAGTCATTAATATCGTTTGCAAAAATATAGTTTAAAATATTGATTTTTTAATTTGTGTTATGTATTTTAGTATGTATTTTAAATGTATGTGATCTATTTTTTTGTATAAGTGTTGTTTTTGTTTTTTAATATATGTGTTACATTTTTAGTAGTTATCAATTTTATTTTAATAAAATTTTGCGTTTTTTAGTTCCGTAGCGGGTTGTGGGTTTATAGGGGAATAGGGGGGGGAAGTAATTTAATTATAATAAATTAATGATTATTTTTTATTTAGGGGTCGATTCCGATCCCGGTCGGAGGCGCACCTAACACCATTCGCCCGGGAAAAAAACCAGGCGAATGCGTGTTTCCCGACCGATTCGCACATACGTCCGAACGAGCAAGTACGATGCGCATAACTGCCCAAATCCCGACCCAGTCGCACTCACCCAATCCAGCTCCTGTTCTCCGACCGAGGCGGATCCGGAAACGCAGAATCGAGTCGCACGGAAGCCGAAATGCAGCCCCGTCCGGCCGTACTAGTACGATGCGCCTTCCGTACGCGCCGAACCCGTCGCTACGCACGGCATGTCAAAGCATCCGGGAGAGGCGCACATAAGCTCCGATTCGCGCCACAAGACGATCCACGGCTACGAGACGAACACGCCAGCGACAAGGACGAGGCGAAGCAACGAGAAAGACGAACGAGACGAACCAACAATGAATCCCATCGCGCCGATCCTACCAATACTCTACATCTATTACCGGAACTGGTACGGACGCGTACGGCGCAGAAGGTAAGTCAGACACCCACCACACAAACAAACCACACGTACCCGACATATAACACACACACATAGGGATGCAGAAATTACTTACACCAGCAACAGCAGCACCATAGGGGCGGGATGGCTATCACCAATGCCACATACACACATAGGGGCCTGGATGCCAACCACTAACACCACCCCTACCCATGGGGGGTCCGATGCCTACCACTACTACCACCCCTACCCATGGGGGGCTGGATGCCTGTCACTACTTCCACCCCTACCCAGGGGTGCTAGATGCCTACCACTACTACCACCCCTACCCATGGGGGGCTGGATGCCTGTCACTACTTCCACCCCTACCCAGGGGTGCTAGATGTCTACCACTACTACCACCCCTACCCAGGGGTGCTAGATGCCTACCACTACTACCACCCCTACTCAGGGGGCTGGATGCCTGTCACTACTACCACCCCTACCCAGGGGTGCTAGATGCCTACCACTACTACCACCCCTACCCAGGGGGTGCCAGATGCCTGTCACTACTACCACCCCTACCCAGGGGTGCTAGATGCCTACCACTACTACCACCCCTACCCAGGGGTGCTAGATGCCTACCACTACTACCACCCCTACTCAGGGGGCTGGATGCCTACCACTACCACCACCCCTACCCATGGGGGCTGGATGCCTGTCACTACTACCACCCCTACCCAGGGGGTGCTAGATGTCTACCACTACTACCACCCCTACCCAGGGGGTGCTAGATGCCTACCACTACCACCACCCCTACCCATGGGGGGCTGGATGCAAACCACTACTACCACCCCCACTCAGGGGTGCTAGATGCCTACCACTACCACCACCCCTACCCAGGGGTGCTAGATGCCTGTCACTACTACCACCCCTACCCAGGGGTGCTAGATGCCTACCACTACTACCACCCCTACCCAGGGGGTGCTAGATGCCTACCACTACCACCACCCCTACCCAGGGGTGCTAGATGCCTGTCACTACTACCACACTTACCCATGGGGGCTGGATGCCTGTCACTACTACCACCCCTACCCATGGGGGGCTGGATGCCTGTCACTACTACCACCCCTACCCAGGGGTGCTAGATGCCTACCACTACCACCACCCCCACTCAGGGGTGCTAGATGCCTACCACTACCACCACCCCTACCCAGGGGTGCTAGATGCCTGTCACTACTACCACCCCTACTCAGGGGGGCTGGATGCCTACCACTACCACCACCCCTACTCAGGGGGCTGGATGCCTACCACTACCACCACCCCTACCCATGGGGGCTGGATGCCTGTCACTACTACCACCCCTACCCAGGGGGTGCTAGATGCCTACCACTACTACCACCCCTATCCAGGGGTGCTAGATGCCTACCACTACTACCACCCCTACTCAGGGGGCTGGATGCCTGTCACTACTACCACCCCTACCCAGGGGTGCTAGATGCCTACCACTACTACCACCCCTACCCAGGGGTGCTAGATGCCTGTCACTACTACCACCCCTATCCATGGGGGCTGGATGCCTGTCACTACTACCACCCCTACCCAGGGGGTGCTAGATGCCTACCACTACCACCACCCCCACTCAGGGGTGCTAGATGCCTACCACTACCACCACCCCTACCCAGGGGTGCTAGATGCCTGTCACTACTACCACCCCTACTCAGGGGGAGCTGGATGCCTACCACTACCACCACCCCTACTCAGGGGGGGCTGGATGCCTACCACTACCACCACCCCTACCCATGGGGGCTGGATGCCTGTCACTACTACCACCCCTACCCAGGGGGTGCTAGATGCCTACCACTACTACCACCCCTACCCAGGGGGGGCTGGATGCCTGTCACTACTACCACCCCTACCCAGGGGGTGCTAGATGCCTACCACTACTACCACCCCTACCCAGGGGGTGCTAGATGCCTACCACTACTACCACCCCTACCCAGGGGGTGCTAGATGCCTACCACTACTACCACCCCTACTCAGGGGGTGCTAGATGCCTACCACTACCACCACCCTTACCCAGGGGGTGCTAGATGCCTGTCACTACTACCACCCCTACCCATGGGGGGCTGGATGCCTGTCACTACTACCACCCCTACCAAGTGGGTGCTAGATGCCTACCACTACCACCACCCCCACTCAGGGGGTGCTAGATGCCTACCACTACCACCACCCCTACCCAGGGGGTGCTAGATGCCTGTCACTACTACCACCCCTACCCAGGGGGTGCTAGATGCCTACCACTACTACCACCCCTACCCAGGGGGTGCTAGATGCCTACCACTACCACCACCCCTACCCAGGGGGTGCTAGATGCCTGTCACTACTACCACACCTACCCATGGGGGGCTGGATGCCTGTCACTACTACCACCCCTACCCATGGGGGGCTGGATGCCTGTCACTACTACCACCCCTACCCAGGGGGTGCTAGATGCCTACCACTACCACCACCCCCACTCAGGGGGTGCTAGATGCCTACCACTACCACCACCCCTACCCAGGGGTGCTAGATGCCTGTCACTACCACCCCTACTCAGGGGGCTGGATGCCTACCACTACCACCACCCCTACTCAGGGGGCTGGATGCTCTACCACTACCACCACCCCTACCCATGGGGGGCTGGATGCCTGTCACTACTACCACCCCTACCCAGGGGTGCTAGATGCCTACCACTACTACCACCCCTATCCAGGGGTGCTAGATGCCTACCACTACTACCACCCCTACTCAGGGGGGCTGGATGCCTGTCACTACTACCACCCCTACCCAGGGGGTGCTAGATGCCTACCACTACTACCACCCCTACCCAGGGGTGCTAGATGCCTGTCACTACTACCACCCCTACCCATGGGGGCTGGATGCCTGTCACTACTACCACCCCTACCCAGGGGGTGCTAGATGCCTACCACTACCACCACCCCCACTCAGGGGGTGCTAGATGCCTACCACTACCACCACCCCTACCCAGGGGGTGCTAGATGCCTGTCACTACTACCACCCCTACTCAGGGGGAGCTGGATGCCTACCACTACCACCACCCCTACTCAGGCGGGGCTGGATGCCTACCACTACCACCACCCCTACCCATGGGGGCTGGATGCCTGTCACTACTACCACCCCTACCCAGGGGGTGCTAGATGCCTACCACTACTACCACCCCTACCCAGGGGGTGCTAGATACCTACCACTACTACCACCCCTACTCAGGGTGCCTGGATGCCTGTCACTACTACCACCCCTACCCAAGGGGTGCTAGATGCCTACCACTACTACCACCCCTACCCAGGGGGTGCTAGATGCCTACCACTACTACCACCCCTACCCAGGGGGTGCTAGATGCCTACCACTACTACCACCCCTACTCAGGGGTGCTAGATGCCTACCACTACCACCACCCTTACCCAGGGGTGCTAGATGCCTGTCACTACTACCAACCCTACCCATGGGGGGCTGGATGCCTGTCACTACTACCACCCCTACCAAGTGGGTGCTAGATGCCTACCACTACCACCACCCCCACTCAGGGGTGCTAGATGCCTACCACTACCACCACCCCTACCCAGGGGGTGCTAGATGCCTGTCACTACTACCACCCCTACTCAGGGGGCTGGATGCCTACCACTACCTCCACCCCTACTCAGGGGGGGCTGGAAGCCTACCACTACCACCACCCCTACCCATGGGGGGCTGGATGCCTGTCACTACTACCACCCCTACCCAGGGGGTGCTAGATGCCTACCACTACTACCACCCTTACCCAGGGGGTGCTAGATGCCTACCACTACTACCACCCCTACTCAGGGGGCTGGATGCCTGTCACTGCTACCACCCCTACCCAGGGGTGCTAGATGCCTACCACTACTACCACCCCTACCCAGGGGGTGCTAGATGCCTGTCACTACTACCACCCCTACCCATGGGGGGCTGGATGCCTGTCACTACTACCACCCCTACCCAGGGGTGCTAGATGCCTACCACATCCACCACCCCCACTCAGGGGTGCTAGATGCCTACCACTACCACCACCCCTACCCAGGGGTGCTAAATGCCTGTCACTACTACCACCCCTACTCAGGGGAGCTGGATGCCTACCACTACCACCACCCCTACTCGGGGGCTGGATGCCTACCACTACCACCACCCCTACCCATGGGGGCTGGATGCCTTTCACTACTACCACCCCTACCCAGGGGGTGCTAGATGCCTACCACTACTACCACCCCTACCCAGGGGTGCTAGATGCCTACCACTACTACCACCCCTACTCAGGGGGGGCTGGATGCCTGTCACTACTACCACCCCTACCCAGGGGGTGCTAGATGCCTACCACTACTACCACCCCCACTCAGGGGGTGCTACATGCCTGTCACTACTACCACCCCTACTCAGGGGGGCTGGATGCCTGTCACTACTACCACCCCCACTCAGGGGGTGCTAGATGCCTACCACTACCCCCACCCCTACCCAGGGGTGCTAGATGCCTACCACTACTACCACCCCTACCCATGGGGGCTGGATGCCTGTCACTACTACCACCCCTACCCAGGGGGTGCTAGATGCCTACCACTACTACCACCCCTACTCAGGGGGGCTGGATGCTCTACCACTACCACCACCCCTACCCATGGGGGCTGGATGCCTACCACTACTACCACCCCCACTCAGGGGTGCTAGATGCCTACCACTACCACCACCCCTACCCAGGGGGTGCTAGATGCCTACCACTACTACCACCCCTACCCAGGGGTTGCTAGATGCCTACCACTACTACCACCCCTACTCAGGGGGGGCTGGATGCCTGTCACTACTACCACCCCTACCCAGGGGGTGCTAGATGCCTACCACTACTACCACCCCTACCCAGGGGTTGCTAGATGCCTACCACTACTACCACCCCTACTCAGGGGGGGCTGGATGCCTGTCACTACTACCACCCCTACCCATGGGGTGCTAGATGCCTACCACTACCACCACCCCCACTCAGGGGGTGCTAGATGCCTACCATTACCACCACCCCTACCCAGGGGGTGCTAGATGCCTGTCACTACTACCACCCCTCCTCAGGGGGAGCTGGATGCCTACCACTACCACCACCCCTACTCAGGGGGGGCTGGATGCCTACCACTACCACCACCCCTACCCATGGGGGGCTGGATGCCTGTCACTACTACCACCCCTACCCAGGGGGTGCTAGATGCCTACCACTACTACCACCCCTACCCAGGGGGTGCTAGATGCCTGTCACTACTACCACCCCTACCCAGGGGTGCTAGATGCCTGTCACTACTACCACCCCTACCCAGGGGTGCTAGATGCCTACCACTACTACCACCCCTACTCAGGGGTGCTAGATGCCTACCACTACCACCACCCCTACCCAGGGGTGCTAGATGCCTGTCACTACTACCACCCCTACCCATGGGGGCTGGATGCCTGTCACTACTACCACCCCTACCGAGGGGTGCTAGATGCCTACCACTACCACCACCCCCACTCAGGGGTACTAGATGCTTACCACTACCACCACCCCTACCCAGGGGGTGCTAGATGCCTGTCACTACTACCACCCCTACTCAGGGGGGCTGGATGCCTACCACTACCTCCACCCCTACTCAGGGGGGGCTGGATGCCTACCACTACCACCACCCCTACCCATGGGGGGCTGGATGCCTGTCACTACTACCAATCCTACCCAGGGGGTGCTAGATGCCTACCACTACTACCACCCCTACCCAGGGGGTGCTAGATGCCTACCACTACTACCACCCCTACTCAGGGGGGGGCTGGATGCCTGTCACTGCTATCACCCCTACCCATGGGGTGCTAGATGCCTTCCACTACTACCACCCCTAACCAGGGGGTGCTAGATGCCTGTCACTACTACCACCCCTACCCATGGGGGGATAGATGCCTGTCACTACTACCACCCCTACCCATGGGGGGCTGGATGCCTGTCACTACCACCACCCCCACTCAGGGGGTGCTAGATCCCTACCACTACTACCACCCCTACTCAGGGGGCTGGATGCCTGTCACTACTACCACCCCTACCCAGGGGTGCTAGATGCCTACCACTACTACCACCCCCACTCAGGGGTGCTAGATGCCTGTCACTACTACCACCCCTACTCAGGGGGGCTGGATGCCTCACCACTACTACCACCCCCACTCAGGGGTGCTAGATGCCTACCACTACCCCCACCCCTACCCAGGGGGTGCTAGATGCCTACCACTACTACCACCCCTACCCAGGGGTGCTAGATGCCTACCACTACTACCACCCTTACCCAGGGGGTGCTAGATGCCTACCACTACTACCACCCCTACTCAGGGGGGGCTGGATGCCTGTCACTGCTACCACCCCTACCCAGGGGGTGCTAGATGCCTACCACTACTACCACCCCTACCCAGGGGGTGCTAGATGCCTGTCACTACTACCACCCCTACCCATGGGGGGCTGGATGCCTGTCACTACTACCACCCCTACCCAGGGGGTGCTAGATGCCTACCACATCCACCACCCCCACTCAGGGGGTGCTAGATGCCTACCACTACCACCACCCCTACCCAGGGGGTGCTAAATGCCTGTCACTACTACCACCCCTACTCAGGGGGAGCTGGATGCCTACCACTACCACCACCCCTACTCGGGGGGCTGGATGCCTACCACTACCACCACCCCTACCCATGGGGGGCTGGATGCCTGTCACTACTACCACCCCTACCCAGGGGGTGCTAGATGCCTACCACTACTACCACCCCTACCCAGGGGGTGCTAGATGCCTACCACTACTACCACCCCTACTCAGGGGGGGCTGGATGCCTGTCACTACTACCACCCCTACCCAGGGGTGCTAGATGCCTACCACTACTACCACCCCCACTCAGGGGTGCTACATGCCTGTCACTACTACCACCCCTACTCAGGGGGCTGGATGCCTGTCACTACTACCACCCCCACTCAGGGGTGCTAGATGCCTACCACTACCCCCACCCCTACCCAGGGGTGCTAGATGCCTACCACTACTACCACCCCTACCCATGGGGGCTGGATGCCTGTCACTACTACCACCCCTACCCAGGGGTGCTAGATGCCTACCACTACTACCACCCCTACTCAGGGGGCTGGATGCCTCACCACTACCACCACCCCTACCCATGGGGGCTGGATGCCTACCACTACTACCACCCCCACTCAGGGGTGCTAGATGCCTACCACTACCACCACCCCTACCCAGGGGTGCTAGATGCCTACCACTACTACCACCCCTACCCAGGGGTTGCTAGATGCCTACCACTACTACCACCCCTACTCAGGGGGCTGGATGCCTGTCACTACTACCACCCCTACCCAGGGGTGCTAGATACCTACCACTACTACCACCCCTACCCAGGGGTTGCTAGATGCCTACCACTACTACCACCCCTACTCAGGGGGCTGGATGCCTGTCACTACTACCACCCCTACCCATGGGGTGCTAGATGCCTACCACTACCACCACCCCCACTCAGGGGGTGCTAGATGCCTACCACTACCACCACCCCTACCCAGGGGTGCTAGATGCCTGTCACTACTACCACCCCTCCTCAGGGGAGCTGGATGCCTACCACTACCACCACCCCTACTCAGGGGGCTGGATGCCTACCACTACCACCACCCCTACCCATGGGGGCTGGATGCCTGTCACTACTACCACCCCTACCCAGGGGTGCTAGATGCCTACCACTACTACCACCCCTACCCAGGGGGTGCTAGATGCCTGTCACTACTACCACCCCTACCCAGGGGATGCTAGATGCCTGTCACTACGACCATCCCTACCCAAGGGGTGCTAGATGCCTACCACTACTACCACCCCTACTCAGGGGTGCTAGATGCCTACCACTACCACCACCCCTACCCAGGGGTGCTAGATGCCTGTCACTACTACCACCCCTACCCATGGGGGCTGGATGCCTGTCACTACTACCACCCCTACCGAGGGGGTGCTAGATGCCTACCACTACCACCACCCCCACTCAGGGGTACTAGATGCTTACCACTACCACCACCCCTACCCAGGGGTGCTAGATGCCTGTCACTACTACCACCCCTACTCAGGGGGCTGGATGCCTCACCACTACCTCCACCCCTACTCAGGGGGGCTGGATGCCTACCACTACCACCACCCCTACCCATGGGGGCTGGATGCCTGTCACTACTACCAATCCTACCCAGGGGTGCTAGATGCCTACCACTACTACCACCCCTACCCAGGGGTGCTAGATGCCTACCACTACTACCACCCCTACTCAGGTGGGGGCTGGATGCCTGTCACTGCTATCACCCCTACCCATGGGGTGCTAGATGCCTTCCACTACTACCACCCCTAACCAGGGGGTGCTAGATGCCTGTCACTACTACCACCCCTACCCACGGGGGGATAGATGCCTGTCACTACTACCACCCCTACCCATGGGGGGCTGGATGCCTGTCACTACCACCACCCCCACTCAGGGGGTGCTAGATCCCTACCACTACTACCACCCCTACTCAGGGGGCTGGATGCCTGTCACTACTACCACCCCTACCCAGGGGTGCTAGATGCCTACCACTACTACCACCCCCACTCAGGGGGTGCTAGATGCCTGTCACTACTACCACCCCTACTCAGGGGGGGCTGGATGCCTACCACTACTACCACCCCCACTCAGGGGGTGCTAGATGCCTACCACTACCCCCACCCCTACCCAGGGGGTGCTAGATGCCTACCACTACTACCACCCCTACCCATGGGGGGCTGGATGCCTGTCGCTACTACCACCCCTACCCAGGGGGTGCTAGATGCCTACCACTACTACCACCCCTACTCAGGGGGGGCTGGATGCCTACCACTACCACCACCCCTACCCATGGGGGGCTGGATGCCTACCACTACTACCACCCCCACTCAGGCGGTGCTAGATGCCTACCACTACTACCACCCCTACCCAGGGGGTGCTAGATGCCTACCACTACTACCATCCCTACTCAGGGGGGGCTGGATGCCTGTCACTACTACCACCCCTACCCAGGGGGTGCTAGATGCCTACCACTACTACCACCCCTACCCAGGGGGTGCTAGATGCCTGTCACTACTACCACCCCTACCCATGGGGGGCTGGATGCCTGTCACTACTACCACCCCTACCCAGGGGTGCTAGATGCCTACCACTACCACCACCCCCACTCAGGGGTGCTAGATGCCTACCATTACCACCACCCCTACCCAGGGGTGCTAGATGCCTGTCACTACTACCACCCCTCCTCAGGGGAGCTGGATGCCTACCACTACCACCACCCCTAATCAGGGGGCTGGATGCCTACCACTACCACCACCCCTACCCATGGGGGGCTGGATGCCTGTCACTACTACCACCCCTACCCAGGGGTGCTAGATGCCTACCACTACTACCACCCCTACCCAGGGGGTGCTAGATGCCTACCACTACTACCACCCCTACTCAGGGGGGGGCTGGATGCCTGACACTACTACCACCCCTACCCAGGGGGTGCTAGATGCCAACCACTACTACCACCCCTACCCAGGGGGTGCTAGATGCCTGTCACTACTACAACCCCTACCCAGGGGGTGCTAGATGCCTACCACTACTACACCCCTACCCAGGGGGTGCTAGATGCTTACCACTACTACCACCCATACTCAGTGGGGGCTGGATGCCTACCACTACCACCACCCCTACCCATGGGGGGCTGGATGCCTACCACTACTACCACCCCTACCCATGGGGGTCTGGATGCCTGTCACTACTACCACCCCTACCCAGGGGGTGCTAGATGCCTACCACTACCACCACCCCTACCCATGGGGGGCTGGATGCCTACCACTACTACCAACCCCAGTCAGGGGGTGCTAGATGCCTGTCACTACTACCACCCCTACTCAGGGGGGGCTGGATGCCTTCCACTATTACCACCCCCACTCAGGGGGTGCTAGATGCCTACCACTACCACTACCACCACCCCTACCCAGGGGGTGCTAGATGCCTACCACTACTACCACCCCTACCCATGGGGGGCTGGATGCCTGTCACTACTACCACCCCTACCCAGGGGGTGCTAGATGCCTACCACTACTACCACCCCTACTCAGGGGGCTGGATGCCTACCACTACCACCACCCCTACCCATGGGGGCTGGATGCTTACCACTACTACCACCCCCACTCAGGGGTGCTAGATGCCTACCACTACCACCACCCCTACACAGGGGTGTTAGATGCCTGTCACTACTACCACCCCTACCCAGGGGTGCTAGATGCCTACCACTACTACCACCCCTACCCAGGGGTGCTAGATGCCTACCACTACTACCACCCCTACTCAGGGGTGCTAGATGCCTACCACTACCACCACCCCTACCCAGGGGGTGCTAGATGCCTGTCACTACTACCACCCCTACTCAGGGGGGGCTGGATGCCTACCACTAACACCACCCCTACCCAGGGGGGGCTGGATGCCTACCACCAACACCACCCCCACTCATAGGGTGGACAATGCATGACACAACCAGCACACTACAACCTAAGGAATGCAAGAAAAAGACATCCCCCCAACACCATGACAAGCGTGTGTAGACTGTGTCAAATGCCTACAACACTGAACATGACTTTGAACATACAATGTGACCCCCTATCACATGTGTCACACATAAATGTGTGTGGCCTCCACAATGCAAGCAGACCATGACCACTGTGGCAATGGGGTCCAACCCCCATCATCACAGTGACCAAAATGTAAGTGTGGGGTCCATAGCTGAAGCACATTTTGAACATTGTGGCAATGGGGTCTAAGCCCCCATCATCACAGTGACCAAAATGTAAGTGTGGGGTCCATAGCTGAAGCACATTTTGAACATTGTGGCAATGGGGTCCAACCCCCATCATCACAGTGACCAAAAGGTAAGTGTGGGGTCCATAGCTGGGGCACATTCTGAACATTGTGGCAATGGGGTCTAAACCCCCATCATCACAGTGACCAAAATGTAAGTGTTGACATTGAAAAAGCTGCAACTGCCAAACTGCATGGATGATTCCTGGTCACAGAACAACAAACACATCAGTGGCAAAGTAGTGCTTGTGTCCCATAGCAACATAGATTGGGGGAGGCAAACAGTGCAGTGCAAATAAGACATACCTTTGGCCATGTGCAGACAAACATCACCCATGGGGGCTGACACTGTCAACATTCATCAATGACACAATGACAGAAGTGACCATCATAATGCAGACCCACATATTTGCACCAATGGGCACACAAATGTAGATATCCTGTGGAGACTGTAGATGTGAGGTGAACAAATACCATACCATGGCAGCAATGGGACACACAAACAATGATCATTGTGCTGACTGATGACCTAGGAGTCCCAGGGACAGCAGGTGAAACCCACCAAACAACATACAGCCAATGGCACACTGAAGATATGCCAATGCAGTGGTGCAGATGCACAAACACAAACAGGCAGCCCCACACTGCACATCAAACACAACAGGTGAGGGGGGGGGGTGCCAGTGTCCCCAGGCAACCACACAACACATGATGAGGCCTGAATACCAATTACACAGATGCGCATACAGTGCCACACAAAAGTAACTCATGGATCCCAATCCCTATGTGGGCAATCAGGCATTGTTAGATGAGAGGGAGCACAAATCACACATGTCACACAAGCATGTAGGAACAGCAACTGACACAGCAAGACACAGACACACCACAGCACTACCCCCAGGGTCCCCACAATGAGGTGACCCTGGGCTGCATGACAATCCCACTGTGATGACAAAGCTAGATGCCGTTCACACTGTGAACCACAGTCATGTGTCCTGAGCAACAAACTACCATCACACCTACACAAGCACAAATCAATCAGCACGGCCAGTAAGCCAAGGCCAACATGGAGGCAGGGGTCTAGCCGGGCAACAACTCTCATCTGCACACACTCAACACCACACACCTCGACCTCCAACAATGTGCAGCAGTGAAGCTCACATGCACTGGTGACATTGCACATGCACCCATGACAATCCCATGGGGGTGGTGGGAACTAAGGTGCAGAAACACATCACACATGGCCACTCAACAAGACTCCTGAATGTCTGACACACTGCACACTACGCTGTACATGGACATGACGGCAATACCACACCAACCAATGGGATCCCAGCCACAGTCACACACCAATGAAGAAGCCAAGGTCACCCACAAAGAACACACATAGACAACTACCAACATTGCAGCCCTGACCCTGAGGAGTGCTAGCAGTCACACACACAACGTGTCACAATCACTGAAAGCTAACACTAACTGGAAATTACATGACAGGTGCAAACAACAAGTGCCAAGGGGAATCCTGACTGTGTCCCATCAGCGTTTGCCCACAAACTCAGCCCTGACAGCAAACACACCTATGGGTGACACCCTGATGACCAGTAATGTGCCATGCACCCACATCACAGAGATCCCAGGGAGAAGACTTTGGGGGAACATAGGTCAACTCAGCAAGCATCACAAACAGGAACATCACTAGGGATCCCAGCCTGCCTAGCAAAATGGAAGTGAACACACACAGACATGCTCACACAACACACACCTTGGGCTCAGGCAATGTCACAGGATTACACACTGCCATGAGGGGACTCCACTCCTGTGTGAGGAAAGCTGTGCCATATGTTGCCTCAGTAGGGCTCCATCATGTCAGCAGAACACTTGGTCACACAGTCAACAATTAGCACGAAATGAAGGCTCCAGTCATATCAGCCTGGTCATGGGAGTGTCAACGAAATCATCAGCACAGATCCAACACACATGTATAGCAAGTTGCACTGACAACACAGATGAGTCCTTCCCCATTGATGCCCAAACTTGCATGTCCAGTGGAGATGGCCACACGGTCAGGGAAGTAGACTAATTGAAGAATGGCAAGCACAACAGATGTGCAGGGGTGTAAGCCACAGATGTGATATTGCAAATGTAAGTAGGAAATCCCATTGCCAAATATTGAAAACATGACACCCTCATATGCTGCTAAGGATGACATGGATACACTACAGGATAGGACACATTACCCGTGGACCACATGGGTTCCTGCACAGTAACACTTCATTTTCATGAGACCAAAAATCACCATCACTGCAGCAAGCGCACGGTTAGCATCATCAACATCATGTACATCAGAAGCAAAACCACTAGAGAACAGAAAGTTGCTTTATTCAGCATATGTGGGTTCAAAAGTTAAAGTCCAGAAAAAGAAACAAAGGCCAATGGCCAGTCCATTCTGAAAGTCAAAACAGGGTGACAGTGGCAGATGTCACCCTACGCATGCCTGCACTGCAAAACACCAGGGACAATCCCCTCGGAGGGGCATACGGGGGGCAGGCCAGGCACCGCAGGGACAGGATCAGGGCTCACCAGAAGGAGGCAGGGAAGGGGTGGTGGGTGCTGGAGAGCCACTGACAACTGCAGTGGAGGTGTCTGACATGGTGTGTGCCGGCACAACTGGGGGCATGACTCAGATGGTGTGGGTGCCGGCACGACTGCAGTGGGCCGTGCAGATGGAGTGGACAGGTTCCCCACTGCAGTGCCCAAGTCAGACGGGGTGGTAGTGGACTCCACTGCAGTGCCTACCTGCAGGGGAGGAGAATGGGGTTCAGGTAAGGTGGGTAGGACAGAGGGGGAGGACACCGTCTCCACACCAGTGGCACAGGCATGCGCAGCGGGGGGTGTGGTGCCGGAAGAGCAAGTGGCAGGGGGAGAAGGCCGGATCATTTTGGGGATGGTGTATCTGTGGGTGGGGGAACCTGGGGCAGGGTGTGTTGGGGGCACCTGTGGAGTGGGGGCCTGAGGGATGCTGGAAGGAGACTTGGTGCTTGAGCTGCAGGGCAGCGGAGGGGTCTTGCTCTTCCGGTTCCGGGGGACTTGCGGATGGGGGCGTC
Organism: Calotriton arnoldi; assembly: GCA_963921515.1. Classification (NCBI taxonomy): domain Eukaryota; kingdom Metazoa; phylum Chordata; class Amphibia; order Caudata; family Salamandridae; genus Calotriton; species Calotriton arnoldi. Next base: position 2,624,108 of record CAWUFW010001237.1, read on the forward strand.
AGTCGGTCTGCGCCTGGGGGAGGGTGTCCGGGGGCGAGGGGCACCCCCTCCGTGTGGGTGGGCTTCCTCTTCCCCTGAATGCTGTATCAGCTGGATCGGAGGGGAAGAGGCCGAGGTCACTGAGGAAGACCCGCTGTGTCTTTGGGGTTGCAGGTGAGGCAAGGGAAGGGGCCTTGGAGGGAGAGGTAACTGAGGACTGCGCAGTGCTCATGGATGCGTGTGTGTGTGCCTGGGCCCCATCCCCTGTGAGTGTGGTTTCAGTCCCCTGACTGTGCGTGCGTGTGCGTCTTGATTTTGGCGTGTGTGTCTGTGTGCTGCTTGTGTCTGTGCTGGTGTGTGCAAATGCCGGTGTGTGTGTGCTTGGGACAGGTAAGGTGCTGGGGAGTGTGGATGGGGCAGAGGTAGGAGGGGTGAGGGACTTTCGGAGGAGGGACACTGCTGCCGTCAGGGAGGAGTCCATGGACCTATTGCCCCTCTGTTGGGCAGACATGCCCGATGAGATGCCCTCCATGAACGACACCAGCTGAGTCAACAGAGTGGTGTGTACATGGAGGACACTCAGCATCGCTGTCTGCCCTACATGGAGCTGGCGAAGGAGGTACACAGACTCCTCACTCAGGGCAGCAGGGGACACAGGGGCAGGGGGTGCGGTGCCTGGCCCGAAGGAGACACGCTCCCGAACATGGGAGCCTCCACGGACCTCGGGAATGGGAGCCGATGAGAGGGCGGTGGTGGTGGCGATGACAGCAACACTAGCTGGGGTGTGGTGGCTGCTGACACCCGCCTCCACAAGGGAGTCATCCTCCGAGCTGCTGTGGTCCTCAGCTGAGGTGGATGGTGCTGAGGACTCCTCGGTGTGGCTCCCCTCGCCCTCCGTGCCACTGGGTCCCTCCGACCACTCATCGGCTGCTGACCCAGTCTGGCTCTGCGGCTCCTCCTGGTCCGTGGAGCTGTCCCCATCTGTGGCCGTGGATGTATCTGCAAACAATAGGGAAACAGACAGACATCAGTCACCTGCACCGAATGCACACACCACAGTAAGTACAGCACATTACAGAGCAAGCCCTGGCATCCTTAGTTGAACATTGCCAAAAGTGCCCAAACAGAGTAGGAGAAGCCAATTGTCAGTCTGATGGTCAACCATGGCACTCACATCCCTCCTGGCCTTGCACCCATCTGTCTGGTGTCTGTTGGATGGCAATAACCCAGTGTGGACACATGCACCACCTACACAGTAGTTGGACAGTGCAGAGAACACGGTGAAGCATGTGAACATGCACACATCACAACTCTTGCCACTGAGTCAGTACAGGTGTCCGGATAAAGGGATGCCCAGAGTCAATTTTGAAATGCATGTGATGCATACCAGCGACAGACACCATGATGCACCCATGTCCTGATAGTCATTGCCACAATGGTGTGCATGTAGCACATGTCACTCCCCTGCAGGATCACTCATAGGAAGTTTCATGCCATGGCACAGGCATGCCTTCTAAGTCATACATCACTGTCTCCAGTCACATGGGCAGGGCAGCCAGACAACAACAGTCTGCACTGTGTCACAATAGTAGGTCATGGGGAATGCAAGTCCTGGAGCTGAACAAGTGCACATGTACATCCCCCACACACCACATCATCTAAACCCTTATCTGTCCACGTCATACCAATTGGACATATGGGAGACCTGTAACACAACCCTCTGAACCTGAGCACCTCACAATCTGCTGTGAATGGGAAACAGCTGCCTGAACTTCACATTCGCATACCCCAGTCTGCACGGTCAGGTGATCAAACACCTATGTGTCACACAAGTATCGTCTCCTATGGTCACATCTCCGGTGGCATGCTGAGCCCCAACCGAGAAACACCCCAGTAGTCCTGACAACGAAGCCACAGCACACTGACACAGAGGCAGACACCTGAGGGGACATATCAATGAGCACAACGTGTCAGCTGATAGTGGGAGTACAGAGTGTATTGTATGGCCTGGAGTAGGCATGACTGTCCTACCCCACGTGAATGAGGGATTAGCCCTGGACAGTAGGCAGGTGGCTAAGTATGTGTGACACACGTAATATACACACTCCTGGGGCCCAAACATTGTTCCCACCCGCAGCATGGGTGTGTGCCAGATACCCCAGGCACATGTGGTGGATCAGCTCAGCAATTGGACCACATATCAAAGTAACACGCAGATTACATGTCAGAACACAGGCATTGTGTAAGCAATGGACCCACCCATGATGCCCACCACAGAGTTAGGGGAACAAATGCTGTCCCCCACCTTGAGCTAAGCAAAATGCAAGGACACAGTACCCAAGTGACACAATTCCCTGACTGTAAGGGCCACACCTGGGTATCAGATGAGGAGTGGGCAGTGCACAATTGAGGGACATGGGTCCTGGACCACATGACTGATGTACTGTGGAAGTTTAACCAGGCCAGAGGAGGGCACATAGCATGGCAGACAAAGTTCACAATGCAGTCATGGACTCACCCCCTCCTTGCTGCTGTCTGGCCTTCAGCTGCCCATCCAGATCAGGGAAGACCACCGCCAGGATCCTGAGCATGTGGGGGGTCAGGGTCCATGGTCCGGTGTCCTGCGAGGAGGCGACAGCTTCAGCTGGACCCATGCGATCCTCCGGGTCCTGCCCCGAAGGTCCTGCCACCTCTTCTGGCAGTTGCAGATCCGGCGCTTGTAGACCCCCACGGATCTCACTGCCCGGCGATGGTCAGCCATATCTGCTGCTTCTGGTGGGCATCAACCTGTGAGGATGACAAAGTGAAAAGGCCATTACTACACATGCAACATATCCGTGCATCACACATTTGGATATACATGTCTCAATCACAGGGGCACATGATGTACACAGGCAGTGCAACGATGGCTATGGACAGTTTGCCAGCAGTTACTACATGGTATCATTGCCTGGGAAGTAAAACCTTGTTTAAATGCACTGTCACTGCACTATACCTGTTCAGTGCATGTAACTACACACTATGGGGGTGACAACTACTCAGTGAGCCTGCTAGCCAGTGGCGTGCAGACTGTAAGTCTTGCTAGTCAGACAACATGCACATTTAGTAAGGCAGTGGACAGCCCACTCACCTGCTCCCCTGCTTTCCCATACAGCTTGCTGTACTGTGGAAGGAGGCTGTCCAGCAGGGCCTGGTTCTCCTCAGTGCTGAAGGCTGGGGCTCTCTCCACAGTACGTGCCATTGCAGGATCCAGAGGGTGCAGATACAGCAGCAGTGGTGGTGGCAGATGTCGTCCTGGAGCATGTAGTGCAGGCAAGTGAGCTCTCAGGGGAACAGCCAGCATTATATGTGTGCTGCAGAGGCACAAACTGTCCCATGTGTCGAAAGTGATAGGTCCAAGTCGTTTGCATCTTCTGAATCTGGCCAATCCATGGAATTGCACCACTTGCACACGCCCACAGCATCGTTCAAAAGTTCAACTTCATGACACCCATGAATTTGCAACATTGTTGTGGGTGACCAACTGAATTCACAGCATCAGACTCGTTATAGATTTGAAAACGCGTCCGTTGCCAGGCCAGGCCATAGCCAATGGGTGCGCACCGATCGGTCCATTGCTGTACAACGCGTATTGCGAATACAACGCGTACCCGCTCACATTGTATGCAATGGCCAATGCGTGCGCACCGATCGGTCCATTGCTGTACAACGCGTACCCGCTCACATCGTATGCAATGGCCAATGGGTGCGCACCGATCGGTCCATTGCAGTACAACGCGTACCCGCTCACATCGTATGTAATGGCCAATGTGTGCGCACCGATCGGTCCATTGCTGTACAACGCGTACATCGGATGACAACGCGTACCCGCTCACATTGTATGCAATGGCCAATGCGTGCGCACCGATCGGTCCATTGCTGTACAATGCGTAATGCGCATACAACGCGTACCCGCTCACATTGTATGCAATGGCCAATGCGTGCGCACCGATCGGTCCATTGCTGTACAACGCGTACCCGCTCACATTGTATGCAATGGCCAATGCGTGCGCACCGATCGGTCCATTGCTGTACAACGCGTACCCGCTCACATTGTATGCAATGGCCAATGGGTGCGCACCGATCGGTCCATTGCTGTACAACGCGTATTGCGAATACAACGCGTACCCGCTCACATTGTATGCAATGGCCAATGTGTGCGCACCGATCGGTCCATTGCTGTACAACGCGTATTGCGAACACAACGCGTACCCACTCACATTGTATGCAATGGCCAATGTGTGCGCACCGATTGGTCCATTGCTGTACAACGCCTACCCGCTCACATCGTATGCAATGGCCAATGGGTGCGCACCGATCGGTCCATTGCTGTACAACGCCTACCCGCTCACATCGTATGCATATGTCACCATGCCTGTCACAGGTGAACATATGCCAGCCACATATACTTCCCAGGGAGTGAGGGGCACACCTACAACACCACAGCCTGTCCACACTGTATCCTAAGGCATGTAAGGCTGCATTACCTATTCCGTGTATGGGGGTCAACAAGTTGTTCTGTGGGTGGCACTTGGGGGCAGCTACTCCCAGGCTGTGCACATGTTCATGGGGACAGAATCCTTGGTGTGTCGTGCACATGACCACTGTGATGTGCAACTGTTCATTTCAGAGCATGTGGCATGGTCACATTTCACGGTTGTGTATGTGTATGTCATGTCACATACCCCCTGAGTCCCATGTGGGACGGTATGTACGTCCCAGGGTGACCCATTTCCACAATAGTGATGGCCCTCCACAGTCTGTGTGCATGTTGTGTTTACAATGTCTCTGATTCCATGGGCACAATGGGAGACAGTCTCCACATCCACGTTGTTTGTGCATGGACTTTGATGTTGTGCGTGTGTGTGTCACAGACGGCCATGTCTGTCCTGACGAGGCAACAGGGACCGCTACCTGTGGGTGTCATGGTTGTTTTGCTGTGGTGTATTCATGATGCACCATGTCATGCCAGTGTCCATGTGGCAATACAGGGTCCCTGTGAATCTACCTGTCGATGAGCTGTGATGCCTGGGGCACATCTGTCCTCACATGTCACTGTGGGGTGTGTTTGGAACGTGACAGCAGTAGATGGGAACTGTGCCACAGCCTGATGATATCCCATGGCACAACCTGGGACTTGTTGATGCCACTTGTTGAACTGTGATGTTAGATGTTGGCCATGTAGGTGCCATACATGTCCTTACGGAACTGCACACATCATGTACTTGTGTCTCATAATGATGTATCATGTGATATTGAGTATGGTCAATGCCACATATGTGGGGTGACTGACAATCTTTCTTTCTTCACCTATGCACTGCAGGGCACCAGCTGTCCATAGACCATTCCCTGACCTTGCAACCATGGTCGAACGGGACTGCATCCGACGGTACCGCTTCACCAGGCCGCTGATTGAGGAATTGACGGTGCGGTTGGCCCCACATTTGCAACCTGGCCGGACATACCCTACAGCGCTGACCCCCAAGGTGAAGGTGATGGCAGCCCTCCACTTCTTTGCCACCGGTACCTGCTGGTGGGATGTCACAGACCATGTTCAGCCGTGTGCTCCGCGATGTTTTGGAGGCTATGTTGAGATACCTGAACCAGTACATCTATTTCCCTAAACGTCAACAACTCACTGACGTGAAGAGTGACTTCTATGCCCTGGGGAGGATGCCGCATGTCATTGGCTCCATTGATGGGACACATGTGGCTTTGGTACCACCACAGGCCCAAGAGCAGGCATACAGGAACCGCAAACACTACCATTCGGTCAATGCACTGGTGGTATGTCTTGCAGATATGAGCATCTCACACGTGTGTGCCCGTTTCCCGGTTCTGCACACGATGCCTACGTGATGAGGAGTAGTCGCATCCCGAGGATGATGTCACAGATGCGGAACCAGCGTGCCTGGCTTGTTGGTGTATACTGACTTTGTACCATTGTGTGTGTTCTGCAATGTAGTGTTCCAGCCTCTTTTCCAACTCAGCTAATGTGCAATTGTCTGTATGTAGGTGACTCCGGATACCCCAACATGCCGTGGTTGCTGACGCCCCTCAGGAACCCTGTGACACCAGCCCAGATGCGCTACAATGAGGCACATGGTCGGACCAGGAGAGTGATTGAGCGGACATTTGGTCTCCTGAAGAGCCGCTTCCGCTGCCTGGACAAGACAGGAGGGGCCCTCCCATATGCCCCAGCAAAGGTGTGCAAGATTGTCATCGTCTGCTGCATGCTACACAACCTGGCAGTGCGGAAGGAGTTTCCTCTCATCCTGGATGACGATGACCAACATCCGCCACCTGTGGAGGATCCTGGCCTGGACCACGATGCCAGTGATGATGATGAGGGTGATGTCCGCACACAGCTCATCACCAACTTCTTCAGCTGAATGTGAGTATCCAGGGATGTTATGTCAATGATGTGAGTTTGCATGATATGTGTTGGTGGTGCTCTGGTGCTGTTTGAGTGTGTCCATGTGCTACATGACTGTATGCGTGCAGCGATGTGTCCTTACAGGTAGTCTGTACTCCACAACAGTGTTGACATGCTAACTTGGTTCTGGGTGGGTATCTTGTGACATGTATTGGCCATGAGTATTGCAGTTCTGTCCTGTTCTTCAGTGCTTTTGACTGTGTGTCATTTCTGTCCTTCACAGGGTACTTTCAGAGTTGTTTGGTCAACTGTGATCCCCGACACCGTGAATCAACTTCCAGGGTGGTAGCTGTCGTTTCCCTACAGGTGATGTGCGCCACACCCATGGACTTCCTTTCTTCTACACTTGTTGACTGTGTGCCCACTGCCAGGTGGGATTACCTTGCATCTGTAGTGGTTACAACATGTTGCAAATGTGTAATAAACCTGTGCTTCACTTTGTGATGTGCATTGTCTGTGGTCACACATCTGACTGACATTTGCTTACTGCACCAGTGGGCTAGTTAACACAGACTGTGAATAGGTGTTGGGTCTGTGCATTGCACCGTATTTCCTGGCAACATCAGTGTAGGCGATGAGTCAGATGTCCCTGGTGTGTATGTGTTGTGTAGCCCTGGTGGTGTGTCTCCCTCATATGTGTCACGTCGCCATGACTCACATGCCGGTGTTGTACTTGGTGTAGCAGTTAGCATGCACAGTGTCATTTCACAGATCATCATCGCCACTTCAGAAACAACGTTGGAATCACAACAGAGGCAAGTATGGTGTATTAGTGAGTTTATTGACATACATGTGTGAGTATAGTGCACAGGATGGTGGGTGCTGTACATTGTGATTGTAATCCAAAGTTCCTAGATGATTTGGAAGTCCTGATAGCAGAAATGTCCTGAGTAAAGTCCACAGTCATCTGATCCATTGGTCCAACTTGAGCTCCCCATGTCATGTGGGAGAGTTGTGTTGCATTCGACAGGGTGAAGAGTTTGCGCACAAAGGTGATTTTCCCGAACAGGTGTTGGCTTCCTGGGGGTTGTGCATGGCCATCGGCCTCTCAGTTGTCCTTCCTCGGACGACCCCTCTTCTTGGGGGGGGGACCCTCAAGTGCAGGCTGCTGCGGGGCAGGGGACTCTCCGCCAGAGTCATCCTCCCTCCCTGTGGCAGTTGGAGTTGTTGCAGCACCAGATGTTGTGGGCACACAGGGAGGTGTTGACATGTTGGTGCACATCTGGCAGAGGCATTGTAATATGTCCCTATGCACCGCTGTCTGTTCTTGCAATGTGTCCCACTTGGACTCCATGCAGGACATGTGTAAGTCCAAGCGGGCATGATGGGCAGCCTGCTGCTGTTGAATGTCCCTGAGGATCCCCACTACCTGGCTGAACTCTCCGGTGCTAGTCTGGTACACATCAGCTATGCGTACCAGTTGTGGGTCATCATGCAGTCCAGACTCCTCTGCAAGCAGCGACCTATGTCTACCACCCCTCCCACCACCCCTGGCGACACATGCAGGACCTGCGGTGGCACGCACAGGTGACCCTGGGCCCCCTTGGGGGTTGTTGCTGGTGTTGGTGTCCGTAGCTCCACGTTGGTCCGGGGTCCGTGTGCTGTTGGTGGTGGTGGTGGTGGTCCTTGGTCTGTCCGTGTCGGCAGGGGTGGTCTGTGTGTTGGCAGTTGTTGGAGGGGTGGGTGCAGGGGGTGCAGTTGGTGGTCCTGCTGGTGCTGCATGATGACTCACTCCGGAGGTGCCAGGTAGGTCTTCGTCATCCGAGGTGGGCAGAGGCTGTTCCACACTAGTGAGCTCAGTGTCCTCCGGAGCCTGGGACAGGGACTCCTCAGCGTCTGCTGCTGTGTCCCCATCATCACCTGTATTTAGAAGAGACACACAATGTATGTAATGTTCCTACAGGCATCAATGGTTCAAACACCTGACAGTTGTGACTGTACCTCTGGATGCGGGCCTGTACATTGCATTGTCCTAAGTTGTCACAGTCAGCTGTTGATATTGGTGTAGCGCATTGTCCTGACAACATGAAGCATTTCAATGTGAATGTTGAGGTGTGTGCATGGCCAGCATTGGTGGTATTTTGTTGACATCCGGACATCCTTCTCCCTCCAGCCCAGTTATCCCACAATGGAGCATGCCACCCTTGCAGTGGGTGCAGGTTGACTCTCAGGATGTCAGTCAGTGGTGTCCTGCTGTTGGTTGGTGGCCAGTTCCCAGCATGGCCTTGTGCTCCCCACAACAGAGCACCAGTGTCAGACATCTTTGATGGGGCTTTCCACTCTCTGTGAGGTGTGCATGCTTCAGTGTGAGCTTGCTTGGCCATGTGGGTGGGGCATGTTGAGCTGTGACTACCACTCCCATCATGCTATTGCCTCCACCCCCCTTCCCAGCATGCCCATACTTCCTTCCTTTTGAGTGTACTTCACTGTGTGGGTGTGACAGCAATGGCAAGATGGCTGACAGTGGTGTCCTGCTGTTGGTTGGTGGCCAGTTCCCAGCATGGCCTTGTGCTCCCCACAACAGAGCACCAGTGTCAGACATCTTTGATGGGGCTTTCCACTCTCTGTGAGGTGTGCATGCTTCAGTGTGAGCTTGCTGGGCCATGTGGGTGGGGGATGTTGAGCTGTGACTACCACTCCCATCATGCTATTGCCGCCACCCCCCTTCCCAGCATGCCCATACTTCCTTCCTTTTGAGTGTACTTCACTGTGTGTGGGTGTGACAGCAATGGCAAGATGGCTGACAGTAGTGTCATGCTGTTGGTTGGTGGCCAGTTCCCAGCATGGCCTTGTGCTCCCCACAACAGAGCACCAGTGTCAGACATCTTTGATGGGGCTTTCCACTCTCTGTGAGGTGTGCATGCTTCAGTGTGATCTTGCTGGGCCATGTGGGTGGGGGATGTTGAGCTGTGACTACCACTCCCATCATGCTATTGCCTCCACCCCCCTTCCCAGCATGCCCATACTTCCTTCCTTTTGAGTGTACTTCACTGTGTGTGGGTGTGACAGCAATGGCAAGATGGCTGACAGTGGTGTCCTGCTGTTGGTTGGCGGCCAGTTCCCAGCATGGCCTTGTGCTCCCCACAACAGAGCACCAGTGTCAGACATCTTTGATGGGGCTTTCCACTCTCTGTGAGGTGTGCATGCTTCAGTGTGATCTTGCTGGGCCATGTGGGTGGGGGATGTTGAGCTGTGACTACCACTGCCATCATGCTATTGCCTCCACCCCCCTTCCCAGCATGCCCATACTTCCTTCCTTTTGAGTGTACTTCACTGTGTGTGGGTGTGACAGCAATGGCAAGATGGCTGACAGTGGTGTCCTGCTGTTGGTTGGTGGCCAGTTCCCAGCATGGCCTTGCTGTAACACCTTGTGCTCCCCACAACAGAGCACCAGTGTCAGACATCTTTGATGGGGCTTTCCACTCTCTGTGAGGTGTGCATGCTTGAGTGTGAGCTTGCTGGGCCATGTGGGTGGGGGATGTTGAGCTGTGCCTACCACTCCCATCATGCTATTGCCTCCACCCCCCTTCCCAGCTTGCCCATACTTCCTTCCTTCTGACTCTGCTTCCCTGTGGGGTAGTGTGCCTGTGCTGAATGAATGGCTGACAGTGTTGTCCTGGCGTTTGTTTGGCTACAAGTCCCATGTGTGTCACTGTGCTTCTCACAGCATGACCCAGGGTGGTGGTTCTTTGTGGGATAATTAATTTTAGTGTGAGGCAATGCATTTTCCCAGGTGAGTTGTGTCTAGTTTGTGTTAGGGGGGTGTGTGAGAAGAGCTGCTGGTAACTATGGTCATAGCTGTCAGTCCTCCTTCCCACCCAGCCAGATATCCCACCATGGAACGTGCTTCCATTGCAGGGAGTGAAAGTTTGCTTTCAGGATGTCAGTCAGTGGTGTCCTGCTGTTTGTTGGTGCCCAGTTCCCAGCAGGGCCTTGTGCTCCCCACAGCAGTAGCCAGTGTCAGCCATCTTGTCAGTTGTTTTCCACTCCCTGTGATGTGAGCATGGTTCATAGTGGTGTTGATGGGCGTATTGTGAGGGTGGGCAATATCTGTGACTACAACTCCCATGATGCTATTGGCTACACTGACTTGACCAGCATACACAGAATTCCTTCCTTTCTGTGGGATTCCCTGTGTGGTGGTGTTGTAGTGGTGGCTACATATCTGACAGTGTTTGTTGGTTAGATTTGTGCCACTGCCTAGCTTTATTTGTTGTAGGGTTTGTACATGTCATGACACAGTTACATATCACTATGAGATGGCATGTATTGTGTTTATCTGACTGACATACACATCTTGGGATGATTCTGTTTTTGTTGCTGTGTATTTGCTAAGGGTGCATGGTTTGACTATCCCCTTGACAGTGATGTGTGTGTATTGTCACACAATATTGGGTATATTGGTTGTGTACTCACCAGGCTCTGGGATGTTTTCTAGTCCATATACGCTCACTGGTGGTAGGATGGCCCGCACCTTCTCCTCCCAGGGCCTGAGGTATACTGGTTTGGCAGGAGGGCCACTGCCGGTGTGTTGGCTCAAGATGTAATCCTTCTTCAGTAGATCCCTGACCCTCCTGCGCACGTCATACCACCTGTTCTGGATGTCTTCCTTTGTGCGCAAACATGGTGATTGTGCGTTCACCCTGTCGACGATCCTCGCCCACATCTTGGTTTTCTGCGACATGGGGGTCTGTTGGACCAGTGTACCAAACAGCTGTGGCTCTACCCTGAGGATCTCATCTACCAGGACTTCCAAGCCACTATCTAGGAACTTTGGATTCTTCTATGGGGGCATGGTGATGGGTGGTGGTGGTGAGTGATGTGTGTGTTGGTGTGCAAGTGAGGGTGTGTGAGTGTGTGTTTTGCTGGGTGTATGTGAGGGTGCTATTTGTTGAGGTGCTAATGGTGTGTGGCTTGTGTGATGGATGAGTTGTGGGTGTGTCTGTGGTTGCTGTCTGATGGTGTTCTGTGCTGGCAGGTCATTTGAATTTGCAAAGGATCATGGTAGGGATTTGTGTCCTTTATATGGGTGGAGTTGTGGGTGTGTCTTTGTTCCCTGTTTCCCCCCAGTATTTATTGGCTTTGTAATTGCTTGTTTGGCCTTTTTTTTGTGTTTTTCCCTTTGTACTTTTTGTGCATGTAGGAGACGTTCTTCTGACCGAGTCGGACCCTGCAGTTGTCTCGTGCGAGCTTCTCCGAGTCGTTCACGCTGTGTTTTTGCTGTTTTATGTGCTGCGTACGCGTCGGTCACGGTGTATTGGGTTGCTTCGGCTCTCTGTTTTGTATGCGTGTCGGTCGTACGGCTTGACCTCCGTGCGACTCGGTCGTGTTTTCCACGCGATGCATCGTACTGCGCAGCTCGGAGTTCGCGGGTACGTTTCGTTCGGGTTCCTTCCTGATGCGTGTCGGTCGGTTCGATTCGCACGGTTTTCCGGCCGGATACCTGTTTTCCGCGCGGTTCGGTCGTTCGTATTGTGTTCCGTACGAGTCGGTCGGATTTTGCACGCATTTCATCGTACTTTGCGGGTTGGGCTGCACCGGTCCGTGTCGGTCGGAATAAATTCCGGATCCGAGTCGGTCGGTACGTTTTCCGGCCCGAATCGGAATCGGCCCCTTAGTAATATTTATTTAATTTAGATTTTATAGTGTTAATTGTGGGAAGTTATTTATTATTAATTAATTATTAATTGGGTGTTAATATTAAATAATTAATTGGTAATTAATTATGGTAATTGTGTTACTTTTTTAGGAGCGGGTTCTGGGGTTTATAGGGAGTAAAGGGTGGGTAGTAACTTAATTGTCATAAATTAATGATTGTTTCTAAATTTATTAATATTTATTTAATTTAGATTTTATAGTGCTAATTGTAGGAAGTAATCTATTATTAAGTAATTTTTAATTGGTTGTTAATTATTATTAATTAATTAATTGATAATTAATTATGTTAATAGTGTCATTTTTTTAGGAGCAGGTTGTGGGGTTTATAGGGGTCAAGGGTGGGAAGTAATTTATTTTTGATTAATTAATGATTATTTGTTAATTAATGCTAATTGATTATTTAAAATTTAAATATGGTAATTGTGTAATTAATTTTAGATGAGTTGTGGGGTTTATAGTGGTAAAGGGTGGGAAGTAATTTATTTTTAATTAATTATTAAGTAGTTGTTAATTGATATTAATTTATTATTTTTAAATTAATTATGAAAATTGTGTAATGATTTTTAGGTGTGGGTTGTGGGGTTTAGAGGGGTAGAGGGTGGAAAGTAATTTATGTTTAATTAATTAATAATTAGTTGATCATTAATATTAATTAATCAATTGATAATTAATTAGGGTAATTGTTTATTTTTTTCTGTGTGAGATTTGGTTTTTTAGGGGTAACGTTAATTGATAGTTAATTATGTAGGTACATTTTTTTAAATTTAGATGTGTGTTGTGAATTGTGCGGTATTATAGGGTAGGAAATAAAAAAGATTACATTTATGTAATAATTAATGTTTTGGTTTTGTTTATAAATAATTTCTAATTAAAAATAGTTATTTGTTTGTAAATTATTTTTAAATGTATTTAATATAATATTTCTAGGTATTTGTGATATATATTTAACATTATGGGCCATATGTAGGTAATTTCTATTTACCGATTCCTAAATACCGAATTTTACCGATTCGGTATTTAAGAATCGGTAAATAGAATGTAGGTAAACATTCGGTAAATTTTACCGATTCGGTAATATTCGTTATTACCTATTCGGTATTTACCGAATCGGTAATAAGGAATACCTTCCCATTCATTCCTATGGGCCTGGAGGCCCATAGGAATGAACGGGAAGCCATTCACTATTACCGATTCGGTAATAGGGGGAGCATATTCAAGGGTGGCAGGGTGTCAAATTGACACCCTGTTGCACCCCTGAATCGTGCATGTGTGCACATGTGTCGCACATACATGCCCTAAGGGCATGTATGTCTGCCACATGGCACTTTTAAAAAAGCACAAAATTGCTTTTTAAAAGGTATTCGGTATTTACCACCAACTTGTAGTTGGTGGTAAATAACGAATCCTTAAACCAAAAATGCACTCACTTGAGTGCTCCCTACATAGGATTTAAGGAATCAGTAATTTACCGATTCCTTAAAATAACGAATCGGTAAATTACCGACTCCTTAAATCCGGCCTCCTACATCGCAAAGGGCTAAATACCGGTCGGTAATGGGAAATTTACCGATTTTCGGCCGTTACCGACCGGTATTAGCCCACCTACATATGGCCCTATATGTTTCTATTTTTTAGATTTTTTAAATATTTTTGATTTTATTTTATTTTTTAATATTTTGTGTTGGTGATATTTTATGTTTGTTTTTAATTTTCAAATGACTGGAGTAGGAATATTCATTTTTACCCCTCCGCTATCCAACACTTTCCCTACTGTTGCACTCACTGGAGTGGGAATAGTTATTTTTATTCCTCCGCTATCCAACACTTTCCCTTCTGTTGCACTAACTGGGGTGGGAATAGTAATTTTTACCCCTCCTCTATCCAACACTTTCCCTACTGGTGCACTAACTGGAGAGGGAATAGTAATTTTTACCCCTCCGCTATCCAACACTTTCCCTACTGTTGCACTTACTGGAGTGGGAATAGTATTTTTTACCCCTCCGCTATCCAACACTTTCCCTACTGTTGCACTCACTGGAGTGGGAATAGTAATTTTTACCCCTCTGCTATCCAACACTTTACCTTCTGTCGCACTCACTGAAGTGGAAAATGTAAGTTTAAAGACTTTTAAATAGTTTAATGTTTTAATCTATAATATAATGGTTTTTTTATTAGATTTTATGTTATTGGTGTATGTATATATATATATATATATATATTTATTTTTAAATTGTCATATATACAATTATAAAATAAATTAAATTAATAGTTTATTAATTGTTTTAAAGTATATATATATATATATATAGATAGATATATATATTACATGTTATATACGTATGTTTAATTTTTTTTAATTACATTTATTTGTTATATTTGTTAAAATGTATATTAAATCTAATTTATTTTTTAATGTTAATTTTATTATTTAATATATTTAATAATATTTTTTATACATATATTAAAATCAATATTTTGTACAACTATATTTTTTACATCGATATTTTGTTTCCGATATTTTTGGTACTTACCATTATAAATATAGGATGTCGATATTTTTGACATCGATATTTATAACTCGATATTTGTGCATTGGGATATTTTGGGGGTCAATATTCTATCAGTGAACCACAACATTGGTATCACAACTCTGGGAGACGTTTGGCACGGTGCACATATGTATTCCTTCCAGGATATCCAGATGCAGTTTTCCCTCTCGCACACTCAATTTCACAAATATTTACTATTACAGCGCGCGCTGGCGAGCCAAGTCCTCTTGAGGCAAGCCTCCTCACAGGATGGCTGGGTAAAGGAGCTAAAATATAGTTCACACACCAGAGGTATTTAAGACCGTTGAGAAGAATGGGTAGGACCCTTTCATGAGGCATATTGTCAGGATGCCCAACAGGCCCTTGCGGGAGCTAGTCATTCCTTCCAGGTTGAGGCTGGTCCAACTGAAACACCTACACAGCTCGTACTACACTCCCTGATGCTTATGGCAGGTGGCAAACTACACCAACTCACATGCTTTCGCTGCCCACATGCAGATGCAGACCTTTTTCACATGGTATGGTCTTGGCCCCCTATATCCTAATTTTGGTGGGGAATTGCGGAAACCCTCTCACAGGTGTTGGCTAGGTCAATCAACCGAACCCCAAGGATACGGCGCCTCGGAATATTAGAAGACCTAGCCTGTCCTAGCCATGACCGGACGATGGTGGGGCTAGCCACAGTGGTTGCCAAGAAAGATATAGCGCAAAAGTGGGGGTCCCCCGAGCCCCGACCCTGGAGGAGTGGAGATGGGTGTGAATGAAATGTCCGTAGAATCACTCAAAAATAAGGGGGAAATGGTGGGCTTTTCATGGGTTGGAGGGGAAATGTAGCTGTATGGAATGTTGTACAACATATGATCCAGGATGGTTCCGGCGATTGGGTACTACTCCTATTACTGCCTGTGCATAATGTCATCTTGAAAATCAATAAAACTTGGTTTATCAAAAAAAAAGAATGCTTTCTTCAAGTGCTACACAAGAACATTAACACCAGGAGCCCTCTGCAAATGGAAGCCCATTACCACCCTGGGCCGGTCTCCTATGCCTGTAAACCATCCATCAAGGAGTCTGCTACCAAGCTGCTCTCCTGCCCACTGTGGTCAGTGTAGGATATGCTGTACTGTAAAGATAATACTCCCTAAGTACCCTAGCTGCTAGCAAATCCTGACTCCTTGTGCAAGAGAGAGATGACATCTTATGAATGAATGGCCACAAAAATTTGATTTCTTTAATGGTATAAACAACGCACTATCAATATGGTTCCACCCTTTCAGCAACCCATCTCCAGCTGATATAAATTGAATAATACACTCTGACATGGAATCCTCACATGCGTTACTTAATGCCAATAGAACTAATGCATAACATTAAATAGTGTACCTGGTGGCTTAATGATAAGTGCATATACTGCTTTTGTGTTAGATATTTGGCTATCTCTTCAGAAACACAAACAGCCTGCCTATAAAAAGAAAACTAATCTTTGGTTCTCTTCAGAGCTTACACAAGGAGATGATGGACGGAGCGCTGAAACGTTTCAGACACTCACCCCCACATCTCCTTGTGTTTGCTCTCTTCAGAGCTTACACATCTTAAATTTAGTGTTCGAAAAGCTGAAAGGCAATGGTGGAGAAAATTTTGATTCCAACCGTAGAACTTTAGAACGCAATTTTGAACTCCTCTGAAATCTTTGTAATTGTTCTTTTTAACTTGTATAATATTTTCCTCTCACTGAAAATTGGCGATTGTGAAACTGCTGTGGAATAAGCAACATTGGACGCTTCAGATGTGGCCAGTTTTCAACCGATATCTTTTCTTCCTTAATTAGGCTAATTTCTAGATAAACTAGTACTACTGTATCTACAGCAGTTCTCTGAACATAACTGACAAATGTAATGGCAGATTTCATCCAGGGTACAGTACCGTACTGGTAGTACTATCTACCTTGGCTGCTCTGAGAAAACTTGTCTAAGGAGAAGTGGGAATGTTGAAGCTAACTTTTGGCAGTTTTTGATACTATTGTCAGCAACATCTTTTTCTCCACTTTGGAAGAAGCTGGATACCAAGCTACTGTTCTTTAATTAAATCCTTTCCTGTGGCAACCGGTAGTGTTGTCTCCTGTTTACTAACGTTTAAAACCACTCACCTACAAAGTCTCACGGAGTTCTGCTTTGCCAAGTGTTTTGTTCAATCTGTACCTCTGCCCTCTCATGTCTCTTCTTCAATTGCAGGGTGCAACATCAGAAAATAAAATGATGGATGGAGTATTGAAACTTTTCAGACACTAACCCCCTAGTCACAGATCTGGGCTTAATCCATCGTTATTTAGCTCGCCACGTCACCCCAGTTTGGACCCAGCCATATGTAAATCAGTCTTGACCCTGCTCCTCGTGAGAAAAGTCCAGCCCGAAATGCCAACCCAGGTCTGCCCTGGACCAGAAACAAGCATCCTGAGACTGGTTTCAGGATACCACCGCTCATCAGCCAGGCTAGCTTGAAGGCAAAGCACTAAAATTGATCGTATTGTTATATGGGTGTATACTTGGATTTCCCCCAAATCCGCCGCAATTTTTGGATACAACAGTACACTACCTTGTGTTTCATCTTCCTATGATACTCGTGAACAGGCACTAATTGTGTTGAAAAAGCCTGGTGTTTGCTTAATTACAGATTGTTGAATAATCAGGTGCTTCATGTAATATATCAATTGATACCATACCATGCCAGGCAACTGATCCTCAGTCCGGATGATGATCCCGTATTTTTACGGGATCGAAACGTCGTCGACATACAATCTGACCAGGTACACTATGCATTGTAGTATTTTTGTTTTGGGTGCATGGTGTTTTGCTTTTAATAAAAATTGACCTGAAAGTGTTATATTAATGTTGGTCACTGTTTGCTTGCCTGTATATGTCTATATGTTTTTTATTGTCCGTTTTTAACACCTCGTTTTCTGTGCATTATTGTTTTTTTGCTGATTGTTTGTTTCAGTTCATTGTTTGTTTGCTCTCTTGATCTTTGGTTTTTGAAATTATTCTGGCTGGGGTATTTCAAATTTTTGTTAGAATTGTAGTAATAAAATTGAAAACTCTGATCATTGACTCTGTTTATGGAACTGATTTTTGTACCCAGAACGACTGTATTTCATTTTTTGTTAAGGGGCCGTTGTCTATAGAATTACTCAAGAACCCTTGGTCCCTTACGATCTTTGGGTTTCCCTTGTGTACAAATACCATTATAAGTACTGGTTAACATAACATAACACTCAGATGCCCTATGTTTATTGTTTAGTTTATGAATTATTCCGAGGATGTCATAAACTCAGCACTATAACCATTTCCCTTTGAGATTCTATTATTTCTATGATTTGTCTCTCCCAACATCACTTGTCTTTTCCGACTTTTCTATTTCTTTCACAGAAAGTGTGGCATGCTCAGAAATTACTTTTTTGATTCTTCCCTTTCCTTTATACAATGGGTTCAGAACTTTCTATTTTCATTTAAGATTCTTCTATTTCTTTTTAGTAGAAAGTGTAAAGTTCTTGAAACACACACTGGAAATACGGATATCATCATGTCTGCTCGCTGTGTGTTATATTAATGGACGCAGCCATTATGGTATGGCCCCTTACAGTGTAGGCTTATTGTGTACAAAGATGGAGGCTTAATGCCAACATGTGGATAGAGCTGACATATGTTGCGCCATGTTAGTTTAGTCTTCAGAAGTCTTGTAGTCTCCAAACCCTGTTATGTTTTGAAAATATGAGATAAAATCAGTGGTCAAACAGTTTATAAAAGCAAGGATTTGACCTTTGATCAGAAGAGGAACTTCACACGGGCAAACATCAAGATGGGCATCACAGCACCAGATTCCACATTATCCGAAGGTGGGTCCACCAAGCATTTAGCCATTACTGACTGGTGCCTGGACTGCTTTTCTGGAACAGACATAATGTCCTTCCCCTTGTACTCTGATTAGCAGGTATTTCAGACAACAGCAGAACTTGTTGTCCTAAATCGGGTATCTCCACCACTTCTGAAACTCAGAAAGTAGGCTTATTATTTATTGATTCTACCAGAAGTAGCATAGGGCCTAGAGATAGCACTGTGACAGTGTTAGGACTACAAAATGTAAAGACCCTGTTACAGTTTTTCTCTGTTGTTTTCATTGTTAATGAAATGCTTTGCTACTTTTAATTGTATCTTCTGGTGTTACTATTTAATATTGTGTACACTAGAGTAGGAATTTTAAAATAAATATTTGTAAACGCATATTATGTTTCTAGTGACTTTTGAGTGTGTTATTTATTAATGAAAGATTATTTGGAGTTCCACTGCTGTCCCTGAACTTATCTAATGGAACTGATTGTCGGCTTGAAACACTTCCTACGTAAGATTGCTGAGTGGGTTGTGTCTGCGTTGCAGTCCAACTGGATTTGCTAGTTCAAGTTGGTACATTGAACTAAGTCCTTGCTCAGGGAACTAGAGACCCGAACCTTGTGGCTCTGCCTCCCCCCAATATCATGACACCCTAAAAATATAACCACAGTTTGCCAATAAAATTTGTTTTCTTCAGATCAGAACCTTAAAAAAATAATCTGTCCTGTATGACATCTGAAAGGAACTACTTAGATGAGGGTGTGTGCCGTATGAAAGGACAGAATGCCCTCACTCACAGTGAAGGTAGCCAGTGGGTGTAGTGGGTCCCATGCCTTTGGCGGTTTCCTTCAGAGACTTTGCTGGATTGTTTTTCTTCAAATGTGAGGTGGGCGAGGCTGTGTTGACTATTTTCATAATAGTTTGGGTTCAGTCTCAATTTATAATGTGCAATGGGACATGGTTGGAGAGTTTCCCATGCTAAGCACTCAGACGTCTTGAATCAAACTTTAGTAGTCTGGATTGCTTGGAGATGGAGATCTGTTGGCTGGAGTCACTCCATGCCTCTTCAGGTGACAATGAACTGCTAAGGGAAATTCACATTATTTTGCAAAAAGCAAGCTCACATCCTCGTTCTCCCAGGAGGACCACAACATTAAGGGGTCGATTCCGATCTCGGCCGGAAGCGCAGCTAACACCATTCATCTGGAAAAAAACCAAGCCGAACGCGTGTTTCCCGACCGATTCGAACATTCGTTCGAACGAGCAAGTACGATGCGCATAACTGCCCAGATCCCGACCCAGCCGTACATACCCATTCCAGCTCCTGTTCCCTGCCCGAGCCGGATCCGTAAACGCAGAATCGAGTCGCACGGAAGCAAATATACAGCACCTTCCGGCCGGACTAGTACGATGCGCCTTCCGTACGCGCCGAACCCGTCGCTACGTCCGGCACGTCAGAGCATCCGGAAGAGCCGCACATAAGCTCCGATTCGCGCCACAAGACGATCCACGGCTACGAGACGAACAAGCCAGCGACGAGTACGAGTCGAAGCAACGAGAAACCCGAACGAGACGAACCAACCATAAATCCCATCGTGCAGGGCCTACCAATACTCTACATCTATTACCGGGACCGGTACGGACGCGTACGGCGCAGACGGTAAGTCAAACACCCACTACACAAACAAACGACACGTACCCGACATATGTCACACACACATAGGGATGCAGAAATGACGTACACTAGCAACAGCAGAACCATAGGGGCAGGATGGCCATCACCAATGCCATACACACCCATAGGGGCCTGGATGCCTACCACTACCACCACCCCTACTCAGGGGGGGCTGGATGCCTACCACTACCAGCACCCCTACTCAGGGGGGGCTGGATGCCTACCACTACCACCACAGCTACTCAGGGGGGGCTGGATGCCTGTCACTACTACCATCCCCACACATAGGGGAATTGATGCCTACCAGTCCCACCACCCCTACCCATGGGTGCCTGGATGCCTACCACTACCACCACCCCTACTCATGGGTGCCTGGATGCCTACCACTCCCACCACCCCTACTCATGGGTGCCTGGATGCCTACCACTACCACCACCCCTACTCATGGGTGCCTGGATGCCTACCACTCCCACCACCCCTACTCATAGGACGGGTAATGCATGACACAACCAGCATACTCCAACATAAGGAATGTCAGAAAAAGACATCCCCCAACACCATGACAAGCGTGTGTAGTCTGTGTCAAATGCCTACAACACTGAACATGACATTGAACATACAATGTGACCCCCTATCACATGTGTCACACATAAATGTGTGTGGCCTCCACAATGCAAGCAGACCATGACCACTGTGGCAGTGGGGTCTAAACCCCCATCATCACAGTGACCAAAAGGTAAGTGTGGGGTCCATAGCTGAAGCACATTTTGAACATTGTGGCAATGGGGTCCAAACCCCCATCATCACAGTGACCAAAATGTAAGTGTGGGGTCCATAGCTGAATCACATTTTGAACAATGTGGCAATGGGGTCTAAACCCCCATCATCACAGTGACCAAAATGTAAGTGTGGGGTCCATAGCTGAAGCACATTTTGAACAATGTGGCAATGGGGTCTAAACCCCCATCATCACAGTGACCAAAATGTAAGTGTGGGGTCCATAGCTGAAGCACATTTTGAACAATGTGGCAATGGGGTCTAAACCCCCATCATCACAGTGACCAAAATGTAAGTGTTGTCATGGAAAAAGCTGCAAATGCCAAACAGCATGGATGATTCCTGGTCACAGAACAACAAACACATCAGTGGCAAAGTAGTGGTTGTGTCCCATAGCAACATAGATTGGGTGAGGCAAACAGTGCAGTGCAAATAAGACATACCTTTGGCCATGTGCAGACAAACATCACCCATGGGGGCTGACATTGTCAACATTCATCAATTACACAATGACAGAAGTGACCATCATAATGCAGACCCACATATCTGCACCAATGGACACACAAATGTAGATATCCTGTGGAGACTGTAGATGTGAGGTGAACAAATACCATACCATGGCAGCAATGGGACACACAAACCATGATCATTGTGCTGACTGATGACCTAGGAGTCCCAGGGACAGCAGGGTAAACCCACCAAACAACATACAGCCAATGGCACACTAAAGATATGCCAATGCAGTGGTGCAGATACACAAACACAAACAGGCAGCCTCACACTGCATATCAAACACAACAGGTGATGGGGGGGTGCCAGTGTCCCCAGGCAACCACACAACACATGAGGAGGCCTGAATCCCAATTACACAGATGTGTATACAGTGCCACACAAAAGTAACTCATGGATCTGATTTCCCTATGTGGGCAATCAGGCATTGTTAGATGAGAGGGAGCCCAAATTACACATGTCACACAAGCTTGTAGGAACAGCAACTAACACAGCAAGAGACAGACCCACCACAGCACTACCCCCAGGGACCCCACATTGTGGTGACACTGGCCTGCATGATAATCCCACTGTGATGACAAAGCTAGATGTCGTTCACAATGTGAACCACAGTCATGTGTCCTGAGCAACAAACTACCATCACACCTACACAAGCACAAATCAATCAGCACGGCCTGTCAGCCAAGGCCAATATGGAGGTAGGGGTCTAGCCGTGCAACAACTCTCATTTGCACACACTCAACACCACACACCTTGATCTCCAACAATGTGCAGCAGTGAAGCTCACATGGACTGGTGACATTGCACATTCACCCATGACAATCCCAGGGGTGGTGGTGGGAACTAAGGTGCAGAAACCTATCACACATGGCCAGTCAACAAGACTCCTGAATGTCTGACACACTGCACAGTACGCCGTACATGGGCATGACGTCAAATCCACCCCAGTCAATGGGATCCCGGCCACAGTCACACACCAATGAAGAAGCCAAGGTCACCCACAAAGAACACACATGGACAACTTCCAACATTGCAGCTCTGACCCTGAGGAGTGGCAGCAGTCACACACACAACGTGTCACAATCACTGAAAGCTACCACAAACTGTAAATTACATGACTTGTGTAACCAACAAGTGCCAAGGGGAACCCTGACTGTGTCTCATCTGCGTTTGCCCACAAACTCAGCCCTGACAGCAAACACACCTATGGATGACACCCTGATGACCAGTAATATGCCATGCACCCACATCCCAGAGAACCCAGGGCGAAGATTTGGGGGGAACATAGGTCAACTCAGCAAGCATCACAAACAGGAACATCACTAGGGATCCCAGCCTGTGTGGCAAAATGGAAGTGAACACACACAGACATGCTCACACAACACACACCTTGGGCTCAGGCAATGTCACGGAATTACACACTGCCATGAGGGCACTCCACTCCTGTGTAAGGAAAGCTGTGCCATACGTTGTCTCTGCAGGGCTCTATCATGTCAGCAGAACACTTGGTCACTCAGTCAACAATTAGCACAAAATGAAGGCTCCCGTCACATCAGCCTGGTCATGGGAGTGTCACCGAAATCATCTGCACAGATCCAACACACATGTATAGCAAGTTGCACTGATAACACAGATGAGTCCTTCCCCATTGATGCCCAAACTTGCATGTCCAGTGGAGATGGTCACACGGTCAGGGAAATAGACAAATTGAACAATGGCAAGCACAACAGATGTGCAGGGGTGTAAGCGACAAATGTGATATTGCTAATAAAAGTAGGAAATCCCATTGCCAAATATTGAAAACATGACACCCTCATATTGCTGCAAAGGATGACATGGATACACACCAGGATAGGACACTTTCCCCCTGGACCACATGGGGTCCTGCATAGTAACACTTCATCTTCCTGATATCAAAAATCACCATCACTGCAGCAAGGGCATGGTTAGCATCATCAACATCATGTACATCTGAAGCAAAACCAATAGAGAACAAAAAGGAGCTTTATTCAGCATATGTGTTCATAAAATGGTGAGTCCCGGAAAAACACAAAGGCCAATGGCCAGTCCATGTTTGAAGTCCAAACAGGGTGATAGTGGCAGATGTCACCCTTTTCTTGCCTGCACTGCTACGGACCAGGGACATTCCCCTCGGAGGGGCATACGGGGGGGCAGGCCAGGCACCGCAGGGACAGGATCAGGGCTCACCAGAAGGAGGCAGGGAAGGGGTGGTGGGTGCTGGAGAGTCACTGACAACTGCAGTGGAGGTGTCTGACATGGTGTGTGCCGGCACAACTGGGGGGCATGAGTCAGATGGTGTGGGTGCCGGCACGACTGCAGTGGGCTGGGCAGATGGAGTGGACAGGTTCCCCACAGCAGTGCCCAAGTCAGACGGGGTGGTAGTGGACTCCACTGCAGTGCCCATCTCCAGGGGAGTATAATGGGGTTCAGGTAAGGTGGGCAGGACAGAGGGGGATGACACGGTCTCCACACCAGTGGCACAAACATGCGCAGCGGGGGTGTGGTGCTGGAAGAGCAAGTGGTAGGGGGAGAAGGCCGGATCATTTTGGGGATGGTGTATCTGTGGGTGGGGGAACCTGGGGCAGGGTGTGGTGGGGGAACCTGTGTAGTGGGGGCCTGAGGGATGGAGGAAGGAGACTGTGTGGTTGAGCTGCAGGGCGGTGGCGGGGTCTTGCTCTTCCGGGTCCGGGGGGACTTGCGGGTGGGGGCCTCAGTTTGTCTGTGCCTGGGGGAGGGTGTCCGTGGGCGAGGGCACTCCCCTCTGTGTGGGTGGACTTCCTCTTCCCCCTGTATGCTGGATCAGCTGGATCGGAGGGGAAGAGGCCGAGGTCACAGAGGAAGAGCTGCTTTGTAGGTGGGGTTGCAGGTGAGGCAAGGGAAGGGGTCTTGGAGGAGAGGTATCGGAGGACTGCGGAGTGACTGTGGATGCCTGTGTGTGTGTCTGTTCCCCATCCCCTGTGGGTGTGGTATCAGTCCCCTGAGGATGCTTGCATGCACGTTTTGTTTTTGTTTTGGGTGTGTCTGTGCTGCTCGTGTCTGTGTGTGTGCGTGATTGTGCAGGTGTGCATGTGCTTGGGACAGGTAGGGTGCCAGGAAGTGTGGATGGGGCAGAGGTAGGAGGGGTGAGGGACTGTTGGAGGAGGGACACTGCTGCTGTCAGGGAGGAGTCCATGGACTTATTGCTCCTCTGTAGGGCAGACATGCCCGATGAGATGCCCTCCATGAACGACACCAGCTGTGTCAACAGAGTGGTGTGTGCATGGAGGACACTCAGCATTGCTGTCTGCCCTACATGGAGCTGGCGAAGTAAGTACACAGACTCCTCACTCAGGGCAGCAGGGGACACAGGGGCAGGGGGTGGGGTGCCTGGCACGAAGGAGACACGCTCCCGAACACGGGAGCCTCCACGGACCTCTGGAATGGGAGCCGATGGGAGGGCGGTGGTGGTGGTGGTGGTGGTGGCGGGGACAGCAATACTAGCGGGGGTGTGGTGGCTGCTGACACCCGCCTCCACAAGGGAGTCATCCTCCGAGCTGCTGTGGTCCTCAGCTGAGGTGGATGGTGCTGAGGACTCCTCGGTGTGGCTCCCCTCGCCCTCCGTGCCACTGGGTCCCTCCGACCACTCATCGGCTGCTGACCCAGTCTGGCTCTGCAGCTCCTCCTGGTCCGTGGAGCTGTCCCCTCCTGTGGCCGTGGATGTATCTGCAAACAATTAGGGAAACAGACAAACATCAGTCACCTGCACTGACCGCACACACCACAGTAAGTACAGCACATTACAGAGCAAGCCTTGGCATCCTTAGTTGAACATTGCCAGAAGTGCTCAAACAGATTAGGAGTAGCCAATTGTCAGTCTGATGGTCAACCATGGCACTCACATCCCTCCTGGCCTTGCACCCATCTGTCTGGTGCCTGTCGGATGGTAATACCCCAGTGTGGACACATGCACCACCTACACAGTAGTTGGACATTGCAGAGAACACGGTGAAGTATGTGAACATCCACACATCACATCTCTTGCCACTGAGTCAGTACAGGTGTCCGGATAAAGGGATGGCCAGAGTCTAATTTGAAATGCATGTGATGCATACCAGCACCAGACACCATGATGCACCCATGTCCTGATAGTCAATGCCACAATGGGGTGCATGTAGCACATGTCACTCACCTGCAGGATCACTCTTAGGGAGTTTAATGCCATGGCACAGGCATGCCTGCAAAGTCATACATCACTGTCTCCAGTCACATGGGCAGGGCAGCCAGCCAACAACAGTCTGCACTGTGTCACAATCCTAGGTCATGGGGAATGCAAGTTCTGTAGCTGCCAAGTGCACATGTCCATCCCCCACAAACCACATCATCTGAACTCTTATTTGTCCACGTCATACCAATTGGACATATGGGAGACATGAAACACAACCCTCTGAACCTGAGCACCTCACAGTCTGCTGTGAATGAGAAACAGCTGCCTGAACTTCACAGTCGCATACCCCAGTCTGCACAGTCAAGTGATCAAACACCTATATGTCACACAAGTATCGTCTCCTATGGTCACATCTCAGGTGGCATGCTGAGCCCTAACCGATAAACACCCCAGTAGTCCTGACAACGAAGCCACAGCACAATGACACAGAGGCAGACACCTGAGGGAACATTTCACTGAGCACAACGTGTCAGCTGATACACGGAAGTGGGAGTACAGAGTGTATTGTATGGCCTGGAGTAGGCATGACTGTCCTGCTCCACGTGAAAGAGGGATGAGCCCTGGACAGTAGGCAGGTGGCTAAGTATGTGTGACACACTTGATATACATACTCCTGAGGCCCAAACATTTTTCCCACCCGCAGCATGGGTGTGTGCCAAATACCCCAGGCACATGTGGTGAGTCAGATCAGCAATTGGACCACATATCAAAGTTACACGCAGATTACATGTCAGAACTCAGGCATTGTGTAAGCAATTGACCCACCCATGAAGCCCACCACAAAGCTACGGGAACAAATGCTGTCCCCCACCTTGAGCTAAGCAAAATGCAAGGACACAGTACCCAAGTGACACAATTTCCTGACTGTAAGGGCCACACCTGGGTATCAGATGAGGAGTGGGCATGTCACAATTGAGGGACATGGGTCCTGGACCACAAGACTGATGTACTGTGGAAGTTTAACCAGGCCAGAGGAGGGCACATAGCATGGCAGACAAAGTTCACAGTGCAGTCATGGACTCACCCCCCTCCTTGCTGCTGTCTGGCCTTCAGCTGCCCATCCAGGTCAGGGAAGACCACCGCCAGGATCCTGAGCATGTGGGGGTCAGGGTCCGGTGTCTGCCCCTCCTGCGAGGAGGCGACAGCTTCAGCTGGACCCTTGCGATCCTCCGGGTCCAGCCCCGAAGGTCCTGCCACCTCTTCTGGCAGTTGCGGATCCGGCGCTTGTAGACCCCCATGGATCTTACTGCCTGGGCGATGGTCAGCCAGATTTCCTGCTTCTGGTGGGCATCAACCTGTGAGGATGACAAAGTGAAAAGGCCATTACTACACATGCAACATATCCGTGCATCACACATTTGGATATACATGTCTCAATCACAGGGGCACATGATGTACACAGGCAGTGCAACGATGGCTATGAACAGTTTGCCAGCAGTTACTACATGGTATCATTGCCTGGGAAGTAAAACCTTGTTGGAATGCACTGTTACTGCACTATACCTGTTCAGTGCATGTAACTACACACTTTGGGGGGTGACAACTACTCAGTGAGCATGCTAGCCAGTGGCGTGAACACTGTAAGTCTTGCTAGTCAGACAACATGCACATTTAGTAAAGCAGTGGACTGCACACTCACCTGCTCCCCTGGTTTCCTATACAGCTTGCTGTACTGTGGAAGGAGGCTGTCCAGCAGGGCCTGGTTCTCCTCAGTGCTGAAGGCTGGGGCTCTCTCCACAGTACGTGCCATTGCAGTAGCCAGAGGATGCATATACAGCAGCAGTGGTGGTGGCAGATGTCATCCTGGAGCATGTAGTGCAGGCAAGTGAGCTCTCAGGGGAACAGCCAGCATTATATGTGTGCTGCAGAGGCAGATACTGTCCCATGTGTCCAAAGTGATAGGTCCAAGTCGTTTGCATCTTCTGAATCTGGCCAATCCATGGAATTGCACCACTTATACACGCCCACAGCATCCTTCAAAAGTTCAACTTCATGACACCCATGAATTTGCAACATTGTTGTGGGTGGCCAACTGAATTCACTGCATCAGACTCGGTAAAGGTTCGAAAACGCGTCCGTTGCCATGCCAGGCCATAGCCAATGAGTGCGCACCGATCGGTCCATTGCTGTACAACGCGTATTTCGAAAAACAACGCGTACCCATTCACATCATATGCAATGGCCAATGCGTGCGCACCGATCGGTCCATTGCTGTACAACGCGTACCCGTTCACATCATATGCAATGGCCAATGCGTGCGCACCGATCAGTCCATTGCTGTACAACGCGTACCCGTTCACATCATATGCAATGGCCAATGCGTGCGCACCGATCGGTCCATTGCTGTACAACGCGTATTTCTGTCCACATCATATGCAATGGCCAATGCGTGCGCACCGATCGGTCCATTGCTGTACAAAGCGTACCCGTTCACATCATATGCAATGGCCAATGCGTGCGCACCGATCGGTCCATTGCTGTACAACGCGTACCCGTTCACATCATATGCAATGGCCAATGCGTGCACACCGATCGGTCCATTGCTGTACAACGCGTACATCGTTTGACAACGCGTACCCGTCCACATCATATGCAATGGCCAATGCGTGCGCACCGATCGGTCCATTGCTGTACAACGCGTACCCGTTCACATCATATGCAATGGCCAATGCGTGCACACCGATCGGTCCATTGCTGTACGACGCGTCCCTGTACAAGTCACTCGCATATGTCACCATGGTTGTCACTGGTGAACGTATGCCAGCCACAATTACTTGCCAGGGACTCAGGGGCACACCTACAACACCACAGCCTGTCCACACTGTATCCTAAGGCATGTAAGGCTGCATTACCTGTGTATGTATGGGGGTCAACATGTGGTGTTTTTGGTGGCACTTGGGGGCAGCCACTCCCAGGCTGTGCACGTGTTCATGGGGACAGAATCCTTTGTGCGTTGTGCACATGACCACTGTGATGTGCAACTGTTCAGTTCAGGGCATGTGGCATGGTCACATTTCCAGGTTGTGTATGTGTATGTCATGTCACATACACCCTGAGTCCCATGTGGGAAGGTATGTACGTCACAGGGTGACCCATTGCCACAATAGTGATGGCCCTCCACAGTCTGTGTGCATGTTGTGTTTCAGATGTCTCTGATTCAATGTGCACAATGGGAGACAGTCTCCACATCCACGTTGTTTGTGCATCTACTTTGATGTTGTGCGTTTGT
Organism: Calotriton arnoldi; assembly: GCA_963921515.1. NCBI lineage: Eukaryota > Metazoa > Chordata > Amphibia > Caudata > Salamandridae > Calotriton > Calotriton arnoldi. Next base: position 2,653,066 of record CAWUFW010001237.1, read on the forward strand.
GTGTCACAGACGTCCATGTCTGTCCTGCAGAGGCGACAGGGGCCACTACCTGTGGGAGTCATGGTTGTTTTTCTGACGTGTACATGATACGCCATGTCATGCCAATGTCCATGTGGCAATACAGGGTCCCTGGGAATCTACCTGTCAATGAGCTGTGATGCCTGTGGCACATCTGTCCTCACTTGTCACTGTGGTGTGTGTTTGGAACGTGACAGCAGTACATGGGTACTGTGACACAGCCTAATGATTTCCCATAGCACGACCTGGAACTTGTTGTCAACACATGTTGAACTGTGATGTTTGATGTTGGCCATGTAGGTGCCATATATGTCCATACAGAACGGCACACACATCAAGTACTTGTGTCTTGTAATGATGTATCATGTGATATTGAGTATGGTCAATGCCACATATGTGGGGTGACTGACAATCTTTCTTTGTTCACCTATGCACTGCAGGGCACCAGCTGTCCATAGACCATTCCCTGACCTTGCAACGATGGTTGAACGTGACTGCATCCGATGGTACCGCTTCAACAGGCCGCTGATTGAGGAATTGACAGTGCAGTTGGCCCCACATTTGCAACCTGGCCGGACATACCCTACAGCGCTGACCCCCAAGGTGAAGGTGATGGCAGCCCTACACTTCTTTGCCACCGGTACCTTTCAACACACTGTGGCGTCTGCTGGTGGGATGTCACAGACCATGTTCAGCCGTGTGCTACGCGATGTTTTGGAAGCAATGTTGAGATACCTGAACCAGTACATCTATTTCCCTAAACGTCAACAACTCACTGACGTCAAGAGTGACTTCTATGCCCTGGGGAGGATGCCACATGTCATTGGCTCCATTGATGGGACACATGTGGCTTTGGTACCACCACAGGCACATGAGCAGGCATACAGGAACCGTAAACATTACCATTCTATCAATGCTCTGGTGGTATGTCTTGCAGATATGACCAGCTCACATGTGTGTGCACGTTTCCCCGGTTCTGCACACGATGCCTACGTGATGAGGAGTAGTCGCATCCCGAGGATGATGTCACAGATGCAGAACCAGCGTGCCTGGCTTGTCGGTGTGTACTGACTTTTTACCATTGTGTGTGTTCTGCAATGTTGTATTCCACCCTCTTTACCCAACTCAGCTAATGTGCAATTGTCTGTATGTAGGTGACTCCGGATACCCCAACATGCCGTGGTTGCTGACACCCCTCAGGAACCCTGTGACACCAGCCCAGATGCGCTACAATGAGGCACTTGGTCGGACCAAGAGAGTGATCGAGCGGACATTTGGTCTCCTGAAGAGCCGCTTTCGCTGCCTGGACAAGACAGGAGGGGCCCTCCCATATGCCCCTGCAAAGGTGTGGAAGATTTTCATCGTCTGCTGCATGCTACACAACCTGGCAGTGCGGAAGGAGTTGCCTCTCATCCTGGATGATGATGACCAACATCCGCCACCTGTGGAGGATCCTGGCCTGGGCCACGATGCCAGTGATGATGATGGTGATGTCCGCACACAGCTCATCACCAACTTCTTCAGCTGAATGTGAGTATCCAGAGATGTCATGTCAATGATTTGAGTTTGCATGATATGTGTTGGTGGTACTCTGTTGCTGTTTGAGTGTGGCCATGTGCTACTTGACTGGATGTGTGCAGCGATGTGTCCTTACAGGTAGTCTGTACTCCCCAACAGTGTTGACATGCTAACTTGGTTTTGTGTAGGTATCTTGTGACATGTATTGGGCATGAGTATTGCAGTTCTGTCCTGTGTGTCATGTCTGTCCTTCACAGGGTACTTTCAGAGTTGTTTGGTCCACTCGGATCCCCCGACACCATGGTTCAACTTCCAGGGTGGAAGCAGTCGTTTCCCTACAGGTGATGTGCCCCACACCCCTGGACTTTATTTCTTCTACAATTGTTGACTGTGCGGCCACTGCCACGTGGGATTACCTTGCATCTGTAGTGGAAACAACATGTTGCAAATGTGTAATAAACCTGTGCTTCACTTTGGGATGTGCGTTGTCTGTGGTCACACATCTGACTGACATTTGCTTACTGCACCTGTGGGCTAGTTAACACAGACTGTGCATAGGTGTGGTGTCTGTGCATTCCACTGTATTTCCTGGCAACATCAGTGTAGGCGATGAGTCAGATGGCCCTGGTGTGTATGTGTTGTGTTGCCCTAGTGGTGTGTCTCCCTCATATGTGTCACGTCTCCATGACTCACATGACGGTGTTGAACTCGCTGTAGCAGTTAGCATGCACAGTGTCATTTAGCAGATCATCATCTCCATGACAAAAACAACGTTGGAATCACAACAGAGGCAAGTATGGTGTATTAGTGAGTTTATTTACATACATGTGTGAGGATAGTGCACAGGATGGTGGTTGCTGTACATTGGGATTGGAATCCGAAGTTCCCAGATGAGTTGGAAGTGTTGGTAGCAGAAATGTCCTGAGTAGAGTCCACAGTCATCTGATGCATTAGTCCAACTTAAACTCCCCATGTCATGTGGGAGAGTTGTGTTGCATTTGACAGGGTGAACAGTTTGCACACAAAGGAGAATTTCCAGAACAGGTGTTGGGTTCCTGGGGGATGTACATGGCCATCGGCCTCTCAGTTGTCCTTCCTCGGACGGCCCCTCTTCTTTCTGGGGGGACCCTCACGTGCAGGCCGCTGCGGTGCAGAGGACTCTCCACAAGAGTCATCCTCCCTCTGGCAGTTGCACTTGTTGCGGCACCAGATGTTGTGGGCACACAGGGAGGTGTGGCCATGTTGGTGCTAATCTGGCGGAGGCATGTCAAAATGTCCCTCTGCACCGCTGTCAGTTCTTCCAATGTGTCCCACTTGGACTCCATGCCAGACATGTGTGTCTCCACACAGGACATGTGTGTCTCCACACGGGACATGTGTGAGTCCAAGCGGCCTTGATGGGCAGCCTGCTGCTGTTGAATGTCCTTGAGGATCCCCACTACCTGGCTGACCTCTCCGGTGCTATTCTGGTACGCATCAGCAATGCGTGCCAGTTGTGGGTCATCATACAGTCCAGACCCCTCTGCAAACAGCGACCTCTGCCTACCACCCCTCCCACCACCCCTGGCCACACGTGCGGGACCTGCGGTGGCACGCACAGGTGACCCTAGGCCCCCTTGGGGGTTGGTACTGGGGTTGTTGTCCGTTGCTTCACGGTGGGCCGGGATCCCTGTGCTGTTGTCATTGGTGGTCCTTGGTCTGTCCGTGTCGGCGGGGTGGTCTGTGTGTTGGCAGTTGTTGGAGGAGTGGGTGCAGGTGGTGCAGATGGTGGTCCTGCTGGTGCTGCATGATGACTCACACCGGAGGGGCCAGGTAGGTCTTCGCCATCAGAGGAGGGCAGAGGCTGTTCCACACCAGAGAGCTCAGGGCCCCCGGAGCCTGGGACAGGGACTCCTCATCGTCTGCTGCTGTGTCCCCATCATCACCTGTTTTTGGAAGAGACACACATTGTATGTTATGTTTCTACAGGCATCAATGGTTCAAACACCTGACAGTTGTGACTGTACCTCTGGATGCGGGCCTGTACATTGCATTGTCCTAAGTTGTCACAGTCAGAGGTTGGTATTGGTGTAGCACATTGTCCTGTCAACATGAAGCATTTCAATGTGGATGTTGAGGTGTGTGCATGGCCAGCATTGGTGGTATTTGGTTGACATCCGGACCTCCTTCTCCCTCCAGCCCAGTCATCCCACCATGAAGCATGCCACCCTTGCAGTGGGTGCAGGTTGACTCTCAGGATGTCAGTCAGTGGTGTCCTGCTGTTGGTTGGTGCCCAGTTCCCAGGAGGGCCTTGTGCTCCCCACAACAGAGCACCATTGTCAGACATCTTTGAAGTGGCTTTTCACTCCCTGTGAGGTGTGCATGCTTCAGTGTGAGCTTGCTGGGCCATGCGGGTGCGGGATGTTAAGCTTTGACTACCACTCCCATCATGCTATTGCCTATACCCCCCTTCCCAGCATGCCCATACTTCCTTCCTTTTGAGTGGACTTCACTGTGTGTGAGTGTGACAGCAATGGCAAGATGGCTGACAGTGATGTCCTGTTGTTTGTTGGTGCCCAGTTCCCAGCAGGGCCTTGTGCTCCCCACACCAGAGCACCAGTGTCAGACATCTTTGAAGTGGCTTTTCACTCCCTGTGAGGTGTGCATGCTTCAGTGTGAGCTTGCTGGGCCATGCGGGTGGGGGATGTTGAGCTGTGACTACCACTCCCATCATGCTATTGCCTACACCCCCTTCCCAGCATGCCCATACTTCCTTCCTTTTGAGTGGACTTCACTGTGTGTGAGTGTGACAGCAATGGCAAGATGGCTGACAGTGGTGTCCTGTTGTTTGTTGGTGCCCAGTTCCCAGCAGGGCCTTGTGCTCCCACAACAGAGCACCAGTGTCAGACATCTTTGAAGTGGCTTTTCACTCCCTGTGAGGTGTGCATGCTTCAGTGTGAGCTTGCTGGGCTATGCGGATGGGGGATGTTGAGCTGTGACTACCACTCCCATCTTGCTATTGCCTACACCCCCCTTCCCAGCATGCCCATACTTCCTTCCTTTTGAGTGGACTTCACTGTGTGTGAGTGTGACAGCAATGGCAAGATGGCTGACAGTGGTGTCCTGTTGTTTGTTGGTGCCCAGTTCCCAGCAGGGCCTTGTGCTCCCCACAACAGAGCACCAGTGTCAGACATCTTTGAAGTGGCTTTTCACTCCCTGTGAGGTGTGCATGCTTCAGTGTGAGCTTGCTGGGCCATGCGGGTGGGGGATGTTGATCTGTGACTACCACTCCCATCATGCTATTGCCTACACCCCCCTTCCCAGCATGCCCATACTTCCTTCCTTTTGAGTGGACTTCACTGTGTGTGAGTGTGACAGCAATGGCAAGATGGCTGACAGTGGTGTCCTGTTGTTTGTTGGTGCCCAGTTCCCAGCAGGGCCTTGTGCTCCCCACAACAGAGCACCATTGTCAGACATCTTTGAAGTGGCTTTTCACTCCCTGTGAGGTGTGCATGCTTCAGTGTGAGCTTGCTGGGCCATGTGGGTGGGGGATGTTGAGCTGTGACTACCACTCCCATCATGCTATTGCCTACACCCCCCTTCCCAGCATGCCCATACTTCCTTCCTTTTGACTCTGCTTCCCTGTGGGGTAGTGTGCCTGTGGTGACAGGATGGCTGACAGTGTTGTCCTGGCGTTAGTTTGGCTACAAGTCCCAGAAGTGTCCCTGTGCTTCACACAGCATAACCCAGGGTGGTGTTTCTTTGTGGGATATTTAATTAGAGTGTGAGGCAATGCATTCTCCCAGGTGAGTTGTGTGGAGTTTGTGTTAAGGGTGTGTGTGAGAACAGCTGCTGGTAACTATGGTCAGTGCTGTGAGTCCTCCTTCCCACCCAGCCAGATATCCCACCATGGAACGTGCTTCCATTGCAGGGAGTGCAAGTTTGCTTTCAGGATGTCAGACAGTGGTGTCCTGCTGTTGGTTGGTGCACAGTTCCCAGCAGGGCCTTGTGCTCCCCACAGCAGTACCCAGTGTCAGCCATCTTGTCAGTTCTTTTCCACTCCCTGTGATGTGAGCATGGTTCAGAGTGGTGTTGATGGGCCAATTGTGAGGGTGAGCAATATCTGTGACTACAACTCCCATCATGCTACTGGCTACACTGACTTCACCAGCATACACAGAATTCCTTCCTTTCAGTGAGCTTCCCTGTGAGGTGGTGTTCTAGTGGTGGCAAAATGTCTGACAGTGTTTGTTGGTTAGATTTGTGCCGCTGCCTTGCTCTATTTGTTGTTGGGTTTGTACATGTCATGACACAGTTACATATCACTATGGGATGGCAGGTATTGTGTTTGTCTAACTAACATACACATCTTGGGATGATTATGTTTTGGTTACTGTGGCTTTGTGTCAGAACGACCATTACACTTGGTCTTGTTGCGCAGGAGCAGAAAGATGCTAAGCCCCAATTCCCCCGCTATTTTCCCAGCCAAATCCTGGATAACAACCTGGCTGAAGAAAACCAGCGGGGGAAAGGGGTTGGGGATAAAGAAGAGACTGCTACCTTCGTCTGGTTCTTCTCACCAGGAATCTTTCTCGTCTGGGTAATTCTGCTGCAAGGAAATATTACTTTTAGACTCCTATTAACTTATACTTCACAGTGTTTGTGCTTGCCTTATGATTAATTCTCTTACCCTGGTATTTAGTAGCTATTGCCTCTCTTCTGATATGTAATTGTGATGCTGATAGAGTTGTCTGCTTATCTGGACTACGTTCTTTCTTCTTTCTTCTGCAGGAACTAATCTGATGGAGCACAACGGGAATTCTGGAGCGCGAGTGCGAGGTAAGTGTGAGGTATTTGATATTTTAAATTATATGCACATGCACCCAGGAACAATATTTCTCCTCAGGAAGTCCTACAATATAGTATGACACTGTAGATATCTTCCTACCCTATCAGCGCCTAAAATAACTGGTACCGAAAGAGAGAAAACGATAGCGCTGACTCCCCTCAATACTTTGCCAACTTCATAATCCAAAATACCACAAATGTAATGCCCGCAGTAACCCTTGCCTTAAATTCAGACTCAGAGTAGGGCTAGACTGCAACGAACACAATGGGCTGAAGTAAGTACTCTGAAATATCAACGGAACATGAAGCGCTCGAGAAAACAAATGCTCAGAAAATTACCAACTCAGAACACTATACACTAATAGCGTTTGCCGTAATTCCTGTCAGGAAAACAACCTTGCTGCTCAAGCGCCTAGCGGGAACACAGGTTCGTCGCGAAGCAACTAGGTCTCCAAGAAACAAAAAAATAACAAAACTCCTAGAATCCTCAATAACGACTAATAATAAGTCTGAAGCAAATTGTGTTTAACGGAATTAGAATTTCTAAGATTCTACACACTCAGGTTCTAAATACGCGCCGCAACACTAAAAAACGCGACGCACAGGAAACGTCGTGTTCTACCTTGTCTAACTAAACGCACCGCACTGGAGCAAACAAAATCTAACCTGAACCTTCAAAATCCTCAGGTGAAGTGCGAGGATTCTAATGCCTCAACTGTCTAAATTCCACTTCACCCTTCATGTCTTTTTAAACACTAGAATGCTCACCCTGCATCCATCTTGTCCTTTTGTCGGCCATCTTAGGGTTCCACCAAATAAGGCTTTGCACTCTTGCCACACCATTCCTAACCTTGCGTAATGCCTGATGGGAAATTACACTGATTGCCCATTCCTTTCTAGTGTTAGTAACTCGGGACCTGACACTTTGCTAACGGTGCATGGTTTCACTGTCCCCTTGACAGTGATGTGTGTGTATTGTCACACGATATTGGGTATATTGGTTGTGTACTCACCAGGCTCTGGGATGTTTGTTAGTCCATGTACGCTCTCTGGTGGTAGGATGGCCCGCACCTTCTCCTCCCAGGGCCTGAGGTATACTGGTTTGGCAGGAGGGCCACTGCCGGTGCGATGGCTCAAGGTGTAATCCTTCTTGAGTAGGGCCTTGACCCTCCTGCACACGTCATACCACCTGTTCTGGATGTCTTCCTTTGTGCGCAAACATGGTGATTGTGCGTTCACCCTGTCGACGATCCTCTCCCACATCTTGGTTTTCTGCGACATGGGGGTCTGTTGGACCAATGTACCAAACAACTGTGGCTCTACTCTTAGGATTTCATCTACCAGGACTTCCAATTCACTGTCTAGGAACTTTGGATTCTTCTTTGGGGGCATGGTGATGGGTGGTGGTGGGGATTGATGTGTGTGTGAGTGTGCAAGTGAGGGTGGGTGAGTGTCAGTTTTGCTGGGTGTATGTGAGGATGCTATTAGGGAAGTGCTAATGGTGTGTGGCTTGTGTGATGGATGAGTTGTGAGTGTGTCTGTGGTTGCTGTCTGATGGTGTTCTGTGCTGGCAGGTCAGTTGAATTTGCAAGGGATCATGGTAGGGATTTGTGGCCTTTATATGGGTGGAGTTGTGGGTGTGTCTTTGTTCCATTTCCCCAGTACTCATTGACTTTGTCATTGCTTGTTTGGCCCTTTTTTGTATTTTTTCCTTTGTAGTTTTGGGGCATGTAGGAGACGTTCTTCTGACCGAGTAGGACGCTGCAGTTGGCTCGTGCGAGCTTCTCCGAGTCTTTCAAGCTGTGTTTCTGCTGTGTTTTATGTGCGGCGTACACGTCGGTCGCGGAGTATTGGGTTGCTTCGGCTCGGTTTTGTATGTGTGTCGGTCGTACGGCTTGAGCTCCGTGCGACTCGTTCTGGTTTCCCACGAATTGCATCGTACTGCGCGGGTCGGAGTTCGCGGGTACGTTTCTGTCGGGTTCATTCTTGGTGCATGTCGGTCGGTTCGATTCGCGTGGTTTTCCGGCCGGATGGCTGGTTTCCGTGCGGTTCGGTCGTTCGGTTTGTGTTCCGTACGAGTCGGTCGTGATTCACATGCATTGCATCGTACTAGGCGGATCGGGCAGCGCCGGTATGTGTCGGTCGGACTAAATTCCCGTACAGAGTCGGTCGGTACGTTTTCCGGCCCGAATCGGAATCGGCCCCTAAGACTCTCTTGCAAGACATGAGGGAGAGCTTGCATATGGTTGATGAGAAAATTAACACCTTGACATCGCGTATGGACTGCATGTCTTAGTGGCTTGACAAACAGCTTCCAGGATAGATTTACTGAAAGCCAAACCTCACTGACACACCACTGGGTGTCAGAGCAATCATGGCATTAACCACACTTTTCCTAAAGTATGCTACCTCCCAGAGTTTCAAGCTTGTGTCCTTCAGCCCTGCTTTTGTAGGCTGAACGCTTTTCCTCACTAAGTACACCCCTGCTTTGACTCCTGACACTTTACCTGTCTGCTCTTTTACTGCTGCCACATTCTTTCCCACCCCTTTAACTTCTTTGTAATCACATCCACTGTACCCATCATATCTTCTGTCACACTGCTATTGAGCCCTCCCTAAATCTGTGCTCTCACTCCACCTCTTCATCTGAGATGTTAAAAAAAATCTTCCTTCACATTTTGGAGTGTTTCTCTGCCGTAATAAAGTCTCCAGATCATCTGCCGTCAAGAAAGCACCCCTCCCCCTTCAGGCCATCCAAACTCTTCAATTAAGTCTGTTCTTAGTTATGAGGGTCTTTGCCAATGTTTTTAGAGGTGGGAGCAGCTACATCCACGTCCCAGTAGCTGCACAGGAAGCCCCATCTACCATGCTTCCACCAGAGCCTTCCCTGTGCTGGAGCAGCCATATTACCTGCAGTGCAGAGTGGGTAAGGTCTGTTCCACCTCCAAACCTTGCTCATACTGTCCCCAAGGGCTGGTGCAGGATCGACCTACTCTTTACTCTTCCACTGATCATCAGTTCCCTTTTGTGAGTCTCGGGGAACTTAAGCAAGGGAAAACACCGAGACAGCTTGAAAGCTCAGTAGAGCATGCCACCTTGTGCCATCTGTGTCATAAATCGTCATTTAAAATAAATACAGTGGCAGTTCTCTTCTATAAGACACATTTTAGGTTTCATAAAATAGGAATTTGGAATTATAGCCCTCTTTATAGCTCTGGGCTAGAGACAACTTTAGTAGTTTCTCCTGAGCTTTTGCAAATAATAAATAAAATAATAACACTTGGTGGGAATCTAGGTGAGCCTCTGTAAACCATTTGCACAATGTGAGCCTCAAACACAGATAGAACTTTCGCCTTTCTAGAACCACATTTTTATGAGGTTTAAACCTCACATCTAACATTTCAAGTGCAGACGCATAGTCTCCTTCCACACCCCCTTCCCCAATTACAGACTGGCTTGGAAGATGCTTTAATATTTTCCTACCTTCCGGACCTAAACAATGTTTAAATAACTCAAATTTCTTTTTGAGTGTAAAATCATCCCCATCAATAGCATCAAGGTATGACTCAAAACCTTCCTTCCATTGTTCCCAATCAATGGAAGCATGGCCCTGTCTAGGAAAGAACGAATGTGGAGGAATTATACTTTGCAGCATTTCCCAATAGTGCTGTTAACCTGCCCAAATGACTAACACAATTACAACAAAAGTTTTCCCCCATTGGTTAACTTGTACACACCATATCAGCATCCACCACCACCTGAAACTTAGGTGTGCACGTCACAGCTAATATTCGCTGATGCAAGGTTGTGTTAAAATTCCAGTATTGGTAACTGGTGTGGAAAATGCACATTTTGTCACAAAATGCCAATATGCTAAAGGTGCACTGAGCACACAAAATGCCATTACAGTACCTGTGCAAGGGGTGTTGCCAGTTTCTGGATCCTTAGTGACACAGTATGTCTAAGGTGTGCGCATCACGGAGCACGCAACACAATATGCTATAGTTGAAGGTTCCTGTAATGGCTGTAAGGTTTGTGGTCTATAGTGGAAACACTAGACTGCTGTCTCCAAGATTCAATATCCCACAAAAATGGCCACCACTTTATGCCAACACATTCAAGGTGTGCGCACCTCCGAGCACACAAAATGCACATATCCAAAGTTGGAGTAAAATCCCAAACTGTGGTCAATTGACTACCTAGATGATGTAACCCTATGCCAATATGTTAAGGTGTGCTCATCACTGATGCACACAATGAACTATGAGGATGAATAAGATGGCTGCCAAGTTGGCGTGATTATACCATTAAGGTGCGTTCATCACCAAAGCACAACTGCACTTATGGTATTCCTGTATTAAGATGGCTGCTGTGACGTCCTTTGCGGGAACACTAGAACGCTGCTTAAAGTGTCCCGATGTACCACAATGCATTTATTAGGTTGGTGTGCGCATCACTGATGCATAACTTTATACTTGCCCATTGATTAATGTGTCCCATTAAGATGGCTGCCGACGTGCTTCCAAGGCCACCCATAATGCACTTATTAGTTCGGATAAAATGTTGTGATCATGCCATTAAAGTGTGCACATCACTGATGCATAACTACACACTAGACCACTGTTTAGCGTGTCCCACTAAGATGGCCGCTGACGTACTTCCAAGGCTAGGCTGCAACTTAGGTATGGCAAAGTGCTACAAAATGCCCTCCCAGTTACGAATGTGTGAAACTAGACCGCTGCCTCGGCTAGCACACAAGACGGCAAAGTAAGATGGCTGCCGTGGTGATGTAAAACGCATGTAGAAAAGCATTCCACCGCTAGCCTTGCCATTGCCAGAGACGGCTGCATGGCTTACGGTATCACAGAGATCCTGACAAGGATCCAGTGATTCGCATCCAGCCCCACAGAGCCTACTGACCCCACAAAGAGCAATCGCAGAAGCATACTAATGTAGATTCCCACATTGAAGGGAAATGCTCACGTGACGAGGGATGGCTCCTTCACCCTCAATACAGGAACTACAGGGACATGCTTCTCTACCCTGCACCCTGAAAGCCCTGCCAGTCAATTCATTGCCAGTGAAAGGTATCCCTCACAGAGGCATAGAGTGCCTTCAGGGTTTACACAGTGAAGCAGAATTTTTCTGCTGGGTGACACTCTCTACACATTGTGAATCTCATAGTTTAGAGCAGTGTCATATGTTGAGATTAAGTTCCACACTGTGAAGCAGCCTCACGAACTGTGAGTCTTGCCCTGAGAAACAGTCTCACTCATTGAATAGGAGATGTACGCTTGAGGTGCCAGCCTCAGTTGTTGTTTGTGAGTCTTGATTGTTGAACATAGTCGCATTGATCTTACACAAATATGCATAAGTCACTTTAAAACCAGTTATTTTATGTGATTACACACAATTGACATCAACTGTACTACTTATCTCCACTCTACAACCCTATTTAATCTAGCTGCATGAGCTATCTGCATCCATATGTATTTGACTGACAATCAGACTCCCTCACAATATTTATTGACAGACTTCTTACAGATGCTGTTGTTTAGTACAAGTCATTTTCAGCATGGGCATCGGTTGCATGAGGCCTTGACTGCCAATGTCATACCTTTGTCAGTGAGTGAGCAGGAAAGCAAGCTGAGAGTGGAGGCCCATGTTTGATCGTGGGTGGCTGGAATATCCGCCATGCACATTGTAAACAGAGGTATGACTGTGAAGGGGCCGTGTTTGTTTTTGAAGAAAATAGGAGGGTTAAGGAGCTATAGCGCAGAAGATAACCTACTAAACACATTTGAAGATGCGAATAAGAACTGTGAACACCTACAGTGAAGCAGTCTTGAACCAGCAGGAGGCAGTGGCGTAACGAAACTTGAGGGGGCCCCCCTGCAAAGCACAATGAGGGGGCCCTCCCCAGCGGCCCGGCCCACCACCTACCACTTTGCCCCACCGACAAAAATAAGCAGTCACCTAAAGCCGTATTTTCAGCACTTATCTCTGCATACTTCGAACAGCAAATATAAATAGAATGCACTTTAATTGTCTTCTAGGGCTGCCTGAATGATGAGATCCATAACTGATAATTAAAGGGAACAAAGACAGAAAAGTCACACTACAAATGAAAACATACTTTTTTATTTATAACCCTATTTAGTGCCAAACACATGGCTGGCATTTTTCTTTTGGCAACCCTACATTATATTCCTTTTCATGAAATGCATTCTCACACTATAGCAGTAAATGTAAATTTCAAATGCAAGGAATAGGCAGAGTGGGGGCCCAGGGGGCACTGGAACCAGAAAAAAACTAAGCCTCTGTAACCAGTTTACAAAGGTATGTAAATATGCAAATGGTCTCTGGCCTCGAGGCAGTTGCCTTCAATAACCCTTGTTTCTGGGCCTGGAAGCTCAGGTCACCTGCACCCACAGCATGCGGCACGCACCATTTAATTTATGAGGTACGACTGTTATGAGGCAACTCACTGGTGGAACCAACGCCGGCGAGAGAGTGTAGTGCTGCCTGTGTGCGCTACAGCGCTGATGGGGCCCCTAGAGGCTGGAAAACGGGGGCTGCTGGGGGCATAGCTGCCAAGGTTTCAGATTGCCATGTGAGACATTTTCATAATTTCAGTGTAATTATGAGTGACATTTCAACGACTATGAGTGACACTTTCTTGCAAGCAAAATTAAGCAATGAAGACGATCAACACATATAAATATCAGAAATAACACCACAAAGGCCTTTCCGGTAGAAACACGTCAGACTTTTGAATAAACTACTACGGCAACTATATCTCAGAATGCGAGCTTTCCTCTGTGTGTGACCACAACGCAGGGCTGTTTGCATTTTTATAGTGGGACATGCTCCCACTGCTGTGCACCAACCCTGACAGGTGGATGCGATCGGAAGACTGTAGGCCTTTCATATATACATATTTATAGCCTTTCTTTCATGCATCCATCAATCATTATATCCACGAATCAATCTACACATTATTTAAACTATTCATCCTTCACTCTTCCCAATCTATCTATTCTTCACCCTTCAATTCATTCACCCTTTAAACTATTGATCTTTCACTCTTCCATCCATCATTTCAACATTCCCTCTATCAATTCTTCCACTACTCTATTCATTAATTCTTTCACCCTTCCATCCTGCCTTTTCTCCCTTATTTCCTTTCATGTTCCTTTCCTTCCATTCTTTCTTTCTGTCTTTCCTTTATATACCCATCTGCTATTTCACATCCTTAATTTTTCTTTCGCTCATAATCACTTTTTCTATTTGTCCCTTTATCAAGGTGTTTCCCCTAATTTCTCTTTCTCTATTTCCTTGCTCCATGTCAGCCTACCACCTACACCCCTCTCTCATGATATTGCCTAACAGTATTATTCATGAGCACCTTGTATGCAGGGCTGAGAGAAGAGGCCCAGAAACACAGGAGTAGATTGTTAGTCAGAGGGGATGTAGGGCGGGGCAGGAATGCTGGCACAAAGGGATTTTAGGGTTTGAAATAATATAACATTTTCAGAATGACAGCCATAGTGAAATTGCTAACTGGACCCCTAGTTTATAAGATTAACTAAAATGTACAAGTCACTTTTATTTGCCAGTTAAATATAGGCTGGAAAACATTTTGCAAGAAGCAAAGTTGTGCTGAGTTACAGCAATGGCGTGATAGTTATCTGGTGACATACCAGTGTGTGAGTTATACACACAGGCATTTTTATGCATTACTTAAAGTATTTTACGCTATTACAAGTACGATTCCCAAACCCATAAAATATTCGAGGTTGTTGCAAACTTTTGTCATTAACAAATTCGATTTATGGGCATTGACTGGCTAAAAACACAACATCCCGAAATCATCCATTCATCTGAATTTTGCCACTTTTTTTTCAAACGTTAACTGCTAAAAGCTAATCCTTGACATCTGTCCCGTTGCTCCCTCCTTGCCGTACGCCATATGTTTATTCGTGTGCAGTAAGTGAGAGCCCATGGTGTTTTCAGTTATGACCCTCCCTCTCCCCAGTGATTGTTTTTGTGCAGTGAAGGAGTCTCTAGTGTGTGATTATGTGCAGTGTGTAAAGCCCTATTGTCTCTTGAAGGTGGTGTTTAGGGATAGCTGGCCTCTGTATGTACCATGAGCGTATGAAGGAATAGACCTTAACATTCGAACAGATATACTGCTAAAGGAAAATATCCATTCTACGCTACCTATAGCGCTATAAGCAAAGGTCTACATTTTGGCATGCACGTTATTGGCGGACAGAGCATTTAGTATCTATTTAGGGGCAGCTTTTCATATATACAGTGTTTGCAGAGATGTTCTTAGTGTTTTCCTATATAGGTTTACTATTCTAGTGTTCATGGGCATAAGCATCCTTAGTAAATAGATTCTAAGGGCCCCATTACGATAGTGGGCGGACAAAGTCCGCCCGCCACCGTAACGGTAAACGGGACCGACCGCCAGAGGTGCGGCGGTCTCGCTAGGCCCATAAGGATGCGACCGCCACCCTGGCCGTCGCATCCCGCATATTTTACATTGCGGCGGGCGGTGCTGTAAGCAGCACCCGCCGCAATGTAAAAGTTGCATGTTGTGCACTGACATGCACGACGTGACAGGCACCGCGCGGTGCCTGCCACCTTGTGCATGCCAATGAAGGGGGGTACCATGGGTACCACCCCCAAGTGCACCCCCTAGCCCCCCCAACACCCCGGGCCCCCATAGCCAAAGACTGCATGCCTTTCCATGGCGGCATCGCCGCCATGGAAAGGCACAAATCCGCACACATCGTAATATGGCGGGCGGTGCCTGCTAGGCACCGCCACCATATTATGGCCCAGGACCGCACGGCAGGCAATCGTAATGATTGTCTGCCTGCGGAAAAGCGGCGGACGGTCTTTCCGTCCGCCGCTGTACCCCCCGCCATTGTAATGTGGCGGGGGGTAAATGGAGGGCGGGCGGGGAAAGATGTCGGGCGGATCGCGCCCGACATCATAATGGCCCCCTAAGTGCTTGTGTTGCATTGTTAGATGGGTTTTCGTGCTTGTATATGCATTGTTGGCACAGTGTCCATGCATTGTTGGTATAGAGCCTTCGTGCTACAGTGTATGCAGGGTTGGTGATCATTCTTTTCGGGTATGTGCATTGTTATCAAAGAGAGCGGTCGACCTCGAAACTGGGGAACCGGGTTCGCGTCTCGGCAGGGACGCTCAACATCCTGATCTGGGTAGATCACTTCATTTCTCTGTGCCTAACAAAAATTGAATGTGTCCGGCTGTGACGCAACCGGTGCTTATGTGAAGCACTCTGATACCTTCGGGTCGAGTTCGCGGTATATAAAAGTAAAAAAAAAAGCCTTTTAGTGCCTTTTCGGTTATTGCAGACGTGCTTCTCTATTGTGCATCTGCTTTGTAGGTGTTTACATTGCGCGTACTGCCTGTGTGTATACGTGTTATTCGCGAAGCACCTCTTGATAGTGTATATACGATGTTAGTTCATTTGAGTTGCATCAACAAAAAGACTTAAAAGATCGAAAGCTTCTGGTGCATTTATGATTCTGTGACTAGTAGAAGCAATTAGTTTGAACAGCATCTCGTTCAAATAAAACGGTTTGATTGTAAATAGTTCGAAAATGTCCTTGTGTGTCGATTTGAGCAGTAGTTTGAATCATTTGGTTCAGATTTTCTTTTTCTGCTTTTTCAACCCTGCCTGAACCTTGACCCTAATTCTATCTCTGACTCTAATATGTAAACTGACCCCGATCATAATCAAATCCTCACCTTCACACTAACGTGTATTTGACTACAGACCCAATTCTCACCTTCATGCTAATCTGTAGCCCCCACCCTGAAGACCGCGGAGACATCTGCGCGCCGCGCATCATTAGGTCTCGCCTGAGCCAGCGCATGCGCTGCTCTGGCGAGAGTTTTAGTAAGCGGGTTTTGGAAGTGCAAACAGTGGCTTTTGCTGGCGACCAGCTTGCGTTCACGCGAGCGTGCACGCGCGATCAGGCGCCATATGGCTTCCCTCGCCATCTGGACGCTCGCCTGAACGCAAGCGGGTCGCCAGCAAAAGCCACTGTTTGCACTTCCAAAACCCGCTTACTCACGATTATTTTCACGGCCGCGCGGCCGTGTCAGTTTCGCGGCTGCGCGGCCAATGCTTGTTTTCTTTGTGGCTGACATACATAAACCTCCTTCTGCCACAAGCTAAGGGCGAGTGCTCCCTCTCTAATATAAGCGTTGGCACTTCGTCCACCTCATGTCGTTCCCTGCATTTTGCCGTTTCTCTGCTCACGACTCCTTTGTAATTCTATTGCTGTCTACTACTCTGCCTGTGCCTTCCCGCTGCGCCTTGCTCTTGGTCCCATCTCTGCCTGCCCCTCTTCTCTACTTGTCTTCCTTATCACATATGCGAGTATTTCCCAATAAGTGAGTTCAGGGGATGCGCTGCACTAAAATAACCGGATATATTAAGGTGAAACCCTTCTGTATGTTAAAGAAATATATATCTTTTATTTTCAAGAGTATCATATTTTCCCGTGATGTCTGTTGCATAACTTAGATGCCAGCTATTTTCAGAGCTCGGCTCGTGCACGGTTTCTTGGAGCCCTGCCAGACCCTTGGTTCTGCTCTCCCCGCTAATTTGTTTGTTCGCCCCCTAAACCCCTCCTTTAAAACGTCTCAATTTGACATAAATGTAATTTATAACGGTGTTCTTGACCAATAGGTGGCGATCTCTGACAATCAAAATACATTCGCTAAAGATTGCGGGAGCTACTCTGGCCTGTGCCCGAATAATGTGGTAAATCCAGCTACAAGGTGAAGCGGCGTGGCTTTTGGGTGCGTGGATTACTATAGAAAATGTATATTTTCTACTGCTGTCACGTTATTTTTAATGGGGCTTCCTGCCAACTGCATTCTTCTTTCATTCCCGCACCGGATTTGCCAACCGACCACGAAGACGTCAGCGTTACCCTATCCCAACCGCACAGACACCCTGCAATAAAAAGTTCTGCCTTTCCCATAAGAGAGCCTACAAGGCCAGCGCGTGAATGGAGCTCGAGTTGTGATAATTCAAAACAAACTACGGTGGCCGATGACTGGGCTTCGGTGACGGCGCTCGAGGACTGCTACCTATCCCGAAATTCAAGAGACATCCATGCCCTTCCGGTTACTGTTATGTTAAGGCCGACGAATGATGGTTTGAAAAGCACTCTGCACAATGTGCTCTCGTTTGTGACCTGCTGCGCTACATATGTCATTTTTTAAATAACACTAGCATTCAATTTTAATTACTGTACATCTAATAAAGACACTTTGGAATTGGGTTTTTCTTCTCAGGGCGACCGTTTTTGCCGCTGGTTATTTTCGTTACGAAATCTGCAAACCAACCCGTGTTATACAATGGAACGGCGCGGGGTGGTTCACGAGCACCCAGGTGGCGTTTAAAGAGGAAATAAAGAAGGGACTGTTCAAGTGCTGGAAGGAAATGGAACACAAGCATTGGCATAGCCAATAGGTCTCGCCTTTGGGACCTTATAAGTGTTTAGCCATGCAACAGTTGATGTTGTTGCACCAAGGATATTGTGCTTGTTAACTAAACACTTATAAGGTCCCAAAGGCGAGACCTATTGGCTATGCCAATGCTTGTTTAATTAATGAAGAGGCCTGGCTCCGCAGAGTGAGGGGTTCCCTGGAGCGCGCCCCCCCTCCAACCCCGCAACGCGGGGGCCTGTGTTACACCCTGGGCCTACTATATATTATTAGGTTCTAGTTTTATTCCCACTCACACTGCAAAGAACTTGAACTGTTAGTATGAAGCGTAGGACACAGTCTGCGTACCCCCTCCCCCTTCGATTCTGGAGAGTTTCTGTTCCCCAGGAAAGTACAACAAAGGATTCTATACCTGGGCGGGCCACCTTACAGTTTGGCATGATGACTTTGCTTTGCATGTCCAACGCGGGTGACAGTCGAGATCTAGGGCAGGTTTGAAACGATCGGCTTGTTTTGTAAGAGTCGATGACTTCACACCAATTTCATTTTCAAGGACGAGTGACTTCGCCACGGGGCTGCGTGCGAGCGCCTAGAAGTCACAAATCTTATTTAACTACCAGAGCAGGCTTCAACGAGCTTGCAAGGTGGGACAGGGCTGGGCGATGCACGACCCCGCGCAGGTGCAGAGGATCACTGGTGCAGCATCTTTGCACTCACCACCACTGGGTCAGCTGCTGTGACCCGGCGGGGGTATCAGCACAGTGCCAGGCCTGGGAGTCCCCGTCACTGCTGCATAGCTGCCAAGGTTTCAGATTGCTATGTGTGACATTTTCATAATTTCAGTGTAATTATGAGTGACATTTCAACAACTATGAGTGACACTTTCTCCCGAGCAAAATCAAACAATGCAGACAAGGGAAACATATAAATATCAGAAATTGCACCCATTTGAGCAAAGAGAAACTCTAAAAAGATCTGAAAACATCTGCAAAGCATCAGAAATGAAAGGGCACTACCCTAGTGCCCTTGTAATGGGTGGGGGGTAAAGTGTTTTCTACTTATTCACTGTGGTTTGCCTTGGTCTGTTTTCTTTTTCCTTTTTTGCATTTTGGTACGAATAATGACAAACATCACAATGCAAAGAAAATTCGAAGCCAGGGTGAAACACTCAAACCCGACAATGAATATATAGCGGTCTCTTGTGCACCGTTTCTCCCACATCAGACATTCGATGAAGTAAGTATATTTTATTGGAGAGCTACACATAATTTCTGGGTACCACTGTTAGCTTTATAAACTGATGTTTTAATTCAAACAGGCATGTCAAACGTCCATTGCAAACTAAAAAGACCCCCGGGCCTGCAAATGTGCACGTATCCCTACGTATGTAGCACAAACAGACCCTCATTAGTCTTAGTCTTTAGCCAAACTACCCTACCTCATATAGCTTTTTACGAGTTCCATACCTTACGAAATTCACTTTTTACATTTGTACATTTCGAAACTCACTGCCGGCAGCGTCTGGTGTGCCATCACTATGCACTAACCCTGCCTGCACTCACACCAGCATGGATTGCCATCCTGCCTGCACGCATGGCCTAGACCTCCATACCTCGCCTGTCACACTTCCCAATCCCGGACTGGATCTCCGTCCTCCTGTACTATCCCAGTCTGTACGACCTTCATGTGCCCTCCCTGGTATGGGGATACCTCCTCCTCTTGGGCAATGCCCAGTCTGCCTCTCCTCTGCAGCCACCCTCCTTCCAGTCTGTGTAGGTGCCACCAAGGGTGGGAAGCCCCACTCCAGATCGACTAATTGTAGCTGCCATCACTTCGTTGTGTTCACCCCCTCTCACTCTCTATTCACCCCTCCCTGGCACCTCGAGAGCCCATCCTTCATATTTGGCCCTCCTTCACCTTGGAAAGGTTTTCCGAGTCAGTGAAGAACTGTGTACAGTGCCCTATCTTTCTATAGCCCTCTCGGTGCAGGTTCTGTTCTGTGGGGAGGTGCGGTGTACATAGGATGCACCTTCTGTAGTAGAGGTGCCCTGGCTGTAGAGAGGCGCTGTGCACAGATGGTGCGACACCTGTGAATAAGTGCTGTGTACGCAGCATGCTTATATGCAGATGACTGCAATGTCGAAGGTTCCCATCTGGAAATACGATTTGTACAATGTGTGCCCACCTATGAATAACAAAAGGTCCCCGGGAGCTCGTTAGCAAGAGGATGCTCCCCACTTTCCCTTTACAGAGGGTGCTGCGGACACACAGTGTCCATCAACAGAGGAGCGTTCTCTATACACAAGGTGTCAATCTGGAAAAAACATGTATACAGAGGCGATGTGTGCAGAGCTCAGCTGCTCACCTCCAAAGGAGGGATGTGTGCACACGCGCCACCTATGGTCGGATACATAATGCCCACCTTCAGATAAGTGCATGTTCACAAGATGCATACAGCTCACCCCTACCTGGAAATAAAGCTGTATACTCAGTGCGCCATCTGCAGAGAACCTCGGTAGGTGTCTGCTTGCAATTAAAAGCCACCCAGTCTGGCACGGGTAATCGCCAGAACCACTATAATGGTCACGTAACGCTCAGGTGCGACACAGACAGTGACATAATGTCAACAGCAGACATCGATGTGGGCGAAAGTGCGCGAAACCCCGATGCAGCAGCAGCACAGTCACATACCACTGGTTCTACCAGACACAGCGCTCACTACTGGTGAAGATGACCCTTCTGCAACTGTTGCTACAAATACAGCAACAGCATTTCACCGCGTGTGGCACTGATGTGCCCTTACTGGAAAATGCCCCACTTTCCCGTTACCTGATCACTTACGTATCGTCTCTCCTCCCAGAATCCCTTGAAGCACAATTCCTGGAAGCCACAACCACAATCCTCTCGGTTTGTTCTGTTCTTCTTCTGCCCCCAGGCTTACTGAGCCGGCGTGACTCTTCACCGGTGAGGACCGGCCCTCTCACCGGACCGCCGTCTCCTGACTGCATGATGCAGCAGGGCCCTCTCCCTCACCCAGTGCCCTCGAGTCGGCCGGCCCGGGCTGCTCCGAAATATAATCGCCGGCGGGCCAAGCAGGCGAGCCAGTTAGCAGCAGAGGCCTGTCTCTGGCTGGGTCCTGGGATGGAATACCTCACAAGTCACGCGTGGTCACAGGTCACCAGCCCCACCCAATGCCTCACCCTGAAGACCGCGCAGACGCGGCAGGAAACAACTGCGCGCGCGCCGCCGCGCACCATTTAATTATGAAGAGCCTCAGAGGCCCGTCCGGGGCCCGGGCGTGCGCACCAACCATTTAATTAACAAGCATTGGCATAGCTAATAGGTCTCGCCTTTGGGACCTTATAAGTGTTTAGCCATGCAACAATTGTGCTGCATAACTGACACCTGGTTAAACACATATACGGTCCCAAAGGCGAGACCTATTAGCCAATAGGTCTCGCCTTTGGGGCCTTATAAGTGTTTAGGCAGAGCTATTGGTTTTGCCAATGTTTTTAAGAGCATTGTGGCTGCTGTGCAGCATGTTGAAAAGTTATAATAAAAAAGACTTATAAGCATTTTTGTTACTTTATATATAACTAAGACGACATTATGTACAACTGAATGACCCAATTAAAAAGAATAAACATAAGAAAGGTCTTGTCGTTTATTTTGTCGTTGCAATGTTGGCAACTTCTTCCTGCCTATTCTAATGTTGAGGTGGTGCTTAGTGATGCTGAGGTGGTGTTGAGTGATGTTGAGGTGGTGCTTAGTGATGCTGTGGTGGTGCTGAGTGATGTTGAGGTGGTACTTAGTGATGCTGAGGTGGTGCTGTGGTGGTGCTGAGTGATGCTGTGGTGGTGCTGAGTGATGCTGTGGTGGTGCTGAGTGATGCTGGGGTGGTGCTGTGGTGGCGCTGAGTGGTGGTGTGGTGGTGCTGTGGTGATGCTGAGTGATGCTGTGGTGGTGCTGAGTGGTGCTGTGGTGGAGCTGTGATGCTGTGGTGGTGCTGTGAGGCTGTGGTTGTGCTGTGATGCTGTGGTCGTGCTGAGTGATGCTGTGGTGGTGCTGAGTGGTGTTGTGGTGGTGCTTAGTGATGCTGTTGTGGTGCTTAGTGGTGCTGAGTGGTGGTGTGGTGGTGCTGAGTGGGGCTGTGGTGATGCTGAGTGATGCTGTGGTGTTGCTGAGTGGTGCTGTGGTGGTGCTGAGTGATGCTGTGGTGGTGCTGTGCTGGTGCTGAGTGATGCTGTGGTGGTGCTGAGTGATGCTGTGGTGGTGCTTAGTGATGCTGTTGTGGTACTTAGTGATGCTGTGGTGGTGCTGAGTGATGCTGTGGTGGTGCTGAGTGGTGCTGTGGTGGTGCTGAGTGGTGCTGTGGTGGTGCTGAGTGGTGCTGTGGTGGTGCTGAGTGATGCTGTGGTGGTGCTGAGTGATGCTGTGGTGGTGCTGAGTGATGCTGTGGTGGTGCTGAGTGATGCTGTGGTGATGCTGAGTGATGCTGTGGTGGTGTTGAGTGGTGGTGTGGTGGTGCTGAGTGGTGCTGTGGTGGTGCTGAGAGATGCTGTGGTGGTGCTGAGTGGTGGTGCTGAGTGATGCTGTGGTGGTGCTGAGTGGTGTTGTGTTGGTGCTGAGTGATGCTGTGCTGGCTCTGATTGATGCTGTGGTTGCGCTGAGTGATGCTGTGGTGTTGCCGAGTGAGAGATAGAGTGAAGATATAATGCCCAATTAGAGAGGGTGGTGAGAGAGAAAGAGAGAGAGAGAAAGGGTGTACATAGAATAAAGAGTGGAGCGGGATAGAGAGAGAGAAAGAAGGGGAGAGAGAGTGAATGAAGGAGTTTGAAAGAGAAACAGATAAAGGGGTGAGAGAGAATGAAAGGCTAAAAAAGATAGAGAGAGGAGAGTTAATTAAGTAGAGAGAGAATTAGAGAGGGAGAGAGAGAGAAGGAGAGAGACAATAAGAGTGGGGGTGTGGAGTTTAAATAGAGTGAAGAAGTGACGCGGAAAAAGTAACCTTAAATATAGCTTTGTGCTTTGCGCGAATAAATATTAAAAAAAAACAGTGAGAGACAAAAATACTGGTAATTAGGCTGTAACTCCCAATATAAAACAAATAGCGATATAAGGTGAAATCAACCCACCGAAGCAATATTTCTAACTAGACAAAAAAAGCTTGCATTTCAATGCTAATCGCTGTTGTTTTTCATGTGACTGTAGTCCAGGGCCCTCAGTTGGTAATGTGAGCTGCTGCTGCGATTGAAACATCAGAGTCCAGAGAGTTAATGAGCCATGACGAGGAAATGAGGAAGAGATAGGAAACAACAGATGGCAGCTGCGCGTGCACGCCATCGTGAACTCAAGCTGGTCGCCAGCCGAAAGCCAGTGTTTGCACTTCCAAAACCCGCTTACTAAAACTCTCGGCCAGACCAGCGCAAGCGCTGGTGCAGGCCAAGACCTAATTAAGAACCCGGCAGGGCGTGCGCAGGGCATCATTTAATAAATGAAGAGGCCGCCTGGCCGTGGCGTGCGCGGCTGCGCGCACCATTTAATTTATGGGGAGGGCAGCCGGGCGTTCATGAAGACTTGAAGAGGCTTGCTTGCTGGCTCTGCTGAGTGAGGGGGACCCTGGAGCGCGGGCCCCCCCGCA
The DNA here is from genome assembly GCA_963921515.1 of Calotriton arnoldi. Taxonomy (NCBI): domain Eukaryota; kingdom Metazoa; phylum Chordata; class Amphibia; order Caudata; family Salamandridae; genus Calotriton; species Calotriton arnoldi. The sequence continues at coordinate 2,676,578 of CAWUFW010001237.1, forward strand.
CTGCGGGGGCTGCGGGGGCCTGTGTTACGCCCCTGGCAGGAGGGAGGCCCAAGCCTTTAATGCAGCCTTGGTCCTCTAGCAATCACCAGACTAACTTAATGTTTAGTCTTTCCCCTGTTTGTACCCTCTATCCCCTGTTATATTGAGTTATACCTTAATCTATTAGATTTCTTAGTCAGTTATATCCTTCTAGACCAGTCACCAATAGGTCAGCCAGAGTTAGCAGAAGCCTGAGCTGAACCAGAGGATAGATGGAGCACCAAAGAGTGCTGCTTCCCTATCTGCCATGTAGACAGTTCATCAACCCACATAAGGACTTTTAATTATACGGTTGGGTTGCCCCTCCCCTTGAAAAAGTCACAAACACAAAATGTCAATGTGGGATTTCCTTATGCATAGGAAAGTGACCTATAAACCTTGTGTGCCTTTGTTACACTTAAGGAAGCAATACATTGTTAAACACAGCTGTGCTCTATTATTAGGATTTTCTTTGCTCTGCTCTTTGAAATATAACTCGTTTTTGCTGTAAAGCATTGATCTCACACTTTCTCATCCCATATGTTCGATTGATGTTTACCTATCTCTGTGATGGTGATGGCAGTATGGAAAAAAGGGTTTGCCTCTGCCAAGTATTTTTTTTTTCAACAACAATGTTCGAGTCACAGAATTACACTTGAAAAAGGAATGGTGATGAAAGAGTTTGGTTGTTGGCAACATTTGAAGCGCCAGCATGTTTATCTACCAGCAACTACAGCTCAACACTATCTGGTAGTGTTTGCATTCTATCCAGAACGGCAGCAGCTGCTTCCAGTAGCCACTGCATAAGCCAGGTGAGGCTGGGCAGTTTTGGCAAACTGGTGTACTGGATGACTGGTCATCTTAACAGAATGTTTTGCCTAGGCTACCGATGCTTGCCTCTCAGACCATCAAATCTGAATTATGATGTGGGGACTCTGAATTTCATGTTGAGGTGTCACTGGAACAGGAGGCTATTATCTGCTCTTGGAATAATTCAGGTATGTTGATGTCTAGAATGCTGCAACCTGCTGTGGAAACTATACAGTGATGACTAAAATGGCTTGGTAGACCATCTTAAAAGCCATTGTGCACACTCAAACTCTTGCTGCCTAGTATGCTCTGCCTTGCTGTGGAAGCATTACATTGAAAACTACAGCTGCTAAGTACACCACCAGAAAACCACATGGATTTGGCAGTGGATCCTCTGGGTTGAAGCAAATGTCCGCCACTGCAATTTTCTTTTCCCAAACAAATATGAAGTGGAGATGGCTACAAGTATCAGAATGCTAATAATGTCCAATGTGTTGTTCAATGTGCTTGGTCTACGAAATATAACGCTTACACCCATAAGTGCCGAGGCTTCATCCTCCCCCAGTGTTGAGCTCTTTTTTGATGTTTGAGACAGTTCGTGTTTAAGCCTTCATTACTTTATGCCCAAATGTTGAGGAATCTTAAGGTACCAAAGGTTTGTGGATTACCCCAGAGCAGGGGTCTCCAACCTTTCCTAGTCTAAGAGCTACTTATGTTAAATGTAACTCATCAAGAGCTACTAATATTACTAGTGTTGTAGTAGTGACCACATCAGACAGTATTACATCAGTGGACACTATATGTGGGATTACTAGCAGCGATCACTTCAGTGCAGCAGGTATCATTGCCAGCAGTAATTTTAAAAAGGCTTTGTCAATATGGAATGCCTCTAGATGGGTAATGCATAACAACCATAGTTGCAATGCCTCTGGCACCAAGGTAATACTATTTGCAAAAATATCTCCAATGCCACATGATCTATCACTCAAATATCAACTTTAAATATGTTTTGTAAATTCAGTCATTTTTCTCCAAATATTTGTGTCTCAAATATAGACTCTCAATTTTGGCATATATATATTAATTAACTCACGAAAAAGCTTCTAATTTAGTGGGCACACAAGAGAGCTACTTACAGGTAGTTGGAGAAGCCTGCCCCAGGGGGAACCAAGAAATTAGTCAAAATGTAGCACCTTTTTTTAAATGGGAAAAAGTGCTGTGCAAGAAAGTGTAGTTTCTTTTTTAAATGGCATCGACAAAAGGGTTCCTGTGCTAAGATCACCCTCTCCTCAGCTTTCAGGTACAGTGAAAAGCAGACACACTTTGGAATTCAGCAAGTGCTCCTTTATGTAGATAGCTCATGTTTTTCTCAAAGAAACTAATTGTTCAAATAAAAATTCAATGAAAATAATTAGGGAACAATAGAAATAGGTGACAATGTTTTCACCTGTAATTTTTTGCCTTGACGCCCAATTTACAAAATTAATATACTATTACATCTGTTGGATGCTTCTGGTCACAGGGATATATAATGTAACACGCAATATCCAGAACCAACAATGGACCAGCAGCTTATAATGATGGCTTACAGTAATGGCTTGAGCGCTGGGAGGCCTACGGGTAGCCATGCGCTATATCAAGAAAGTATTAATAATAGTGATTTTTCTTTGTCTACCTACCATGCATAAATTCATATGGTACAATCTAATGGGCGAAAAATGGATACGAAGAAAACCTACCATATTTTTTAAATGTGTCCGATATGATTTTAGGAATAGTAGTTATTTATCCAACTCTAAATTTGGGGTTACCTACACTGTTGTGTGATTCAGAGGGCATTTTGCCAAATGTGCTATTACTTCCTCACTGGCTTACTTTTGGAAGCCGAAAATGGAGAGAAATTCAGTTGATAATAACAAGTGTTATACTATTCAGTGTTCCCACATTTCTCTCAATAAAAACAGTTACCCACTTGTGTGCATGGGCCTATTGACCGTAACATGAAGCGCCCTAAAGGGCAACAAGGACACATCATGATTTTGCCTTTCAAATTCACCCATTCTGGTGATGTAGGTAGTTGCAGTTTTCGGGCCCGAGCTCAGTCGCCACCCAGGGAAACCTGCCAACCGTAGACATTTTTTATAACTAGATATCCAGTTTAGTCAAGGGCAGTGCAACTTGCTTTGATCCAACTTTGTTCTTTTACCCAGAATAACCGGCAAATGTCAAAATTAGCCCGCGCCGGGAACTGGTTAAAACTTGGACCATATGAAGTCAATGTGGGTCATGGAGATCTTCGCATGGTTTTATTTTTAGTGCATTCCAATGTGATACATTAGGTTCCCTAACACATGCAAAGCAGCATTTTAATCAGGAGAAGTGTTGGAATGCAGGCTGGTAAGACTTTCGCCTTTAGCTGGAAGTGCCTGAGTTTTCTGTCAGAGAAATATGGGGAAAATATCCTTTTTCACCCATTCTGTGATGTTCGCAGAAAATTATGATTAATAAAATGTGCTGGGATCCAAGCAAGCCACATCACCCTGGATCAAAGTTGGTCTCTTGGTTTCAGAAATGCCCTGTGTTGGTAGGAGTGCCTGGTTGCTTGCTGAACCAGAGCCCGAATACTACAGCCATTCACCATGACAAGTGAGAGGAAATTGGGATTTCTTAGGCTGTAAATTTGGCGTATGTGCTGGCACAGAGGGGGCACACCTCACATTCTGCACCCCACTGGGGCAGAAATATGGGGAATATGTGGGGGTTAACCTCCTCTCTGCCAGCCCATATGTCAAAGCTAGAATCCAAATTTCCTCTTGTTTACCATGGAGATGTGCTAGGCCCCAGCGTGGCAGAAAGACTGTTGGGGTAGTTAGGGGAAGGGGTTGGGGTCTGTCCCCACCTCCTTATTTTTTTTAATCCTTGATGTTTAGTGGACTTTCTACTCCTCCCCCCCCCCCTATGACAGCATATTGGGGGTAATGCCAGGGCACCAAACCAATTACTTTTTAAAAAAACAAAAAACTTTACATTGGATAGTGGACTTTCTTCCCCTTAAGAGTGGGGCAGATAGGGGGTAATCCCGCAAATTGCCCTCCCAAGGGAACAGAAAGACTGTATATCACAATCTTGCAGGGCATTTTGGCCATGCCGGGGGGGGCTGCTGCAAGCACCAGAAGTCTTCCCTGCATTAGGAGGATGAAACGTTCACATCCTACACACTGCATAGGTAGTGTGAAGGACTTGATTGTCTTTTCCTCCGCACACATAAGGTTAAATCAGTACCACCAGTAGTAGAAAGCATATGTATGTTTTTAATGTCATTGTATAAATAGATCATATATATTCTGTAAAAGGAAATGTACATTTACATTAAAACAGATCTGGAGTAGACACTAGGCTAGTAAAATCTCTAGGCTACAAACCAACAAGGTGGTTTCTTTTTCCTCTTAGTTACTGCAGCAGCATCCACATACGCAAAAAATATCTTCTAATCAACTGTTAGCAACGCCACCAATAGCACAACACCTACACTTCAAAAGACAATATTCACTCTCCTGCAGACACCACCTCCAAAAATATTCTTTCTTCTAAACAACAGTTAACAATACCACCAATAGCATCCCACCTTCACCTTCAAAGGACAATACTCATTCTCCCGCAGCACAAACTCACACCACCTCCAAAAACTTCCGTTAGATGGTCTACTGATAAATGCGCATCCCATTTTAAAAAAAAATAAGTAACCACATATTAGACCTATTGACAGACACAGAACTTGATTTACTTTTCATAACTGAATCATGGCTGGGGATGATAATACACCAGTACTGCTTGAAACAGTTTCACCAGGCTATCAAACTATGACACAAAATCACAAAGGCAAAAAAGAGGAGGCTGCTTGGATGTCATAGTTAAGGAGCTAACAAACCTTAACAAAACTGAGGATGTTTCTATACAAGGTTGTGAGTCCTCCTTGTCAGATGCAGTCCTGACCCACCATTTTCATGCAACTTTCTCCTCCTTTACAGAACACCATCTAGCAGTGGGAAATTCCCAGACACATTTCTATCACAATTTCTAACCTTCTTACAATATATTCAAAACTTTGCATCCATGGTGACCTAAACATATGGTTTGACAAACCTAATATGCCACACCCCAGAACCATTCTCACTAGTCTAGACATACACAACCTCGCTCATTCCCAGTCCCTAACGCATCGTAGGACACACCTTAGATATCAATTTTGGCAATCCATGCCTAGTCACGTACCAAAGGATTACTCGAGTTGCATGGTCGGACCACTCCCTTGTGGTCTGGCCCAGCTAAACTAATCTCACCTGCAACTACGTATTGACCTGTAACAAGTTGAATTTCGAGGAACCTGCTTACTTTCAGCACAGATCTGGTCACAATAAATTCAATATAAACACTCTATTGATGGCTTCATGTAGCTTTTGATCTCTTTCCTTCCACTTACACTGAAAACATCTACACATCATAAAAGAAAACATGCCACTTGGATGACTGCAGAACTAAAAAAGATCCAGAAACAAATTGCTAAGCTTCCACGCAACTGGCTCAAAACAACCTTCAAAATATGCTAAAAATCTATACTGTTCCAGATGAATCCTCAATGCAAAATGTAATGTAAAGTATTTTAGAAAATACTCACAGCCAAAATGCACAGAAGGAAACCATCCGATTTCTCAATATATTTGTGTAAACTGGCAAATGAATACACAAATAAAGCAAATATGTTGGATTCATACTTCACAGACAAAAACCCAACAGCCCCAACCCATTTGCAACAAACCCCTCCAGGGAAGGCTAACAAAGTCTTTACACTTCTTCTAAGAACAATAACTAACTGAGATGAGGGTACTGTGCACATTGTGTCACTGGAACCAAGCTATACCTGGTTGATGAGCCCTAACTAGGATGAAATCGGTCCTGGGTTGCTTGTGTTCCAGCTCAGAGAGGACCTGGCCTGACAGTTCAGGCTGGACTGATCCCATTGGAGCAGGCTCAAGACTGATTTGCATATGGGCGGTTCCAAACTGAGGTGGCATGGTGTGCAAAAGAACGATGAACTGGGATGCAGCCTTGAGAAATTACCAGTGGCTGAGATTAATTCAAGCATTCAATCCATCATTTTTTGTATATGTTTGTGTGACCAGCCGCAGCTTACCCTCATGCCAGATAGTCCTGAAGGAGGTTACAAATTATTTGAGAGTGGAATGTCCTTTTCTTGAAGGTCAGCTTGCTAAGTCTACATATACAAACCTAAAGTAAATTCCATTTTTGGGGAAATTTGTCACGGGGCCTATGAAGGGAATTTGTTGATCCTGGAAGGCTTGCCAGATAAGCTTCTAGAACTTTTGGGTCCTTTGTCAAAGATGTTGGATTTGGCATTCATGGCAAAAGAACAGGGAACACCTGTTGACCCTGATAGCCTGCATGCTGGACCCAGAGCTTTATATGCTTTCTGAGTAACACCAAGTGGGCCATATCAGCATAGAAGCACAGATTGATTCTATTACATATTAACTAAAAGATAAAATGGCGTTAGCAGAGGAGCTCATTTTTGAAGATCCCTTTGTCAAAGAGGTGTCTAAATTTTAAAGTGTTCAGCCAGGGCTATCTTCCCAAGGCTGGCAGAGGAAAAGCATGCTCCACTGGCCAGGCACACTCTCAAGGTCTCTTCATAGGAAACTCTTGCAGGCAAGGTAGCTGGAATTACTTGGAAAGAAACAACACCTTCATTCTGTCCCGGGCCATAGGATTCAGAGACCAGTTCCACTGATGTGGTTCCCAGGGAGCATCTACCACACTCTCTTTCTCAGGTTAGTTTCCACCTTTCTTGCCCTGTAGAACTGGGGGCAGGAAAGGCTTATTTTTCACAATTGAAACTTCTCACAAAGAAGTGGTGCATCTGTAGTCCTATGCAACTACACGTCAAATATTTCTACACAGACAGAAATAATTTCCCTTTGACAAACATTCATTTATAGACAAAGAGATTTATTTAGATGACATTTTGATCATGGCTCAGGGTCCGGACCTCTTGCTGGAAAAAATGCACTGGATTATCTCTCTTTTCTAGTATATATGTTTTGTTATCAATTTGGAAAATTCGAACCTGACTCCGTACAGCTGTATGGAATTCCTGGGATTTTTGATAAACTTGAATGCTACCACTCTCTCACTTCCAATTCAGAAGGATACTTGCAAGATGCTAGGAAAGGACAGGGTCGCTTGAAGTTTCTAGTCAGACTGTTCATTCAGCCTGTCTACTGAGTACGTCAGCAACTCCAGTGGTGACCTGCACACATGGCGGCGTGGCAGAGCCTTTTTTGGACTTGTTCTCAATATGGTAATCTGGTAAGATGCCAGCAATCTAGGTTGGGGAGCACGATGTGGAGAGGTGACCATTGGGGCAGGTTATCCCAGGAAGAGCTTCACATCAATTGCCTCAAGCTCTTAACAGGATCCTTTACAATCTATTCTCTGTAACTGTCCCATTGTTGCATCCTCCTGAGGATGGACAATGTTTCAGCAGTCCCTTATTAGAGTCACTTGGGAGAGATGAAATCTCAAATGTTGTTAGAGATAGCCAAGGATTATTGGCACTTCTGCCTTACTCACAACATTTCAGTGTTGCAGTTTACCTGCCAGGCAGCAATAATAAGGTAATGGCCTGAAGCTCCCATTACCTCAAGGACTTCAGCAACTAGAAGACATCACATCTGATGTTTTAACTTCCTTCGTACCGCAACTGAAGATCAAATCTGTCAGCTTTAGCAGTGGATGCTTTCTCACAGGAGTGGAAGGAATTGAATTATGCCTGCCCTACTTTCTCCAAGTTTCTGAGAGTCATGATTCAAATTACGAAGCTGGCGAAAACCTGATCGAAATAACTCTGCTCTGTTTTGGAGGTGTGGTTCCCGGAGGCATGCTTGGAGTTTATCTTACAAGCCCCCAATGAGTCTTCCTTTCCGTCAATTCTCCTGGAAGCTGCGGGTCAAGCACACCCATTGGTGCTGTGGGGTCAGCTACGTTTAGTGGCATGAAAATATTACAGAGTCGCTGGCAAGTGCCAGAAAAAACTCTCCTCTTCATTGACTGAGTATGATCAGACTCTACTCATAAAAGTTACCGATTTACATGGATTAGGTGGACACACTTGTGCCTCCTGGTGGCAGAGTGTAAGAAATTGGGTTATTAGTTAAGGGTCCTGATGTCCCACATTAAGTAATAAACACAGCCCTTGCCAGAGTGAACCACTTAAAGTCACTAAATTAGGCTGAGCTCAACCCCCTGGCAGCTATGTCACAGAGCAGATAGGCTTAACTTAGAGGCAATATGTAAAGTATTTATATAGTAACAAAACAATAATAAAGTCAAAACACAAAACAAGAAAAATCTCAAAACAATTCAGAAAAATAGAGTACATTTCAATAAATAAAAATAGCACCAAAAAAGGTTAAGCACCAACTGTGGTCAACTGGTGGCTGTAGGCCGTGACCTAGGCGCAGTTTGAGGCCAACCACAATAAAGCACGGTTCGGATAGAGAAACCAGGTCCGGCCTTGTCAGATGTTTTACCTTGGGACTCAGGGCCTGATTTAAGCCCTGGCGGATGGCCTGTTTTTCTGCCAGGGTGACAGAGTAAATTTCTCCATCGCCCTGCTAGGTGGACTGCCCGCCAGATTTATAAATGACTACCAAGCCGGTAATCATTTATAAAGCATTGGCAGGAAATGCGGTCACGGCGGTTCCTGTCAGTGTATTTTCCGTTCCTGTTTGGTGCTTCGCTGTGTCAGTGGGTTCCTTTTTTATTTTCTGTAAGAAAATCCCGTTTTGGAATTTTCTTTTGGAAAAAAAATACAATGCTGGGAGAGGACACCCATGGCGAGGGAGTATTTAGCAGTTTTCACGAATGTATGAAGTTTCTACGCATACATTCACCACGCATGGAGAAAAGGCAGAGTGCACATGACTGGTTTGATCGGCCCCAGAGGGCCAACCAAACAGCGCCCTCAGCAGTGGGAGAGCCCCTCCTCCCCTGCCCTAGAGCAGACCCGCCCACTTGCCCGCCCCCAACCAAACCCTTCTGCTTTCTCACAGTGCGAGAAGCAGAAACAAAAAATGGAATTTTTACCATTTTATGTTTCTGCTTCTCCCACTGCGAGAAAGCAGTGGTGTGACGCTCCTCCGCCCTAGTGGAGGAGCCGCCCCTGGATAAAATTAAGACCAAATCTCATCTTTGCCAGCACTGCCCATTAATAGTCCCAGTCCAAGGTGTTAAATCCCTTTTCAATATCTAAGGAGACCAGGACTCCATCCAAGTCAGATCCCTTTATAGAGTGCATAACATAGAGTGCATATTGATGAGGATACTTCTCAGTGGGATGAAACTGCGCTGGTTGTCATGCACCAGACTGGTAATCACCCCCTTCAATCTATTGGCCAATGCCGTCGATAGCACTTTAACATTTGAGTTGATCATTGATAATGACTGAAAGGAGCCAATTTGTGTATGATCCCTGTCTGATTTTGGCAACGTCACTATGAGAGCTTCTTGCATGGATTTCGGCAGTCTTTCAGTAGCTCTGGCTTCCTGAAAAACCTCTAGTAGTTTATCCTGGAGCATTCCCGAGTATGCTTGATAGAATTCAGGTGGAATCTCCTCTGTGCCCAGCGCTCTATTTCCAGGCATGCCCTTCACAGCCTTCAACAGTATCTCCCTATGAGGTACCCCTCTAATTCCAGCATCTAGCCTAATTAAGTCTTAAGAGCTCCACCCCATTGAGGAATTCTGCCCTACCGGTATCCCGGCAGTTCTGTGGCTGTTTGTACAGATCAGCTAAATGCTGGTATAGCTCCCTATTGATCGCAACCTGTGTAACCACCATTGTGCCCTGTCGTCCTTCCAGAGACATGATCATAGATGCAGGCCTCTTGTGCCGCAGTAGCCAGGTCAAAAGTCTGCCTGGCCTGTCCACTTCCCTATGCAGTCTTGGCCTATACTCTTTGAGTTTGAATTTGTCCAAAGTATTCAATAGGCCCTATCAGGCACATGCATCAAGGTAGGATTTTGCGAGTCCTTAATTGCGATTATTAAGGAATCGCAATTAAGGACTCGCAAAAGCCTATGCATGTAGGAATCGCTATAAAAATAGCGATTCCTACACATTCCTTATTTGCGACTCGCAAATTGCAGAGTCGCAAATAAGGAATGGCTTCCCATTCATTCCTATGGGCCTACAGGCCCATAGGAATGAATGGGAAGTTACATGCATTCAATTTGCGAGTACCAATTGGTACTCGCAAATGTGCATGCAATTTCAAGGGTGCAAGGGTGTCAAAAGGACACCCTGTTGCACCCTGAAATTGGTCTGTGCACAAATAGTTACGCACACACATGTCCCAAGGACATGTGTGTGTGTAACCTACAACTTTGAAAAATGCACTTTAGTGCATTTTTCAAGTTTTTGCAAATTACCATCAAGTTCAACTTCATGGTAATTTGCGCCCACAAGTAGCGAAATCGCTACTTCAAAGTGGTTCTTGCATTGCATTTAAGGAATCGCAAAATGCGATTTCTTAAATGCTATCGCAATTTGAGAACTCGCAATTAATTGCGAATTCTCAAATTGCGAGTGCCTTGAACCTTGATGCATCGCAAATGCCATTTTTGCAGCCGCAAACGGCCGATTTTTGCGAATCGCACCGTTTGCGCTCGCAAAAATGGTTGATGCATGTGCCTGTATATTCTTTATCGCACCTCTAGGGCTTCCCCTTCTGAAGGTGTACCTCCCGAACCAGCCTTCTGCAAACATGCCAACCTCTCTTCTTGAACCCACAAGTCTTTTTGTAATTGGTGTTTAATTGCATACACCTTAGTAAGACATTATCCCCTAAGGACCACCCTGAGTATATCCCACTCAGTTGCCCTGGTTGACATTGCACCCCAGTTTTCAGCAAAATAACCTGTCATCAGCTTGCCGATTGGACCTAAAGGTGATGTATTTGAGGGCTTCTGGGTCAAGCCACCAGGTGGGGGTAGCTGGGTGACTGTGAGCCAAAGTACAGGTGAGCAGCATTGGTGTATGTTTGGACAAATATCTGCCCAAATGCCCCACCAACTGTATATGGACCACCGGAATTCAGGAAATTAGGATCCTATACAGTCTACTATACATTTGGTGTTGGTTTCAGCGATCTCCAAATATCAATACAATATGCCTGAGTCATTACTGCTGTCAGTGCCTCGTCCATGCTGGGTTTTGCAATTCCCCTTGGAGGCATCATATCTAATTCACCATCTAGAATGCAAATCATAATCCTCTGCCCAGAGGAGAGGAACATCCACATAGGGAGCCTGAAAGTTACATGTTGCTGAGAAATGCAGCACTTCTAGTGCCATCCACAAGGTTGGCCTATAAAATATGGCTTCAAGCCTACCATGTGCAGCCTGACTGCAGTAGCCTTAAAATTTGCTGTCACACCTGTAAAAATGACCCTTTTGGACTAGGGGGAAACCCTGCTTCTAAATATTAATAAGTCATCCTAAGTACACCTTGTTGCCCACAAGGAAGGGTGCCTGATATTTGATAGTGGAACATATCTGAAATGAAAACTGGCATGTTCCTCCAGTGACTAGAACCCAAAAGCTATTTTCACTGGCAGGGCTGTGGCTGGATACTATAAAATATCAAAGTACAAATTTTAAACTTTAATCTATAACTTTTGACAGGAAACGACTGATATAATCATTCAAGAACTATTTTTCACATTTATTAAAAGTCCAACTCATTGGTGAAAGTTGGATTTTAATGAGTAGGAAAAGTCTCTTTTAGAAAGTTACCTTTTCCCTGCTTGAAACTCCTGGAGGCTAGTTTGCATTAGCTCTTGAGCAGCTGCCCAGCAAGTGCTTGACCCTAATGAGGTGTGAAAATTGCTCCCAAAGAAGGAACAAGGGCGGTGTTTTTCTTGCCCTTGCAGGAACACCTGCAGCCTGCCCTTTCACAAGTAAATGTAATGTGAGACATAGAGAAGGCAACCCTTTGTCCACCCCAGCCAGGCTGGCACCAAACTTCATGGAAGGAGAGTGATGAAGCATGATTTTTCGAAATAATTGATCAAATCTGCTCATAACTGTGTTATTAACAAAACAATGACTAATGGTGTGAAAATTATTAACATAGGTAATTAAAACATTTACGTGAATATGTGAAGAAAGGCACGACACGTTTGGTAAACAGAAGCTGTAACATGCAGAAAGCATGAAAAATATGAAGTGTTTATACATGAACTAAAATGTTACAAGAGAGAATTGACACATGTGCTAAATACAACTTATAAGTAGAGTTTTGATTAATATTAATAATGAAAATGCTTAGAGTAAAATGCTTTATGATTATGTTTTCTTCTTTATAACAAGAGAATAATTGATTGAGTAATAATTCGCATTTTGAAATTGGATTATGCTTTTGAAACTAATTAGTATAATAAATCCTTTGAAATATCGATTTTCTTATGTATTTCTTGTATCTCTTTTTTATTGAAGTATGTTTTATTCTTCAGAAAAATCAACGTTTTTTCTGGTTTCTCTATGAAGGTCTCAAAATCTGCTAAAGTAATTTTCCTTTACCTAACGTAGGCCACAGAAGAATGTACTTTGTCCTTCATTATTTCTAAAATAATGATTTATTTGTTTAGTTGTACACAAAGCATATCACTAGGATTTCCTTCCTACGGTTAGAATATTTCTTTCTATGAATAAAATTGTTAACTATGTTGCAAGCTGATGTGGAAGTGAGCACAAGGACATGAAGAAATCACAATCTCTTTTCCTGCTTCCGAAGAGCGATGATGACTTTCATTTAAACAAAGAACTTTAACAGAGAAAATCTAGATGAACTGATTAAGACGACGATCACCTCATAAGCCTGACCAATAAAATTGCGTGGTACCGAGAAATTGTAACATTAGGGGGTTGGATTTTTAAACATTTGGGGGTATAATTATTACCGTGAGAAAAGAACTTGGCAGTAGCTTTTTCTATGAGAAGAGAGCCTTTGCTGCTGTATTCTCTATGCTACTCTGGCTGGCTATTATCCTTGCAAATCCTCAGCAAGACTATCCTGATTATCTTGCACTTCATTGGCTGGTGATGTTGCTCAAGCTATATCTTTTCAGCCGAAGGGTTAGCTATTTCTGACTTTTGCACGCTGTGCATTAGTATTCTCTGATCTAGGTTTGTATGAAATTCTAAATTGCGTACTGATATTGGAAAGAAAACCATTTCTTTTGTCTCTCTCTCTCTCTCTCCCTCTCATATCTGTTATTGATTTTATAATGTATTTGTCATGAACTGTGTTTTCTTATTGTGAATTTACCTGTAATAACAAAATAATGAAGAATTCAAAAATTTTATGCACTTGTGTATTGACCATTCATATTAATAAATATTTAGATAAAAGTAACTTGATAAGTATTCAGAGTTTGTCATTATTAATGCATATTTAGACATAATGTATATTGTGATTACTGCAGCTGGACAGGCTTTTCCTTCATTATAGGTCCTCATGAGGGAAATAACATCCGTCTCTTATTATCGAGTCCCTATTAGCTCTACCAAAGATCTATCAGAGGACCTGATATATGTAAGTGGCTATTGAGTTTATATGGGCCCAAAACTCTTAGTTATAGAAAAGTTCCTGATCATAATAAATTAGGGATAACGTGAATGATTATAAATTTTACACCGTTTCCGCTGGATCAGTTTCTGCTAGTGTCATCGGATGGTTAGTTTAGACTAAATACACTGGGTAATGAAGAGACGGAATTAAGGGACAGATGTTTATTGACTACTTATCTTTATGTTTTATGTTGTGGTCCGTCGTTGACCTTAATGGAAGTAAAGGGTCCTTCGTTGGCCTAAGATCCCGGGATAAGCCCAAGGGCAGTCTTAGTGTGGCATAAACTAAGTGTGCGTTGTCTGCTGTTGAAGCAGTGCTGAGCAATGGTCGTATTGTCGGTACTTGCACAGGGAACTCTTGACAAGTGTGAATAGTGGAGATTTATTTGGGACACTTCAGAAAGCACATCTGGGGAAGTCCCGAGAGTTTTCACTTGAGTGAGGGTAAAATCGCGCTGGTTGAGATTTCGCTGGAAGCGAAAATAAATCTCAGAGTATATGATTCTATCGATTTATTTCTTTTAGTGGAGCAGACAAGCTGTTTTATGTAGTTTGTTTTGTTAAAGACTTCGAAAGGATGCTGATGCTGATTTGTAAAGGGAGGGTCAGTCGCAGGAGTTAAACTGACGTCACAGAGTACTGCGCTGGTATTGGTCAGTTGATGAGAAATCCTCATAGAAAGTGCAGCGCTGGTATAGGTTGGTTGCTGTGAGTCACGCTGGGATTGGACAGCGTGATTAGTTTTGATTGGTAGCAGAAAATCATAATACGGAAGAGAAACTATTGAAGATTTACTTATATAGTTTATTCTTAGCGTAGAGAATCATGAAGTTATTAAAATTGTTGAAAACTTTATTTAGTAAAGATGAGCCGATACCCATTAGAGAAGGAATTCCTGTGGCTCATGAAGGAACCCCTGCTTCATTCATGTCATTCGAAAAGGGTTATCATACGTGTACATGGTTAGAAAATTGGCTGAAATATAATGAGCAAGATGGTAATTTAGCATTTCCAGAGAATGGGACTTTTAATCCTAGAATTTTAGAGAATTTAAGGAGACAAATAAATAATTTGAGACCTAATCCTAGACCTATGCAGTATGAAGCTCTTGAAGAATGGGAACATGAGGCATACAAGAGAGAAAGAGATAGGTATCAGACTAGATATAAGAATACTGTGAGTAGATATGCAAAAGCAAAATGAGATGTTCAAAAGAAAATGTGGAGAAGAGACATAGCGGAAGGAACAAGGATGTTTCCAGTTATGGTAGCTGAGACTAAATAAGGAGAAAAATGTTAGGAGAAAAAGAAGAATGTTGAGGAACAAAGATCTAGAAATACTGTATATACTGAGGAAATAGATTACATAGATGATGAATTTTAAATGAATTGTTGATGAATAAACCTCCACCATATCAAGAGGAACAGAATAGAGTAGAGACAAATTCTTTACCAAATGCTTCATTGATTCAAATAGAAGTACCTCAAGAGAAAACTTCAGTACGCGTAAGTCAGAATCAAAATCCAGTTAGAGAGGAATTGTCAAGAACCATAACATCAATGAATCCAGATGTTTTGTCAGTTCCACTGACTATTGGTCCAATTGTTCCATCATATAATGATGGACTAGGAATTTCTCGAGTACATGCTTTAACAATACCAGATAGAAATACGAATGGAGTTCACACAGTCTATAGAAAGATGAATGAGACTAATCAAGGATTGATTGAAAATAGTGGAACAAATGTAGGTGTAGTTACAGGAGAATCAGAACACTTGATTAACATCTCAGAAAGATTTGTTGAAACTCCAAAGAGAGGTATATATAGATCCAAAGAGAATGTTACAGATTGAGAAAAAAGTGACACCTACATCAGGAGGGTCAAGAAGTGCAACAGGTGAAAATACTCAGAAATCATTAGGTCCCTCTCCAGAAGAATTAGATGAGTGGATGAAATAAATAGTACCTGGTTGCAGTGTACAGATTAATAACTCAAGTATAGATGTGAGTAAATTAAAAGCAGATTTGGAAGAAATTATTCTTGGTACAATCAGCCCAGTTAGATTAGGTAAATCTTAGGATGAAGAATTGCTTTTTATGTGTAAAAACATTACAAGGAAAGTGAGTAACCTACATGAAAAATTTGCTGAAATCGCACAAACGTATGGAGTTGACATAGAGAAGTCTAAAGCCCTACAAAAAACATATAGATTAGATTTCAGTGACAAGAATTTGGAGAGTTTGAATGTTTCAGGAAAGCGTTTGCAAATTGAAGAGTTAATTAGCACATTAAAGCGATGGGGTGAATCAGATCGATGGAAATGAAGATGGGCTTAAAAGAAGGAAGATATAACAGAGACTTCAGTGGCTTTACCATTGTATCCTGTGAGAGAGACAGGAGCAGAAACAGTTGATGCAATGATATATCCTATGAGGGAAGTACCAGGAGGTTGGTATGCCCATGTCCCATGGTCAAGGCAGGATATATTATCATTTACAAATGATTTCCCAAGATTGAGAGAAAAACCAGTGGAATGGTACACACAGGTAGAAAGGTTTGTGAAGGTTTCGAAAGTTTTGTGCAAGGATTTGGATGGCTTATTTGATATTGTAGTTCCAGCTGACTTGTGGGTTGAGTGTAAAATTGCTGTAGATTGGCCAAAAGAAGAATATCCAAGAGATCCAAAAAACAGGAGCACCATCTGAAGAAGTCATGGAAAAATATAATCAGGTTACTACCTATTTGAAAGGGAAAATTCACCAAAAGAAATAGATTGGGTAAGAATAGACAGGACTACTCAAGAATTGATGGAGTCAGTACATGCTTATTATGAGAGGCTACTACAGGTATTCAAACAGTACAGTGGCTTTGAAAACATCTTTGAGAAAGATATGGGACAATTTGTGTATAGATTTGTATATGGTTTAAGATCAGAAATTAGTACTATGATTCAGCAGCATTTAATTTGTTGGCAGAGTAAGACGATTGACAAAATTCTTCGTTATGCAAATATTGTGGTGATGACATTGAAATGAGATACAAAAAGTTAAAGGAGAAATTAATGTTAGCTCAGATGAAAGCGGCGAAGAAAGGAGGATTTCTAAATCCAGATTTTACAGAAGCTTACCAAGAAAATGGTCAGACTACTACTGGTATGAGAGGTGTAGTGTTAAATGGAAATACTGTGACTCAAATGATACCGATTCCACAAGGGAGAGGTAGAGGTAATTGAGATGAAATGAAAAAGAAGTTCCCTTGTCACGCGTGCGGAAAATTGGGGCATTGGAAGCGTGAGTGTAGAAGTCTACAGGTAAACACAGGTGATACAGGAGTAAATGGAATGAATCAGATGCAGATGAATCAACAGAATCAGAATCAGGAAATGACAGTTGGTAGAGGACAAAATTTGCAGATACCTCAAGCTCCTATGCAAAATCAGAATGTGAATGGTCAAGTATAGAAATACAATCCGAATGTGGGTTTCCATACAAATGATAAAGTGAATTCAAACATGCAGGTGTCTTCACAATATTTGATGCAATGGGAAGAAAATGATTCAGATACATCTCAATGACAGTGCCTGAGGGGGGAGGAGGAGTGGGTACTTAGCGCATCCTTAGAGGTAGATCAGTGTGGTCCTTATGTGGATGGCGAGGTTGACAGAAATTCAATTACGTTCCTCATAGATACTGGTGCTACCCATTCCACTGTGAGAACTGTGGAAATTTCCAACCTACCCCTGCTCAAGTCGGAGAGTACAGCCCGGGTGCGGAGAGTATGGTCGGGGTGCGGAGATTCCGGCCCGACTGCGGACGTAAAGATATGACTCGTAAATGACCTCTGTGAATACCAAAATCCGTAAAGTTAGACTTTTGTCTCAGATTGTCTTTGTGAATCGGGCCCGTGGTCTTTAAAATGGCAAGGCAGGGAACGGAGGTGAATGATTTATATCCTCTATTTACAGCGAATGATTTGCCTGTTGAATTGAGAGATACAGTATTGACTGATGTGTGGGATTTTTCAGGGAAAGATATTGGATTGATGAAAGGAGTAGCTCCAATTCAGATTACAGTTAAACCAAATGCAGAATTTCCAAGAACACCAGCTTACACAATGAGTCCTGAAACAATTGCAGGAGTAACACCTGTGATTGAGATGCTGATTGAACAAGGTATCCTAAAAGAGATTCTAGGGAGTCCATGCAATTCACCTATTATGGGAATTTGCAAACCTAATGGAAAATATAGGATAGTGCAGGGTTTACGTAAAAAAATATAGTAATACCTTGTTGTCCAATAGTGCCAAATCCAGCTCTGATTCTTTATCAAATTCCTTGTGAAGCAGAATGGTTTTCAGTCATTGATCTATGTCAAGCATTTTTCTCAATACCTTTGCACCCGGATAGCCAATATTTGTTTGCTTTCCGGTTCGGAAACCGTGTTTTGGCATGGTGCCGAGTTCCTCAAGGGTATACAGAGAGACCCTCAATCTTCAATCAGATATTGAAGAAATGTTTGGAATCACTAGTAATGCCTAATAATTCGGTCCTTGTCCAATATATAGATGATCTATTGGTTGAGTCAAAGACAAAAGAGGCTTGTGTGACAGATACGATTGCTCCACTGAACCATTTGGGAGTAGGTGAGCATAAAGTGTCACCTGCAAAATTACAATTTTGTCAAAAAGCAGTTCTTTATTTGGGTCACAACATTGAGAAAGGAATCAGAAAAGTGTCTCAAGATCGGATCAATACTATTATGCAAATAAATACACCGAGAACACAAAAAGAAGTTCGAATGTTCCTGGGAATGGTTGGATATTGCAGGCAGTGGATCATTGGTTTTTCACTAATAGCCAAGCCATTACAAGGACTGACGCACAAAGACGTGTCAGATCCTATACATCTTGTTGAGGAATGCATGAAAGCATTTCTTGAGTTGCAAGACAGTTTGTGTCGAGCACCCGCATTGGGAATGCCAGATTTCAATAAGGATTTTGCATTATTCTGTAGTGAACGCGACGGATGTGCACTTTCAGTTTTAACACAAATGCATGGAACAGCATGCCGTCCAGTAGCATATTTTTCAGCTACTCATGCCCACTGCTATGAGAAGATGTAATCATTGGACAGATCGGTTCAAAGAACGAGAAGGTTTATATTATGTGTATATACATTGGATCCTATCAGCCATTCCCCCCTCGTTTCTTATCTTCCCACCTGTCCATCCTCTCAAAGAAGGCTACTGAGTTTTTCCAAGCGTGCCACAAAGGGGGTGAGTTTTGGGTCCATAACTTACAAATTTCCCTTCTTGCAATCAAAATTAAGTAGAACATCAAATTTCTTTGTTTTATATGCAAACACGAGCCCCTCAGGTCTTGCTGCCTGATCCCAAACATAATCAGGACAGTGCTTACCTCCACCTCGGAACCCAAGACGTCAGATATGGTCTTACCCACAGCTATACAGAATTCCTCCAGCATTGGGCAAGTAGCGAACATGTGTACGTCATCTGCCTCATTGCTTCCACACCGCTTACATTTGGAGTCGCCACCTTCCCTTATTTTCGTCAGTCTTTTCGGGGTCCAATAGACTCTATACAGGGTGTAAAAGTGGTTCTTCTTGAATGCAGCAGATTTAACTACAGTATATAATGTAGATAGAGATACTTGCCACAACTCTTCCATCTCGGCTCCGGCAAGTAACCATCCCATGCGGAGGAAGGTGCTTTCAACTTTAAATTGGCCGCTGTGAGTAGATATTGGTTCCATAGTGCTACCTCCTTTTTCTTGGGTCCTGGGTCTTGGAGGTCTATTTCCATTTGATTAGATTGCACTTTTGTCCAGTCTTGCCTACTTAGCCACGAGTTTACTTGAATTATTTTAAATCTAGAAATTTTCCCTCCTGTCTTCCGGTTCCAGTACTCCCATGTCAAGTTCTGTCCATCATCTAGCATCTGTCCCCATCTACTTATTCCGCTCTGTCTTAGTGGATCCATAAGAGTGTTGAGCATACAATCCTGAGTACCCGGAGAGTCCCATATGGGAGACAGCCTGCTATGATATGCAATACCTAGGAGGGATCTAACCTCAAACCATGTTCTAGCCGCTGCTTGTAGGCATTTTAATCTAACCTTCTTAAAGTACTTGGGAGTCCCAAATTTATAGAGGACGCCTTCCTTAGAAATTCCTTCCAGCATTACTCTGTACATACCACCCACTGTGGTTTCATCAGGGTTTAATAATAACATTCTACAATTTTTAAGCTGAAAGGCCCAGCAATATATCTGAAAGTCTGGAAGCCCCAACCCCCTACTCTATTTCATTTCTGTAGCGCTCTTTATTTCCCCTTCCTTTTGGTTCCAGATCATTATTTCAGTTTTTTCCTCATTAATTTTATACCCAGATAGAGCGCCAAACGCTCTCGCCTCCGCTACAAGTTGGGGGAGGGCAGAGTGGACATCTGAGGTGAAAAGCATTAATTCATCCGCATATAGCGCAATTTTCCTAGTGAATGTATCTACCGTAAAATTCTTTAATCCCTCATTCAGTCTTACACTCTGGGCAAATGGCTCGATATAAAGATCGAAGAGAATAGGTGAAAAAGGGCAGCCCTGCCTCATCCCCCTACTGATCCTAACCTTTGTTAATAAGGTCTCATTCACCAAAATACGGGCTGATGGATTTCTATAGATCTTCTCTAGCGTGTCTATCAGAGGCTTACCCATACCGAAATTATCTAAAGCTGCCATAAGGTAACACCAATTAACCCGATCGAAGGCATTGGCAGCGTCTACGGTTATTACCGCAAGGGGAACCCCCTTCGATGTAGCTAGGTCTATAGTGCCAATAAAGGCATGATTCAGCTCTCAAAGCTTCCTTCCGGGGATAAATCCCTTATGATCTTCGTTTATTAGATTCCCCGCTACCTTGTTAATACGTGCGGCCAAAATACTAGTAAAGATTTTATAGTCACTATTAAGTAGGGAAATAGGACGGAAAGATTGGCATTGAAGAAGATTCTTACCGGGCTTCGGAATTAGTGTCATCACTGCCTCAGTCCACGACTCCGGTATCGGCTTACCCTCTATTAAAATTGAGTTAAAAAGTTTAATCCAGATTGGAATAATCTCCTCTGCAATGGTGGAGTAGAGCTAGCTAGGAATGGTATCAGGGCCAGCTGCCTTGCCTTTTTTTATTTTCTTTACTGCTGCCAATATCTCCCCCCCGTTATTTCCTGACCAAGGAACTCTTGTTGCTCCTGAGACAATTTTGGAAGATGCTTATCTTTAAGCCAAGCATCTATACAGGCTCTATTTGTCACAATTTCTTCCGTGTATAAATCTTGAAAAAACCCTTTGAAAACCTCCCTTATCTTACTACTCTCTTCAGTAATATGTCCTGCATTATCCCCTTCAATCTTCCTAATATAATTTTGGCTCCTCTCTAACCTTGCTTTCCATGCTAGCAGTTTTCCGCAGCACTCGCCCTGCACTATATCTCTAGCTTTGCTAGCTTCCCACAATTGCCGGACTTTTTCTTCTATCTTTACTTTAAATTCTGTTTGTAGTTCCTCGAGTGTTACAACTATCTTTTGCCTCTCTTCTGTACCCAGAGTTGTGCTTTTCAACCTCATCTCTGTTCTCCCTATCCATTCCTCTAATCTAGAGAATTCCATTATTTCTCTCCTTGCCCAGTTTATCGACATACTTTTAAGTGTCCCCCTTAGCCAAGCTTTGTAAGCGTCCCACACCACATGCAAGGGCATTGATGTCAAGTTCCAGGAAAAAAACTCATCTGAATCATGTGCCAATTCTGCAACTATCTCCTCTGAGAATAAAATCCTTCTATTCCCCTCCCAGGCCCCGGTGAGACCCTCAATTCAATTTTTAATGACAAGGCTGCGTGATCTGAGAGGTGAATACGGAGGTTTTCCATTCCTACCGCTCTCTCCACCTCCTTCCTATCCATGAAGAAGTAATCCAATCTGGAATAATGGCTGTTTTTCTTGCTATGAAAGGTATAGTCCCTGCAGTTCCCCCTTATTTTACGAAAAACGTTGCACATATTATAATTTTCCAGCATATCAACCAGGTATGCCCTCATTTTGGGGGAGTACATCTGATTCTTACAGAGAATCTGTCCAAATTGTTATCTAAGAGAAGGCTAAAATCCCCTCCTTAAATAACAGGCACTTTGCAGTCTACTAAGGTGGAAAAAAGTTTAGCCAAATGCGAGACGTCGTCTATATTCGGGCAGTAGTAGTTCACTAATGTATATAGATTCTGATGTATATTTATTTCGGCTATAATCCAACGCCCCACATCATCAGCTTTATACCGGACCAACTCCACTCCTGACTTTGTTTTAAATACCAAAGCTACACCTTTGGTACGGTGTGATTGATCTGTAACGATTATGCCTTCCACCCATTTTTGTTTTAAAAACAAATCTCTACATTCCTGTTTTCTCAGGTGGGTTTCCTGCAACATGAGTATTTGCAATCTATGCTGCTTTAAATATTGCAAGATAGTGTACCTTCTCTTTTTAACCCTCAACCCATTCACGTTCCAGCATAATATCTCTAAAGGCAATGACCCCTCAACCCCTGTGCTAATTTGTTTTACATTTTTTCCTCCCCTTTTCCTTCCTTCCTCCTTCTATCTAAGACAACTGCTCCTAGATGGTGCTTCTACTGTGCCGATTAGAGGACTCAACTTTTTATGTTTTTTTCCCACTGATACCCACCCCTAGTGCTCCCCTCCTGGTAGCCCTCCCTACCCTACAGCTAGGCCTTTTCATAGCCTATTTGAGATAACCCCCTAAGGCAGTATTAGTGCTTTATTTCCTAGCTCTATTTTGTGTTTCCCTAATCCCCCCCCTCTTCATTTGCCCTATAAAATTATCTACATCTTCCAGATCGTGAAAATTGTACATTTTATTTTGCCACATCACCTTCAAGGTGGCCGGAAATCTGAGCTGAACTGTTGCACCAAGCCCTTTCAGATCTCCTATTCTATTTCCCAGCTCCCACTGTCTAATCTTGAAAGTGACTCCTAATGCTTTTATAGTATAGGATAAAAATTTACCAGAATCTTGCGGGGGGCCATTTCTCCCTGGGCGTAGTTTCAAGGGGTCTCTATGCACTCGCTGCATTTCTACTTCCAGATTGGCGAAACTCTCTTCCAGTGGGAATACACTTCTCAGAAGTTGAGTAACAAAAAGTTTAATATCCGTTCCCTCCGCGCCTTCCTCAACCCCCAAGATTTTGCCATTGTTTCGCCTAGCGTTATTCTCCAACTTTTCTAGCTTGTCCGACAATATTTTCTCTCTTTGTTTCAGGCGTACTACTTCTTGGCTATTTCCTTGAGCGACTGACTGTAGTTATTTTAGTCCTGATTCTAGAACCTGTGTACGTTGCGCTAGATTTTCTAGCTTTACTTCCAGACTTGTGCAAGTAGCCTGAATCTCCTTTTGGTTGGCCTCTGAGATTGAGAAACGATCTTTAATCTCTTGGACAAGTTGGCCTAACATCCCTTGTACCAAGACTGCTCCTCTTGGCCCATCTCTTCCTGACTCTACATCCAATGTGGGGCTGCATAGGGTACTTCCTGCTTCCACCGTGTCACCCTTCCTTACCGAGTTTGACTCATCTGTATCTAGACATGCAAATGCATTTTCTGTGGGGACTACCGGGTGCACTATTGTGAAGCCTTGACTGCCTGCTTCCATGCCTGCTTCCATGACTCTTGAGTCCCTTATGCCTCACTGCTTCTCTCCCCCTTCTCCTTGCACAAATCAACCCTGGCCTTAAAATAAGATTTCAGCGAGGGAGTAATTTTTGGGGGTTTAGACACTATCTGGTCCTGCTTTTCCTTATATTTCGAGGATAAGTCAGCTCTGGGAGATTTTTTAATTAGATGCTTATTGGCTCTGGGCTTTATATGATTAATTGTCACCTTCGCAGATGATTGGAGCTCTTCTTCCCAAACACTGCTTACTCGCTGTTTTCTACCCATTCAGGGTTGTATGACCTCTGAGTATATCCGCTTACAGCCTCCTTCTGACCCCCCATCTGAGGTCTGTCAGCCTCTTTCTGACCCCTACAACTCTGCTCCTTATTGCCCACCTGTTTATTTGCTACAGTATCCAGCAGGGGGCAAGTAGCTGGGGAGGGCTTACCATCTATCCTGAGCTCAACGTCCATCAGAGCATATCTGCACATGCAGCCTCCTTCGTCTCCTATGCCTTTCCTCCTGCCGGCATCTAATCTGTGTTGGTAAGGCACCTCTCTCTCGCCTTCGCATCTGGTGCTGACTCTGCCTACAGTAACCCTAACGTCACGGCAGCCCCTTGGGAACGCGCTCCAGGTAGCGCGGAGCTGCCGAAGCAGTGCTGCCGCAGCGCAGCACTGTGAATTTTCTTGTTTCACCATCTACCAGAACGGGGCCAGAGGAAGCCTAAGGAAGTCTATTTGAGAGGGGGACTCATCGAGTGCTATTCAAGTTTATGAGGTGAGCATTCCTTCAATGAGCCGCGCGAATCCTCCCTCGGGGGTAGCTCCCGACCAGCCCTTCACCCAACCGCCATGTTCCCTTGCTCCTCCTCTCTCCCCTTGCTCCTCCTCTCTCCCCTTGCTCCTCCTTTCTTCCCTTTCAGTTTTAACAAAAATGCATGGAACAGCATGCCATCCAGTGGCATATTTTTCAGCTACTCTTGATCCTGTAGCTGCAGCTTTGCCTGGATGTCTAAAAGCAGTTGCTGCTACTTGTATGAGTTTGGAATAGAGTGAAACGATTGTATTGGGACATCCATTAAAAGTGTTTGTGCCACATTCAGTTGAGATTTTGTTAACACGAACTCGCACACAGCACCTTACAAGCAGTCGGTTAACAAAATATGAGCAAGTTATTTTGGGTGCGGAGAATGTATCTGTGACAAGATGCACAAATCTAAATCCAGCTACTTTATTGCCAACTCCAAGTTGTGAAGTGGTGGTGGATGAAGCAGATCATGATTTCCTCGATGTTACTGAGTTGTGTACAAAACAAAGACCTGAAATACAAGATACTCCGTTACCCGAATCTGATCTTGTGTTGTTTGTGGATGGATCATGCTTGAGAGATCATGAACGTACCTTGCGAGCTGCATATGTGATTTGTTCGGTGGCGAGTGTCATTGAAGCATCGTGGTTGAAAGGAGTGAATTCAGCACAAGTGGCAGAGTTAATAGCTTTGACAAGGGCGTGTTGTCTTGCAAACCAAATGCGAGTAACCATATTTATGGATAGTCAATATGGTTTCGGGGTTGTACATGATTTTGGGCAGTTGTGGTCCCAACAGGATTTTTGACCTCTTTGGGTTCACCGAAACGAAACGGAGAGTGTGTAAAAGATCTATTGATGGCACTACAATTGCCAGCTCAAATTAGGGTGGTGAAATGTTCAGCACACAAATCTGGATGTGACTATGTCACCGTGGGCAATAGATATGCCGACGAAATTGCACGATTTTGTGCTCAAAATTCATATACAATCAATGGGGAACATTTGAAAGAACGATCTGATCAAGCAGAATGCAGGTTAATGTTCTCATCTGTTGAAACATGGGAAGAATTCAGAAAAATACAGGATGCAGCTAGTGATGCAGAGAGACAAGGGTGGATCAAAGCAGGATGTACACGCAGGGCAGAGGATGAGGTGTGGATTTACACTGATGGAAGACCGATATTGCCAGATAGTCTGTTATGTCAAATGGCACGAGTTTGTCATGGTCCTACACATGTGGGTAGAGATGCTATGATTAGACCATTCAAACAAACTTGGTACAATCCCAAGTTTAGAGTCATTACAGAAAGTCTCTGTCAGAGATACATAACTTGTCAACAACAAAATGCGGGGAGGAAAACAGTTGTTAGTTTGGGTCGAATTGGAAAAGCAGCAGGTCCATTTACACGTATGTAAGTTGATTTTATTGACATGCCTCCTTGCCATGGGTTGAAATATGTGTTAGTGATTGTGTGTCTGTTTTCTCATTGGGTCGAGGCATATCCAACAAGACGTAATGATAGTCTACATGTTGCTAAACTGCTTCTTAGAGAGATAATTCCAAGGTTTGGATTTCCAGTCTCATTAGAATCTGATAGAGGAAAACATTTTAATAATGAAATAATTTGGATGATTTGTGCAGCACTACAAATTGAAGAAAAATTGCATTGTGTTTATCGACCTGAGGCATCTGGAGTGGCCGAACAAGTCAATGGCACAATAAAATCGAAACTAGCCAAGGTCTGTGCATCCACAACACGGAAATGGCCTAATGCATTACCATTGGTGTTGATGAGTTTTAAGAAGTATCCCAGACAAAAGAACTGGACTGTCCCCACACGAGATTGTGATGGGAAGGGCTATGAGACAGTCAATAGTCCCAGCAAATCAACTTGTGAACATAACTGATGATTTAGTGCTCGATTATTGCAAAGGATTGGCTGATGTAGTGCGTTCTGTGTCTCACCAGGTTGGAGAAGTCGCAACTACAGTTCAACAAGAACAAGCACATGACTTGAGCCCTATCGAGTGGGTGCTCATCAACAAGCATGTGAGGAAGTCTTGTTTGGAACCTCATTGGCGTGGGCCATATCAAGTGATTCTAGTGACAACAACAGCAGTTAAATGTGGTGGCTTGTCTAATTGGATCCACGCAAGCCATACACGTCGAGTCCCAGGTCCACTTGAAAGTACAGAGTCAGTTGAAGGTGAACAAAGAGAAAGAAGAGAACCTGAACAGACTGAGAATCAAGTAAAGTGGGCACAAGCTACAGTGTCTCACAACACTGTCATTGTTGATGCTGAAAGAGAGTTGGTCCCTGAAAGAGACAGAGAAAAGGAAAAAAGGGAATCAGCTAAACGAAGCTTTGAATCAAATGAAGTAGACAGTGTTCCTAGAAAACCAACAAGAAAAAGTGATAAGTGGCCTAGAGGAGTTAAGAAAGTGAAATATACTTTGACTGAGAAGATTCAGGCAACTATAATTGAAATTTCTTGCCAATCTGAACAAAATGATACTGAAGGAGACAAAAATACAGTACGGAGATTGAAAAGAGCAAAAATCCCAAATAAGAAATACACAACACCTGAATGGACATATTTGGCTGCTGCAACAAACAATTGGGAAAAAGAATTTATCAAGTTTTGTTCCAAAGACAAATCATCATATGAACCACCCTAAATGAACTGTGTTTAAGAAAAGGGGTGCAGAAAAAGAGAGAGGAGATTTGAAAATAAGGCCGTGACCTGAAGCTCAGAAAGTGTGTGGGGTACAGAAATATTGCTAAACAAATTATACTATTTTTGTTTTTTTAGAATTTTTGATTTTTGAATTATAAAATGGATAAAATTGAGACTGGTAATCAAAACCAAGGTTTATTTAGGCGAAGGTGTTTTAACGCTTGCTTTATATGTGTTCTTATAATATTGTTTGTCTGGTTAATATTAATTTTAGTAGTGCCTTATTTTATGTATACTATCAATGTTAATTCTACGGCTAGTTATCTAAATACATTAACTGATGAGAAGAAGGTTTTTAAAGAAGATCCAGAGACTAATATTAAAAAACTAACAGGGAATGGATTACATCAAGATAATTCTATTAATCACTTTTCGTTAAATGTTTTCACAAAACTTCTCTACGAATATGTGGATACTATGGACGCAAGAGATTGTTATGTGTGCATGCAATTACCCTCGTCTGTGTCAGAAGGGATGACTTATCATCACCTTCCATTAAGATATGGAATTTCGTGTAGTGCACTACCAAGTTTATTCTATGGCAAAGAGCAATTTCAATATTTTTATTCAAATTATGATTTAGTGTTTTCAGAAGTTCCTATTAAGAAGAATATGAATATACTGAACATTGCAAGGAATGCAGAATATATGGGAGAATTTTTCCATACTACTAAATCAATAGATACTGTATATGCGCATCGAAATAATTTGACTTGTAATTTACGTAGTGTAGAAATAGAGTTTATAAATACTGTAGAAGGTAGGAGACAAGAGTTTAACAGAAAAGCTGCAGAACAAAAGACTAACATACCTCATGGGCTCATAGGGAGGGTGATTACAAGAAAGGTGAGACATATGCTACAATGACTAGACTGGCAAAAGACTGAATATAACAATTATTTCATTGGTTCTAGTGAATGTGAACAAACCTTCCTAATTATAGGAGGTTGGGGATTAAGAGGTGGTACTGATCCAGTGTATCCTGGAGTTTATTATGTGTGTGGTAAAAATGCTTATTATAGATTGGCACAAAATTGGTATGGGTGTTTTTCTGTGGGCATAGTATTTCCCAAAATCTATCACGTGAGTGAAAAGTATGGAACCAATGAAAAGAAACTAACACGGAGTAAAAGAGGAATTAGTGCTGTAGAGAAAGTGGGAGATATTTTTGGTGCATTAATACCTTCAGTGGGAGTAATCTTGTCTACAGTGGTTGATCGTTTATCAATGGACACTGCTGATGTGTTCTTGATGATTGACACTGAAATGGTTGTGACGAGATCTATGGTTTTGCAGAATAGACTTGCTCTTGATGTATTATTGGCAAAAGAGGGCGGAGTCTGTAGTATGCTGAAAATTCAACAATGTTGCACCTATATCCCTGACAAAAGCAAAGACTTGGAGGGATATATTAGTAACATTACATATTTGCGTAATGATTTAACAGAATTGAAAATTGATGGTGCATGGGAGAAACTTTGTAAGGGTTTTTCCTCAGTAGATAATTGGTTTTTAACCCTGAGTAATAGCTTGTTAGGAAGAATACTAACACCAATAATTGCTATTGCTGCTGGCATAATAATAGTAGTACTGATATATAAATGCTGTAAATGCAAAGTAAAAGAGACAAAACAAAGACCAAGAAAAAGGAAAAGAGAAGAAATAGAGTTAAAAGACAGAAAGGGTGCTTATTTTGAAGTAATGAAAGACATATGTGTTAGATTGAAACAAATGAGAACAAGTGCATTCTAAAAACGAAACAGATTATAATCATATTATGTAGATTGTGTGATGGCCTGAGTCGCCATGAGATGGGGGAATGATGAAGCATGATTTTTGCGAAATAATCTTGCTTGATCAAATCTGCTTATAACTGTGTTATTAACAAAACAATGACTAATGGTGTGAAAATTATTAACATAGGTGATTTAAAAATTTATGTGAATATGTGCAAGGAAGGCACAACACATTTGGTAAACAGAAGCTGTAATGTTTAACAAGCAGAAAGCATGGAAAATATGAAGTGTTTTTACATGAACTAAAATGTTACGAGAGAGAGAATTGACAAATGTGCTAAATAAAACTTATAAGTAGAGTTTTGATAAATATTAATAATGAAAATGCTTAGAGTAAAATGCTTTATGATTATGTTTTCTTCTTTATAACAAGAGTATAATTGATTGAGTAATAATTCGCATGTTGAAATTGGATTATGCTTTTGAAACTAAATAGTATAATAAATCCTTTGAAATATCGATTTCCTTATGTATTTCTTGTATCTCTTTTTCATTGAAGTGTGTTTTATTCTTCAGAAAAAACCAATGGTTTTTCTGGTTTCTCTATGAATGCCTCTAAAATGCTGATTTATTTGTTTAGTTGTCCACAAAGCATATCACTAGGATTTCCTTCGTACGGTTAGAATATTTCTTTCTATGAATAAAATTGTTAACTATGTTGCAAGCTGATGTGGAAGTGAGCACAAGGACATGAAGAAATCACAATTTCTTTTTCTGCTTCCGAAGAGCGATGATGACATTCATTTAAACAAAGAACTTTAACAGAAAAATGCAGATGAACTGACTAAGATGACGATCACCTCATAAGCCTGACCAATAAAATTGTGTGGAACCGAGAAATTGTAACTTTAGGGGGTTGGATTTTTAAACATTTGGGGTATAATTATTACCGTGAGAAAAGAACTTGGCAGTAGCTTTTTCTATGAGAAGAGAGTCTTTGCTGCTTTATTCTCTATGCTACTCTGGCTGGCTATTATCCTTGCAAATCCTGAGCAAGACTATCCTGATTATCTTGCACTTCATTGGCTGGTGATGTCGCTCAAGCTATACCTTTTCGGCCGAAGGGTTAGCTATTTCTGACTTTTGCACGCTGTGCATTAGTATTCTCTGATCTAAGTTTGTATGAAATTCTAAATTGCATACTGATATTGGAAAGAAAACCATTTATTTTGTGTCTCTCTTTCTCCCTCTTATATCTGTAATTGATTTTATGATGTATTTGTCATGAACTGAATTTTCTTATTGTGAATTTACCTATAATAACAAAATAATGAAGAATTGAAAATTCTTATGTAGTTGTGTATTGACCATTCATATTATGAAATATTTAGATAAAAGTAACTTGATAAGTATTCAGAGTTTGTCATTATTAATGAATATTTAGACATAATGTATATTGTTATTACTGTAGCTGGACAGGCTTTTCCTTCATTATAGGTCGTCATGAGAGAAATAGCATCCGTCTCCTATTATCGAGTCCCTATTAGCTCTACCAAAGATCTATTGGAGGACCTGATATATGTAAGCGGTTATTGAGTTTATATGGGCCCAAAACTCTTAGTTATAGAAAAGTTCCTGATCATAATAAATTAGGGATAACGTAAATGATTATACATTTTACACCGTTTCCGCTGGATCAAGAGCTACCTCCAGAATTGGTTTTGAGTGACCACACAGGAGGGAACTGCTCATTTCCCCGGCCACACGTCTGGCTGGGCACACAGATCCTGCACAAGGGGAGAAGGGTTTCCACATCTTTGATTTTGAAAGCAAGGTGCTCTCTGGGATTGTTTGCAGTAGGACACAGAGGAACTGCTACAAAGGTGGGTAGGGTGCCCCTGGCAACTTTTACCACATTGCTAAAGAAGAGGCCAGTAGTCGCTGCCACCCACTAGCTTGTGCAAAGCATAAAAGTGGTACTCCGAGGCTCCCACCTGAGAACACTTTCTGGACCTGCAGAAGATCAGAGGAGAACTGGTCCCTACTTGCTGTCAACTAAGATGAGCCCGGAAGGACTGGAGCTTCTCCCTCTTGCACCCAAAATAAAAGAAATGGACTCCAAGGGCCAGTTGGCTGACCTCCTGTGTGGCTACAGGGACACAGCTAGCTATAAGAGGCCTTTTTCCTGAAGTAACCAATACCGACAGGACCTGGACCAGACCTTGCTGGTGGCCTCGGCTGGAGTGGATCATGGCCCCTAAGTACTGTTACTGATGTCTTGGGACCCTTGGAAGTGGCCCAGAGGAGCTGCCCCAGAAAACCTTAAAAGTTGGGATTTGGAAAATATTTGGGCTTGTGAAGCTGCCAGGGGGGCCTCGGAGTAAAAGTGTCCGACTTCCATGCACCTTACTGGGATACAGCTTCAGGCTTGCCTACAGAAGGATTTTTAGCTCTATAAACAACTAGTGGCCTGATTTAGATCTTAACGATCTGGTCCCGCCGTCGCTTTCCCTTCAGATTCTCCGTCCACCCCAAGGCGGTCCACCCGTTCTGTTTAGATGCTGGCGGTTCGATGGATGAGAGTCCGTCCAAGTACCGCTGTCTATGCCAGATTTTTCCACCCACGTCGATGGTGCCATATGCAAAAGCGGCTGTCAGAAGGAGTAGAGCCAGTACTTCCGCCGGGCGAATCACGATGTGCCTTCCCGCCGACGTGACTGTGGCGGGGAAACCTCCACACCTGAGTTGGAGGTTTCAAAGGGATACAAGGCAGAAACTAACCTTTTTTCTTTTTTCAACTTCCTTTTCCATCTTGGACCCGATCGTTCAAGTCCTTCCATTGCTGCTATTACTTGACCACGAAGTAAATCAACCCCATCGTCGCCGGAATCTAAGGTAGGCTTCTTTTTTACTTGCTACCTTTTGAATTATCTGTCACCATTGGCTGTGGACTTATGCATTTTTAAATCGCACTTACAAGCAATATTTTATGATTGTGTAATGCATATGTGTGTAATGTGACACACATCAGTATAATTTCAGATTTTTTTAATTTAATGCAAGCGGCCCTCATGCTAATGGACACTTACACAAAAATTGACATCAATCAAAAAATTAAAAAGTGTCCATACAGGTGGGTTTAATAATTTTTCGTAAACCACAAATTATAAACATATGCATTACACAATATTGGAATAAATTACATTTAATATAATGTAGAAATTGCACTAGACAAGGCAAAACATTTGTTTTCCAATTAATTTAAAATTAACGTTAGTTCTAAACTTAAAACATCTTATATATTTATTCATGTCACATTTCTCCTTGTCTAGTGCATTTTCTGTATAGAAATACATTTTAATTTAATGTTAATTTTTTTAAGGTGTAATGTATAGGTGTTTATTTTTATCACTTAAAAAGTTAAAATAAACACATTTGTATTAACACTCAAACATTTTTCAAAACAAGTGTTTTTTGGGGTATTAGTGTCCATTATCATGATGAATGCCTGCACCAAAATTTCTATGTCCATTAAAAGTTTTATCACTAATGTTTGCACTGTACAAATATGTTATTTAAATAAGCTTTTGTCTTTACTGTCATAAATTTAACTAAGAGTATGTAACTCACATTTCATCATTAATAATCTATGACTTGTAAATGAATAGTAATCTCTGGACAAACTTTGTAAAAATAAAATATTTTTAATAATAAATGAAATACGTCTCTCAAATATTTTATTAAAAATAAATTATAAAGGCAGGACAAACACGAAATACAGTAACAGCCTGTGGGATTGTTGCCCTGAACTTGCATCCTAAACAGACTGCCACAGGGTAACCTCCTCAGTAAGAGGCATCTAGTGGGCACAGAGCAGGCACCTCAAGGATCTTTCTTGGGAGGGGTGGGTTTGGGTTTGACAATTAGTAAAACAGGAGAAAAATTGAGAGAAAACATTTATATAAGGGTTTATATGTTTTAAAAAGGTGCAAAACACATTAGCAACAGCTAAATGAAAAGCAAAAATGACATGTAGGTTTAGTGGCACATTCAAAAGTGTAACTTACCAGTCTCCACTCCACCAGGGATTTCTGTCAAGCCTTCAGGATGTTGGATTTGCAAGACCTTCTCCTCTGTGGTAAATAGTTGTGGGGGGTGGGTGCTGGGAGAACCACCACCAGTTCTCTGGGCCTCCAAGTGACGCTTGGAGGCCAGAGAACGCACTCTCCCACGCAGGTCGTTCCACCTCTTCCTTATTTCCTCTTGTGTGCGGATGTTGTTTGCTACAGCATTCACTCTGTCAACTATTCTGGCCCACATTTGCCTTTTCTCAGCTATAGTTGTATTTTGAACTTGGGCTCCAAACAATTGCGGCTCTACTCTAATAATTTCATCCACCATGACTGACACCCCTCACTAAAACAGGGATTTTTCTCTGCCATTATGAGATCATAAACTTAAATGAATTTACGAACCAACAAGATAATAAAAAAAAACAGAAAATTAACAAGATACAGAGAAAGAAAAAAATAACACCTGACTTTACTGAAAAAAGTGCTCAGGAACAAAGTTCTACTGCAGTGGAATGGCAAAGGATCATTGTCTGAAATTCTGTGTGTTTTATAGTGTGGTATGCAGGTGTAAACAATTAGCCAAAACACATCAGGTGTGAGACGCTACATCCGTCCAAATGCCACAGGAATAGTACAATGTTGAACGCATCTTGCAACGGATTCACCCCGTCGGCAATCCGCCGCTAGGACAATGCCAGCACAACTGTGAAATCTAAATTTATTTATTTATAAAGTTTGATATAGCGCGAACCAGACCCAGAGGGTATCAGAGCGCTTTACATTTAGGATTGTTGCGTTACATGTTACATCAGTTACAAGAGCATAGTAAGGTACAGTAAACAAAAACAAAGTTGCGAGAATTCGTAGGAGGGAGGGGAGGAAGGAGCCATAGCAGGGAGACGAGGAGGAACTGTGTCCAATGTCCGGCTGGGTAGGTGACGGTCGAGGGGGAAACCAGGGCCAATCTCCTCTATAGCTGTCTAGCAGCTCCACCGGGCATCAGCCATGTTGCTCAGGTCTCGGCGTTCAGGAAAACATTTTTGATTTGATATGATTTGAAAAGTTTTATATAGCGCTGGCTAGACCCGGAGGTATCAGAGCGCTTTACCAGGGGATCGTTGCGTTACAAGTTACATCAGTTACAAGAGCATAGTAAAGTACAGTAAACAAAACCAATGTTGCGAGAATACGTAGGAGGGAGGGGAGGGAGGAGCCATAGCAGGGAGACGAGGAAGAACTGTGCCCAATGTCCGGCTGGGTAGGTGACGGTTGAGGGGGAAACCAGGGCCAATCTCCTCAATAGCTGTCTAGCAGCTCCACCGGGCATCAGCCATGTTGCTCAGGTCTCAGCGTTCAGGAAAAACAGTTTAGAATAGATACATAGGCTACATTCGAGTAGCGGAAGAACATGTCCCCACTAGAGGGCAGAGGTAAAAGAAAAGGGGGGGGGGGGAGTAAAAAACAATCCAGAGAAGGAGCTGGGGCCTGCCATTTAGGCTGCCGAGGAAGCGAAGGCAGAGGCGGCCGCCATTTTAAGGTCAGGCACGTCCTGTCCAGGCCACTGTAGATCCCTGTGTAGGCCATGGTGAAGCCTTTCTCGTGCCCACCTTAGATCAGATGTGGTGGCTGTTAGAGCTTGCAGCGGTTGGAGACAGAGTCAGAACCATCACAGGGGGTGCCCCAATGCCTCAAGCTCCGAAATTGGGCCAGGTCCGCGGGGACCAGCATGGGTCAGGCGCTCACAGGCCCAGGCGTCGTGGCCCCACACCCAGGCAGAACAGCAGTCACTCCCGGTGACCCCGTCGAGAGCCGCCAGGCCACTGTTCCCAAGAGTCGGGTCGGGTAGTGAGCGGGGGGGGGGGGCGGGGGTGAAGGACTCAACAGAATAAGTTGCCAGAACTCTGGGCAGGTCCAGAGCGATGAGTTGCGGTCAGCGCCGGAGACCAGAGAGACAACCTGCAACATCCATTGCAACGTCGGATATAACAGGAAGCACAGCCCCCCACTGGCACCCGGCAAGCGTCGATCCCTCGGAGGCAGAGGGAAAGGGCTCATCAGCAGCGCGCTTGTTGCCGGGCTCCAGGCAGGTCCCAGAGGGCGCAGGATGCCAGATCGCAGGACGGGTCCCGACGCCGAAGATGTAGGTCACGGGGAAAGTCGCTGTAACTTCCACAATTCCCCCACCCTGACGGCGACAGAGTAATGTTAGCCAGCAGAGGAGTCTGCCACGTCGACAGCGACGGAAAACAGGCAGATCAACCTGCCCAGACCTAAATACAGTAGGTGAGAATTTGCCACCTCAGCGGAGTACTTGTAAACTACGCCACAGAGGGCAATGGAAGTCCCACCAAGATCTAAATCAGGCCCTAAGTCAGAAGGTAAAATCTTCGACGGGGGCAAACTCGCTTGGCGCATTCAACCCCTGCTCCATCATGGTCAGCTTGAAATTGCTCCTAGGTCCCAGTATACCTCTTCCATAGGCTATTATTGGAGCTGAGTGCTTATTGGCATTTTTGTTTTACTTACAACTCAAAAGATTCATATCTCTGGATGCCCCTATTGGATTTTTTTCATTTTGGTATAATTTTGTTTATTTAATTTTATTCTACTTTTGCAATTCGGTTCGGCATTTTTATTGTTTATTGTTTAGACTTTATATCTGTTTTGGTACTGCATAATGCTCTACTCGGTGCCCTAAGTTGAGCCTGTCTACCCTGTGGCATAGCTAGCAGAAGATTGAGCTCAGGTTAATTTAGTGATTTTGGGGTTGACCCTGACAAGTTAGTGTCATTATTCCTTGAGGTGGGCGACCATCCACCCCAAATAATAATCTACTTTCTTACTAGGGTCTTAAGGAGAGATGTCCTCTGAGCCACACCCACTGAGCTGTAGATAGCTGAAGCTAGCCCTTTCCCACAGATCCTCTCCTGGCACCACTGTCCCCATTCCCTTTTGTCCTAACAAATGTGTTGTAACACTACAGTCTTAGCCATGCATTTGGAGCATTTCGTGTCAGATCATGCAAGGGAACCAATTGTTCAGCACTTTATTGAATGACTAGCATGGTCCTGTGTTCTGTACTGTAACTTTCATGAATGTCCCCACCTCCTCCCTGAGAGGTGTTCCATGGCAAGGAAGGCTGGTAGGCTGGCAAGGAATGTCAGCTTGACGTGTGCTTCACTACCAATGGCCTAATGTTGCTATGATGGTGTAGTCAGAGGTTATTGTTTATTTCTCCCCAAGTCACATTTCCCTATTTATCCTTTCATGAACAGAACTTCGCTTTGTACCTTAACGAAGATGTACCCCTGAAGCTCAAGTGTGCTTTCCTAATCAAGTCTAGATATGTAAAGAGGGACATACTGTGTTCTGGGTCCTTCTTGCAAACCAAAAATACACAGTTGAAAACTGAATGTTTTAAAACGCCCTATAGATGTAAAGAAATTAGAAATTCGAAACTAAAACCTAAGTTGGTATCCTTATCTTGATTTGTGGGAGCAACACAATTACAACAAACAGAATCTAGCATGGACGATTGGTGACCTCAATTAAAGTATCATTGGTATTATTCAATTCAGATATCTCCACCGCACCTATTTCACTAGATACCGGTTATGGAGGGCGGGGCTGATCGACTCCCCCAGGTGCTTAAGATGTGATGTCGAGGAGGGTACCCTACTACATACTGTCTGGAGCTGTGATTCACTGGGTCGGTTTTACTGTCTGGAGCTGTGATTCACTGGGTCGGTTTTAGAGGGGGGTTATCAGTTGCTTGTCTGAGGTGCTGGGTTGGGATATATCCCGCTCGCCTAGGCTAGCCCTTCTACATATTACGGATGAAATTGGAGGCAACATCTATAAAAGACACTTATTGTTCTTGGGTCTTACCCTAGCGAAGAGGGATATTGCAAAAGCATGGAAGGATCCATCCCCACCCAAATTGAGTGCCTGGAGGGCGGGTATGGACTGGTGTAAGGGGCTGGAACAACCTATTTTTAAAGCGCGAGGGTGCCCTCAGAAGCACTTTAAAATATGGAAACGTTGGGCGGACTATAGGGGCCTCTTACGGGAACCGCCCCTGCCACACCCTGCCGATATCGACAATGTATAGAGACGTAACACAGGGCAGTAAGGACGTACAGCTAGAGTTAATGCGGGGGGATGGGCTGGGTGGGCATGACCAGGATATAGTTTTACAGTATATGACGCAGTGTTTAGAAATGTTCAGGGCTGACATTTATGGGCCCGAATGGTTTGATCTTTTGTTCTTCATCAATAATATAATAGTCACCTGTTCAGTAATCAATATATGGATCATTGTATGCTATGACAATTTTGTAATTCCTGCAATTACTGTATCTGTTGACTCAATAAAAAAGAGTTATGAAAAGAAAAAAAAAGTATCATTGGTAGGCGCCGGCAAACAGAAAGCATGTATTAGGAGAAAAATATCCAAAATGATATGCTAGACTCTAGAGTCTAGCATATCGCTTCATCTTTTAGAAATACTGCTACATTTGAAAGGCTCCAACTTTTCCTTTACAATGTTCATATTTTTATTTTGTTTGGGAATTAAATAAAATATTTAATACTTTGTGTAGTTGTTTGATGTAAGCTTGATTCTGCATGTTACTTTGAGGTTCAAACCATAGAAATTACGTGGGCACTGGTCCCTGGTTTCCAGTAGTGATTCGGTGGGTGTCCACAGAAGTCAAAAGGTGAAGAACCGCTGCTCTATCTTTGTGGGCTCTTTTGGATTACGCACCAACTGTCTCTGGTTCTTTAGATCTTACTGTACCCCTGATTTCTCTATGTAAGAATTTGAAGGTACACATGTAGCTCCATGTCCAAATCTTCTCCTTAGTGCTCAACATCAGCCTCATGTATTTACCTTAAGTTCCAGCTGAATTGTCTGTGCCAATTGCCTTCTTGTTAACTTTTGCTATCATAGGCTCCTTGACACTGCTGTCTCCAACACTCTCATGGCTATTTTATTGTCACTTTGAATCCCAGCTACCTCCTTTGAGTGTCACTGCATCCTGTAATGTAGGGTCCCCTTTGCGTGGCCCAGCAAATTCTGTTCTAATGCCCACAAAGGCCCTTAAATCTAATTTTCTACATATTACCTCCAGGCCTTCAACACCATGTACTCTAAACATTCCTTTTCCCCAGCTCCGTGTTCTTGCTGACTTTCCTCACTCTTTCCCCCACATAGACCCTCATAGCAATAACGGTACTGACGAACTAGGCTGATATAACGTGGCCCCATTACTTTACCCCAAGATTCAGGGGCACATGCACCAGAGGAGTGCTAGACCACCACACCGCGTTCGAGCGCACGCGACTACTGCCAGACACACACCTGTGCGGGCTCTGCCCATGAAGGCACATCCCGCATACCTGCTCTTATGGAGCCCTTGCATCACCATCCTGGGCACTGGGCCTGTTGACTTCCTTCTCTGCTGCAGCTAGAATTCTCCTGGCCTGGGCTGTCTCTGTAGCACAGAGCCTTCATTCAGATGCTTCTCGCTGCGTCCAAGATCTTATTAACTCTGCAGGTCGAGGAACCTTTCACCCAACCTTTGCTTGACAAAGAGAGTGTGCGGTTTCTGTCTGAGCGTGGCACATCTTTTTGTTTTTCCCGCCTCCCCCAGACGCCACCCAGATCTGACTGTTTCACATCCAATAACAATGGTCTTCGTTTTAGCTATATTCACATGAAGACAATATCATGTTGTAAATTAAGGCATTGAGCTAAGAATGGAACTTGTAATCATACTTCAGTTTAATTGAATCAGTTGGACTAACATATCTGTAAACAATGTTTTGTAAAGAGAAAGTTTAGGACTTCAGAAAAACTGTTCCTATCACATGGAGCCATCCAGTACCCTTACTTTTAGGGCGTTGACAGATTGCTCGTGTTTGCCGTACAAGTAGTTAGTGAAGTTGGTCATTAGGGCGCAATTTTAGCTGCGTCCACGGTTTTCCACTCCAATCACAGATTATAGAGCCTAGAAGGCTTGCATTGCGTTGCCCTTTGACGTAATAACAGTGAGGCAGGAATAATATGAGGCATTTGTTGCAAGAATAGGAATTTCTGGCTGTGCCAATGATTGATCTGCCAGTCTCGTGCTCCAGGAAAGGAGTATTGCCTCGTCAGAGGCTTCGCAGCATTTTCTCAACAATATCAGCTATTTTCATTGCCTTATCGCTGTTAAAAAGTAATTTACATCGTCAAGGAAATCATTTTCTTCAGGCAAGTCACTGCATCTCTATCTTGTATTCATTCATTTGTAGTTCTTTTTGCATGGAAAAGAGCCAAAGGAGACAGAGCACTCACATAAGAACAAGATGCCGCATAACATGTTACAAAATAAAACAACGAAACACAAGCTCTTTAGGACAAAAAAAACAAATGTACAGGAAAATTTAGTGTAAACGTAACACATTGGCGCAACAACACCTAAGGTGGGCCTCCATGAAAGGTATATTGAGGGGGGGCCCCACCACATTCCTAACCTGTGCTTGACCCCCATCTTCCTGAGGTTTCATGGGATCTGGTTACCCCGCTAGTTGTGCAGACTCAGGGGCTCTGTATTCGGATGACTGAGCTATGCCTCAGGTGAAACGTAACTGGAAGATACATGACCGATAGAGCAGTTATCCTTCAGGTTACACGTGACAGTTTGGGGCCTGAGGCAGCACAGATTTAATCAGGCAGTGTAACCCGAGGGATATGTCACAAAGATCAATGAGTGAGTTACCCAAATGCCTGGTCGCTCCACAAGTCCCCTCTTCGATGATTTTCTGAATCTGGGATTTTCAACACTGATTATTTGCTTGGGCTTGTTTGAATATATAGAATTATAGATGGGTAACAGTGAACTACGGGAATGTTTTTCATAGAGGGGTTCCGAGTCACATTAAATAGACAATGAGAGTGAAGCTCAGTTGTCTATAATGTCACTCAGAACCCCTCTGTGAAAACCATCCCTGTAACTCACTTTTTATCCATCTACAATTTTATGTTATGTATGGCCCCAAAGTCATCTTCCCCTGCTGTCAACTGCTATGCAGAGGCCGAGGAGTAATGGGGGAGCCGTATATAACACAGCCTCTCCTCCCTGTCCCAATTGTTTAAAAAAACCTTACCTGTAATCCCTAACCAACTCCGACCACCTCCCCCCCTCCTGCAGCTGTTCTTTCTGCTTTCATTCACAGCAGAAAAGCAGAGCTGTGCTGATAGGCTATCAGGGAGGCCTGTCAGCCTGGCCTGGAAGGCCTTTATGACATCACAACAGTGGGTAAGCAGGTTTGTTATCCACTGTAGCTATATCATAGCAGTCAGTTATGACATTTAGAAACTCAAATAAATGACAGAGGCTCTCTATGAGAGCCATACATAACACTTAAAATAGTTGTGCAGCAAGTCTGGATGCATAGTTCATTATCACTTTACTGTAAGGACAATATATCACTGCCCCGTCTCTCATTTTCCTCATATCTCCTCCTATTTTTCTTCTAAATCAATGTGGCCACTTCGAGCGCTCTGCATATGATGCACATTCCCCGAGGCCTTTGTATTATCCAAGTTAAAGCATGACTATCAGAGGCCACACACAGGCTCCCCTGCTGGGAAACTTGCTTTCAAGCAGTTCAAAACACTAATGGACCTTGATGCTCTTGTATGGGTGGTGGTCCTCAGATCTGCATGAACCCTAAAGCCCCTCCCAAATGGAGGTGTAGAAAATAGACTCTCTGAATTATAACACATATAGGAGTGGAGCCTATATCTTTCACTCCTCCACCCCTAAAGGAGGCCTCACCTATTCTCTGAAGGCAAGGTGGGGTTTGTAGAATATTCTGAGTGTCGCTTTACAAAAATTATGTATAAGGCCTTTTGCTAATAGTTAGATGGAAGTGCTGCCCACTTGTATGTCCCACCAATGCTGCTTTGTTGTAGTAGGCTTTAAAAACTTTTTAATTCATTTTCCTGCCTAAGAAAATGTTGGCCCCACTGGCAAAAAATACGCCAATTATATTATAGGCTAATATCCACCAATCGTCTGCCCATTGTTTTGCAATAGAATATAGATTGCTCTCACAATATAACACATGCCACAATATCAGAACACATTCAAATAAGTCCATTACGTTAGTGAAAGAAAACATGCATGCATGTTATAAGGTCTCAGTTTGTGTAAATACTTTTTCAAGAGAAAATGCCTGATAACTAACCCTTGTTTCTCTTCTCTTGTCCATGCTTTCCCTTGTCAGCAATGTATTGTCTTTCTCTCTACCCTACTCTCTTCTTTCTCAACTCCTTAGTACTGTCTCTCCACTGCACTGAAGTTGCTATTTCTTTCTCTTACTCATTTCAACTGCTTTCTCTCGTCATCTTTCCTGCTCTATTTTATCTACTTTCCACTCTCTCTCTCTCTCTTCCTTCTGTTTTTTCCCTGCCACCTGTCCCACTATGTCTCTCTGTATCTCTTTTTTCTCTCACTTTCCTTCCTTCCTTCTATCTCTCTTTCTCCTTTTTTCTCTTTCACTTCTCACTCCCATCTCTCTCAAACCTGTCTCTCTGGCCACCCTGGCCCATTGTTCCTAATCTCCTGTCATTTATCTGCCACTTTCTTGCCTCTAGGAGAATTCTCTCTCAGCCTGACAGATACTGCGGAGCCTTTTTGCTGGGTGATACTGTGGCACTAGCTATAATAAAATAAAGTTGCAAGTTTTTACTTTTTGTACTTCCAGCTTGGGGAATACACTGCTGCAATACACTGCTGCTTTCCCAAGCTGCCGTTTACCTCACACGAATAATGCAGTACGTGCTGATGGGGAAGCCTGCGGGCCGCCACACACTGTGGGGGCTGCGTGGCCTGTGTTACACCCCAGACTCATCACTTAAGCTTAAGTTTTTGATCTTCTCGCAGTAGACCATCCTGGCACCTGCAGGCTCCTTTGGTCAAGATGGCCAACATGTGAGGAGCTCCGGCCGGGAGCTCCCTGGCTAGGGATTACCTTCCCGGCTCAAATCCCTGGAGTTCTACCCCCTCCTTGAACCTTTGGACTCACCTGAGGTTATATGGTCGGCGGCCCTTCAACTCTCCAATTACCGCGATCCTGGTTCGTGATCTTCTGATGGATCGTGAATTTTGCTGACCTCGGAGCCTGAACAATCATGGCCGCTGCCCGTGGAGCTGTTTTATCAGCTATAGAGGAGATTAGGCTCTGGTTTACCCCCTCGGCCATCACCTACCCAGC
This sequence comes from Calotriton arnoldi, assembly GCA_963921515.1. Lineage (NCBI taxonomy): Eukaryota > Metazoa > Chordata > Amphibia > Caudata > Salamandridae > Calotriton > Calotriton arnoldi. Next base: position 2,718,473 of record CAWUFW010001237.1, read on the forward strand.
CGGACATTGGACATGGTTTCCCTCGTCTCTCCGCTGTGTCTCCTTTCCTTCCCCGCCCTCCGACGAATCCATCCCCTGAAGTACTGCCCGACCCGATCTGCATTCCCTACCCCTTTGTACCTTCCCCCCTCTCCCTTCTTTGCCTCTTTGGACATGTGTCTTGGTTATGCTATGCGCTAGTAACTCATGTTATTGTGTAACACTGTTTGCTTTCCCTATGTTACACTTGGCTCCTGTAACTGTTGTAATTTTGTAACTTGTAACTCGCTGATCCTCATGTAAAGCGCTCTGATACCTCCGGGTCTAGCCAGCGCTATATAAAACTCTGCAAATAAATTAAGCTGGTATGAAATTGGCATCTCTAACACAATAAACATAATATCTAATCATGTGCATGTATTCTTATAATATCAAGTAAATATGTGTAGGATGTGTAGTACATGTTCAATAGAAGTGGTAGGGTGCACACCTTTTTTTTTTAAAACTTATTCATTCAATCTTATCCATAATTATCCAAGAATGCGTGCAGTTTTTCGGTCGGGTGCCATGCCCAAATGGCACCTGGAATAATGACAAAATAATTGGATGGGGCATCATCATGCCCCAGACCGACTGCACAGCTACGTAGTGCCACTTTGGCAAGATTAATATTTTCCTTCATTATTAATCCTTTTTTAACCACATATTCCATCCTTTTTGTACTTTTCCTTTTGTTCAACCTTTTCTTAAATCCACACGCGAGATATTGTGCCATTTTCAAGTTTCTCATGTTGAAGCTGTGCCCATCCGGACCTCTTGCTAAAACACGACAAATGCAGGAGTTCGTCCAAAGCAGCGTTTATTTAAAAACTCAATGCATTTCGGGCTGCAAGTGCCCTTCGTCAGGGGACACTATAAGTAACAATAAAACAAATATCCATTACCATAATGACCATTAATCAACATGTTGCATCATCACCGTAAATTAATATTGAGTTTAACCAATATTACATCTCAACTCGTCCTCAATTCCTGTGGTGAACCCCTTCATAAGCAATGTAAATAATGCCCCTCTGTTTTCATGGCAAAACGATCCACCTATCAAACAAATTCTATTTGACCCTTACATCCCTCTATTCCGCCAAACAAACATCCACCCCTACCTTTATGCCAATGTGAATCTAGTTCACATCCTATTGCACCCCATTACTCATTTTCCCCTCAACATTCACACTATATTCACCTACTGCATTAATTGAACACCGATCCCCGTGGGCCCCTTGCCTTTCACCGCTTCTCACTGTGCGCTCATTATCTATCTCCATACATTCATCATACGCCCTCCTACTCCCCTTACATCTCCAATCCCCATTAATGTTGCTCAATCCGCTCCATCTCTAATGATTTACTCGTTATTGCTCAACCGTCACTACCTATCTTCAAACAATCCCCTATTTCTGTATAATTCTTATCCCCCCCATACCTACTCGTAAAGTGCATCCGTTCAATTATTCACATCTCACAACACTCAAAGCAAACACTCCCCTTTCATCCCTCAGCTACAATCAACAATCCAACAATTTCACATACCTGCTTCAGACATTCAAACTAGTACATCGCCATCTCCGTTTCAGTGAATGTTTGTTAACCCCTTAGTTCCACCCTTCTTTACCCACAACCTCCCTGGCCCAACCCTCCTGATTGGCCCACACTAAACTTTTTCCCGCCATGAAAACGATAGCAACGTTGCTTTCAAATTCAATAAACTACATTGCCCATAATGCAGTATACTAAAACGTTGAAGCATGTTCTGCATTTTCGAGTTCCTCCTACACCCTTTAAAAACAATTGGACTGAATATAAATTGTTTTAAAGTCCTTTCCATTTTGTTTAAACACCACTTCTTTCTCGAACCCAGATGTAGCTCCGTTCGTGTGGATAGTAGCAATGTTCTCTATTTCTCCATTTCTCCTTTTAGACCTGGCGGGTGCTACCCCAATTTAGGGCAATTCGTAATAAATGTTCAATAGAAGTGGTAGGATGCACACCTTTTTTTTAATTTTTTTATCTTATTCATTCAATCTTATCCATAATTATCCAAGAATGCGTGCAGTTTTTCGGTCGGGTGCCATGCCCAAATGGCACCTGGAATAATGACAAAATAATTGGATGGGGCATCATCATGCCCCAGACCGACTGCACAGCTACGTAGTGCCACTTTGGCAACGATTCATATTTTCCTTCATTATTAATCCTTTTTTAACCATATATTCCATCCTTTTTGTACTTTTCCTTTTGTTCAACCTTTTCTTAAATCCACACGCGGGATATTGTGCCATTTTCAAGTTTCTCATGTTGAAGCTGTGCCCATCCGGACCTCTTGCTAAAACACGACAAATGCAGGAGTTCGTCCAAAGCAGCGAACTAGAGAACATTGCTACTATCCACACGAACGGAGCTACATCTGGGTTCGAGAAAGAAGTGGTGTTTAAACGAGATGGAAAGGACTTTAAAACAATTTATATTCAGTTAATAATCAGCATGATTCAATGATGTTTTGTCACGACACCAATTGTTTTTAAAGGGTGCATCCTTGGCGTGGTTTCCCTTAACATTTTGCCTTCAGACCTCCTGTTTTTGCTGACTTTGTTTGTGCTGGCTTAGAATTCTGTGCACTTTACCACTGCTGACCAGTGCTAAACTGCTTGTGCTTTTTCATTAAAACATGGCAACATTGGCTTATCCACAACTGGCATATTTAATTAACTTATAAGTCCCTAGTGAAGTGCACTACATGTGCCCAGGCCCTGTAAATTAAATACTACCAGTGGACCTGCAGCACTGATTGGCCCAACCACTTAAGTAGCACTTTAAACATGTCTCAGGCCAGCCATTGCATAGCCTGTGTGTACAATGTTCAACTGCCATGTCGACCTGGCAAGTTAAACTTCTTGCCTGGCCCAAACCTTCCTTTTAAGTACATATAAGTCTCCCCTAGGGTAGACGCTGGACAGCTTAGAGGGCAGGGTGCAATGTATGTAAAAAGCAGATGTACTTTTAAGTTTTACATGTCCTGGTAGTGAAAAACTACCGCAAGGGCTCTATCTCCCTTAGGCTAACATTGGGATTACCATACTACATTTTATAAGCGTAATTTCTAAATGGGAAGATATGACTAGTTCATGTCTGGTGTCTCTGGGCTCCTAATGTAAAATCCTAACTGAAGTCGGATTTTAAATTGCAGGTCTGAAAATGGCCTTTTGGAAAATTGGCATTTTCTTGCCTTAGACATTTGGTGCCTGAAGCCTGCCTTTGATCACATGTATGAGGTGGGCAACAGTTGGGCTTTGTGCATTCCACCAAGACAACCACACTCAATGGGAGCTTAGGTGTGACTTGATGGGCCTTCCTGAAAGGATGGAAAGATGGAGCTGGGCACAGCCTCACTTACACCTGAATAGGCTGTGTCCTGTGCACACACAAAGGGCAGCATACCCCGCTGGAGTGAGTCTGCAGCCAGGCAGGAAGACATGGCATCTGTGCACTTCATAGGAATGTTTTTGAAGACTCGCCACTTCAAAGGTCACTAGGTATAAGAACTGGACCCCAGACACCACCACTTCAATACACTTCTGGACCTGTGGATACTCTGCCAGGAAGAAGGACTGCTGTGCTGCTACAAGAACTGCCACTCTGCTGGACTGCTGCTCTACAAAGAACTGCTGACCTGCTGCGTGCTGCCTTTTTGCCTGGGGAAGAACTGGACCTGCAACTCCATCTTGAACCCAGGACCCCATAGTGACTCAAAGGGCTAGTCTGCTGGCCTCCTGATCTGAGTCTCAGGGATGTAACAGGCTCCCCCACACCTCCTGGACCAGTAGTCAATTAGCTCCTGACCCCCAGAGGTGCCTGTGAGGTCCTGGGCCCTTGGAAGTGGTCTTTCTCCTCTTAAAGTCAAGCTTTTGAGCTCTTCGCGAACGGGCCTGTTTGCTCCAGAACCGCACCGCTCGCACAGGAAATCCACATGAGCAGCCGCAAGTTTGTCTCTTCTCACAGCAAGTATCGCCACTGCCGACTGCGAGGCTGCAGCCCGCCTGCTCACGTCAGCCGGCTCTTCGCACCCACTGATCATCGCCAGTGACTCTCTCCTTGCTCCCAGTGAACTTCTTTCCTGCGAACGGGGACTCTTGGCACAAAACTTGAGAAAGTAAAACTTCAGCTGGACTAATCTGGGACTGTATAAGACCAGCACTCCATTGCGGTCGGCCTGAACCTTTGGATTTGAACTGGTCTAGCTTCACCAGAGGACCCCGGTTGGCGCTTTAGACTTATAGGCACTACATTGCAGTTTATTTTTAAAAAACCATAACTCCGGTTCTACGTTTTGGATTTTTGTCTTTTTGGTATTGTTTTGTCCATTACATTAAACTCTATTCTTCTAACCTGGTGTGAGATCTTTTTGTGTGGTGTTTTCATTGTTTTACTGTTTGAAGTGTTGCACAAATACTTTTACACATTGCCTCTAAAGTTAAGCCTGACTGCTCTGTGCCAAACTACTAGAGGGTGAGCACAGGTTAATTTAGGGTGTGTTTGTGACTTACCCTGAATAGGATTGTGGTTACTGCTTGACCAGGGCTTATACCCCAGTCAACCAGGAACCCAATTTCTAACAGAACAGATTTGATAAACATTGTACGCTGCTCTGTATTTTGCTTCCTGTAATGGGTTCCCCCTTTTCATGTGCTCATAGGCTCTATGGTTAAATTAAGTGTTCTGTTCTCATGTGGCTGTTTTTGTCACAGGAGACTACTGCATTATTGCCAGTGACATTTTCCAAGATTGGAGTTTCTGGTCACTGTTCCCTCTTTTGTTTCATTATAGGGTTTCGGGCCAGTTCCTTGGGCCAATATGACTCAAGGGCACTTAGACTATCCTTGTGACAAGTATTGCTGCTGTCCTGGAAAACACAGAACCAATCCCTAATATGAGCTCTTTGGATTGTTAAATACCTCTGTGAAATCATAGCACCTCACAAAGAGTCAGCAACATCGAAAAACACCATAACAACTTATTATTACACAAGATTCCAATCATTGCAGTGTTTGAGCAAGGACTAAAAAGGTTCTGTAACAGGGGACCACTGTCACTGATAACTAGGGTGAAATGAAGCGTGGTAGACGCGTGGTAGAGGATTTCCATAAGATATATTTATTGTGGCGGTACAGAGAGCCGTCCCAGCTAGCAGAGCCAAGGCACACAGACAGCAACTTCCACTGAGGGAACACTCAGAGCAAGATGCTTACCAACACTCTAGGTGACATCATAGAACACTCAAGAAGCTCTGCTAGCAACACATCACCACACCTCCCCCCTTTATAACTGAGCAATTAAGCAACACAAGATCAACCAGAAAAGGATACAGAAATGAAAAAGGAGCAAGGGAAACAAACAGTAAAAATTGTACAAGGTTTCATGAACTTTGTGAATAAACACGGACTATACATAGTCTCGTAAACATCGTGGTCTGGCATGAACTCTGGTGCTCTTCCTGATGCCATGCCCACCCAAAACTTTGTTGTTGAACTTAACAGTTTCAGATGGAATACACGGATCTTTGGCGACACGAGAAGTGCTCCACCAGTTTCCATTTGACAGCATTTTTACAAATATCTACAATTTGTTGTGAATCTAAAAATTTAGAGAGACCTTTTCTTACAGAAACAGGGTTCTTGATTCTGACCCAATCTCCAATACAGAGTCTGTGGGGTGCTTTCTTGGTGGGAGTCTCACAATTTTTAGAACATGCCTCAGTAGATTTTTTGTTGGCAGACTCCCACATGCACCTCATGTCACAACTTTGATGGAATGACTTCACCATCCATAAAGGGTAAACTTGTGATGAAGCTTTTCTCCCTCTCATAAGTTCGAAGGGACTGAAATTAGTAGTAACATGAGGCGAAGTGCGGAATGACCAAATTAAATCCTTCACAGCTTGAAAAACACAAGATTTTGATCTAAAAGCTGCTTGCACACACTCCACCACAACTCTATTGAATCTCTCTGCCTTGCCATTACTTTGCGGGTGGTAAAGTGGAGTTCTAGTGTGCTTAATGCCACAGGAGCGTAGAAAAGAATTCATTTCCTCGGAAACAAATTGCACACCGTTGTCAGTAAGAATTTCCTCAGGATAACCTTCCCTGAGAAAAATTGAATTCAGACAGTTAATAACACTCTTAGAATTTGGTGTATTAATGGGCTCAACCTCAACCCACCTAGACAGATGATCAATGAGAACTAGAAAATATTTTGAATTGGAAGGAAGAACATGGAAAGGTCCCAAAAATCCATCCCCAACTTTTGCCAGGCCCTCTCAGGAGGGGGAACAGAAGATTCAGTTACACCTTCAAGAACTAGAACTTTTTCACTGGCATTACAGCGTGAACATTGTCTTACCAAATCATCAATTTGAGTATCCATTCTGGGCCACCAGAAGTCTGTTCTAACTTTCCTCTTGGTGATGGTGGCACCAAGATGACCTGAGTGTGCAGCTAAGACAATTTTTCTCGATAACATATGGGAGGCACAAGTTTGTTGCCTCTAACCACTTTTCCACCCTCTACTGGAAGCTCATCACTAACCTTCCAGAACATCTGCAGTTCAGGGGAAAGACATTTCTCTTTGGGCCAGCCTTTCTTGATTAAGGAAACAACTTCTTTGAGTACAATATCTTTATCAACCTCTGTTACCCAGTCATCTTCTGCAAAAGGTAAACAGTCCTGACTGATATGAGCTACAAAACACTCTTCCACTTCAGTCTCCCATTCTTGCTCTTCAGTGTCAGGAATAGGGAGTCTAGATAAACAGTCCGCTCTGGTATTCTTTCCACCGGGAATATACTCTACACTGAATGTATACTCAAAAAGTTTGCTGGATAATCTAGCTAAGCGAGCAGTGGTACGTTTGGCATTTGTTCCAGACAAGATGTCGACCAAAGGGCGATGGTCAGTCTTAAGGATAAATGATCTGCCCCATAAGTATGGCTTGAATTTCTCGACACTCCAGACGCAGGCTAAGAGCTCTTTTTCAATGACAGAATATTTTCGCTCGACAGGACGAAGCGTCCTGGAAGCGAAACCTACTGTGTACTCTCTTCCTTCAGAATACTGTGACAAGACAGCACCTAATCCATAATCACAAGCATCAACTGTAACAACAGTTTGCTTTCCCTCGATAAAAGCTTGCAGAGCAGGAGCTTTGACAATGTGGTCCTTGATTGACTGAAAGCCTTTCTCACACTCCTCAGACCATGTGTAGGTAGCTCCTTTCTTCAGCAGAGCTCTGAAACATTCTGTGGTTTTAGCGAAGTCCTTCATGAATTTCGCATAAAACTCACAAAGGCCAAGGAAAGACATAAGCTGTTCTTTGTTCTGAGGAGCGGGAGCCTCTACGATACTCTTGATTAGACCTGGTCTAGGTTTGATGCCTTCCTCGGAGATGATGTGACCGAGATATTCAATCTCCTTTACTTTTAAAGGACTTCTTTTTAGTTTTTAGTTAAAACAGATTATAACCGATAAAACACCATCAAAAGGCAATATTTGTTTTTCAGTAGAAACTGGAAAACACAGTATTTTGCTGCACTTTTACTCCTTTTGCACCCTCTGGTATCAAACAGTATAAATGTAGCCCCTACCTCTGAGCATGTTTCTGTGATGGATGCTCCTGCTATGACCCACGTGTGCCATGCTTAGCCACTTAATATGCCCTTGTGGACACGTGGAAGGTCTCTGAACCCCCTACGGCCTACTTCCACTTCTATTAGGGAAGCGTGGCTCACATCATATGGAATCAGCTCAGTGTTCACTGCATTTTACTGTGTAGTGGCCAGCAAGCTTGCAGCTGAACTCTCACCAGTGTCTCATTGTAGGGCAAGGAGCATGTCCATGATTACATCCTCCTTCATGCAGAACTGGATAGAACTTTGCATTCTGAAAACTCAGGTATCAACATTGTGGCAACAAACATCACTGTGCTAATAGATTTTTCCAGAATCAATGGGCTCAAACAAAACGCTGAACACCCCCCACCCCCAACACTCCTATTCTAAGGTTTACATAGTGATGTCTAAAAGGCAAACCTACAGAAGCTGAATGCTTTCATACAGAAGGACCAGGGACCATATCACGAACATGTTCAGTTCTCATGGGGCCTGCAAGGAGGTCCGTTAACTGCTTTTGAAGAAAATGCATAAATTAACTCAGAAAATGTATATGTTTTTGAATAAGCTGTAGAGAGTACAAAAAGTATTTTTGTAGTATGTGTTTTAGGTGGTGATGGTTCAGCAAAAAATAGGTGAATTTAGCCATTCTGAAACTGCGCATTGACATACTGCCCCAGGATCACCAGCTTTAACTTTCATTCCTGCTGCTTCTATGACAGAAGATGCTTGGAACTTATGGTGCTGTAACAAGCCTTGACACCCGACAGCTTCACCTATGCAAAACACTCTGACTATTTAAAGGGCACATTTTGAGCTGTATTCATTCTTTCCTTCAATATGAATCATGCACTATATCAGTGCACAGAATGCAAAGGTAAAGTGCATTGTGCAACTGTACCAAATGCCACACAGAAACACAGTCCCCGGACTGCTTTTAAAAAATAAAGATCTGGTGAACATCAATACTTAGAGGTGATCAAATAAATAAAATCTGACAGATAGGGCCCGACAATGTAAAATGAGCTTAATTCCTGTTGCAAACTACAGATGTGTTAGACCTGGCAGCTTTGGTGTGTTTTTCCCCTGTCTTTTTTGCTCCTGACCTCCAGTTTTTGACTGTGTATTGCATTTTGTTTTTGCTGGTTTTAGAACTCTGAGCACTTTACAACTGCTGACCGATGCTAAAGTGCAAGTGCTCCCTGTGTAAAATGTATCTGTAATTGGTTATCCATGATTGACATATTTGATGTACTACTCAGTACCTCAACTAGCAAAATGCTGCAATAAGCTCAAATGTCCTATCCGGGGTCTCACTAAAAAGGAGGAGCTCCAAAAGGCGCTGAGGGCCTGGGTAGGGGAAGGCTGGTGATCACACAGATGAGGGGGATGATGCTTTGGATGAGGAGGTGGAGAGCCTGCATGAGGACTTTGTGAACCAGGATCCGACTGAGAGGAAGGCACCTTCCAGGGCAAGCAACAGTGTTTCTTCCAGAGGTCTGCCCCCAGAGGAGCTGGAGGACAGGTGGGAGACAAGGAGGCATACATTTGAGCTAGAGAGGCTCATGATGCAGCATGTAAGGGAGCTCCAGAAGTATAAATTGGCAGTAGATGAGAGAAAAATTATGCTAGCTCAGCAGGTGAGTTTAAAGGAGTAGGACTTGAAGGCCAAGACCAGCACAGATGGTGGCAGCGTTCCATCCATGCAATCTGAGAAAGTGGTTCACTGGCCAAAGCATGTAGGAAAAGAGTATACCAAAGGGGATGACATCCACAGATGGTTTCGGGGCTATGAGGCAGCACTTCACATGAATGGGGTCCCTGAGAGAAACTGGGGGCAGCGATATGAAATCACTTCACTGTGGAGGGGAGGGATACTTTGCTGGCCCGAAAGGACGCACATGCACTCACCTACCCAGAGATGAAGGCAGCCTTCCTTACCCGGTATGGTATTACCCCTGAGAAGTACAGGGATCATTTTAGATAGAGTAAGAAGCCTGATTCCCAGAGATGGCTTGAGTGTGTGCATTCTTTTTGCATTGTGTGTGTATGTACAAATGCTTTACACATTGCCTTTGAGATAAGCCTAAGTGCTCGTGCCAAGCTACCAAGGGAGTGAGCAGGGGTTAGCTGTGTGACTCCCTTACCCTGTCTAGAGTGACGTTCCCTTCTTGAATAGGGTGCAAACCACTTCCAACTAGAGACCCCATTTCTAACAAGATGCAAATGATCCAAGGCATCCTGCAGGTGATGAAGCTTCTTTACCACCTTAGCTGTTTCTTTATTCAGTTGTAGAGCTAGATATAACCAAAGTCCTGATAGCTAACATTAAGAATTTCTTAGCCAGAATCTCCCCTATGACCAGGTAGAGCAGGGACAGGCCCAGATCAGACAGTAAAAATACATTTATTAACTCAGTTCTTTCTTAGTAATGTCTGACAACATAATTGTTGTTTGTTTAGGTTTTCATACTCATTCTGATATGTGCATAGTCTGAATATATTCTCTTAGTATAAGTGTGCATTAGGCCTCAGAATTGGCCCTTCAAATGAGTGTCCTTGGGTAACACAGATTCCCTCTTTGCCTGTGCAGATTAATAATTCTTTATTTTCATGTTTGTGAGATTGTAACATGCCTTATTATTTTCACTTATGCACTGCTTTACAATGGCAAGTGGTTAGTAGTAAATATTCCTGGAGCTTGGCCTTATGAAAGCTCTGGTTTCTACTCTAATGGGTTTTGAATGTAACATGTACTAATACTTAAGATAGAGACTTCTAATCACAGATTCCTCACTTTCGGAATATTCACCAGGCATTAGACTGGATCTGGAAACTTTTCAGTTGTACCTCTTGGCGCTAGAAAGTGGGGCCTTGTGGCTCCGTACTGACACCGTTTCGGAAATGACATGAAGGGCGTATTTAGACACCACTCCTGTACGCTGATGTCAGTTCCTTTCTGTCAGCACCACCAGATGCGGATCTGGAGCTCTCTTCCTCGTCTCTTTGAGACTTGTACCTCAAAACCTTTTACAGTGTGTCGCACACAAGGCCCTCCACGGCACCGGACCAGCATACCTGAACAGCCGACTCAAATTCCACGCACCCCAAAGGACCCTACGATCAGCCCAGCTCTCCTACGCCGTGGTCCCCCGCACCAGAAAGACCAGATCGGGAGGCCGCTCCTTCTCCTTCCTCGCGGCCAAAGCATGGAACGCCCTTCTGCTCCACCTCAGACAGACATCGCTCCCCATCTTCGCAAGAAACCTCAAAACCTGGCTCTTCGACAGACCCCCTCCTTGATGGATGGAACCTGCACCCCCCCCCCCTAGCGCCTTGAGACCCTTACGGGTGAGTAGTCGCGCTTTAACAAACCCCTGATTAATTGATTGATTGATGTTGCCCCCAAAACGACAGGTTTCAAGCCCTGTAGGGACTGTCGCAAACATATGTCTGTGACGGATCCTTGCCAGGTGTTCTCTGCTGCCTGGGGTTGAACCATGATTCTAAGGCCTGCACCGACTGCATGTCCATGAACCCAAAGGCCATCAGGGAACGCCAGGCAAAATTCTACCCAGCATAATAAGGCTCCACACTGGGGCCTCTCCAACTCGCAGTCCATGTCCAAGGCCCGCTCCCAATCTCGTTCCTCGAGTTGTCAGAACTGCTCAAGAGGTCAGTCTTTGTTATGCTCCAAGTCTTCAGGTAAATCTAGAAAGAAACACAAGAAGGTGAAGCAGGATTCTGCTCCCTTGCTCCACTCTTCTAGATCTCGCTCCCGAAGTCAGCTGACTTCAAAGATGATCCCACAACTTGTGGGATCAGCAAAACTTCTGGGACCTGTTTTTGCAGGGTTGAATGCTCACCTTGCCAGATCAAAGAGTTCAATGCAGTCATGCTACAGCTCTTTGGATCCCTTCCGACTCTCTCTGTTGTGCCTTTGGAACACAAGGAGCCTTTGGACCCCAGGGAGCCACGAGGCCCTCCATCTGGGATACCGCCGGCAGGTTCACACTTTGTGCCCGTTTTGCCTCTGGCTCCACTTCTGACCCCGAATCCTGTGCCAGCCCCTGGTTCCTCAAATCCCATGTCGACTCTGTGGATGCCAGAAGAGGAGGAACCAATCATTCTCTCAACACTGAGTCGGCGCCGGTCCAACCTCGACTGACGATGTTCCCGAATCCAACTGAGGCGCCACTTTGTCTATTGGACGTTCTAATTCCTCAAGGTAGATAACCCACCTTGCACATTTTGGCACAGTTTCTGAGGTCTGCGGACTATGACCAGGGTGATGAGTTCCCTCAGCCCTATACAGATGAAATAGTACCATCACTTGCAGGAGGCAAGTGGCCTCCACACTTCTCCCGAGACGTCCCTTTTTCTCCTCTTAGGCCTGCCATAGATGAATCTACTTCCTATGTTATGGTTATACATAGGGGATCTGAAGTTCTTGACCTCCACAATCCCCCCATGGGGGTCAAAACTAATGGTTTAACTGAGGTCCTACATCCCGGACAGACTGCTGAGCCTATCCTCCCATTTAATGAGGACAGACACTTGGGCCAAACCTTGCTCTGGGCCACCTGTCAGCCCGCACGTTGCCAGGTGCCATTATCCTGCTGAGGGCGAACCTGCTTTTCTCTCGAAGCATACTTCGCCTGATAGCCTTGTTGTTCAGGTCTCCACAAGTAGGTTTATTCAAAACATGTTTCCCACAACTCCCCGACAGGGAATCTAAACGTGTGGAAACATTTGGCAAGAGCATCTTTTATTCCACCAGCCTAACCCTTCGCTCTGTCAATGCAAGCTGTATGTTGGGCCATTACTCCCATGCCCTATCACATTTTGTGGCTGAAGTCTTCCCAGGTTTCCTGACAACCTTTGCCCTGTCTTTGGCACAGGCAATTCAAGAAGGTTGTGATGCGGCAAAGTTCACAATTTGTATCAGTACCAGTGTTGCAATTCCCCGCCATGCATTACTGCGAGCTACTGGGTTCTCTGGCGACATCCAATCCTTCCTGATGAACATGCCATTTGAAGGGACGCACCTGTTCGGAGACAAGGCTTATTCTGCTCTTGAACAGTTTAAGGAGAGCAGGGCTGTGGCTCACTCTCTGGGCTTCTCTGCTCCTCCTCGTAAACCGCACCAGTTTCAGCGCTTCTTTTGTGGTTTTGGATGAGACACCCCTTACCGCCAGCCTGTCTAACCGCCTCATGGGACCCAGCAATTTCACAGTTGTAGCTCAAGTTCCCACTGCCTGTGTGCCCAAGGTCAGCGTGCTGCCCAGTTCCCTACCCGCCCCCCTAGAGCCCCACCTGCCAAACCTCTTTAGTGTGCCCTTGACGGAACACATCATCCACCCGGTAGGAGGCAGAATCTAACAATTCTTTCTGGGTTGGTAGGAGATCATGTCAGACAGATGGGTCCTACAAATAGTTCATAGAGGGTATGCTTTCCCATTCCTTTCCTTCCCGCCACACCTTCCGCTAGCCCCCCCAACAACTAACAGAGGACCATCTCTCCATTTTGTGGCAGGAAGTTCAAGCCCTTTTGGCCCAAGAGGCTATCAAGAGGGTTCAGGTGACAGAGGTAGGGTGTGGTTGCTACTCCTGCTACTTTTTGGTGTCCAAAAAAGGACGGAGGCCTCTGGCTTATATTAGACCTGTGTCCTCTTAACGCCTTCATCCGGAAGAAAAAGTTCAAAATGCTCACCATGGTCATAGTCTTGTCTGCCCTTGATCCTGGGACTGGATAGTGGTGTTGGACCTGCCGAATGCCTATTTTCATATTTTCGTCCATCGGCGCTACCTGCGGTTTGTAGTAGGACAGGAGCATTTCCAGTTTGCTGTACTCTCCTTTGGTTCACAATGTCCCTCAGGTGTTCATGAAAGTGATAGTGGTGTTGGCAGCAAATCTTCAGAGATGTGGGGTACGAGTCTTCGCCTACCTCCAAGACTGGCTGTTTAAGGCGAGCTCACCCCAGGCAGTGGTCAGCCACCTCCAGACTGCAGCTGTCTTCTTTTGGGTTCACTATCAATGTGCCGAAGTAACTTCTGACTCCTCAGATGCTCCCCTTTATCCGAGCCATTCTGGGCATGGTTCGGTTTTGTGCATTTACCCCAGGAAAGAGTCCAGGACATTCAGGATTTGATTCAGATCTTTCACCCTCAGTCCTGGATTTCAGTGAGGTTGATTCTGAGACTGCTGGGACTTATGGCCTCCTGCATCCTGCTGGTCGAGCAAGCCAGGTGGCATATTCAGGCTATGCAGTGGGAGCTGAAGTTTCAGTGGGCTCAACATCAAGGGGACCTCTCCGACTTTGTTCAGATTTTAGGGAGGAGACTACAAAAGATGGGCAGTGTTTGTTGCTGGACCGCTCAGACCCCTTTCCCTTCCTTGACCAATGCATCGCCTCTGGGTTGTAGCGGTCTTTTGGGCAAGGTGGAGATTAGAGGCCTCTGGTTTCCGGGGGAGTCCTGGCTCCACATCAGCCTTCCGGAGCTGAGGGCCATCTGCTTGGTGCTGAAAGTTTTCCTGACGTCCATCAAAAGGAGGCTGTTACAGGTGCTCACAGACAACACCACCACCATGTGGTACTGCAACAAACAGGACAGTGTGGATTCACGGATGCTATGCCAGGAGTCCTTGTGCCTCTGGAAATGGCTGAACCCCCAAGTAATTTTCTTAGTGGTGAACCACCTGGCTGGATCATTGCATGCCAGGGCAGATGTGCTCAGCCGTCGGCCCCTAGTGGATCACGAGTGGCAATTACCCCTGGAGGTGGTGCAAGGTTTCTTCTGTGAATGGGTAGAGCTCTGGCTCAATCTGTTCACCACTGCCAAGAACACACTATGTCAGCACTTCTAAGCACTGGAGTTTCCAAGGCATCTCTAGCTCGGAGACGCATTCCACTTTGAGTGGAACTCAGGACTCCTGAATGCCTTTACATTGATACTACTCCTACCCCGAGTTCTCAAGAAGATCAGGACAGACCGGGCCCAAGTCACCTTAGTGGCGCAGCAACAGGGTAGGGGTCTGCATCCAGGCCTTCACAATCTCCACCTTCGTGCTTGGAGATTGAGCAGTGACAGCTGAACACCTTTGACCTTCCTCCAGAGGTAGTTGATGTCATCTTGGCAGCCAGGCATCTCTCGCTGAAAACTGTATACGGCTGTAATTTGGACAAATTTGTTGTTTGGTGCGGCACAAGCCAGATTTATCCCTTTCAGTCCAAGTTATCTGAAGTTCAGTTGTTTGTCCTATCTCTTGGCCAGCAAGGCTTTGCCTTTGACACAGTTACAGGTTATTTTTTATCCCTTTCAGCCTTATTACTGTTGCCAGATCAGCCCTGATGCGATTTTTGAAATGGCTACAACATGTTTCCTCCTTCTTCCTTTGTAATGTCCCAATGGGCCCTTAATCTTGTCTGGACTTACCAGATATGCCCTCTGTTCGAGCCAGCTGTCCCTTAAGGCTCCTTACCATCAAGATTGTGTTCTTTGTTACCATCACCTCGGCACAGCAAGTGAATGAGCTTAAGGCTCTTTGTGTTAACCAACCATACACTATCTTCTTCCCAGACAAACTGGTTCTGCGGACTCTGCATCCTTCTTGTCAGTCAAACCATCACTCTACCGGTGTTCTGTGCTTTGCCTCACCCCTCTAAGGAGGAGGAGAGACTCCATCGCATGGACCCTAATAGAGCGCTGAGCTTCTACATCGATCATACTGAGGAACACCGGGTGGACGATTGGCTCTTTGTGGGGTTCACTAGAGCAAAAAACAGGGAAGCCAGTGCAGAAGAGAAGCATCACCAGCTGGATGATGCTCTTCATAAAGATCTGCTACGCATTGCTATGAAGCAGCCTCAAGAAGGACTGCATACTCATTCTATCAGAGCCAAAGCTGTTACCATGGAGTTAGCACACAGAGTCTCTGTCCTAGACATCTATCAGGCAACTATGTGGTTGTCCCTCCACATGTTCATGAAGCACTATTGTCTGGACATTTAGGTTTGCCGAGAGGGGAATTTTGCCCACTCGGTCCTACAGGGCTTTCTGGTTTGAGTCCACTCATAGACGCATCTCCAAATAGGTACTGTTTTATTATCTATTCAAAAGGTGAGGGATCTGCAGCTAGAAATCTCCATCAGAAAAACAAGTTACTTACCTTCGATAGCACTCTTTCTGGTAGAAACTCTATCTGCAGATTCCTCACTGACCCTCCTATGCTCCCCGTTGTGCGATTGGACTCTATCCATTAATCATATCCTAAGTCTAGTAATCTGCACACTGTCTATCAATTTGCTTTTGGGGATCTGTCTGGGGGGCGGGCAGTCTCAAAAGCAACAGGAGTGGTGCCTATATACCCCCACATATAACTTCCGGAGTATAACAGCGGCAGTGCATAGCCGCAAGGCACCACCTTCCGGCGCACAGAAGTATTGCTGAAACGTTTCCAGATCCAGTCTGACCCCTGGAAATATTCAAAAGGTGAGGAATCTGTAGCTAGCTAGAGTCTCTACTAGAAAGAGCTCTACCAAAGGTAAGTAGCTTGTTCTTTTAATGATTAAGATGAAAACATTGTGTTCAGTTAAATGCTGTTGCTCACCCACCATGGGGTGCTGAGTGAGAGGTGCCCCATGTGTTCCAAAGTGATGCTATGGTAAATAAAGTATACAGGTTCCTTCCAATTAGGAAGGGGGCGAGAGAATCTAGATGCAGGGGGACAAACTGCCTGGTGGGACACAATACTGAAGATCACCAGGTCTGATGCATGTATGGAGGTTGTATTAAATGACTTAACAACAAGACAACATATATAATACAAAAGGGCATAGGGCGGGTTTTTTAAACTAATTGTTAAGGGATGTGTGATTAGCAATCTTTGGGCTTTACAGTCTATTAATTTGTATTATTATTATTCGTTATTGCTGAATAATCCATCCTCAGTGATTCTCCTCATACGCTTGATATATTCTAGTTCAGTGCATAAGCAGTTATTAAAAAAATACCAAGGTTTGGGTGTGCACTGATTTTGTTTTTTTTGGGGTATGGCTGCTCAATTGTACCTTGCAAGTGCTACTCTGCAGGTGATACGAATTCCTAACACCCCAATATTCCTATGAGTATAGCCCAAAAGAAAGGATGGGAAATACTGACTCAAGAAAGGCACCCGATGTGACGCTAAAATAGCGGCTCTCTAAGTGTTTTCAGCATTAGATAGTCATGTGCAGATACTTCTGCTAAAATTCCTGCCATTTAACCCGTGGTTGCCCATTTGACTTACGTATATGTCATGAAAGGGTGCTTCTGAGCATCTTTATGGTGTGCTCAACACAGAGAAAACAGAGGTCCTCATCCTGGGACCCTCAACCTCCGCCTGGGACGACACATGGTGGCCCTCGGGAGTCCTCCCACCCCGACAGACCACGCTCGGAACCTCGGCATCATCCTCGACTCCTCCCTCACCATGACCCGCCAGATCAACGCCGTCGCCTCCACCAGCTTCAACTGCCTCCGCATCCTCCGAAAGACCTTCAAATGGATCCACCCCGAACACAGAAAAACCGTCACCCACGCACTCATAACCAGCAGACTGGACTACGGAAACGCCCTCTACGCCGGTGTAAACAGGACCCTTCTACACAAGCTCCAAACCATCCAGAATGCCGCGGCCAGACTCGTCCTCTGGACCCCTCGGCACGAACACACGACTCAACACCTTCGAGACCTACACTGGCTCCCCGTCGAGAAGAGAATAACCTTCAAGCTTCTCACCCACACCTACAAATCCCTCCACAACTTCGGACCCAAATACCTCAACGAGAGAGTCTGCTTCCACGCACCCAAAAGAAATCTCCGATCCACCGACCTCGCCCTAGCAGAGACCCCCCGCATCCGCAGAAGCAGAGCAGGAAAAGGGCCTTCTCCTACATCGCAGCCAAGACCTGGAACGAGCTCCCAGTCAGCATCAGACGCTCCCCGAACCTGCACGCCTTCAGGAAGGACCTCAAGACCTTGCTCTTCGACTGAGCCGGAGCTGCCCCCCCCCCTCAGCGCCTTGAGACCCTCACGGGTGAGTAGCGCGCTCTATAAACCCCCTGATTGATTGATTGATAGCGTATGTATATATATATATATATATATATATGTATATATATATATATATAAATTCACTGAAAAAACCATAGGTTTCAGGGACGTTATAGTTACTTGCACAATTTCACTCGTACAAAACCATAGAAATTCGGCCGTTATAGTTAGTTGAGCTAACTATAACTCACGCCCCCACAATGCACTGCTGATGATGTCACATATTACATCATTCATGACATGGTCAGTAACATCACTGATGACATCACTGATGACATCTCAAATGACATCACTGATGACATCACTGATGACATCATCCAGTGACTGTGTGTTTCTGTAAAGTTTAAATATGTTTTATAAATATATTGGCCAAGGTATATTGTAGAATGAGTGGCTGTATAAGTGTGTGGATGGAGGATTTAGTAGGTGTGTGACTGACTGTATAAGTGAGTGATTAAATGTCTCTTACTGAATTCATGGGTTAGTGACTAAACTGTGTGAATGTCTGTATCAGTCTGTCTATTGCTGTGTAAGCTGCTGCATTGGTTGATGAGTAGCTACATGAGTGTCTATATGGGTTATTGATTGGTTGCCTGAGTATTTGTATGGGTGCCTGAGTGTGTGTGTGAGTGGGTGGGAGGTGTGTGACTTTGTGCATAGATGTGAGTTCTTTATTCACTGGGTGTATGGGTTCAAGAGTGCATGTGGAAACAGCTGTATGGGTGGGTGAGTGTGTGTATGGGTGTGTTGGTGAGTGAATGGATATCTCAGTGCTACATGTCCAAGTAACTACATATGTAAAAGGCAGTGCATGAGAGAGTTGGAGTATATAAATGACTATACGTGAGAGTCAGTGATTGTGAGAGTGCTGTATGGATGAGTGTGTACTTGTATCAGTGATTGTATAAGAGAGTAAGTATATGTTAGTATCACTATGAATAAGTGAGGTTGTGTGTGTATAACTGAGTAAATAGAAGTGTGATTGATTCTTTGCATGACTGACTAGATGTGTGAGTAACTCTGGATGAGTGGCGGTGTGTGAGTGTTTGTATAGGTGTATGAGTGCCTATAATAGTGTTGTATTGATGAGTCACTGCATGTATGAGTGACTTTATGGGTGAATGAGTGGATGTGTGTGTAGACCTAGGAATCAGTGCGTGCGTATGTAGTAACTGGTATTGGTGTCTGTATTGTTTCGAAAATGGTAGTCTGTATTTTAGAATGGGTGTATCAAAGGTTTTATTAAGGTATGAGGAGGTGCATCAGATTTTCACGTGGATGATGTCATCAGTGATGTCATCAGTGATGTCATCAGTGATGTCACTGACCATGTCATGAATGATGTAATGTGTGACGTCATCAGCAGTGCATTGTGGGGGCGTGAGTTATAGTTAGCTCAACTAACTATAACGGCCGAATTTCTATGGTTTTGTACGAGTGAAATGTGCAAGTAACTATAACGTCCCTGAAACCTATGGTTTTTTCAGTGAATTTCAAAGGTTTTTAACATGATAATTTGTAACTATAACGTCCCTGAAACCTATGATTTTTTCAGTGAATTTCAAAGGTTTTTTAAATGCTAATTTCTAATTATAATGTTCATTAAACCTATCTGCTGTGCGATCCAAAAACAAGCTGGTGCTTGTAGTGTTGTGGACAGTGGACGCAACCATGTTACCTCAGGCAGTGGGGAAGTTCTCGGTCATGAACCTGTGTCGTCGCCCCCTGTAAGCGGAAGCGCAGTGGGCTGGTCCAACGTACGCCACTCCAGCATAGAAGTGTGAATAAATAGGCCGGGGTTCTGGGCGTGGTTCACTTGTGTGAAAGCCAACGCGTCTGCCAGAGCGGCGACCCTCACCCTGCCACGTGGCTGCCGCCATGACCGCGAGCCTCCTCGACACAAGCCCCCTGCGAACACAGCGGCACAGCACTGCACAGTTATGTCTGTACAGACTACTGCCTTCGATCTACACTGCAGACAGCAGGGCTCACAATTCAGATTGAGTCGCGATTCCAGATGACGCAGTCCAGTAGGCATGACACATTGCTCCCAGTGCGGCCCGCCCGGACCACGCATCATCGCTGGCTGCGTACACGCTGAGCGCCAGAGGTACCACTAACTCAATGCACCACAAGTAAACGCCACGTGGCCTTATTAAGGCAGAATTCATTAAACAAAAGACATTGCTACCAGTGCGGCCCACACGGACCATGCATCATCGCAGGATGCGCACACGCTGAGTGCTTCAGGTGCCACTAGCTCACTGCACCATAAGTCATCGCCACATACCCTTAAACCTACATAATATCCTTTTAGTATCCTTGCTTCAAGAACTTTTTTGATATCAATTATAGCTTTAGTACAATGACCAAATTCATCTTGCAAGTCCAAAGGAACACTGAATGACAGTCTACACTGCGGACAGCAGAGCTCACAATTTGAATTCAGTCTTGCTTTATTAATTGCAGACAGAATTGTACTCTATGTCGTTGAATTTTCTCAAGAGGAAGTGACAAAAAGCTTTCCTCGATGTCTGTGCTGACTACTGCCTTCGATCTACACTGCGGACAGCAGGGCTCACAATTCAGATGGAGTTGCGATTGCAGATGACGCAGTCCAGTAGGCAACAGACATTGCTACCAGTGCGGCCCTCCCGGACCACGCATCATCGCTAGCTGTGCACACGCGGAATGCTTCTGATGCTCCTACCTCAGTCCACCACAACTGATGGACCCTTTATGACAGAATATTTTGTGTATGATTTCAGATCTGGTGCCCCTAACTTAGTGTAGCACAAGTCATGGACCCTTTATGATTGAATCTCTGTGTGTGATCTGATGATTACTGTTGTACTTGTTACCAGCACCAACCATTCCCGGAGGGCTGGCTTACACTCACCCCACACGCATCCAGCACAGACGTCACTGGACATGTGACCCTGGTAATAAAAGGAGTCGAGTGCACGTGCTCGTATCCAGTTCCACTATCTATCTGTGTCCGTGTGTTCATTATGTATGCAACATGCTGCCCCTGGGCCCTACCACATTACATTGTGCTCTGGACAGCGTATGCAACCAACTTACCTTTGACAGTGGGAGAAAACTTTGGTTATGTAACTTTGTCTCGGTCATTGTACAAGTACGTACGTAGAGACTGGATGATTACAGTACTGCAAGGAGAGTGTATAGTGAATTTATAAGTGCGTGGGGATTGGCGGAGTGATTGTATAAGTACATATGTTGGCGCACCCTAACTCCGACAACGAGCTTGTCTCTAATTGGCTGCCCTCCATGTCCCAAAAACTGAAATTTGGATTTTGCATGGCCCAGTATTGCTACAGCTGAAATACTCCACTGAATGTGCAATAAACATTCACACCCACACAGATGTGTCATGTCCACCATCTTTCTTGTGTGGAACTATGGATGAATGTAGGGTCAGTGATTCCCCGTACCTTCCATGTTGGCCATGTTCAGGGACTTGGCTCACAGAGTGACACATTGACGCTTGCGACCCAGGTGACGGCAGCACTACAACAAGAACACCCGCATGGCGCATCACTTGATTCCTCATACAGTTCACGATGGAGCCATGCCCATAACTCCGGAGTCATTCTTCACAGCCTCACGCAGGACTGGCATACGCCAGGCCAGCCCACTCCGCTTACGCTTACAGGGAAGGACAACAACGCTACATGGCCCAGATTTTCATTGCAGTGATCTGCTGGTCACACCCTAGTTGTCAGTACGCCACAGCCACTCCCTCACGGCTAGTATACACCCACACCACACCCATCCAGCACAGGCGTCACAGGACACGTGACCCTGCCAATAAAAAAGACTGGGCGCACGTGCTCGACGCCATTTCAGAGTTGCTCGCACCGGATGCACTGCAGCCGGCACAGGCACACCGGCACGGGACGGTGACTTTCGGTCCACTGAGGTACGGGTACCGTAACTGCTGAGCGGGTGTACAGCCTGCGGTGATGGCCCGTCCCGGCGGTCGGGACAGCTCAGGTTTTGTGTGCCCTGCTGGACCGCAGTGTAGGCCTGAGCCACCGAACAGGGAGGCCTACCACCACGTGCGTGGCCTCACTGTTCACTGAGTTAGTGGCACCGCAAGGACTGAGTGGGTGTGCAACCTGCGATGATGATAGGTGCACTAGTATGTCCTCTGCCATGGCAAAATCAAGACGCAGCACCAAATGTCAGACCTGTTGGCCTGCAGAGCGGGACTGCATGATGCGGAGGGTGCCCTGTCCGCAAAAAGGTGAGCAGTGAGGCCTGGGTGCGTAGCGGTGGGCAAATACGTCTGGGCGGCGGGAGTGGATACACAAAGGCGGCACAGCGATTTAGGCATACGCAGTCGTATATACTCTCCCATTACTAATTCTGTACTATGTTTAGATGTGGGAGCTTGAGGGCTCCACTAGGTCCCGGCACGTGGTTGGAGACACAGCACTCACTGTCCCTCTTCATCTCTTCCTTTCTCTCCTTCACACTCTTTCTCTCTCTCTTCTTCTCTCACTCTTTCTCTTTGTCTTCCTCTCACTCTTTCTTTCTTTTTCTCTCTCTCTTCCTCTCACTCTCACTGTTTCTCTCTTTCTCTCTGTATTCCTCTGACTCTTTCTTTCTTTTTCTCTCTGTCTTCCTCTCACTCTTTCTTTCTCTCTCTATCTCTCTTTCTCTCTCCTTTGATGGACGCATGACGCACAATCTTATCTTGCTTTTTGTCTTGCAGGCCTGCGATGAAGCGTGGCCATCCTGCAATCAACACTCAACCTGAATTGTGAGCTCCGCTCTCCGCGTGTACACAACGGGTGAGGAGGTTTCTTCGGCACGTGGTGGACCCTCTTCGACACACGCCGGTGGTGTAAGGTGAGCAGAGAGGCTTGTTTGCGCAGCGGTGGGCAGTCACCTCCGGGCAGTGGGAGTGGATGGGGTGCAGCAGCCTGGGTGCGCAGTGGCACGCAGTCACCTCCGGGCAGTGGGAGTGCATGGGGTGCAGCAGCCTGGGTGCGCAGCGGCTGTCATACACCTCTGGGCAGTGGGAGTGGATGGAGTGCAGCAGCCTGGGTGTACAGCAGCGGGTAGACACCTCTGGGAAGTGGAAGTGGATGGGGTACACTAGCCTGGATACACAAAGGCGGGACAGCGATTTAGGCATACGCAGTTGTATGTACTCATCCATTACTGATTCCATTTTTATGTTTCAGATGACTAAGCTTGAGGGCTGCCCTATATCCCGGCACGTGGTTGGAGACACACCGGTGACAGAAAGGTGAGCTGTGAGGATTTTCTCCACAGTGTCAACACTCACTCTCCCTCTCCATCTCTTCCTTTCTGTCACTCACACTCTTTCTCTCTCTCTCACTCTCTATCTCTTCCTTTCTCTCTCTCACACTCTTTCTCTGTCTCAACCTCTCTCTCTCATTCTTTCTCTCTCTCTCTTCCTCTCTCTCTCTGTTTCTCTCTCTCTTCGTCTCACTCTTTCTCTTTCTCTCTTTCTCTTTGTCTTCCTCTCACTCTTTCTTTCTTTTTCTCTCTCTCTCTCTTCCTCTCACTCTCACTGTTTCTCTCTTTCTCTCTGTATTCCTCTGACTCTTTCTTTCTTTTTCTCTCTGTCTTCCTCTCACTCTTTCTTTCTCTCTCTATCTCTCTCTCTCCTTTGATGGACGCATGACGCACAATCTTATCTTGCTTTTTGTCTTGCAGGCCTGCGATGAAGTGTGGCCATCCTGCAATCAACACTCCACCTAAATTGTGAGCTCCGCTCTCCGCGTGTACACAACGGGTGAGGAGGTTTCTTCGGCACGTGGTGGACCCTCTTCGACACACGCTAGTGGTGTAAGGTGAGCAGAGAGGCTTGTTTGCGCAGCGGCGGGCAGTCACCTCTGGGCAGTGGGAGTGGATGGGGTGCAGTAGCCTGGGTGCGCAGCGGCACGCAGTCACCTCCGGGCAGTGGGAGTGCATGGGGTGCAGCAGCCTGGGTGCGCAGCGGCTGTCATGCACCTCTGGGCAGTGGGAGTGGATGGAGTGCAGCAGCCTGGGTGTACAGCAGCGGGTAGACACCTCTGGGCAGTGGAAGTGGATGGGGTACACTAGCCTGGATACACAAAGGCGGGACAGCGATTTAGGCATACGCAGTTGTATGTACTCATCCATTACTGATTCCATTTTTATGTTTCAGATGACTAAGCTTGAGGGCTGCCCTATATCCCGGCACGTGGTTGGAGACACACCAGTGACAGAAAGGTGAGCTGTGAGGATTTTCTCCACAGTGTCAACACTCACTCTCCCTCTCCATCTCTTCCTTTCTGTCACTCACACTCTTTCTCTCTCTCACTCTCTATCTCTTCCTTTCTCTGTCTCACACTATTTCTCTCTTTCTCTGTCTCTTCCTCTCTCTCTCATTCTTTCTTTCTCTCTCTTCCTCTCTCACTCTTCCTCTCTCTCACAGTGTTTCTCTCTCTTCCTCTCTCGCACACTGTTTCTCTCTTTCTCTCTTCCTTGTATCTCACTCTTTCTCTGTCTTCCTCTCTCTCACACTTTCTCTCTTCCTCACTCTCACTCTTTCTCTCTCTTTTCCTTTCTCTCAGTCTTCCTCTCTCTCTCTTTCTCTCTCTCTTCCTCTCTCTCACTTTTTCTCTCTCTTTCTGTCTCTCACTGTTTCTCTCTCTCTTCGTCTCTCTCACTCTTTCTCTCTGTCTTCCTCTCACTCACTCTTTCTTTCTTTTTCTCTCTCTCTTCCTGTCACTCCCACTGTTTCTCTCTTTCTCTCTGTCTTCCTCTCACTCGTTCTTTCTTTTTCTCTCTGTCTTCCTCTCACTCTTTCTTTCTCTCTCTCTCTTTCTCTCTCCTTTGATGGACGAATGACGCACAATCCTATCTTGCTTTTTATCTAACAGGCTGTGATTCACGAATCGACGTCCCCCCCACACCACCACAGCTGAACGCGTGTACAAACTGCGATGATGCATGGCCATCCTGACAACGCCTGACAAAGTTGCTTCAGCACGTGGTGCACCCTCTTACACACACGCCGGTGGCGGAAGGTGAGCAGAGATACTTCTTTCCGCAGCAGCGGGCAGTCACCTCTGGGCGGTGGGAGTGGATAGTGTGCAGCAGCCTGGACGCACAAGAGCGCACAGACACCTCCGAGCAGTGGGAGTGGATGGGCTGCAGCAGCCTGAGTGCGCATTGCCGAAACAGATAATTAGGCGTGTGCAGTTGTATGTACTCTGCAATTACTAATTCTATACTATCTTTCAGATCACTAAACTTAAGGGTGCACTATGTCCCGGCACGTGGTTGGAGACACACCGGAGGCACAAAGGTAAGCTGCGAAGATTTTCTCCAGTGTCAACACTCCCTCTCCATCTCTTCCTTTCTCTCTCTCACACTTTCTCTCTTTCTCTGTCTGTTCCTCTCTCTCATTCTTTCGTTCTCTCTCTTCCTCTCTCTCACTCTTTCTCTCTTTCTCTCTACCTCTCTCTCACACTGTTTCTCTCTCTCTTTTCCTTGTATCTTACTCTTTCTCTTTCTCTCTCTCACTCTTTCTCTTTCTCTGTCTTTGTCTGTCTTCCTCTCTCATTCTTTCTCTCCTCTCTCTCACTCTTCCTCTCTCTCTTCCTCTCTCTCACTCTTTCTCCCTCTCTTCCTCTCTCTCACTCTTTCTCTCTCTCTCTTCCTCTCTCACACTATTCCTCTCTTTCTCTCTCTCACTCTTTCTCTATTTCTTTGTCTTCCTCTCTCTCTCACTCTTTCTTTGTTTCTCTCTTTCTCCCTCACTATTTCTCTTTCTCCTTTGCTGGACGCATGATGCACCATCTTATCATTCTTTTTGTCTTACAGGCTGTGATTCACAAATGGTCCAGCGATGACACGACATGGCTGTACATAGTTTTATTTGTTGTTGTTTTGTTTTAATAAAATGTTTTATATGTAAATCCATACATGACTAAGATTCTTATTTGTCCAACCTAATGTGACTGTCACATTTGTTTGTGGGGGTGGGGGTGAGGGGAGATGGCGGACAAGGAGCTCCTACTGGGGGATGTCGGAGCAGTGTTGGGTGTCTGACCTGCATGATCGTTGCCTCCATTACATCTGTTCTCAGAGACTTAAGAGCCGGCGGTCTGGCTCGTAGATGAAGAACTGCGAGCCGATTAGCAGGCTCATAGAGGGAGAACCGCGGCCCATCAGTTCGCAGAGGAAGAGCTGTGGGCCAGCTCGCAGAGGAACACCTGCGGGCCGACTAGTATAGGGAAAGGTGCGGGCCATCGGCTTCCAAAGGGATAGCTGCGGAACACTGATGTGGGGAGAGGGAGCGTGAACAGCGCATCTCGCAGAGAGACACCTCCGGTATATTTCCAGTATTGGCTTCACAGATACAACTGCGGGCCCGAGAACTCGCACCCGAAGAGCTGTGAGCCGACAAGTGGTTCGCAGAGGCAGACTTGCGGGCCCAAGTATGTTGTTGGAGGTACGCTGTTGATGGTGGAAAAGGGTGCGTTACCTGCTGATGTAGGGAGACGCAGCGTGAAAGCGGTATCTCGCACAGACAGAGCTCCGGTATATTAAATTGCCCCCGGGACCTTTCTTTTATATTTTCACTCGATGCGAGGCACAAGATGGCTGTTAACACTTCCTGGTTTGAATTGTTAGCAGCCAATCAGAGGCAAGCTTGTGCTCGGGAGTTAGGCACAGTCCAGATATATATATCTTTTTATCCTTTAATATCTCAAAAACTACTGAATGGATTTACACCATTTCCACAAAACCGCGCTTTCTGCACCAAGACCTTTCTCCCTGCCAAATTTGCAATTCTTTCTTTGTCACACAGTACATGTAATGCACCGCTCTCATCAAGAATGGAACAAGTAATGGCACAATTTCCCTGTTGCTCCACACATAAATACATGTAAAGAACAAATCAGAATAGTTCCTTTATTTTTTCAAATTGCAAAACTTCTCTCTATTGGTTATTTTTGAACTTTTCATATAAACAGATTTTTAAAAATTTAAGAACACATACAGGTGAGAAGTTCAACGTATTCTATCAACAAACTTTCTAGAACATTCTACGACACATGCAGGTTAAAAGTTCATCATTTTTTCAAACCTAATGATATTTTTATGCAACATTTTCTCGAACATTTAAGGGCACGTGCAGGTTAAAAGTTCACCATTGTTTTAAGTTCGAACAGTGCCTTCCAAATGCAAGTAGCAGGTGTGGTTGAACTGACCAAATTTTATCCTATCATATGAACTCTACGTTGAAACTGCTTTTTATTAACCAATGACAAAGATGCTTTTCGACAAACTAATATGCACCCTACTTTTTAGTAAACAATGTTTTTCATCTCCCAAACAGTTATCGTTTTGTATGAGAAAAAAAGTAGTTCCCCATCTTTAAACATAACTCTTATTCTACGAACGGACTGCATGAGCTACAGACATCTATCCATATCTTCCAGCTACACCTTCAAAATGCTAGTGTGGATCGTAGGACATAGCTATGTTTTCTGGTGCAAGAGGTATGCAGAACAGAGACGTATTGACTTAGACCTAGGTTTACAAAATGTGGACATTAAATGGTTTGGACAGAGAGGATTGAAGTGGCACCAATTACTCCCTTCGGTTAAAACCTGTTTGCATCTCCAACTCCCTGACCTCATGATTGTGCAGTGTGGTGGAAATGACCTAGGCACATTGACTGGGGTAGGTTTGGAAATGCTAATGAAGGACACCTTTAGACAATTGATGTTGCTTTTGCCTCAAACTGTCTTTGTATATTCCAATATATGCCAAAGACAGAAGTGGAAATGGTCAAACAAATTTTGTCCTCAGATTGAAAAATCTAGGAAGAATGTCAACAAAGCTGTGTCTGCATACCTCAGAGACCATAGAATGGGGTCGATCTACAACAACAACATACGTTATGATATGGCTGATATCTACAGAAGTGATGGAGTACACTTCACAGATCAGGGAAATCGAATTTTTCTGAATAACCTGAAGCTGTGCATCCGCACTTATATGTAGCTCCAACTAATAAACACAAAGGCTCTTTTTAGAGCCGCCTTATATTCCCAATATCGGTTCGCAGACTGACAACTGCGATCCGGCTAGCACAGGGAGACCTACGGGCCATCGGGCAGCCTCCCAAAGGGAGAGCTACGGCCCGTGGGCTCGGCTCGCACAGAAAGAGCTACGGGCCGTCGGCTCGCAAACGCACAGCTGTGAGCCAATGGACTGGTAGTATTTTATGGTTTAGGGTAGTGCAGTGGTGTTTGTGTAGTGTAGGTGGTCCTGCTGTGGGTAGTGTTTTAGGGTTTACGGTAGTGCAGTGGTGTTTGTGTAGTGTAGAGGGTGGTGCTGGGGGTACATTTAGGGTTTAGGGTAGTGCAGTGGTCTTTACGTAGTGTATGGGGTCCTGCTGTGAGTAGTGTTTTAGGGTTTAGGGTAGTGCAGTGGTGTTTGGGTAGTGTAGAGGGTTGTGCTGGGGGTAGCGTTTTACAGTTTAGGGTAGTGCAGTGGTGTTTCTGTAGTTTAGGGGGTCGTGCTGGGGGTAGTGTTTTAGGGTTTAAGGTAGTGCAGTGGCGTTTCTGTAGTGTAGGGGGTCGTGCTGGTAGTAGTGGTTTAGTGTTTAGTTACGTAGTGCAGTGGTGTTTGGGTACTGTAGGGGTCGTGCTGGGGTAGTGTTTTAGGGTTTAGGGTAGTGCAGTGGTGTTTCTGTAGTGTAGGGGGTCGTGCTGGGTGTAGTGTTTTAGGGTTTAAGGTAGTGCAGTGGTGTTTCTGTAGTGTAGGGGGTCGTGCTGGCAGTAGTGGTTTAGTGTTTAGTTAGGTAGTGCAGTGGTGTTTGGGTTGTGTAGAGGGTCGTGCCGACAGACTGACTCACAGAGCTCCGAGCCAACGGACTGGCTTCTAAAGGCATAGCCGCGACCTCGTGATGTGGGGAGAGGCAGCGTGAAAGGAGTATCTTACACAGATGCCAGTGTTGCCTCGCAGAGGTAAAACTACACACCCGATGGCTTCTACACAGAGAGATGCGAGCTGATGGACTAAGTCACAAAATGGCTGCCAACACTTCCTAGTTTCAACCGTTCACAGCCAATGAGCTGTGAGCTTGTGCTCGTAACCCTCAGCCAATCAGATGTCAGAATTCTCAAATATCGATATCTGTAAAATGTAATATTTCTCAAAAACTACTGAACGGATTTACACCATTTCAACAAAAGCGCGCTTTCTGGACCGCAACCTTTCTCCCTCACAAATTTGGCGTAAGTCCGTTCAGCAGTTTGACCTGTAGCCTTGTCTAAAGTTTCCTATGGAAAATGCATTGAGAAAACACATTTTGGGACTCCCCTTTTTCTCAGCCCCCCTTGACCAATCACCCCCAAACTTTCAAGATAGGAGCTGATCAAAAAAGAGAAACTTTTTGAAAATTTCGTAAAGATTCGTCAAACGACGCCAAAGTTATAAGCACATGGAGGGCTCCAGGAGAGGGGCCGCGCAACCCCCTCCCGACATGAGTGAAGCCCCGGGGCTGCGGGGACCCCAGCAGGCCCCCGCAGCCCCAGCGACCCCCAGCTATTATTTTTTAAGAAATGCCCGCGGGACCTAGCCCACCCGGGGACCTCATTACAATAAAACGCGGGAACCCGCGACCCCAGTGCGAATTGCGCCGATTTTTTTATTTTTATAAAAAATGCTTTTTTGGCCCTGGGGTCCTTCTGGGACCCCTGAGCAGGCCTAGGGGTCACGGTGTTTCTACCCTGCCCCCTTCTCTTGTTTTATACCTTTGTTTCTCTGTTTTCTAGTGACTCGCTTCTACCGAGCCACAAGATGGCTGTCAACACTTCCTGGTTTGGAGTGTTCGCAGCCAATCACAGTGAAGCTCGTGCACGGGACTTAGGCTCCGCCCAGATATCGAAACTTTTATTTTTCTTATTTCTCAGCAACCACTGAACGGATTTACACCATTTTACAAAAGGTCGCTTTCTGAGCAAAGCACTACCTTTTTGCCAAATTTGGGGTAATTCCGTTCAGTAGTTTCGGCTGTAGCCTTGCACAAAGTTTCCTATGGGAAATTGATTTTTTGACTCTTATTTTCTGTATTTCTCAAAAACTACTGAACGGATTTACCCCATTTAAAAAAAAGGTCGCTTTCTGAACCAAGCTCTACCTTTCTGCCAAATTTGAGGTAATTCCGTTCAGCAGTTCGGGCTGTAGCTCGTCGCAAAATTTCCTATGGAAATTACCATGGAGAAAACGCGTTTTGGGACCCCCCTTTTTTCTCAGCCCCCGCTTGACAAATCACCCCCAAACTTTCAAGATAGGAGCTAACCTAAAAAGTGCAACTTTTTGCAAAATTTCATAAAGATTCGTCAAACGACGCCAAAGTTATTAGCAAATCAAAAAATGCTTTTCCTATGGAAACTAGGTTGTAACTATAACTACCTACTGGCGACCGCCAGTAGGTAATATATATATATATATGTCAACAGTGCCAAGTGTTGGCTGCTGTTTTTTTAGTATTTGGTTTTATACCCTCCCCCAATGAGGACAAACTCCTCCTAGTGCTGGGTGTGCTCATTGCCTGCTCCTTTCTCAGCACTGGCAAAGTCTCAAATGAGGCGGCCCAGTGAACACTTTCAGGCTGCCTTATTAATATGCGTAGGATGTCACACACATATCAAACGGAACTGGGAGGGATTCCTTAGCCTCTCCCAGGTCCTTCGACTATTATTGCCCCAGATCCTCCCTATTCTTGCCTAACAGCTTCCTCCACCTTTTTTCTGTTGGTGGGAGGAAGGTAGGAGTGGCCCCGCTCCTCTCACCCTTTCTCTCACCACCACCACTTCCACTCCACCAACAGATGATGTGACCCAGGAGGTGTGAATTGGAAGGGGATGACTAAGATTGATATGAGTCCTTTCCCTTCCAAATCCCACTTCCTGGTTCATTTCAAACAGCTACTTCACCTCAAAAAACGTCTTTGTCCATGAGAAGCAATCTAAGAGGAAGAAGCTCTGTTTTCTGTGCACCATCGAGGAGCCACATGATTTTTGGATTTCTTCCTAGGCTAAGAGAAAATCCAAACAGCCTCTGGCTCTTTGCTGGGGAACAGACGCACACGTCTGTGCCCACGCAAGGGCCTGGACCCCAGAGGCTATTTGGATTTTTTCATATGCTAACAGTATCTGGCTCCTTTCGAGTGGAACAGACACACACATCTGTAGTTATTACATTCATGCTGAGAACATTAGCAAGAGCTTGCCAGAGAGTATGCATGTTCCAAAAGGGAAAAGTGCTCCAGGAGCTGCTGGGCCGCACATTCTAGGACGCCATGCTCAGCTCATGGCTGAGCGTCTGCGCCACCCTGACCGCATAAAGGGTGACAGCAAGGCTCTGGAATTGAGCGTGGAACAAAGAGTGTCAAACTTGTGCTTATTCTTCATTTACCAAACAAAGTGCATGACTTCCTGGAAAGAGGCATGGACAAGTCTCACAACCAGCCCTTCTCAAGATGGTGGTCTGTCCATAGGATGTTTCGAAGTTCCTAATCCAAGATGAAGTAGAGCCTTTTTTCTATAATGTCAGTTCCTTTTTTGAATCAATGATAAGCAAAGCAATCACAAGAGGAAGATGCATCACAATGCATTTCTACTCTTATTTTTTTATCATGTTCTTTGTCCCTTTGATATAATTTTTGTCCCCGATTTTTGCTTGAAGGACTTAGATCGTTTTAGAATTCTTGCATGGCCCTTTTCTTTTTCCTGATATTAGGAGAAGTTATTAAGTTTGGACTAAGCTGGTACTCTAGATCCAACAGGAGCAATAATAATCTCCACGCTTCCGTGACCCACTGACTACCATACAAGGATATGATCATAGTTAGCAGCAAACACAGGGAAAGGGGAATAAGACAAGAAAGAGAAACATACACAGTGGGTATCTTCACTCTGCCTGTCCTTATAGTGGGCTAAAGCTGCACTGCAGAGGCCTTGAAATTTAAATCAAGAAACACGTGTTTTGGTATTTCATCATTTGAATTCCAGGTCACTTACAATTATGATATAAATCCTATAGCGGGTGACCATCTCCACGTTTCTCACTCTCTATAGTTGGATGAAGCACTGTGACTTCCTAGAGCTAAATACAAACAACATCTCTATAATAAATGCAGTAAATAATCTGAAATGCAATAGACGTTTCTATAAAGATAACTACCTTCAGTGATTAGTAAATTGTCTGTGATCTCAATGATTCTCAATATATCAAATTCATTAGCTGTAACATAATGAATACAAATTAGTATTGTACTCTTCCTCCTGACAATAAGCAATCCCTTGCCCACCACTGTCAATACCTTAACATAATATGCACCTTAAAAAAATATACAAACAAGGTATTTATAGGTTGAGGACTGGGTGAACCGCAAGTTTGGCAGTGCAGGATTCTCCCCATCTTAACTGACCCCTTCAACTTGATTTCCTCCCTTGCTAATTATTCTTTAAACATGACTGCGCATTTAGATAATAAAAGCCAAGAACACTCTGCTAAACTTTACCACTACCCTTTGTTTACTTGAAGGATGGTAAAATCTGAACATTCTTATTGCAATGATGAGTTTTTGTAACAGAGGAAAACATGTTTAGCAAAACTCTCTTCTCTTTGATCCAGACACCCAAACTATATACTTCAATATTTCACTAACCATTATTAATAAACACTCCGTTGTCTGAATGAAACAGCTTCCTCATGCTAACTGCATCAATGAAGGGACATTTTGTCTTTTGTTTCTACCCTCCCTGGTGTGATATCAGATGTTTTTCAGGTCGATCTGCCCCACCAAGGGAGTCATAAACATACTAGACACCAGGGAATAAGATCCTGTGTGTGGGAGGAAACTGCTTCTGGAGTAAGGGCAGGTTGCATATGGCTGGGTCTGAACTGGGGTGGCGAAGTGAGCTAAAGAACGATGATGGATTCAACCCAGATCTGTGACTGGGGGTGAGTGTCTGAAAAGTTTCAGCGCTCCGTCCATCATCTCCTTGTGTTTGCTTTGTTCGCCCAAAGTTGGTAGGGTACGCCCAGATGTGGGTCCCTTGCTCACTTTGCCACTGGATTCAAGCTAGCCTATTTGATATGGGGTGTTACCCCGAAACCTGTCCCGGGATGCTTGTTTTTCGGTCGAGGGAAGACTTGGCTTGGCAGTTCTGGCTGGACTGTTCCCATGAGGAACAGGGTCAAGACTGATTTGCATATGGCTGGGTCTGAACTGGGGCGGCGAAGTGAGCTAAAGAACGATGATGGATTCAACCCAGATCTGTGACTGGGAGTAAGTGTCTGAAATGTTTCAGCACTCCGTCCATCATCTCTTTGTGTTTAGTTTTATTAGTAAGCATTATGGCTGCTGGCAGGCTGACCGCCCAGCAGGTTGTTGGTTTGCTTTTTGAATCTACCTCCAAGACAGACTTTGCATCTGAGGCAGAGGACCAATTGCAAGATTCTGGCAGCAAACTTTCTGTACGAGAAGAATTATCTGATGATGAATCCACTATTAACGCTGATGAAGTGCCTCATCTATAGGAGGATATTGATGTGCCCGTTGTACAGGATGAATGAGCTGGATTGCAGCCAGGGGCTGGAAGGCTTCTCGTTGGAAGAGCTGAACCCTGTATTGTTCCTCATATTGTGCAGCCTTTTTTGCCTGCATTTAGTGGTGTTGCAGGGTGTATAGTTAATACTGAGAATGTTTACCTATGAATTGCGGGCAGCTCTTTATTGAGATTATATTTTTAGATTATATTGTTGAGCAGACAAATTTGTATGATGAACAGTATTTGAGGAACAATAGTGCCACCGTTAAAAACCCACTCTAGAGCCACCCAGTAGACTCCTACAAATCTCTATAAGATGATGCAGGTCTGGGGTTTAACTTTATTGGTGGGATAGCTAAGGAAGTCATCATTGTCTTTATATTGGTCTGCTAGTCCCTTGATGGCAACTGCTATTTTTTCAGCAACCATGAGTCGAGATCAGTATTTGCTTCGGCAGCAGAACATGCATTTTGTGGATAATTCTACAGCGTTGCTACAAGATCACCCCGATTGTGACAGTTTCTTTAAGATACGGCCTATCCTTGACCATTTAGTTGATCGTTTTTCAGAGATTTGTGTTCCAGGTCAAGATATATCTGTGGACGAGACGCTGGTCCTGTTCAAGGGTCGTATGGTTTTAAGATAGTACATACTCAGCAAAGAGAGCATGTTATGGAAATACGGTATATCTGTGTTTGAAAGTGCCACTGGATATGTGTACAATTTTAGGGTGTGCACTGTCAGGGATTCCTCAATTGACTTCAACAGTTGTCCTTATGCTTTTGGAGTCAGTGAAACAATTGTGTGGCAACTTGCCAGAACACATTTTCGCAAAATTCACCATTTATATGTGGACAAATTCTACACAGGTGTGCAAATATTTAAAGAATTATTCAAAGTAGGCATGTGGCACAATCCACTCTACCCATAACAGTTACCCTAAAAAGCTTGTGTGTAAGAAGTTTCAAGGGGGGGCGAGCAGTGCTTTGCATAGTAATGAACTATTTGTGTAAATAATTTCAGACAGAAGAGATGTCCACATGCTCACAACTATTCAAAATGAAAGTACTGCACCTGTGACTGTTTGGGGTCAGCTAGCAGAAATGTGCATTCTAGTCTACAAGAAGCACATTGGAGGTGTAAACAGAGTAGATCAAAGGTTGGAGCCAAAGGTGGGCGAGCCAATAAATTAACAGGGTGCGATAAGCCAGAGTCAAGTCAATGGTCTGCCTTAACTCCCAGAGCCCATGCACGAGCTGAGCCCAGGAAATATATGCCATGTAAATCATACAACAAACTATGTAAAATATGATAAAGTCTCTTCAAAATTAAGAAAAGTGTATTTCTTTAACATGTGGAAGCTTTGACATTAGTATGTCACATTATAGCACTGCGAAGAACTTATTAAAAGTGATAGGTCATAAACATGAACATAGAACTATTCCCGCTCCAGCGCTGGTGACAGTAACATTAGAGATTTAAGTGGCAAGACAATGGTCATGTGAACCCTGTATGTGGCCCAGATTCTTATAGATAGAGCAACTTTATAGTATATTAAATCAAAGACAATGGGTTTTTGTACAGCTGGTATACTGTAGTTGTCTCTTCTTGTTACCTTAAATGTTAATCCTTTGTTTTTAACTCTGTGCATGAGGGTACAGTGAGGGTGACAGGCAGAAGCCACATGAATGCTCCACTTCTTATGTGGTCTTGGTTCCAAAGGGACTTCATGCTTAGCCAGACTACAGGCTCAAGCTTTCAATGGCTCTCCCACTTCTAGTTGGAGCCTTACAGTACAAGAAGTTGGCTGTTCATTTGTTGATGTGTTTAGTTACATCGGTTGTGCATGCATTCATAGATGGTTTTTCATCTTTTACCAATAGTGGGTTATTTTAAATTTGGAAAATAACCTGAAATTAATGTGCAGCTTTAGTTGGATGTTTTGGTCTGTATGTGCTTTATGTGTGTAATCTGTTCATTCTGGGATTGTTTTAGAAATTAGGGTGGCGTGGAGCTTCCTGGTGATGTCTGACTGGCGTTTGGCTGTCAGTGTGTGTGGACTGGTGTTGTGTGTGGACTCGCGTTGGCTGGCGGTGTGAGTGGACTGGTGTTTGGCAGGTGGCGTGAGTGGACTGGCATTTGGCTGGCAGGGTGTGTGAACTGGCATTTGGCTGGTGAAGTGTGTGGACTGGCATTTTGCTGACCATGTATGTGGACTGGCAATTGGCAGGCATTGTGCGTGGACTGACATTTGGCTGTCTGTGTGTAGGGACTGGCATTTGGCTGTTAGTGTCTGTGGACCGACTTTTGGCTGGGGGGTGTGGCCTGAATTTTGGCTGATGGTGTGTGTCGACAGGCGTTTGGCTGGGGGTGTGTGTGCACTGGCGTTTGACTTACGAGTGTAGACTGATGTTTGGCTGGTGTTGTGAGTGGACTGGCACTTGGCTGGCAATGTGTGTGGTGTCGGTTCAATGGCGGTGTGTATGTAGTGGTGGTTGACTTGTGTGTAGTGGCGTCTGGCTGGCAGTGTGTGTGTAGAGACTTGCAGCTGCTTGTGTGTTTGTAAGTGGCTTGATGTTTGGGCGATTGATGTGTCAGTCCTGTGGGAGAATTAAAGTGAAGGGCTCTTGATGGAGCTGTT
Source organism: Calotriton arnoldi (assembly GCA_963921515.1). Lineage (NCBI taxonomy): Eukaryota > Metazoa > Chordata > Amphibia > Caudata > Salamandridae > Calotriton > Calotriton arnoldi. Next base: position 2,754,515 of record CAWUFW010001237.1, read on the forward strand.
TGGTGATGTGAGTGTTGTAATGTGTTGGGCCTGTGGCTGAGGGTGTGAATGGTTTTCTGTGTAAGACACATGAAAGGTGTGTGAATGGCCTGTAGAGTGGCTTGGGCCTCATTGTGGCTTTATAGCTCACAAGCTGCGAGTTACCAATTCAGTATTCTGAAATTTCAATGATCTTATTACCAGTGTTTTCTGTGTTTTCATTTTCGTGAAACCATTTGTTAATAAAATTTAAATTTTTTACTTTTCACTCATGCTTGTGCCCAAAGTGGATGGGTAAGCAGTAATATTTGTCTTTTCTGTCTTTCACTACCAGGGAAAACTAGGGAAAACCTACCATACACGGATATTTTTGTAACCCGGACACCAAAGTGGGGTCCCTCGCATGGATCCCACAAGGTTTTCTTACCCAGAAGCCATTGCAAGCCTCAAACACTGACTAAAATACACATTTTCTTTACATTTCTGTGAGTGAAAGTACTAGAATCTGCGGGAAGCCACAAATTTACTACCACCCATGTTCCCACATGTCTCTTGATAAAAATGGTACCTGACCTGTGTGGGTGAGCCTAGCCCGCGCAACAGGAAAGGGTCCAAAACGCAATGTGATGCCATCAATAAACAGGGTATCTGTGTTTTTTGGGCCTGGCCTCGGCTGCCACCCAGGGAAACCTACTAAACCCAGACATTTCTGAAAACTAAGCAAACACAAGGAGGGTCCCTTGCTCACTTTGCCACTGGATTCAAGCTAGCCTGGCTGATGAGGGCTGTTAGCCTGAAACCGGTCCCAGGATGCTTGTTTCCGGTCCAGGGAAGACAAGGCTTGGCAGTTCGGGCTGGACTGTTGCCATGAGGCACAGGGTCAAGGCTGATTTGCATATAGCTGTGTCTGACCTGGGGTGGCGAAGTAAGCTAAAGAACGATGATGGATTCAACCCAGATCTGTGACTGAGGGGGGGAGTGTCTGAAAAGTTTCAGCGCTCCGTCCATCATCTCCTTGTGTTTGCTTTGTTCGCCCTAAGTTGGCAGGGTATGCCCAGACGTGGGTCCCTTGTTCACTTTGCCACTGGATTCAAGCTAGCCTGGCTGATGAGGGCTGTTAGCCTGAAACCAGTCCCAGGATGCTTGTTTCCGGTCCAGAGAAGACATGGCTTGGCAGTTCGGGCTGGACTGTTCCCATGAGGCACAGGGGCAAGACTGATTTGCATATAGATGTGTCTGACCTGGGGTGGCGAAGTGAGCTAAAGATCGAAGATGGATTCAAACCAGATCTGTGACTGGGGGTGAGTGTCTGAAAAGTTCCAGTGCTCTGTCCATCATCTCCTTGTGTTTGCTTTGTTCGCCCTAAGTTGGCAGGGTATGCCCAGCCGTGGGTCCCTTGCTTACTTTGCCACTGGATTCAAGCTAGCCTGCCTGATGAGGGCTGTTAGCCTGAAACCGGTCCCAGGATGCTTGTTTCCGGTCCAGGGAAGACATGGCTTGGCAGTTCGGGCTGGACTGTTCCCATGAGACACAGGGTCAAGATTGATTTGCATATAGCTGTGTCTGACCTGGGGTGTTGAAGTGAGCTAAAGAACGATGATGGATTCATCCCAGATCTGTGACTGGGGTGGAGTGTCTGAAAAGTTTCAGCGCTCTGTCCATCATCTCCTTGTGATTTCTGAAAACTAGACACCCAGGGAAGTCCAGAGTGTCATGCCTCGCAAAAACTCCCATTAACCCTGGAGGATTTATCTGTTCATGCTGCAGGAACTATGCCCAGCCACACAAGTGGGGTAGTGTTTTTATGAGGACAAATAGGGAAACCCTGGATAATCAGAATTTTGTGGACCCCTGCAGATTCCGGAAGTTTACGTCACAGAAATGCAAGGAAAATGCTCAATGTTTGCCAACGTTTGAAGTTTGCAGGGCATTGTCTGCAGGAAAACTTCAAGAGATCCATGCGAGGAACAATACCCTAGACTCCCCTGGGTGTCTCGTTTTCAGAAATGGGTTCTGTGGATTTCCCTGGGTGATAGTTGAGCTAAGGCCCAAACTCCACAGCTACTCACATTACAAAAGGGTCCATTCCAGTGTAAAAATATGATGTGTCTATGTTGTGATTTGGGCCCTTTCCTGTCGTGGGCATTAGGCCCAGCCACACAAGTGAGGTGCCAATTTTATTGGGAGACTTGTGGAAATGCTGAGTGTGAGGAAATTTGTGTCTTACTACAGATTACAGAAGTGCACTCACTGAATTGTGAGGAAAATGTGTGTTTTTAGCCAAAGCTCTTTAAAACCTAGTTGAAGCCCCACAAATCATGCCACCCTAGACTTTCCCTGGTGTCTGCATTTCAGAAATGTACGGGTTAGGTAGGTTTCCCTGAGTGCCGGCTGAGCTAGGGCCCAAAATCCACAGCCACCCGAATTGCAAAAAAAAGGTACATTTTCAGTGGAAAATTTGGAAGTGTTCATGTTGCGTTTTGGGTCTTTTCCTGTTGCGGGCACTAGGCACCGTCACACATGTGAGGTACCATTTTTTATTGGGAAACTTGGGAGAATGTTGAGTGGTAGGAAATTTGTGGCTCCCCTCAGATTCCAGAAATATCCCTCAGAGAAATGTGAGGAAAATGTGTTTTTACCCAGAGTTTGAGGTTTGCAAGGCATTCTGGGTAAGAAAACCTGGTGAGAGCCACACGTGTCATGCTACCCAGAACTTCCCTTTGTGTTTAGTTTTTAGAAATGTATGGGTTTAGTAGGTTTTCCTGGGTGCTGGCTGCACGAAGGTTCAACATCCACAGCTACCCAAATTGTACAAAAGAAATGTGGATTCTGTGGGGTGAAAAATATTTGAGTCTTGGGGTGTTTTGTGTCGCAGGTGCTAGGCCCAGCCACACAAGTCCGGTACCATTTTTATTGGGAGGCATGGGGAAATGCAGAATAGTAGAACACTTGTGATTACCAATTGGATTTCTCTGCATTTATGGCTTCAAAATGTAAGCCAGTGTGCAAGAAAGAAAACATTTAGCAAAATACCCTCTTAATCATGAGTATGGGTAACCCCAAATTTAGAGGTGCACAAATAACCTCTGTTCCTAAACTCAACATCTTCTGTATATTTCAGAAATACACAAGTTTTCTTTATAACCATTATTCATTCGGTAATATAAATTCTTTATTAACCGTACGATTACTTAAAATCTTTACAGTAAAACACATTAAATAGATAAAATAAAGTGCACCATGCCTGCATGGGCGCAGTTTTTATCAGTATGCTCCTGAAGGAGACTACGTTACAATGAGTTAAAATTATGAAGACACTCCTGTTCACCCCAATGTTTACTTAGTCCTGTAAAAATCCCTGTTTACATAGAATTCGTCAGTCATTGTTACCAGTTCTAATTAAGCACCCTTCGAGGACCAGCTCTCTCTTATAGTCTGTTTAGCCACGCTATGGGTCCCTAAGTTAGATAACTTCCACCAGGGTGGGGGCGCCAGCTGATTTGATTAATGGGAAGTTGAAGCCCTGGGGTCTGCAACCTGTTGCTGGGGGTCAGTGCTATTCTTATTTGATGAGTAAACTTGCCGACTCTAGCAAGTAGACAAGTAGTTGTTTCTGAACAGCACGAGTCCGAGGCATCCCTGCATGTTCTCAGGCCCTTGTCCTTTAGGGCTGGGCGCAATAGACGATGACGGTCAGCGGCTAGTTTTGGGCAACAGCATAGAAGGTGTAACCAGGATTCCCTGTGGTAGTTGCATAACCGACAAGAAACATTATTGTCTTTATCCTCTGCAGCATATAGTCAGCCTCTTTCACCCAGGTGCACGCTCCAGACCACCGGAGCCTTTACTACTTGCTGTAGCCTATAGATGCTTCCGCAGAAGGCTGTACATCACCTGTAGGGTGACCCCTTATGCGCCAGCGATACCTCTGGAGGGAACCCTTAATGGCCGCACAGTAATCTCTACGCAGATACTTCGAAGCTGGCATGTGAACGACATTCAGACACTTGGAGACATATCGGGAGGAGGTACTTTTACCATACACGACCTTGGTTGAAGAAGATGGGCTCCCGCCTGGACACTTTCTGATTCATCGTGCATTGGTGGCTTCACTCACAGCTAGGTGGGGGGACCTGACTGCGGAGCCACAGACACATCTTACTATGCAATACCTGTATGTTATGGGGTCGGGTAGGCACCTGACACGGTGGTTCGCAGCTTCCCTGAGGACTCATGCTGCAATTAGCCTCGACCCATTGCGTCTTAAGTGGGAACATGATCTGGGACACCAGCTTACTGACACGGAATGGGCTCGGGTACTTGAAAGCCTGACACGCATACCCCGCAATATGCGTTTCTGACAAATACAGCTTTTCATCGTTCATACGGCGTATCTCACACCTGCAAAAATTAATCAATACTTCAATCGTGTAGATGCCGAGTGTCCGAGATGCACTGAACGAGGGGCTGATTTATTCCACATGCTATGGGGTTGTGCCCTGGTGGGTACCTACTAGAATCAAGTGGCCTCTCTCCTGCGAACTTTCACAGACCGCACGCTGACGCATGACTGGCCGACCTACCTGTTGCATAAATTTTAAAGAACTCCCGCTACAAAGGTTACCTCGAGATTTCTAGATTTGGGGCTGATAGTGGCCAAGCGGCTCATTACCAAGAAACATTATTGTCTTTTCATGCCCATTTTGGGTTGAAGTCCAAAATCCTGAGGGCGGTGAGGCGAAAAAACAGGATTTTCCTTCTAGCTTGAGCTGAGAGTCGCGCATGTAAGGTTGAGCTTTCCCGGGGGTATACGAGTTGTTTAGCGGCAATGTGAAAGAATTATACCAGAGTGAGGATAAATCCAGTTCAAATGAGAGAGTCTGAACTTGGCGCTTCACGGCTTCAGCCCAAGCGGAATAGGGGATTTCATGGAGGGGCATGCTCCCTGCCTCTATTTTTAAGCGAAGTATGGCTTGGTCCATTATTCATTCTTTTTATTTCACCATATAAATTACTGTATAGTTGGTAGACAATGAAAAACCATTGTAAAGTGCAGCTCAGTTGTTGACAATGGGTACCTTGGGTTCTTAGAGAACCTACAATCCCTATATATTACCACAAACAGAAGGGTCTAGCGGACGTAACGGTATATTGCTTTTGTAAATCGACCATTGTGACAATAATTACAGATTGAAACAGCAGTTTTTTCCTACTAATGTTTTTTTTTATTTTTTATTTCAACAGTTGGTTTCTTTGGAAAAACATTGAGTGATGTACAGTACACGAATAACCCTTTAACAAATCTGGAATTTTGTATACTTTTCCATAATATATATAGCTTTCTATGATCACCCATGGTTTTTTCACCACAAACTTCAATAGGTTGAAACCATAAAAATTAGGTTAAATGGACTACTTCTTAAAAAAAACTGTGGTAAAAAATTGTTTTTCATACAACTATGCTTGTTTCTGAAAGCTGGGGAGATGGTGGTCCATGCACAGCAAATCTTTCGTTGATGCCATTTTTGGGGGAAAACACTGACACTTTCTTATGCAGCACTTGTTTCCTATTTAAAAAAAAAAAAAACAGAAACAACCAAACAAAATGTTGCTGTATTTGGCTCTTTTCACAGTCCTCCAAGGCAATCCACAAACCCTGGGTACCTTTAGAACTCCCATAATGATGGGGAAAAAGTATGCAAATTTGGAATGGATGGCTTATGTGGAGAACAAAAAGTAATGAAGACATAAGCATGACGTACCCAAAATAGCAAAAAAAGGGCTTAGCATTCTAGATGGTGAAAAGTCTTAACAGCCAAGGTGTTAATGGACATTTGACGCACAAGCATGTTTTTCTGAAAACAATGTAATGAGACTTTTGCAAACCTTTCATGTGACCTGTGAGACTAGAGAGATTGTTTACATATGTCTAATTCAAATGAGGTGGACACAATAAGGATTCCTGATGGACAATGGGGAATTTAGACTGCATATAAATAGTAAACTTAACCAGATTTCATAATCGTTTTATTCTACATTATTTCACATTAGACCCTTTGCCTTTTACCACCTACTCCTTATGTTGGGTCTCATCTACAATAGTTCCGGCGTATTCTGTAACATACTTTGCAGATTTGGTAATTTCACTTCCTTTTCTATTGGGAATATATGCTTTCTAAGCAGAATTATGCGTTGTCTTTGATTTTCTTCCTGTCACACTTTGTATACAGGGAGTGCAGGCACTTTACTTTCTACCATATACGGTTCTTTTAATAATTTATCTCCAATTTTGTTCTTTTATGAAGGTCCAAGTATAAACAAGCACTCTGTAAGACTGTTGCTTCATTTTTTGGTCACATCTTGCTTTGTTCCTTCTGTAGCAGCAGTTGCAAACTGATGCATAGTTCAGTAGTTGGTTCAATGTTGTAAATATTTCTAATGTGCACTCTTTATCTGGATTGGATTCAATACATAAATTAACTGGTAAGCAAACACCTCTTCCATACATGTACTTGTAATAAAAAAAATTAAACTAAAAACTTACCTGCAGCTGCCTCCCGCCTCCCGCGTCGCACTTAGCACAGTCCTTCCTGGCACATCACGGACTCCCTGCAATCCCTGCGCTGCTCTCACGTGAGAGCAGCCCGGGGATTGGTCTGAGCAGGCAGGAAAGACGCCCTGCTCAGTCCAGGGAGTCTGCAGCTGGGCTGGAGAAAACCTAAGTGCGCACGTGTGTTTTGGTCAGCCTGAGACAGCCGGCCAAAACACATGCGCACTTAGGGAGTGGAGTGCACATCGCGCTCCTCCTCCCAATGCACCGCCCCTCCCTTCGCAAGCTGGCTCAGAGCTGGAAAATGGAAAAAAAACGATGACATTGTTTTAGTTTTCATTTACTGGCTCTGAGCCAGGCATTGGGGCGACGCTCCTCCGCCATTTCGGAGGAGCCGCCACTGATTTAGGGCTTTCCACTGACGAAATAAAATAAATAGTGATGGGTGGATTGAATTGAATCTGAGCCACTGGTAAATTCTCTGGACTGCACTCCAATCCATCATGTTTTTGCCCAACTGGCCCCTCTGACACAAACCAGCCATGTGCACCCTTTTAATTTGCTGTACCTTTATCTGCCCTTCATATGTACACAAAGAAAATCAGACCATTTAGCCCGTCAAGATGCAATGTTTTGTTCACTATGTTATTGTATGCACACAATTCTGTTTTGTTCAATTTGACTCCAATAGGTTTGCAGAAGGCATTAAATGAATTAAGAGATTATTCAACTTCTCCTCGTCTTAAAATAAATATTGTTTTCAAAACAACCAAAAATGTTAAATTTGCATGGTAAGTGGAATAGTTCAGTTGGAAGTTGTATCAGTAAAAACATGATCGCAAGTCAGCACACACAGAAGAGTTCTATCTGGACGGCGTCTCCTTGAGCCAGTTTAGCGAGGTTTTGTAAGTCAGCAGATAGAATGCACCTCACTTCCAGTTAGACCAGTCTTCCTAGGTGTGGTCTTTCCCCAACACTTTTGCCTTCATTCCTTCCGATCTCTCAATTTAATTTTAGTTGGAATTAGGACTTTGTGCATGTTACCAATGCTAAAGTGCGTATGCTCTCTCCCTTAAACATGGTACAATTGGCTCACACCTCATTCGCTTATTTAATTTACTTATAAATCCTTAAGATATGGTACTACATGTACTCATGGCCTGTAAAGTAACTGCTTTTAATGGGCCTGCAGCACTCATTGTGCCACCCACTTAAATAGCACTGGTCCAGGCCTGGCTTGCTGCTTGAATCCAGGACTACCAGAGTGACTCCAAGGGCTTGTTGGCTAGCCTCCTTTGTGAGCTACAGGGGGCATAACAAGCTCCAGAGACCTTGAACCCTGCACCTGACCTCTGCTGGAGTGAGTCCTAACCCACCAAGTGGTGTGTGTGTGTCCCACTCAAGTCCTGGATCCTTGGTTGTGACGTTTAAGGTGCTGCGCCTGCCTATCCCTAAAAGTTGAGACTTAGAAGAATTTTCACCAAAGAGTGGTCTAAGAACCGACAGAAGACCAGGACCGACTTGCTCGCTGATCCGCCCAAGTTGCATCGCCAATCGGCCTGACTCTATGGTAGCTTCAGCTACGTTATTCACCGCAGCAGCAAATCATGTTTAGAGGGGCCTCTCGTCAAAGGTATCCGGCTCCTTGGAACCATTGTTATATTCCATATAGGTACCCCAATATAGGCTCGGGTAACATCCCAACCTTTCACCTATATTCGTCCCTACACTACATACATAACGGGCTGCTAGGACTGACCCTTTACCTAGTTACAGTACTGCCTACAGAACGTGGGGTTTTCCCTGAACAATAGCCTCATACATTATGCATGAGGATCCTTGGATTCTTGGAAACTCAGCAGGACTACCATCTCCTGCATAATAACTTTATACAATGTTCATTTCCGACGTCATCCTAAGTCCGACAGTGGCACAGCAAGGTAGAACCCCTGGGGATACCTTCGGGTATATAACATCACATCTTGCTGAGATAGAGAGAGGAGATCAGGACATCCATGCCGACACACTGACGCGAGACGCTGAAGCACCTGCATGCAAATACTCCAGCTCGCAGTGGTCTGACATCCCTTGCGGGGTGTCCAACACGAGACCAGGACGGGGTCCTGTAGGACTGGGCCTTTTTGGCTAAAGTTCCCTAAACTTTTTGCTTTCCCCCTAGACCGTTTTCCTGACATAGAGTTGCCAATTTAGATGCTTTGGGTACCTTGCCACTGCTGATCAGTGTCAAAGTACAAGTGTTCCCTGTGTAAAGTGTAATGGTAATTGGTTGGCCATGATTGGTATGTTGCCTTGCTAGTAAAGTCCCTAGTGATGTGCACTGTGTGTGCCAGGGCTAGTAATGCAAAGGTGTGGGGAGAAGGGAACTCAGGCCTGTAGTGTAGGGCCTACGCGCAGTTTGCTAAGTTAGCATGTTGTCCTGACAAGTGTAACCACTTGTCAGGCCTTACTTTCCCTTTTGCGTACACAGTGGGCACCCCTGTGGTAGGTCCCGGGTAGCCCCTGGGCGGGGTGCAGTGTAGGTAAAAGGCAGGACATATACTGAGGTGTGTGTTATGTCCTGACAGTGGAAACCGCTCCATTTCATTTTTCACTGGTGAAAGGCCATTCTGCCCATAGGACAGAATGGGGGAGGCTGGGTATTGTGTTTGTTAGCCTAGTTTCCCATAAGTTTAAAATGGAGAGGTGAAGTTTAGTATGTATGAACTCACAGCGGCATAACACATCTTTCTATGAAAGTGGTTTTATCACTGTGTGTTCAGAAGCCACACTTTTAGAAAGTGGCTGAGTTTTGTGCTTCAAGCATTTCTGTGTGTCTCTGCTGAATGTGGATTGACTGTCTGGATCTGAGAGGGGAGAGGAGCCAGGGGAGGTCTTGACCCAGGGAGGTCTTGACCCAGGGAGGCGTTGAGATGGCACCAGGCTGACCTGCAGCTGGAGAGCAGGCAAGGAAAAGCACCGGAAGGTGAAGAGGCCTGGGTTGCGGCTATAAAACAATTGACCCATCTCCTGCTGAGTGATTAAGGATCCAGACCCCCAGTATCAAAGGGAGAAAGGTGACACTGGGAGGGAGACACCCAGAACTGATTTAGGAAGGGGTCAGGGACCCCTGAGCACAACGAACTTCAAAGACGTTTAGGGGTATAACTAGGAGAGCTGAGACCCCTGAACGCGGGGAATGGAATAGAAAGGGATTGAGACTGAAAAGGCTTGGACCCATTTCGTGGTCAAGAGGAACCTCTGCTAAGGAAGGAACAACTGAAGAGACTGCTGGGGAAGGACCAACCCTTGCTTCATGATCTGGGGCTGGTCTGCAGTTTGCTGTTCTAACCAAGGAAGAGGCTGTTGGGACTGTGCTTGGTGCGCTGGGTCCCCCTGCTTGAAGAAGACTGTGCTTTGTGCTGTGTCTTGTTACCCCCCCAAGGGCCCGAGGTGAGCTGGCTCCCGGTTTGGAAACACAGGAACATAAAAATTTCCGGTGAAGTTTCAAGCGACGCGGTGGGCGCGTGTTGTGGCAGCTTGAGACCCTCGGAAGGTGTGCCCTGTGATCTTGGACACACGGAGGAGAAGTGAGACTCAGACGCGCTGGGTGCGTGTCGTGGTGGACAGGAGACGTTGGTGGAGAGCGCCTGATCAGCGTGTGCATCGGAGGTGACGTGAGACTGGGGCGCGCAGGGTGCGTGTCATGGTGCACCGCAGGCGCTGGTGAAGAGCGCCTGGTCAACGTGTGCATCGGAAGTGGAGTGAATCTCGGGCGCGCAGGGTGCGTGTCGTGGTGCACCGGAGGCGCTGGTGAAGAGCGCCTGGTCGTCGAGTGCACCGGAGGAGAAGTGAGGCTCGGACACGGTGAGCGTGTCGGGGTGTGGCCGAAGGCGTTGGTGAAGAGCGCCTGGATATCGGGGCACCGGAGTTGGAGTAAGTCTCAGTGAAGCAGTGTGCGTGCTTTGGTGCAACCTGGGACTGTGGAGGTGATCGGCTGATCATCGTGTGCACCGGAAGAAAGTGAGTCTCTGCAACGTGGTGTGCGGGTCTTGGTGCCAACTGAGACCGCAGGAAGGAGTGCCTGGTGAGTGTGCACTCAGAGTCGACGTGAAGTCCCAGCAGCATTGTGTGTGTGGCTTCGTGCCAGAGGAGACCCGGAGGGTGCTGTGGTGAAGTGCACCCGGAGTAACGTAATCTCAGGGGCGTGGGGTACGTGTGCCCTGCGGCCGCCTGAGAACTTCCTAACAGTCGCGGCCCGGACCGGCATCAAAATGGGGAGCTGAGCTGCCAGGCCGAGCCGCTGAGGTCCATTGAGAACGTTCTACACGGAAGGCCCAGTTCGCTGAAGGAGGAAAGGAGAGTGGGGTTGCGCCCCCAGGTAACGTGGATCACTTCCTGGGCGGGGGGCGCGGGCTCGGAGGGACACTCTCTTGGCCTCTCAGACCTTCTGGCGGCGTGAGCCTTTGCTTCGGCTCAGAGTGGGGCCCGTACTGCGTTCAGGAGTGGCAGTACTGGGGCCAGAGTGAGAAGCTGTACTTTCTGTCATCGTTGATACGTGTGGAGGGGCAACTGTTATCGAAGAGGCTGACTGTCGTAATACACATTGCCAATATTTCTGCTAACGAACTGCCGGACTGTCTTAGGACGCCTGACATTATTTCTGCATAACGAAGTACACGATTGTAGCGCCACACATTGCATTATTTCTCCCTTGCAAAGTACAGGATTGTAGCTACGCATTGCATTATTCCTTCATTGCAAAGTACATGATTGTTATTTCTTCATTGCAAAGTACGTGATTGGGGTGTGACGCATTGCATTATTCCTTCATTGCACAGTACATGATTGTAGCGGTACGCATTGCATTATTTCTCCCATTGCAGGTACCGGGGTGTATCGTTACGCATTATATTATTTCTCCTGTGCCCAGCACAGGATTGTATCGTTACGCAACGCACTATTGTTTGTCCATTGCATCGTGTGTGATTCTAGCATTACGACCAGCATAGCATTTTGAAAGCGGTGGTTGGGATTTGAACCTACCAGCCAGCCGGAACGAATATTACCCTTTATTATATGTTGGCTTATGTATCGTGTGGTCTGATCGTATATCTTTTTACATAAAGTTTATACTCGTTTTATCAAACTTGTGTTGAGTCCATTTGTGGTGTCACCAGTGGGTTGCTGTGAGCGTGGTTGCACATACTGTACCCTCGTGCCTTGGAGATAGGCCTGGCTGCTCGTGCCAAGCTACTAAGGGGGTGAGCGGGGCTATCTCAAACGGTGTCCTTACTTGGCCTAACATTGAGGGAGGAGTCCCGGGTCTCGCATTTAGTGACAGTGGTGCGGGTCGGGGACTCCGGCTTCCAACAGGTCCCATAGTCTCTCACTTCAGGTAATGGGGGTTGACTTTATCCAATAGGGATTCTTGGCTTGACACCTACACACATGCTAGGTACATCTAGTTAGGATTGCATCGTAGGAGTACGCATTTTATTGTCATGTATTTTATGTACTTGCCTGTATTCATGGTTGTAGCAAGATGGTAGAACTCTACCATCCTTTTACTTTCCTAGTGCTTCTAATCATCTATATCTGTTACTGTCTAATGATTGTTTCAGCACACCTATTTTACACTAGAGTAACGACTGTTCAATAAATACTTATTGAAAATGTCCCTACTGTTTATTCTGTGTATCTCTCTAAGACTAAGTGAGCACGAGTGACTGAGCGAAAAGTAGTACACTGTTTCCACGGTCCTGAGGGATCAGGGTTGTCATGTTCGATAGTTGCCTAGAACTATTCTCTCCTTGATAAGAGGAGTTTCTAGTGGCACTGTGAGCTAGCTGGTACACAGGCCAACATAACCGGTGGGGGTGTCTCGAATCAGTCTGACACCAATCCTGCAGCGTATGTTGTCCAAATGCGCAGATCCTGTATAGGTTTTATAGGAACTACACGACATGGCGCCGCCAACGTTGGTTGGGTACTTATTTAACGGTCAAATCAGAGTAGTTCAGTCATGCTATTCTCAGAGACCCATACTCACATTTCCCCAGAGACGTCTGGAGTGGGAGGGTGCAAAATCCGCCACAGCTGAGTAGGCAAAATCCTATGTATTGGCTGTTGGTTAATCAAGCTTGAAGGACACATTGTTCCTATTGTGCTTAAAATCTTATCAAAGTTCCCTTAAAAGGCTCTTCTTACTAAAATCAATGGCTGTACAGGAAGATCCTGTGGTTCAATTAAATCTCTCAGGAGAAGAAGAAAATGCAGATGCAATACACATTTCAGAAAATGTTAGAACTGCCATCACCCTAAAACTAGCCGCATACGGTTTAACATATAGGGGTGGGCAGGTAACATTCGTGATTGAGGCACACAAATCATTTAGAACAGAGGTATTCTATTCATGGGTTACATTCCCACAGGTGAATGCATTAACAAAGACATTTCATTACTACACAGAAGATGAAATACCGAACGAATATTGTCCGTACGAGGACATTGAAATTCCACGTACTTACCAGGAACATTTACACAGGTTTAAAGGCGCCCTACCCCATACAAGAAATAGAATAAGACTTGGTCCGCTCGGAAGAGACGGAGCAACATGGCCATTATTAGCGGCCTACACACCACATCCTGACATTGACACAATGCCAGCAGGAGACTTACTTACACAGCATAAAGAATTAATAAAACTTTACGAAACATGACACAGTTTGTGATGAGAACACTCACACTTCAGCCAACACCGGACCAGTCCAAACTTCTACAACTAAAATTACACCACAAACATTACACGCAGTGATGGGTAAAATGCCCACTAAACGTGAGCAAATGCCTTTCTGGATAGCTCAAAAAATAACACAGCTAGAGGCAGTATTTCCACACACTGGTTCACACGAAAAGCATAGAATGCTAACAATTTGCTTGCCAATGGGGATAGCTCTCCCGATAGAGGATTGTACTTCTTGGGATACAGTCTTCGCTGCAATATAAACCAGGACACAGGGTATCCTTCATTAGCAGTCATACCAGACGTATTGAGACAGATACAGAACGAGTATGGAGCAGAACCTGCTCTGAACTTAGGGATGAAGTTATTAAATAACTTCGCCCAGGTATCAGCTATAATATTAGCAAACATCAAAGGGGAAGCAGCATCAGTGGCAATACGCCAACGCCTGAGAGATTTCACTCCTTTACAACAGGAGACAGAATTACGTAAAATAATTGAAACTGCTTATGCAGAATTAGGTAGAGATAGTTTGGGAGCTCGACCAGTAAAACCTCAACTATTGGGGAATCTCGAAATGGATACCTTTAAGCAAGCACCTGCTTCTTCAAAAAAGAAATGGGACAATAACAAACAACAAAAGAATAAAGACAATAGATCTCAATCCAGAGGTAGATCTCCTCAACAGGAGCCCTCCGAAAGGAGGTATAACCTTAGGAATAGGGACAACATTAGAAAACCTGACCGGTATCAGGACACTGATACACGTTCCTCTCGTTCCTTTCAGGGCTCTTCGAAAAACTCAGAGAGAGAAGGACAGTCGGAACACAGACAGGAGGAGTGTACAAAGTCCAGAGACACGCAACGCGCTGGGGACTACGCATCTAAGAAAGAAGAAAAACAAAAACCTAAACCTCAATTCAAAAAGAAGAAAGTAGCAGGTCTCAAGATCAGACATGCCCAGAATTCTGAGGACTCAACTACTGAATGGGGAATGGGCTCTGACGATGCTAGACAGTGCAGCAGAAGTAACAATAGCTCGCCAGAACCTGATGGAATTTCTGGTGACAGCGGAGTTGAGTGAACATATCACGGTGGAAACGCCTGATACTAGGGTAAGCATCCCACATAGGTTACATGAGATAACACTCCGGATGGAGGGGGACAAACCCAGGAAAATTAAAGGTCTCGTTTGGGAGAACCTAACTTTTGGCTATGACATTTTATTAGCTGAAAAAGATTGGCCACCTGCTGTTGTTATGATTGCCCAAAAGGGGAAACAGTAATTATGCCAGCTTTTTCCGACCTCGTTCCCCAATATTTGAAACATACATATGCACAGGAGTGGGCAGTAGCCCTTGCTCCAGCACTATATCTAAACCATGTTGGATGGGATGAAGAATCAACCCACCACGTGATACTATTAAAATCTACTCCAACGACAACAGAGACAGTATCTAATTAAGCAAGAAGCTAAAAAATAGGTCAGGGAGATCTTAGATCAACTTGAGTACCAGGGGGGATTGAAACTTGCACCTCTTCAATGAATAATCCTTTGTTTCCCGTAATGAAACCTGACAATACATATTGTCTAGTCTTGGATTATAGACATTTAAATTCATGCACCAAAACATTTGCAGTACAAAATGCACACAGTGCTGCATTAATGAATAACATTGTGCGGAAAAAATACAAAACAACACTAGATATCTCAAATGGATTTTTCTGCCAGAATATAGTGCTTGAGAGCAGATACTTGACGGCATACTCAGCGCTAGGGTCCCAGCGTCAATTTTGTCGACTAGCCCAGGGATATAAAAACAGCCCGGGGTTGTTTTCCGCCAGGGTAACTGAGTTACTTCCTAATCTGGATGAAGAGGCATTATCCTATGTAGATGATATTTATCTGACGGATGATGACCTGGAGGAACACTTGACGAGGGTGAGCACCATTATTTTGGGGCTCGCCTTTGAGAGCTACAAATTTAACTTCAAGAAATCAAAAATAGCCCACCTCAGTGTCCTATTTTTGGGATATGAGCTTTCAAGTGAAGGGAAAAGCTTGGCAGCCAACTTTTTAGAAAAGTGTGCGCTGCTCCAACCTCCAAAATCATTGAAAAATTTACAGTCCATACTGGGATTCCTGAAATTTGGGAGAACATACATTTTGGATTACGCAGAAAGGATTAAACCTTTCTACGACCTCATAAGACCTGATTTTTCAGTTAGGCAATGGACACAAGTACACACCGATACACTTTTTGCACTCCAGGCTGACATGATAGCGTCTAAACACTTACAGACATGCGTATATGTCCGCAACCTGGTGATCTGTATAGTTGCGGGTCAATCTGGATACACATACCTCACATATAATGAAGGCAAAACAGTACCCATTGCTTACAAATCACACTTGTTCACAAATGCTGAGATGCGTTTCGCAGCCACAGAAAAAATTCTGACAGCAGTACAGACTGCTGTAGTGAGAGAAAGAGCACTGGCTCAGGGGAAACTAATAATTGTTGTGACTCCATTACCAGCCTTAGAGGCTGCTAAAAAGGCAAGCGTTCTTAACGCTAAAGCGTTACATACGAGATGGATACAATGAGCTAATTCTCTTAATTTGTTGAAATCTGATTTCAAAGTCGGAATGGAAGGCCAAATGGAACTTTCTACTTTCCCATGCGGGGCGGAAAAAGCACATTGCTACAACAAGCAACCTGTAGTGAAACTGTTACTATATACGGGATTCCTGCCCGTAAACCACAGCAGTCGTGGTTATTCAAAATAAGATAACTGCCATTAGTAAGCACAGTAAAAGCGGGAAATATTGCTGGGATGGGAGTTCCTTTAAAAAAACAAGCCAGATTAGGCACGGATACATTACAAGCGCCGTGCAACTTAACGCGTTTACAAACCAGGGAATGTCCTACTGTGGAATCGCACTCCTCCCCTGTTAGGAAAACTTCCTTCTCCTCCTGTTGACATCTGTAAGTAAAAGGTAGGGACCATAATTCATGGAGAAATGCACTACCCAGGGGTTCAAAGCGGCCTATCGGGAAATGTTTCATGCATGATTTAAATTGAAACAGTGAAAATGGGAGAGAGATAACCCCATGAATTAACCATACAGCTGAATCCGTCTCCGCCACAGAGAATGGCAAGTGTTCTAATCGTTCAATGTGTAATAGTGTGTATGTAGCATCTTTCATGGACATAAATCTCTGTTTATCCATAAGATTAAATGGAAAAAACAAAGCAGAAGCATTCAAATAATCCCAAGGGACTTTTCCCATTTTGAGAGTCTGTAACGTCCATGCAAACTGCATCACTGATCGTCCACGGAGCCGCGAGGGGGACGATTATGCGAGGTAGTATCCTGGTATATAGTGCAATTAGCACGGGGTCCCTATCGTTTTAAAGGCTCATGACGCCACTGGCTTCAGCACTGCAAATTGAAATTAAGGAATTACCTTTTTCACTAATCAGATTGAGACCATTGTGTCGCATTTTGTAGCTTTTACCAACTGTCTACACATAATTTTTTGCTGACATTGTCACACTATTCATGTGAGTAGGGTAGGGATCTGTGTACCTGTCCTGAAGAAGAAGCAGCACGCTTCGAAACATGTTGACACACACAGGAGGTCTTGTACATTAATACAACACACCTCCGCCTCACACCTTTTTAATAATACCGGCACTAAGGCATATTAAATTTTTCTACTCCACAGGTGCTAGGTATTTTTTAACATTCACTTATCATTCACTCCTGACCCTACCACTCACCCTCTCACACACTACACATAGTGACAACACCAGTGATCCCGCGTATTCGCTGGTAGTAGCATGCCGCGTTCCGTAGAGGGACGCGAAGACTCCTATGATGAAGCATGACACCAAGGGCCCTTTTGGTGTGTGAGGGGTATTTAAGAAACACAATGTGCTTCCCACCAATGTAGGAAACACACCTGACCCATGATCAATCATCATCCAACGCATTCTCCCTTGGGTGGATCCTCTTGTTTATAAATAATTGTTAGGGGAGGTCGAATCCACCCTAGGTGTTTGTGTAGGACAACCTCTCTTCACTCCCTCCTTTGGTATTTATTGTCCTAAGATAAATCAGCCAAATTGATGTCGCTCGACAAGAGTGACAAGTGTTGCTTTACTGACGACAAAGTGGAGTGTTCCAACCATTGTTGGCACAATTTACCCACTGAGTATGTGGTGACCGAATGGGAATGTGGAAAATGAGGATCCGGTCTAGTCTGTTTGAAACCAGGCGTTACATTATAAAAACGCAGTTGGCATGCATTTGAATTGGTTTGCCACACCAACCAACCGGACGGGTCAACAACAGAGACATTGAAAGTGTCATTTCGAAACAACGCCAATTGTCATATTCCACTAAAGACGGAATGGATGGGATATTCAAATTTTTGGCAGTTGCCAAACCAAAGCAAGTAGTTTGGTGCACTGTGTCATTTAAAAATAATATTTGAGCCGAGATTAGGCAGGCACGATGCAAAGCTTCAGTTCCCTGAACCTGCCAAGCCTTAGTGCCCCAAATTGATTTCAAGTCAATGGTATCTCTCCAGTGATCATAACCCTGTGTGGCCAATTCAGTTCTAAAGGAATTGGAATAGATTAATTTAGTGCAGGTCAGAATAAATTTGGGCTGAGATGACAATTGCAATTTAAAGAAACAGGATTCCAGATTGGACGTGTTATAATCTGTGAAATAGGTGAACTTATCCCTAAGGGTTTTAGAACTCCCCTGTATGGGAGTTAGACAATGTTCCCATTGTGCGTAATTAAAAACAGGTCTTAACGTGTTTGTTTTGTGTAAGAAATGATGCACATAGTGTTGATAAGAGAATAAATCAGCATAATTGGCAGAATTTAAATATAAATCTTCAGTATCAAAAGCAGCATAATACTTTAAATCAGAAAACAATGAATGTACTACTTGTATATCCCAATCATCAGAATGTATGTCCTGTGTTACCACATCTCCTAATGAGACGCAAAACACGTATGGTATCTTGAGGACTTCCGTCAGGCCGTGAATTTCGAATGCAACTTTATCCCAAACGATGCCATCTGCGACCGGGAAAGCTGAAATGTTCACAAAAGTTTGATCACGTTTCATGATATGGGACGATGTATGAGGGGCCAGAATTCCATCGACCAAGTTCACAGCAGAGCGTTCTGGCAAATAATGACCATTGATGAGCAAGAAAAATACTGTCACAAATCCAATCGACATGAAGAGGAAAATCAGGATAAGTACCAACCAGATGTAGGTCCATGGCGGGACCAGGTAAGTCTTTTTGAACCAAGAGATGAAAATACTTATTTTTGTCGGTGGAAGTGCCAAAGTGGAAGACGAGGATGAAGAGTCATAAGAGAAGCTCGCACGGTCCCCAAAATATCCGCTTGCACCCATGTTCATTAAAGGTGGTAGTGCAGCATCAGCTTGATGTTGTCGAGGACAGGTCGGCACTTTGCTTTGGGACTCATGCGCTGGGTAAGTATACTCAACTTCATCGTTGGATGAGGATGGGGGCAGAACAGGCAAAAGGTCAATAGTAGTGTCCATCTCACCCTCAGCGATACGGGGATTAGTCGAAGAGGATGAAATCACCAGATTCAAAGAGATAGCGTTGCATGAAACGGCAGGTGTTACACTATTCAGAGGCAGCCAGACGGTGTAGTTTGACATTGTCCACTGAGATGTATCTGTTGTCTTTGCAACCAGGTAAAGGTGGTAGAATCACTGTAGGAGTACCCTTCAATCCACGTACTGGAACCGGTGTACGATAAGAGTGACCAAATTCTTTTTTGTTCTCCAGTTTTTCTCGTACCAGATTTCCAATCTTAGGAAGCCAGCCGGCAACCGGAATCAGCAGTGCCGTATCATTGGAAGAGGGCAAATGTTCAGTTGCTTAGCTGTCACGGGTCTTTTGTAGGTCCTGTAACATAGTAGAATGATTATCTACGTCAAAGGTTGCGGCTGCCGCCACAACGTCTAGACCATCAAGGTCTGGCACAAACATTTTAATGCCAAAGAGCATTTCGTATGGGGTCCGCCCACCCAGAGATCTTCTAGGGAGATTATTGAGTGCACGTTGAACTCCATACAAATGGGCCAGCCAGTTCCTGCCAGTACCTAAGACCCTAGCTGTCAAAGATTGCTTTAAGTCACGGTTCATTCGCTCCACTATAGAATTGCCCTCAGGCCTGTATGGAGACGAAAACTGCACCAGCACCCCCATCGACTTCATCGCGTCCTTGTACACCTTAGAGGCGAATGGTGGACCTTGGTCAGAAAGGAAGGTGCCACAGGCAAACATCCCGACAAAGACACGCAAATCTCTAATGACATTTCGAGCGTCAGCACTGCGTTGTGGCCAAACCCAGAGGAATCTAGTGCATGAATCAACTGCAACAAAAATGTATTTATATGCAATATCAGAAGACAATGGACCGCAGTGATCAAGATATACACAGCCAAATGGCTGATTGGATATACATAGCTGTGTTTGTGGTGGGCGTGAGACCGTACACGGTTTGATTTGCTGACAAATGTCACACGAAAGTACATAGTTACGGGTCTGTTTATACAAACCACGCCACCAGTAACGTTGCTGTAAAATAGAGACTGTTGCAGATACACCGGCATGTGCAGAAGCCATGCCTTCGTGTGCGGCAATGATCAAAGCAAGTCTGAGGTCCATGTTGGGAACCAGCCGATCCCCAACTGACGGTATTTTAGCATAAGGAACTTGTTCGGGAGATAAATGATAAGAATACTTCGAAGGGAAGGAATAAGCAGTTCCATCCTTCATAGCAGCTACAGCTGCCAAAATGTCATTATCTATCTTAGTCATGGCCCTTGTAACTGCTGCAACGGAACACGTGGCTACTGCAGATTTGGCTGCCTCGTCAGCCAAAGAATTACCAACAGCATGTGTTCCCACACACTGATGGCCAAGAGTATGTATAACTTGTGTGAGTGGCAGACGTTGTTTAAGTTCCGCCACTCGAACCCAAAGCATTTTATGCTTTATTGCGCTGCCCTTAGAGTCTCGATAGTCATTCTGAGACCAAAAGAACACGCTGTCATTAAAAGACTGAACTCAGTAGTAAGAATCGCATACTATTAGAGTATTCACATTAGGATCAGTAATCGCGAGAACAAGAGCACGCAGTTCCACCAATTGCGCTGTACAGTCCCCAAGTGCCTGTGTATGCACTATGGAATGCTTAAATTCTCCATTAACATTTGTTCCAGCCACAATAGTGCAAGCCGCTGAATAAGCGTGTTTGGAACTGATGGCCGGTTGAGCCGAACCACCGGTATAAATGATACATTTGTACTCATCCAAAGGAAGCAACGACAACGGAGGAGGATGAACATGTTCATACTGTAAAAACTCCTGTGTCTGAAGAGCAGGATCAAAGATAAACGTGACATCAGCCGATGTCAAAGAAGTAGCCCATTGTATCCAACGGGGATGTAGTGCCTTAGAGTGTGGTACACTTGCCTTAGTCACTGCTTCTAAAGCAGGGAGTGGCGTGACCATAAGAATGCGTTGACCATGCGCTAGCGAGCGTTCTTTCAGAATCGCCATTTGGACCGCAGTCAAAACTTTTTCAACATTCGAAAATCACATTTCAGCCGATGTGTACAAATGTGATTTGTATGCAATAGGTACTGTGTCTCCCTCACTGAATGTCAAGTAAGTGAAATCCACCGTCCCCAGTACTATACATATCACCAGGTTTGTGGTATTATCACGGGTCAACAAGAAGTTAGTCGCAAGCAGGTCTTATTGCAAAGATTGCAGAATGGTGGTATGTTCCGGAAGCCAGCTGGCAGAAGAATATGTTGGTTGTATCAATGCATAGAGCGGTTTGATACGCTCGGCATAAATAGAGGATGTAAGTCCTCCTGAAATTCAAAAATCCCAGCAAAGACTGAAGCTTCTTCAGTGTAGACAGAGGTTGCAATTGTGCACATTTCTCCAGAAAGTGGGGGGCTAAGCTCCTACCTTCATTATTGAGCTCGAAGCCCAAAAAGAGCACCGCAAAACATGCGATGTGTGACTTTGCAAAATTGAATTTAAATCCATAGTCGGCAAACAACAGAATAATTCGGTCGACGAGGAAAAGATGCGGCATCAGTTCATCGTCCGTCAGATAAATATCATCAACGTACGAGAACGCATCAGGGTCTATGCTGTGTAACAAAGACACAACACGTGCAGCGAAAGCCCCGGTTAAACCCCTTAGCCAAACGTGTACATTTTTTCTGATTTCCAACGGCGGTAAATGCTGTCAAGTCACGGCTCTCCGGAGCCAATTTGTGACTATAGAAACCATTGGATATATCCAGTGTAGTTTTGCATTTCTTACGAATAAGACTGTTCATTAGCGTAGAGCTATGTGTGTTCTGTACCGCAAATGTACGACAATGACTATTCAAATTTCGATAATACAATGCAATATGAACCATCAGGTTTTGATACCGGAAAAAGAGGATTATTCATCGGTGATACGCAAGATTCAATCACTCCTTGATACTCCAACTGAGTTAGAATATCCCAAATGGTAGCCTTAGCCTCTCGTCTGATTGGATATTGCGGCTGTGGCATAGACCGTAATGGTATCTCATGTGCCGGTGAATCTCTATCCCAGCCCACCTGATTACCGTACACAGCCGGGGCAAGGGCCAAAGCCCACTCAGATGCGTAAGCCTTTGCATGTTCCTCAGGGACGTAATTCGAAAAACTCGGAAGTATCACATCCTCCCCTCTAGAAGCGGCTAGCACAAATGGTGGAGGCCAATCTGCCTCTGCCAACAAAATGTCGTATGAAGAGGTGAGATTTTCCCAGAAAACCGCCGTGATTGTACGCTGTATATCACCTTCAATATGGAAGACAATTTCATAGAGTCTATCCAGGGGGGCAACTCGTGTATCTGCTGTTTCTACAGTTATAAATGTATCAGTTGCTCTCGCCTCCAGACAGGGACGAAGTGTCTCCCACACTATGGTAACCTCCGCTGCGCTGTCGAGCAGAGTCACCGCCTATGTCCAATCCAGAAGCTGTGTTCTCACCGTCTGAGGCACACTTTGTTGTTAAAGCGGCTACTTTTTTCTTCCGATACGGGGGTCTAAAACGAGGCAGATCCTCTTGTTTGGCTTTAACATCAAACTGTCGAGGTTGATCCCGTCCCTGTTGTGTGGTCAGACCTTTGCCACGATCCTGACGTTCCCCACCACCGACTTGAGAGTCCGATGTGTCCTGTAAAGAACGAGGAGAGCGCTGATCAGGGACTTGAAATCTATCAGGAGTCTTAATTTTAGCGTGGTGGCGCAAGTCATAAGTACGCTCAGAAGACTCAGGTGTCGGTGAACCAGCACGCGAACCCTGCTTCTGTTGTTGCTGCCCCTGTTTTTTATTTCTCCAGTTCTTTTTAGGAAAGAACGGGCGCCCATCTTTATCAGTCTGGGCTTTTTGTTGAACTTGAGCTTGAGTTTGCAATTCAGTAAAAGGCTTAATTCCCAGACTATTGCGCCCTAAGGTTTTATAAGCTTTAGCAATAATCTTTGGCAACTCGCGCGGTTTGTCTGTGTCAGCCACAGCCTCTAAGCGTTGCGCCACTTGTAAGCTCCCAGCATCACCCTTAACATTAGCAAGGATCATATTGCAGACAATTTCAAACACACCCACTAATCTCATTCCCAACTCCAGGGCCGCTTCGGCCCCATGTTCATCTTGAACACGTTTAATCACGGAAGGAAGAACGGTCATTGAGGGGGTGCCGAAACACATTGAATATACCGCTGCAAACACTCTCCCCCAAGTGTTACAATCAGCTAATTCGGGAACCAGGCCTTTAGGCAGACCCATGGTCAATATCCTATGTTTCTCCACAGGTGTGGTATTTGGAAAAACAGCTTCGAGTTGTCCAAACTTTTCAGCAAGCCAATAAGGAAGTTCATCCTTATTTTGCGGACACTTGCCCATCACAGAATTAATCATTAATGGACTGATGATTACACCTCCAGGTGCAGGTTCAGGTGCAGGTGGTTGCGCAGCAACTCCTGGTGATCCCACCTGGAAGTTGCGCGATATGAACTGAATAACAGCTCTATGTACACGTATTAACGAAGTATGCAATACGCGTAGCTCTGCGATTGTAGCAGTGAGATAATTTGGGTGCGGGGTATACCCAGCCAAAACGGGCCACGTGGCCCCATCTATCGATAAGGGGCCTAAACGGACCGTTGTAATAGGGTGAGGAAGGGCGCCATTAAACCGTATTTGATGTTGCCAAGCCATTAGCGGAACCTCAAGAGACCTATAAGAACGATAATTCTGAGGGAGGGCCGTGGCAGTATATTCGTAAAACAAATTATATGTCCCATCGACTGCCGGAAAGGTGACCCAAGAATAAAACACCTCAAAGCGGTAAGCTGCATCCGCTTCTACAACAAAAATGAGCGCAACACCAGCATTAGGGACCCCATTTTGAGTCAAATAAGCTGTGACTGGTGCCCGGTTAGGCGGCGCAATGACAACCGCCATATTCAATAGTTGAGAATAACAACCTATGTGTGGCAGCACAATAACAGGTTAATTAGAAAGAGAAAGACCGTTTAAAATTCAAGCTTGAAAAAGCTATAAAATATCACAATATAGGAGGCTACACGGTCACAACCGTCTCCGGAAATAGAAGTGAGGGGTTTGTGGACAAGCACAAACACTACACAGGAGTCTCGCAGATAAGAACCAGACCAAACATTGGCGGCGCCATGTTGCGGGGATTCTGCACATTGACAGAACTATGTGCAGGAAAACAGGACCTCGGTGTTTAGGGGTTGTACCTTCCTACCACCTTAGTACCCAAAATCCCAAAACCGACTAGCTATAGTGTCTCATTCGTTCTCCTACATAATCACAAAGCTACCAATGATTAGACAACCTGGAACACAACACTCCCGACTCTCTCAGGAATCGCGGTAGCAAGACATACCCTTTCGCTCACTCACTCGTACTTGTCCACAATAAGAATTGTCAGAGTCACGGTTATAGTTCAAAATGTTTATTTTAACTATCGTGCTCTATAATGCAGTATACGAGCCACTACCAGCAGCGAAATGCATAAACCTAAAACAGTTAGCATTGTTACAATTCCATAGAATATAAAGGGGATGTCATCATATACAGACAGTGGAAAAAGGACGGTAAGGCCTAACCACCCTCCCCTTGGTAAGGTGAAGTTTATTATATAAAGGAAGATCTCTCGGCTTTGTCAGCAGACCCCATACCTTAGTGCCTAGATGGAAGTTTTACATCATAGGAACAGCATAGCTCTTCTCCCTGGAAAGGTCCCTCTCCAAGTGTGTGTATTGAGCAACATGCATCCCCGTAATATCAAAGCACGAGTTTAGAGCAGCGCAACTGTGTTAGCATGTTTTGTCTAGGTGCTAGGGACTGACCAGAACAGAATAACAAAGGGCATTGTTTATCGACCTTGCACATCGTGTTCAGACTAAACTCCAGGAACCGGCAGAGAACGCAGAAAGCAGACAGTTCTCATGTGAAAGGCACAAACAGAGTCTTGCAAAATAAAGTCATGTAGTAACGTGCGCAAAAGCAGCATCATGGCAGCAGAGCTCATCCTAACTTAGCAATGTTGACAATGACCCTAACGGCCATATAACACTCTCACTGCATCAGATGTATATTACAGATATGATCCAAATCTGAAAACACAAGCATTTCTGCAATTTAAACAAGAATATTCTCTCCCGAATTAAATAATGCCTCTAGATCAGTATGAATACATAATATACACTGACGGATCTGCACAACTGGCCATAGGAAGTACAGCGCCGCCTGTGCAATTGTAAAAGGTCATATGCGAGATGGTAAGTTCCATCCAAGCTGTACAAAGACTCAGTCTCTAGGAGACTGCACGGCTCAGTTAGCAGAACTAAACGCTCTTTTACTGGCACTGATTAATACGGATCGAGAATTCCCCACACTAATAGTGTCTGATTCTTTTTACTGTGTCCAGTCATACAATGAATATCTTCATTATTGGGGACAGAATGGGTTTAAAGACTCAAAAGGTGGCACGAATAAGCACAAAATGCTATGGGAACAGGTAGCTGAGTTGAAAAACGAACTACCAAGAGCTCACGTGATACACACGCTGAGTCATCAACGTGATGGCGTTCACGTTGAAGGCAATTCATTGGCTGATGAAGCCACGAAGGGGGCAGTACGAACTGCGTCCGTAGCTGCAATCACTCGTTCAAAAACGAGAATAGACGGACAGATAATGGTAGCTGTCATTGCTTCACGCAAAGACAACAAAGCACTTCCGAAAGGTTTTCCACTCAAGTACTCAAGTACTCCTACAAGTTAGATGCAAACAATGTTCCATTTGCTCAGATTCCTGGAGTGGGGGATAGAGTAATACCAAACATGATTCGCAGATTAAGCTTAATATTAGTTGCACACGAGGGTTTGGGTTCTGCACACGCAGGAGTTATGGCGACTGTTTCTTTATTGAAACAACGCTATTGGTGGCCAAGGTTAACGAAGCAGACCAAAGATTATGTCTTAAAGTGCAACATCTGTCAACAGATGAAGGGCTCCACCATAACACGTCCATGGCAGACATCATTGCTCATATCAGACAGACCTCTCGCGTGTGTCTATTTGGACCACTGCGGCCCCTTACAATCTGATGGGGCCTACAAGTACATAATGGTTGCAGTGGATTCCTGCTCGAGATTCCTATGGGTATGGCCTCAGCGCTTGGCTGACGCTCGAACTGTTATCAAAGATTTACGAGTCTTTATAGGGACATATGCAGTTGGCACATTACATTCTGACCGTGGCCCCGCGTTTAGCTCTAGGGCTTACAAGGAGGCCATGGGAGGTTTGGGTGTAGCATTGCGGTACTCCTCTCCGTACCATCCAGAGGGAAATTCGGTCGTGGAGAGGAAAAAACGGGACTTAAAGCAATCATTAACAGCTAGAGTATTAGGCGCGGGTGGTAGTTGGGTCAATCACTTATATGGGGTTCAGAGGGCCTTAAACAACATGCCAAGAAGCTCTCTAGGGGGAGGGGGGTCACTCAATATGAGGTCCTATTTGGGACGAGAATGTGGGTACCTGATCTTGATTGTGAAGGCACAGTGGCGGATGAAAAACCTTTTGACATCCATAAACGTTTGGCTGTTTTACAGGATCTGAATGAATCATGGGCATTATAGAGCAATGTCCAAGTGAAAAGGTTCGCCACTGGGGAAGTCAAGTCAGTCACGGCAAGACCTGTCTGGATTCCAAAGGTCGGGGATCTGGTCAGGGAAAAGATAACGGACAAAAAAGAATTTAGGCCATCTTACAGAAAGCCTGTCCCTGTCCTGGCCATTGAAGGAACAAGAACTGTACTTCTGCCGCCTCTTGCAGGAAAAAAGGAGAAAAGATTAGTTTCCATTGATCTGATAAAACCACACTGTGGCCGATATTGAATAGTAGGCCTCGTGGGCTCCTGGGTAGCCGACGCATTCCTCTCGCTACCATACAGGAAGTTCAAACAGAAAGGCTCATCACCTTCGAAGGGCCACCCATACGGAATGAGGGACTAAGCAACAATGCCATGGAACTCGTTCCCCTTGAACAGGGGACTACAAAATCAAGAAGAAAAACAAATTTCAATTTGACCTAACACTGATGTCTACATAAATATGCCTCAACCAGCACCATCTACAAGTTCAACAAAACCTGCTGAGCTACCTAAAATAGATCGACCTGAATGTGGCTATTTCATCGACTTTGATACATTTTCTTTGGATCCAAGTGAACCTGAAGCAACGCCAGCCCCAATTTCTCGTAAACAACGAATCAAAGACTTCTACATTTTTCTTAAAAAGACTTACCTGGTGTCACCTTGGATAGAACTTTGGCAAAGCACCGGGATACTTTTCTTTCTCTTCTGGTTAGGCTTAGTGGCTGTCTTCTGCTTACTTGTTAATGGAACTTACCTTCGCCAAAGCTCTGCAGCACCAAAAGTGAACTTGCTCCTGAAACCTCATGTTTCATCACATCGTGAACAACGAGACTTGTCATCAGTAAACATTACAGCAGTTCCTATACCCAATGGTATAGTATGGGACAAGGTTGATTATGATATATTCGGACCGACAGAACTTTTAAAAATACCACATTTATTTAAAATTTCCTTAAATGATATCATTACCTCCATTTCATTTTCCGATGATTGGGATTTTGAAACTGTGAATACTATGTTGTCTGATTTAGAACAATCTGCCGCATTTTCTAGCAATGAAATTTTAGAAGACACATCAGACTTTAACACAAAGTATTGTTATCAACATTATGGTCATCATTTTCTACACAAATCTAGTAACCCTAGAAATGTTTTCACATATCACCAATGGGAACATTGCCCAACACCGCCGAAAAGTAGTTCGAAAACTTTTGCACAAACTTTTTCATATTTTTCAGGGTTTAATATTTCAGACCCGACCTCATATTACTATAAGGTTGCATTTACACCTGCACAGAAAAATATGTTGACTAACACAAAACAGATTTACTCTGCTTCCTTTATTACCCAACTGTCTGAACAGGGTTTTGACTTATGGAAAGACACTATAGACTTAAAATCAGTCTGGGGTTCTAGAGACTGGCAAGTCCAGGGAACAGAAGCGCTATTTAGAGCATGCCTCATTCCTCAGCAGATGATATTTCTATATGAGACTGTGCAACAGACTTCCTGTCTTGGAATAGCCAAGAACAAGGATTTAAATACACCTCGAATTCCAACACCATCACAGGCCGAGGGTAATTTTACATCATTGAAAGGGGCTACATTAGATGACATCTTACAATACAATAGATCAGACCCCAATTGGAAGGGATGGCTGTTTTGGGTCATTATGAGTCTTTAAATGTTGTTTTGACCACTTGACTGCCTAGGGATTTACCCTCAAATATGGCTGGTTTGGCCCACATACACTAATATATGTCAGGAAAGATTCAGGGGTACAACCGAAGGGTACAGTATCCATAGGCCAGACCCACGCTATGTACAAAGAGAACATCCGGGGGTGGTGATATCATACAGCGTTGGGAAGTTATGCCTCGATTGGCTAAGAACCTCAACACTAACACAGGTAAAACAACACTTATCCTTACTAACAGACGATGTGGACCTAAGGGATTTTTTTCTAGGTCCCAGAAAGCCATGTCAGAAATGTTTCTATTATGCAGTCTATAATGAAATTTGGAAAATCTCCCAACAAGAAGCAGTGGAGAGACTATGAGAAATAGATCGGATCAATTTAGAAAAGGCGTTAGCCGTAGTTGACAATGGTATGACTACGTTAACATCCAGGATTTATTCACTGGGCAACATTGTATCTTCTGCTATTGATGTACTAGAACAAGATTTGTCCATACTACAGCACGGACATTCACAATTACGTTCTATTATGTTATTGAGCTGGATGCTGCAAACATTGCGCGCAGGTTATATGCCTTGGCGTTTTATCAACAGTACGTCACTGTTTTCTGCATACAATCTAACGGAAAAACAGATGAAAATGGCACAGCGGGAAGCGATATATACAATGCAGCGTATTAAAAAACTGGACAGATTACCTTTTACTGTGGCAGAATCACCATCCACAGAATGGTTGATCCATGGCCATATAACATTACCGGTCACAACTTTCCAGTTTCAGTACTGCCTAGAACAACAGGCAGGCAGGTATGAAGAAATGGGTAGGGAATATATCAAGGAATCTTGGGAATTACCGTACAGATTTTGATGCAGGAGTGGGGATCTAGAAGTGTTTCTAAGCGGTACAAACTGCGAGAGTGCTTTGAGTGGTTCTCTCATATGCCAGGATATTATGTTGTACGGGGCCTGCAATGGTTCGGTAGCAAATCTATCCTGCCACTTGAGGGGTACACCAGCAGCTGTGATTACTCCGATATTCAAGCTACTTTCGAATGGGAGTTACTTGATGCTGAACGATCAAGGTTGTTGTGGCATGCTTCCGGGCATCGCATATCTAGTAACCGTGAGCTCCAGGGTTACTTGATGTATGCAAGTATTGTTTCCAACGACACATACAGTCTGGGAGGCGCCGTTATGGCCTTCACTAAATGTTTCTCTTATACGGTTTGATACTCTAAGCAGAATGAAAGCCATGCTTTTACAGAAAACCGTGCCCTTAACCTCTGCCCGGGAGACTTTTGATCTTCAGATCGCAAGGTCCTCGGCCGAGATACAGGCACTCATAAGTACGAACTGCCCCTTCCATTTCGCAGAAATGGTGAATCGTATCTTTAACATGTCTGATACGATGTGTATAGTACACCTATTTAAGACCATAGGTTCGGGACTGTTAAGCACCTTTCAGATGGTCCTCGGAGTTATACCAAACTTTATACACTCCGTATTCGGAAGCATCTTTGGAGGACTTCCGCTGATCCTGTTTCTAATAGCAGGTATCCTGATTGCAATTTTTCTGCTACGCAATGGATGCCCCAGTCACCAAGGAGATGGAAAGAGCGCTCCTGGAGCGTAAATACCGTGATCGCATGGTACAACATCTGGGCACACCTCACCTACAGTAACTAAGCGCCTCTTGGTTCCTGTCATTTAGACCAGTCTGGTTGGACTGTGTCCTACCTGTTCTCCGATACCTGTTCTGCCGAGAAGAATGTGTGTTGGATCTCTGTCTGACACTTCCATCATGTGCGCATGTGAACTTTGATGCTCTACTGGACCAGATAACAGCCCATGTTCTGCAGTGTCCCCAGCGCATCCCAATGTTGTTGACAGCATTCTTAGAGCCACCACAGGAAGTTTCGGCTCCTGTTGGAATGGATACCGGCTCCTCCACTGACACCCAGGCAGTGGATGGTGCACAGGCTGCCCCAGCATTGGCTGCTGGCAGTGCGGAAGATCATCTGTGCTCAATTGATAAAATGTGCGAGGTGTTCCGGGGTTCGTAGTCTGCGGAGGCAGGCAACAGCAATGTTGCGTCTACCAGCCAGGACACAAACATTTGGCTCATTGTGTGCTGGGAAAAAAATTGTTTTTGTAAAACAAGAACTAAATTTGGAACTCCAAAACAAATTGACACTTTTTATGACCTGCATGGCTTTCTGGTGCTTGTAGTTGTTCGAACTATATATACGGACATATTAGAGCTATGGCTTGAGTGACAATTTTTCTGTTTAGCACTTTTTAATTTTTTTTTACCACACATGTTTGCGTACCAGTACCTAGACAGGTAGTATGTTAGAATTAGATTATGTCGTCCGGTCGGATGAGGAGTGGGTGTTATATTCCTTATAGGTACCCCAATATAGGCTTGGGTAACATCCCAACCTTTCACCTATATTCATCCCTACACTACATACATAACGGGCTGCTAGGACTGACCCTTTACCTAGTTACAGTACTGCCTACAGAACGTGGGGTTTTCCCTGAACAATAGCCTCATACATTATGCATGAGGATCCTTGGATTCTTGGAAACTCAGCAGGACTACCATCTCCTGCATAATAACTATGTACAAGGTTCACTCCTGACGTCATCCTAAGTCCGACAGTGGCACAGCAAGGTAGAACCCCTGGGGATACCTTCGGGTATATAAACATCACATCTTGCTGAGACAGAGAGAGGAGATCAGGACTTCCATGCCGACACACTGACGCGAGACGCTGAAGCCCCTGCATGCAGATACTCCAGCTCGCAGTGGTCTGACATCCCTTGCGGGGTGTCCAACCCGAGTCCAGGACGGGGTCCCACAGTTTCTCACTTCAGGTAATGGGGGTTGACTTTATCCTAGAGGGATTCTTGGCTTAACACCTACACACATGCTAGGTACATTTAGGTACATCTAGTTAGGATTGAATCGTAGGAGAACGCATTTTATTGTCATGTATTTTATGTACTTACCTGTATTCATGGTTGTAGCAAGATGCTAGAACTCTACCATCCTTTTCCTTTCCTAGTGCTTCTAATCATCTATATCTGGGGGCGTGGCCAAGATGGCGACGAGATAAGACTTGTCTTTCCGTCTCTCCCGTCGGCGGCCCGGCAAAGCACCGGCCTCGGGCCGTCTACAATAGCCTGAACATCGGCGGAGGGTGCCCCAGAGCAGCGGCTACTCCCGGGACCCGGGAGGTGTGCGGCTGCCGAGAGAAGGTGCCGCCATCCACTGCAGAGCACTGAGCGGGGGGACCGAGCCCACGACCTCGGGGCTGCAGCCTAACGAAGCAGACGCTGGAGACCCCGGCGAGGCGCGCGGGGGAGGTCCGGGCCCCCGAGAAAGCAATGAGCGGTAGCCTTTGACCGCATTGTTGGCCCAGCAGTCACTCGGAGGCGGCGCGCGGGATTAGGAACGGCCCAGGTGAGGTTCTGCAGCCGCGGGACCCAGCCAGAAGACTGTAGAGGAGGCGCGCCCGCCATCTTGTAGAGCAGCCCTGCGGCAGACCTGGGACCGAGGGGTCAGCCGGGACCTGGCCGCTGCCGGAGGCTCCCCCCGCGTTGAGACACTGCAGGCAAGTGAGGGGGTGGTGGGGGAGGGCCGCGGCGCAGGTTCGGCACCAGGAGCGAGTTCAGTGCGTCAGCTCGACTCAGCAGGGCACCACGAGGAGGCTGGGGAACGGCCGCGGCGTACACAGCCCAGATTATCTCCCCCCCACTGGTCTCAAGGTGAAGGACACGAGGGACAGCTACGCATAGGAGAGAGGGGAGCACAGGCACCCGAGCACGGCGCTAAGTGGGAGGCCTAGCAGGCTTGACATGCGCAGCGATGCGCCCATGCTTAACAGCCACTGAAGCATTCCGGCGGGACAACCGGCAGCACCTTGGTGGCTGTCCCACCCCTGAGACCCATCTGGCATCCATAGAGCGGCAGCCCACTCTCGCAGGTGTCCACAGCAGAGAAGACTTTAGAGGAGGCGCGCTCGCCATTTTGAAGAGCGGTACTGCGGCAGAACTGGGACCGAGGGCACGGCCGGGACCCGGCCCGCTACCAGAGGCACCCCGCATTGAGACACCGCAGGCAAGTGAGGGGGCAGCAGGGGAGGCCCACAGCGCAGGTTCGGCGCCAGGAGCGAGTGATGTGAGTCAGCTCGACTCAGCAGCGCATCACGGGGAGCCCGGAGAGCGGCCACAGCATTTACGGCCCAGATCACTTCCCCCCCATTAGTTTCAAGGTGGGAGACGAGTGGGACAACTCCGCATAGGAGAGAGGAGAGTACAGACAACCGAGCACGGCACTAAGGGGGAAGCCCAGCAGATCTGATATGTACTGCGACGCGCCCACGCTTAACAGCCACTGAATCATTCCGGCGAGGCGACCGGCAGCACCCCGGTGACTGTCCTACCCCTGAGACTCACCTGGCATCCATAGTGCAGCAGCCCACTCTCGCAGGAGTCCACAGCGGAGACCGGGGTGCTCAAGCGCGGCCGCCATTAGAGGTGGCCGCCGAGGGTGGGGCCCGGCGGCCTACGGAAGTGGCCCGGCTAGGCTTGGGTGCGGCTTGTGGGCGTGCCGTGCGGCCCCCGTTCGGCACTGGTACTGAATTGGAGTTTCAGGGACTGCTGGCTTGCGGCCCATCCACTGGAATAGAGCGGCCACCAAATAAGGGGCACACGGGCCTGGGACCCACCGGTGGGCTGGATCACCGCAGCAAGGAACCCCCCACCACATAGCAACACGTCTGCAGGGCTCTTCCAGGGGTGAGGCTCCATACCCCCGGCTAAGAGGGGCACAGGCGTCACCAGTGAGGTTGCCATAGCCGGGCAGCCTTCTATCGTGACATACCGAAATCGCCAAGGCCCACGCTGGGGCTTCCAAACACGAGTGAAGGCAGATAAAGTCAGGGCAGGCCGGCGGCAGCGTGTCCTATACACAGAGAGAGGCTACGCAGAGTCTCCACGCGCCCACCCGGAGGATCCCATCCTGGGCCCTGAACGACAGTGACCCAACGCTATACACCCCATTTTACAGGGGTAGAATATGTCCTCTACCCGAGGGAAGAAGGACAAAACGCTAAAGGATCTCTTCGCACGTGCTCAGGGTGGAGCCGCGGCGGACCCCTCACCAACGGGCGACGCTTCCTCCTCACAGATGGGTGAACCCAAAGAGGAACCGATGACGCGGGCCTTCCTGGAATCCCTATTCACAGCACTACGGGATGACCTACAAACGGTGAAACGAGACCTCACATCTGAAATTAAGGACATACGCAAGGATGTGGACAGCATTGGTGAGAGGGTTGCAGCGTTGGAAGATAAAAGCGACAGCAGGGACACCGAGATGACGGCTCTACAACAAGAGGTCATCCGCATCCACGATTAGCAAGTGGATTTGCAAACACATCTCGAGGACTTGGAGAACCGTTCCCGCCGTCACAACATCAGAATTCGAGGGGTGAGAGCAAATGAGGAGGCCGGCGACATCTTCACTTATGTGAGAGAACATTTTAATCATATCCTGGGCAACCCGCCTGATGCAGCCCTCAAAATAGACAGGGCCCATAGGGTGGGTCTGCCACGCTCTGATAAGGCCCCCCCATCGGACATACTAGTATGAGTCCAAGACTTTTGCACTAAGGAGGAGATCCTCCGTAGGGCCAGACTGATACACGATCACATTCCGCGACCAGAACCCCGTTCTGTACCAAGACCTAGCTGCACTCACCCTGCAGAAGCGGAAGACCTTCCAGCCCATTACGGCGCATCTACGCTAGCGCAACATCTCATATAACTGGGGTCACCCATTCCAGCTTATATTCCAGTTGGCTGGCAAGCTTTACCATCTCCGCTCCCTCTCCGAGGCAAGCCGGCTGTTAGACGTCGATATCCCAGATGAAGAAGACGGCGGCGGTAGTCCCACTCGGGAGTCGGGAGCCGCACAACCGCGCTGGCGGCAACACAGACGGAGACACCGCACCAAAAGACCCAACCCTGCGGAAATTTCGAAGGGGCAACAGGAGGTGCTGGACGCCCTACCTGAGGCACTCGCAAAGACGCGGACTTCATGATCGACACTTAATCCGCTGATTTTTCCTATTTTTGCCAGTGGGGTGGCTGACGGGAGTGGCGGGGGGACGACCTCGGCCACAACACGGCTCCCATAAGAGACACTGCCGATCGTCTCCGGATGACGGACTGAACTACGATTTTCAAACTTTTTTCGGCGCCGGTTGCGCCAATCATTTAAGGGGTCTTTGCTTTTTCCTTTTTTCTATTGTTCTTGGGGTTCCCCATCCACTGTCCTCTGACCTCCGTAGCCACGCCATGGGTTTTATAGGCATATCTTACAGTTGCACAACAAGCAACACGTGCAGGTTTTATTCCAGGGCCCTCCACTGCACGGCAGGCCTGACATTTTCAATGCCACTTAACAAGCTCAAAGTCCTCACGCTTAATGTGAGAGGGCTCAATAACCCTGTCAAACGCCGGGCAATCCTCTCCTACTTGGAGAGTACCGCCGCTGACATATGTCTCCTCCAAGAGACGCACCTACTCATGAAAGATTGCCATCGACTTAGGTCCCGCATGTTCCCCACACAATTCTTCTCGTCTATGCCCTCCAAGACGGCAGGGGTGGCGATTTTAGTCTCCCGGATGTTCAAAGGGAAGGTGATACACAAGGTGGCAGAAATTAAGGGCAGGCTACTTACATACCAGTTCGAAATTGGGGGACACACTCTAGTCATAGGGTCCATATACGCACCCAACGAAGGACAGGGGCGGTTCTTGCATGAAGCGTTGACTGACGCCACTGCCACGACGGAGAGGGAAATTTTGCTAGGGGGCGACCTCAATTTGGTATTCGACAACATCCTAGATAGGTCAGCCCACTGCACAGGTCAGGTTGGAGCTCTGTCCCACGCTGGTTGGCTCGGCTTAATGCCTTAGGCCTCGTAGACCTCTGGAGATGCTTCCACCCGCAGCTCCGAGAATACTCCTACTACTCTAACGCCCATAAAACCTACTCCCGCCTGGACCTCCCTAAAATTGCTCCTCTTGATTAACGCTGTTCTAAAGACATTTTAGTAGCCTAGGCTACATGAGGACCCTATTGGCCTCT
This sequence comes from Calotriton arnoldi, assembly GCA_963921515.1. Taxonomy (NCBI): domain Eukaryota; kingdom Metazoa; phylum Chordata; class Amphibia; order Caudata; family Salamandridae; genus Calotriton; species Calotriton arnoldi. Next base: position 2,789,973 of record CAWUFW010001237.1, read on the forward strand.
CACAGACCTTTGTTTTTCAAATACTTGACTACTTGATAGGCTCTACGGCGCTCCGCGACACCACAAAGGCAGTAGAAATTTTAGTAGCAGCGATGTCTGATCATGCCCCTGTGGTGGCCACTCTGACACTACCACATATTCAACAGCCAGCGAGACGGTGGCGCCTTCGGGACACCCTTATACAGCGCGCAGATGTGGTTGCCCAGATACAAAAGGCGCTTGAAGAGTATCTAAGACTTAATGACAATCCCGATACACTCATGTCCACCAGATGGGAAGCCCTGAAGGCGGTAATCAGGGGCGAACTAATCGCCATATCGCCAGATCGCAAGCGTAAGAGAGAGGAACTCACGCAGAAAGTGAGGGAACTGGAACAGATGCATCAACGCACCGGGGCCCCTCGCACCTGGCGCCAATTGACGGCAGCCCCGGCCATCGACCGGAACAGGGCGGAGTACGCTGCACTTCGCTTGTGCCACTCCTTCTACGTTGGAGGGGGGGGGGACAGGTGCGGGCAACTACTAGCACATAAACTAAAAGAGGCTCGACAACTCCAAGGGGTCCAAGAGATTAGGAACCAAAGGGGGACGGTGACTACTGACGACCAGTAGCGGTCCGTGGTAGGAGTGCCGGCCGGGCGGTGACGTGGGGTGGGGGAGGGGCAGGGTGGGGGGTAGTAAACCACGGATTACGGCCGAATACAGGTAAGTAAACATTTAAATAAATAAAACGAATTTCGTTGTGAGTGCGCGCAACGAAATTCGTTTTATTTATTTAAATGTTTACTTACCTGTATTCGGCCGTAATCGTGGTTTACCCCCTGCCCTCCCGCCCACGTCACCGCCGGCCGGCACTCCAACCACGGACCGCTACTACTGACGACGCAGCCATAGCCGAGACGTTCAGAGATTTTTATGCACACTTATACAATGGGCAGCAGCTGGCGCAGGAAGACATAGATGAGTACCTGACGCAGGCCCACCTTTCCACACTGAACCCGGAGCAGGCAGAGTATATAGAAAGGGAGATACGAATCGACAAAGTTATAGCAGCCATCTCCAGACTCAAGCCAGCCAAATCCCCCGGCCCAGATGGCTACACTGCGGCCTTCTACAAACAATTCTGCACCACACTTGCACCGCTTCTGACCAGGCTTTTTAATTCCTTTGCGTCCGCAGGGTCGATTCCCCAATCCATGCTAGAGGCCGCAATTGTGGTCATCCCCAAGCCAGGGAAAGATAAGACTACCTGCGGGCCTACAGGCCTATTTCTCTCCTAAATATTGATCTGAAACTCTACACTGGGATCCTAGCGGCTCGGCTAGCCCCTTATATGCCCGGGCTTATAGACCCCGATCAGGCCGGGTTTATCCCCCAGCGACAGACCAGTGACAATACCAAGAGTGTTCTGCATCTCATAGAGAAGGCGTTGTGCATTCCGGGAGACTTCATGCTCCTCACCATCGACGCCGAGAAGGCCTTTGATCGCGTTCACTGGCCCTACCTGGAGCATAGGCCCGGGAGAGAGAATGAGGACGTTCATCTTAAATTGCTATCATTCCCCCACAGCATCAGTGAGAGTTAACGGTTGCACCTCTGCTCCGTTCCCCATCAGTAGAGGCACACGACAGGGGTGTCCGTTGTCGCCCCTGCTCTTTGCCTTATACATGGAGCCGTTGGCGCAGAGTCAGAGAGCACCCACAAATCATGGGCATCCGGTTTGGGGGCGATGTACACACTATCAGCTAGTATGCGGATGACGTCCTCGTCACTCTAGCGGACCCGGAGACCTCTCTGGGAGCCTTTCTGGGCGAATTGGACGCCTTTGCAAAGGAATCTGGAATCAAAGTAAACATCACGAAATCCACAGCCCTAAATCTGTCACTGTCACCACAGGCGCAGATACGCCTCCAAAGTCGGCATCCCATACAATGGTCCAACGAGACTGTACCATACCTGGGACTTCACTTGGCGCCCACATTACAGGCCACGGCGTCGGTAAATTATGCCAAATTACACACGCAAGTCCGCAAAGACCTGCAGCGATGGAAACACTATCCTATTTCTTGGCTGGGGCGCATTGCAGCCATCAAAATGACTATCCTACCCAAAATCCTCTACATCTTTCAGACTCTCGCCCTGCAGCCATCTACTGGCTGGCTGCGACCTGTACAGTCGGAACTCTCCCTTTTCATCTGGCAAGGCCGCAAACCAAGAATGAAGAGGATTGTTAGCACTCTCCCACCGAATGAAGGGGGCTTGGGGATTCCAGATATCACACTCTACTACAAAGCCGCACAACTGCGGCACCTGGTCGAATGGAGCCGCACTGAATCGGAGAAGCACTCGCTATTCCAAGACCGGGCAGTGGCGGGCACCTCCCTTATGAAGATCCCCTTCCTTAAGAAATCGCAGAGGCCTCCCAATCTTTATGAATCGCACATCACCCGCACTACATTATCAACATGGGACCAGACCAGTATGAGTCATGGACTGACTACCTTCCTCTCCCCCCTTACACCACTTTTCGACAACCCCGACTTCAGCCCAGGGATAGGTGAGACGTATTTTAAACACTGGAGAGCCACAGAATGCCGTTCGCTGGGCCATTTATTTGATGTGGAGGGCATCATCCCCTTCACCCAGCTGAGATCCGATCATGGCCTGCCCGAGTCCGAAAGGCTGCGCTACCTGCAGCTACGACATTGGGCATTACACCCGGACAACAAGCCACAGGCGCAAAGACATCTCACCCCCTATGAACGGTGGCTGGTTACACGGTGCTCAAACAAGAAATTGCTCTCGGACCTATATAAAATGCTACTCACTCGATACACACGGGTGTATAATGCTTGCCGGGCACGCTGGGAGAGGGACCTAGGCCGAGAACTCAGCAGCTAAGAATGGGAAGGGGTATACTACAGGGCGCGACGCACCCCGAGCCATATGGGCCTTACAGAAACACTAACCAAATCAGCATCCTATTGGTATTATACCCCTGAGCGGCTACACCGGGCGGACCCCAAGCACAGCGCAGATTGCTGGAGAGGGTGTGGAAAACAGGGAACGTTGGTCCATCTTCTCTGGGACTTCGAACACGTACAACCATACTGGTCCCAAATCCTAGACGAAATAGACAAACACCTCGACACGGAGCTTCCCAGGCTTCCAGCTTATGTTCTCCTGGGTGTCCCGAACCCCCTCACATACCCCCTAAAGTCTAGAAGAGGGCGACAGATAGCGATAGCACTGGGCACAGCCACACAAAACATACTACTACATTGGAGGACTCCTAGGATTCCCACACACACAGGATGGCTTCAGCGGCTGTGGCACATACTAGGGATGGAAAAGATCTCACTCACGTTGGCAGGAAAAGGCTCGACGTTTAGCGAGCTCTGGCAGCCATTTCTGACTCTCCTTGCCCAAGAATTTCGGAAACTAACATGCCCCAGATATCTTCGCCTGCTACGACTGACTTCATTAGACACGAACACACGGCGGGATCCGCCATAGCAGTGACACCTGACGACGCAACACTATCCCCAACAGGCAGTGGATGGGGAGGGATCCTGGGCGGGGGGCGGGAGTGTTATTGTTCATTTTATGTTTCACGTCTCTTGATATTATTGGCGCAAATGTTTATCTCTGTGTTCTGCGTAACCCACATGCTAAGCCTTTTCTGCATATCACATAGCTATACTGGCAGCTGATTCAATAAAAAGATTTAAACCTAATCATCTATATCTGTTACTGTCTAATGATTGTTTCAGCCCCCCTATTTTACACTAGAGTACGACTGTTCAATAAAAACGTCCCTACTGTTTATTCTGTGTATCTCTCTGAGACTAAGTGAGCCCGAGTGACTGAGCGAAAAGTAGTACTCTGTTTCCAAGGTCCTGAGGGATCAGGGTTGTCATGTTCGATAGTTGCCAAGAACTATTCTCTCCTTGATAAGAGGAGTTTCTAGTGGCACTGTGAGCTAGCTGGTACACAGGCCAACATACCCGGTGGGGGTGTTTCGAATCAGTCTGACACCAATCCTGCAGTGTATGTTGTCCAAACGCGCAGACCCTGTATAGGTTTTATAGGAACTACACGACACCATCTTCAGCTTGCAGCTTTGCCATGCTGGAGATTTCTGACTCCCCAAAAAGTGAGAAAGTCCAAAAGTAGAAATCTTCATTGTGACTCCATCTGGTAGATGACGCCTCCTCCTTGGATACCGCTGGCTGCCTCGTCCAGCTGATCTTTATGTTGTCATGAGGTTTTCTTCAAAATGTCTTCAAAGTCCCAAGGTAAGCTCAGAATGAGCCCAATCCAACTCATTTATTCAACCCGCACTCCATTGCAGTTGGCCTTAACTTTCGACTTTGTCCCAGTCTCACGCAACAGATACATGTGGTTGATACTTTGATCTTTAAGGCATGATTTTTCACTTAAAACTTACGAATGGCTTATTTCCAAGGACCTTTGTGGGGAAGGGCGAGGGTTAAGGAATTCATTTTATTTTGTCTGCAAATATAGCAACTAAGGCGGGGAGACATCAACTACGTAACGTAGCTCTTAGTGATCATCTCCATCAAAGTCTTGTTTTGGTTATCTCCAATTGGTTGGAGCCGGTGTGCTCCATAAGGAAAATCACCAGTATTGTTTTAAAAAGGAAAACGGGTACTCGCATTAAGTGGAACCATGTTAATACTGATACCTTTATATCCCAACTGGTTAAGGGCAATCGCACCCTGTTTGAGGTCTGCCAAGATGCTGAGCCCGATGAAGATAGAATAAAGCACGCACTCCTCGCTCTCTCAGAAGCAGTTGCATGGTTATTACTTAGAGAAGCACGTGAGGGCCCTGGCAAGAAAAGGGGCTGGTTTGATGCAGCCTGCTCCAGGTCCCATAAAGTGTTTATCTCGCTCAAAAAGCAGCCTAGGTCGGCCTCTGAGGTTGCACAGTGTAAACTTATAAAATGGCGATCAAAGCAAGGAAATGATGCCCTTAGATTAAAAGCTTGGGAGGATGTCCAGGAAGCCTCCTCCAAGAAGGGCCCGAAGACCTTCTGCAGCATTATCAATCAACCATTCCTCACATGTATAGAACCTATGATTGAATGTGCCATAACTGGCCATGAGTGGGCCACTTTTTTGGGGGCGGTCTACTCTGTTGCTGGTGATCTAGATGGTGATGGCGCTCCCTAGACACCAGCAAAGGAATGTTTCCTCCCAAAGTATTGCCCCTCGTGGAAGAAGTGCTAGCGGCTATCAGGACTAGCCCTAGTGGCAAGGCCCCGGGCCTGGATGGGTGCCTTTAGACCTCTTTAAGAGTAATTTAGATTTGGAAGCCCTCTTGGTAACTAATGTCCTAAGAGCTGCCAGCTCTTCCACGAAGATACAGTCATGGTCCAACTCATTTCGATTTTTTTTTAAATGTATCACAAGGACCCCAGCTGTTACAGCCCAGTCTCTCTTGTGGACTCCACCGTGAAGGTGCTGGGTCGTGTCTTACTCTCACGCCTCGAGGTTTGGACGGAAGAGAGTGGTGCTCTATTAGGCATCCAGTACGGGTTTAGGAGAGGGAAGGGTATGGAAGACCAGTGTCTTAATCTCTGACTTTCTTTTAGGGAAATACACGATTGCAAACAGTGGGGTACTGCATTTGGGTTTAAAGGACCTGTCTAGTGACTTTGATCGTGTCTCACACTCTAGATTGTGGGGCATAATGGAATACCTGGGCATTAAAAGATGCATTATTAACACCATTAGAGAAATCTATTGTGAATCCAGCTCTGTTGTAAGGTTTGGGCTGGGAGGTGAGTGCTCTGAGAGGCTTAGGGTGCACAAAGGTTTTCAGGCAAGGATGAGTCCTTGTGCCCTTCCTAGTCTCCCTCTACATCAACCACTTGGAGATGCAGCTTGTATCTAGGTGCGGCGATATGCCCCAGATTGGGAAACGTCCAACACTGGCTCTATTGTATGCTGACGATGCCGTCATTATGGGCCACACCCTGTTGCACTGCAGCCGCACTTGGATGCCTTTGCATCCTTTATGAAAGGGCTTGATATGTGGATTATTATCAGCAAATCCTTTGTAATGTCCCGCAGATACAGGAAGGCACAGAAATCAACTCCACGCTACGCCGTCAAACATGTGGATAACTTTAGTTACCTAGGGGTAACGTTTAACTGCAGGGGATCCTGGCACCCACAGTTAGAAATCAGGAATAATCAATTAACAAGGAGCACCAATGCTGCCTTCTCCTTTGCGGCCAAATTAGGCAAAAGACCAGTCACCAATATGCTGGATATATATCATGCAAAATGTGTTGGTGTAGCAACATAGGGCACAAGAATCTGGGGCATATATGCAGCTCCCATCCTGCAGGTCACGGAAAACAAATTTACACGTTGCCTACTAGCTTTCCCACTGTCCACCGCCTCCTTCATCACCCATAAGAAACTAGGGCTTGAACACATCAAAGATGTCCTTAGATCCCACCCAATGATGTTATGACGAAGGGTCTGGGTTAATTAGACCCTCCCCCTTAATAGAATGTTAATTGAGATTGTTTGGCCCTGTCTCAAGGTCTAGAGATTCAGTGGTTGTGGGGAAATAGGGACTTAGCCATAGCTCTGGGTAGGCAGGATCTGTTTATAGACCCTTTACGATCCTTACCTATGCTACATAAAAAAAATAATTAGAGCCATGTGTTGCGCTCACTGGGAGTAAGAGAGGTGGGCAAGGTTATCTGTACTCTCTACTGTGGCCTCATGTATGCAACTTAGTCCATCCAGGGACATTCAGCCATTTTTGTTGTACAATGTACCATATTATCAGCCCTTGATTATTCTCAGGTTCTGGCTAAATCTCTTTCATAGATTAGTCACAAGATTTGTTACCCTGGCCATGTGATCAGAAATCTGCACAGAGCGCTTTACACGTATTATTCTTTTGTACTTTTTATTCTCAGCACAGGTCTTCTGCTTTAAAGCCACTTCTCATTAAGTACTTTTTGCGCCACTATACAGAAGCACTGCCCTTTCTTCAATCATTGGGTTCAAAAGAGATTATACTTACGGTATATACCTTCTTGAAGTTGGTGTTAAAGGCGAGGAAATTGCTTGGGTAGCTTTATAATGTAGTTGCGCCCTGTTGTATGCTATGCCTTGGTTAAGTACGATAACCAGGCATTTTGATAGTACAGTGAAGCACTGTGTTAATAGTAAAATTTATATAAAAATGAAAGATGATTTTGGCTGTGATCACACGCATGTTGAGCTAAGTACACATTTTTTGGGTGGGGGCGGGGGAATTATTTACCTCCGGCTTGTGTCTATTTGTTAAAGAAACCCGCTGGCAGGCTCCTATAACTGTTGCTGCTAATATGTGTATCATATTTGGCGCTAGTGTTTTACATGCACTTTGAATGTGTTTTAATTTATAAATTTTAGATGAATTCCTATTTTTTTATTGTATGTGATTATACTGTACTTTTGTGGTCAATTTAAATATGACCGAATAAAGTTAACTCAACTGAACTCAACTTTAGAAATTCTACTATTTGGATTTAATGCATTTTGGTGGTTTTTATTTATTAAATTGTCCTCTATTTTTCTAAATTGGTGTGGGAAATACTATACACATCGCTTCTAAGCTAAGCCTGACTGCTTTTACGCCAAGCTACCAGTAGGTTATGAACAGGTTAATTTAGTGGCTTTTGTGGTTCAACCTGACACGGATTATGGTTGTTGCCTGAGTGGGGCTTCGACCCCACTCAACCAATTACCCAATTTCTTACACTTCCCTTAGAAAGGCTTATGAAGCAAAAGTGTCAGCCCTGCTGAGGTACACAGCAGAATGCTTATCGCATAAGAAACTGAATAACTTTGAGCGAATAGAAGGAACGATTCTAAGAAGGAGCAGTTTGTCTACTCAGTTCATACGAACAGTGATGACAGCCTAATTAAATCTTGGCACTGCTTGATGAAACCAGGTGTTACTAAAGAGCAGTTACAGAATATGCACAATCCATCTGTACTGAAAAGTGAGGTAACAAAGGCACAAACTAAGTAAAGTTATTCTGCTGACGTATTAGTATTCAAAAAGTCGATGACTGTCTCCGGTTTGTTTCATTTGAATGTAATAATGGGAAGATGAAACCGTTTTTAGGTTGAGCCTAGCGCAGCGCGCATGTGCTTCTCTATGGGAGGCTTATTGTAATCACTCCAAACTTCTCCGTGTGGGTTAGACTCCTCCCACACATTGGATTGGCCTTTGCGTGTAGCTTTCAATAATGAAAGCACGCAAATGGCCAAAGGAGGGTGCATGTCCCACCTCTTCTCCAAAGGTTCACTCCCATGGCATTTTGCTCTCGGGAGCGAGCAGCGGGGCGCAGGGTGCAGCTGCATTCCTCGTCGCGTCGTGGATCAGGTTACTAATTAAACACAGCGCGGTCGCTTTCACTTTCGCGGCCGCGCTTGTTTAATTTTCTGTTGCTTTGCTCCCGCTCCCCACCCGTTGCCTGTGTTCACAATGCTCCCACCCCCCTCCCGTTGTTCGCATTCCCTTTGTTCTCGCACCAAGAGCAACTTTGTCCCTCTCAAGATTATTCCACGGGCTGGAGCCCAATATTGCACCAATTGTAGCAATTTCGCTGCATTTATTGTGAATAACATTTCTGCGGGTGATGAAAATAACAGTAGCTTTTACTTCGCAAGGTTTATCGGCGAACGTATCACACACTCCATCATTTCGTCATTTTAACTTTTATTGTGCACTTTTACACACAAGACAGTGCTTTGTCCGTGATGCGCATGCGCTACGGTCTGTAAATATGGCATTCCAGAGTCGTAGATCACTGTAGCAGATTGAGACAACGGCTCTGTATGTCGCCTTCCACCTCCTGCATTCAACGGGTTCAAAATTCCCTAGACGGCTTGTGCGCTTATGTGCGCCATTGTATGAAACAGAGTTGGTCTTGGCTACAGTTCCAGCTCGCTAGATAGTTTTCACTGCACCCGTTTCTCGTGTCTGTGTTATGGGAAATGCGAAATCTACGTGCAGCTGAGTTTTTAAGGGGAATACTACTGGTGAAATAAAATTTAGAAATTATGCTGCTAGTCACTAATGCCAAATCCAAAATATTACTTGAATCAATTTTAATTTTCGCCATAGTACACTATTAGATGCTCCCAATGTCATATGCAGTCACTTACATCTAGTAGAAACTAATGGTGACGAGTCATCTTGCGAAAGAAATGGCGTGGCGGGAATGTTTGGAAGTGTATTTCACGGGGCACAATCTCGTGAAGGTTAATTTCTCATTTGTGTAATGTAGTTAACACAGAATAAATACACTTGTACTTTTAACTGCTGCACCAGACATACATGTTAACGATTCATATTCACTAGTGCCATCTCCTTTTGTCCAAGCTATTTTAATATTTATCAACTTTAATTTCTTCTATCGCCTCTAGTGAAATACTCCCCCCTCTCCTCCCGTCTCCCGTTCTCTTTTCCAACTGCAGTGCTTCGCCTTCCAAAGGCGGGAATGTATGTATTTTTGTTAAATTGCTACTCTTTCTCGGAATATTTGCTCCAATTAAAGCCAGCTTTAAGGCAATTGACTCCCCAGAGTTCAAGGGGACTCGGGCCGAAGCCACCAGATGCAAAAGTGGTGCAGATAAGCCTGACAATGCTTTAATCCATGGCGGCACAGCACCCAGGATAATGTGCTGCATGACTAACCACTTATAAGGTCCCAAAGGTGAGACCTATTGGCTATGCCAATGCTTGTTCCAATTCCTAGCAAATCATGGCTTCTGGTGATTCTTCCTCAATTTGTTTTCAGGGGATATCCTCTACAAGAGAACTTAGGAAGATGGAGCAACCTGCCCTGCACAGAAAGAACTTGTGTACTCTGTGGAGCTTGATGATCCATGTTTCAGCATGTTTTATTCGTTTTCTCGAATTTTCTGTGCCCAAGGAAAAATAAAACTTACACAATGTTCCTGGTCAATAATATCAAAACCTCTCTACCGGCACGGGATTTATAATTTTTCCTGCAATGCCTTGTGTTGCATAAAAGGTTTTTAAATATGTTCAATGTTTACACTCATTTTAATGGAAGTTTTATAAATTAATTCTTATTAATACACTTACGTTTATTTGAATATAATGTTTAGTGTACTGTTTTGTTGGCCTTCTGTTAAACTGTATATCAAAACTAAATATAAACTTGTACTAAGCAAATAATTGTTTTATTGAGATGTACTCCGGCCTCGATTGAGTAAAACAAATCAGTCTTTTTGGTTACATTTAAATAGTGAGCATGCTACACACTCTTCTTGCATATTATGTGGCTCCCACCTTCTAACACTGAATTAAGCTTTCAAGAGCTTACAATAAAGCTAGGATGGAACTGTTGTTCAGCCATATATGTTAGAAAGTGCTCAACTAGCCTGATAATCCTGTATGCTAAAGAACTAATTTACGTACTGGCTGGAATGCCTTCAAAATGTTGTTCTTTCAGTAAAGTAAAAATGTCCAGTGCCTGTACATCAACCTGTTGCAGTCCTCGATATGACACCGCCATACCAAACAGTAGGTTGCAACTGATTTTCTGCCATTCGTGATTTTTTAAATCTTTTTTTAATTTGCTTCATTTATATAAAAACAAATACCCCAAAAAGTTATTTTCATTCACACTTGTCACTTTATACAAGCTCCATAACACCAAAGTATTACATTTTGGAAATCAGCAGACTTCCCCTGGTGTGCGAAACTTAAAAAAGATAATCAAAGATATTGGTACACTAAAGAGACGTCAAAGAAAGTGCATAGTTATGACAACGGAATGGAATAATGCTAGGAGTACATTGAAACATTAACAATTAGGACATTAAAACACTAGGTTACTGAATATGGACCTAAAATACATTATAGACGATCTCGTGCAGCTAAAATTTGCAATATCCAAATCTGAAAAATACTAAAGAATTAATTACATTAAAAAAAAAAGTTGGCACCTTTAGCAAATGACAAAATGTGCATTTAACCAAATTGGCACAATAAGAACATAATTGTGCAGGTCAACATAAGTATGTTTCGCCTCATTCCAAGAGTGACCAGCAAACCAAAGGATAGATAGAGCTATGTGTCTAAAACCTAGCGGGGGTTCCCCCGTTAGGGGGAGGAGCATTGCCCACCCTGCTGCCAGCGCAGCAAACCCTAAAAAGAAAATGGTAATAAAATGATTTTATTACTATTTTATTTTTCAGCACGGCCAGCCCGAGCCATGTGTCAGGGCAGGATGGGGCAATTGCAGCTGATGGTTTGCAGGGAGTAATGGTGGCTAGTACTCCAGTTTAAAGTGCGCATTTCACTTTGACCGGCTGTCTTGCGACGGCCAGCCTGACATGTGCACTTTAAAACTCTCCAACCCGAGCTGCCTTAGACAACAGGGTGGAGAGCAGGCACAGGCCTCCAGTGCTTGTAGGAGCGCTGAGCCAGCCTGCTCCAACGAACTTGGTGCTTCTCTCTTGCTGGTTAACAGCATGAGAGCAGCATCTGGATTGGTTAGGGGAGTTGGCTCTGAGTCTCCTCACTGCCTAAAGCCATGCACTGCGGGACCGGAGTAGGTAAGTACATTATTTCTTTTTAATTTACTATTGTTATTTTTACGTACTGACAGGCAGTGTGAGAAACTCGCACTGCCTTCAGCCTCAACTCCAGAGCTCTCAATCGTGGCCCATTATGATCACTGTTGATAACGGACCACGACAGAGTTTTGAGGTTGTGCCTAAGGGCATTCCTGGTGAGTGGGTCGAAATATTCACCCGATCGCTTCACACCTTTTAAATACATGCAGCTGCCACAGCTATAACGATCACACAGAAACACCTGTCTTCAAGTAGTGAGCTGGAAGAACAAAGATGCAAGTGCTCAGGGGAAGAAGTTTCTCTTTTCAGCCTGATTGTCCAAAACAACTTCACAGTGTTATCAAAGCTGTGAATTTGGTCCCGCAAGATGCGCAAATAGGCACGCTTGATTAGCCGAATGTCCTTCATTTAATAGGTTTCATCTATTGTAGAGTATTATTTTTAAGAAAATATAATAAGCTTGACAATCTGTTACTACACCTGTACACAAGAGTTATGGTTGCCATGCATTGAACATGATCTTAAATGTTGATTTTGTATTGTTGTTATACTGTCTGTCCGTGGAGGGGGGTGTTGAGGGAATTGAGTTGTCAATCCTCCTCCTTGTTTTGGGGTGCGAATTGTTGATTGCAGTGCATGTGGGATTCTGAGCTACACCTTTCTAATGGATGAGAAGGTCTTTGTAGGCAGCTGGTCGGGGGTAAGCGGTGTCCAGTCTGGTCGAAAAAGCATTGTAACTTGTCATGGCTGAATATACGAATATCTTGACGTGGAATATTTGGGGCTTGACGGGTTACTCTAAAAGGTATAGGATTCACTCATTCCTCCGACATCATAAGGTGCAGATAGCCTGTCTGCAGGAAATCCATATCCTCTAGGATGAGGCCCAGAAGCTGGGGAAGAAATTGAGGGGGCAATTGTTTTCAGCTACTTATTTCTCCTATGCGCGGGGGTTGCTATTTGGATTGTACCTGGGGTACCCTTCTAACATAGTAAGGCAGATATAGAAGCAATATTCTGGTCCAGGGAACACTGGATGGTAAGGCTGTCACACTCCTTAATATCTATGCCCCTAATGTCGACGATAAACTGTTTTATGACCACATTCAGGATCTCCTGGAATAGAGTGTATGGACTCCGGTAATTTGAGTGGGGGATTACAACCATATCCTGGGTTGGGGATGTGGATCGTCACCCGCCCAAGTGAAGTACTAAGCCACAGATGCTGTCCCCCCTTACAGTTGTTATGCACAACTTGGGGTACCGCGACAGTTGGCATGATCTGCATTCTGATGGCCCCAAGTATACCTGTCACTCCTTGACCCACAACACCTATAGTCGTCAGGATTGCATACTGGTGGGCGGTATAGACATGCAGAACTTGGTGGGGGTGACACATCTGGGGCGGTTTCTCTCCGATCATGCGTCAGTGTTGCCCAAATTACAATGGGGCACAGATGTGTGGCGTGTGCAGAGCAGGCCCATGCCCTCTGACCTCTTGGCAGAAGCTGTGTGTCGTGACACACTGGCGACTTCCTTTGCTGATTATTTGGATGTTAACTAGGGGTCTGCTGCTCCTAGAGCTATGGATTGGGAGGCTCTCAAGTCAGTCATGCGCGGGCCTGCATAGGAACCACCTGTGGCATGCGACAACTGGAGGCTGAGCTGGGGGTGCAGGAGCATCGATTGGTAGATCGGCAAGGTTCTAAGGTGTTTTCGCCGAGGGTGCGGGAGGGGGTGCTCCGGGCTCAGTGAGAGGTGCAGTCGACCTGGGACTCCTTGGATAAGTGCACGATCAGGGCATACCATCAGCATCTCCACAGGGAGGAGGACATATTCGGTAGACTTTGGGCATGGATATTGCGGTGGGAGCAGGAGGTCCCTCCTATCCTTCATGTTTGTGCTCCCAGTGGAGAATCGCTGACTAGTTGCCGGGATATCCTGGGGGTCTTCGTAGAATACCTCCAGGGGGTGTATCGCGCAGGGTAGGTGGGTCCCCTGGGGCAGATTGAAACGTTCTTCACAGACGTGGGGTTGCCTACCTTGGCTCCAGATCTTGTGCAGGTCTTGGAGAGCGAGATTTCCTTAGAGGAATTGGGTGCGGCCATGCGGGCCCTCAACAGATCCAAGGCTCCAGGTGGGGATGGATTCCCTGTGGAATTTTATCAGATTTACTCCGTTACACTTAGAGAAAAATCACTAGAGGTCCTCCAGGAGGCTCGGGCGAACGGAATACTTCCGCACACCATGAGGGAGGGTATTATCTGCCTTCTACTAAAGCCTGGGGGTGACGCGGCTAACCCCTCGTCATATAGACCCCTCACAATGCTCAACACGTCAAAATTCTATGTAAACTTTTGGCTTCACGCTTGGGGAGAGTGATTCACAAATTGGTGCACGAAGACCAATGCAGCCTTATGCCGGCCCGTACTACCACCTTTAATCTCCGGAGGCTCACGCACGTCCTGCATGAAGCAGTAGATGATGTTTGTGAATTGGCCTTGGGTTCCCTCGATCTGGAAAAAGCATTTGATATGGTGGAGTGGCCATTTCTGATGGCAGTGCTGTGGGGGATTGGGTTTGGCCCCATCTTTTGTAGCTGGGTGCAGCTCCTACACACTAGCCCGACAGTCTGTGTCAAGATTGGAGGCAACCTCTCTGAGTGATGGAAGGTTGGGATGGGAACCAGACAGGGTTATCTCCTCTTGTTGTGTCTGTTTGGTCTCGCTATTGAGCCTTTGGCACTTCTCCTGAGTAAAGGATTGGAGCCATTGGGAATTCGAGTGGGGGGTTCCACGCATGTTATCTCTCTTTACGTGGATGACGCGCTGGTGTATATCCTTGTGGCTCCCCGGCCCTCCCTGATGTTGGACAGCCTGCTTCAAAGGGGAAAGGGGAGGCATCTCATTTCCTTAATTTACAAGGCAATTCGGGGCGACATGGTACCTGCCCACGAGGGGCCTGGGAGCGGGAGCTGGGAGAGCCTGTTGAGGATGCTGACTGGGCGAGTGCATGTGCTTTGGTGAGGAGGGTGTCCTGCAAACATAGGTTCAAGTTACTCCATTTTAATTTTCTACATCGTACCTATGTGACTCCTAGGCACTTGAACAAGGTAGACCCCTCGATGGAGACAGGATGTGGGGAGCTGTGAGCCACCGTTTTGCACTTGGCCTGGGCATGTGCCATGGTTTAGGGATTCTGGAGGGATGTGGTGCTTAAAATAGCAGAGGCGACAGACATTGTGTTTCCTCTGACTCCACTGGCCTGCCTCTTGGAAGTGGTAGTGAAGCCCAGGGGGTGGAAGATCCACTCTAGGATGGCCCAGCAAGCACTGTTATTGGCCAAAATGAGGGTGGCCATCGGTTGGATGGGCACCGAGCACTGTTAGTGTCTTCATCGCAAGGGGATTTCCTTGAACGGGGGGTGGTGGAGGAGATGTTATTGGCCAAAATGAGGGTGGCCATCGGTTGGATGGGCACCGAGCACTGTTAGTGTCTTCATCGCAAGGGGATTTCCTTGAACGGGGGGTGGTGGAGGAGATGAATATGCGTATTGTCCGTACTGATGAGGGTGTCTCGGATGTGATAATGTTGTGGGGGGTCTCTTCTTAATACATTTGCTGATAAGGATGGGACTGGCCTGGTGGAGAGCTCTAACGAGGAGGGGTGATGTTCATGCCTTTTGTACCATGGTAATGTGACTATGGCAGTCAAGCATGTATAACTAATGTTCATTGCATATTTAGCTTGATGACTTGCCCCAATGTGCTCTTGTCCCCTAGTCATTCTATTTGTCTGATATTTCAGTTCAGCTGTGTAAATTGCTATCTCTAAATGTATTATCATGACTGGAGTCTCTCCCCATCTCAGAATAGAGCCACGCACTGCATGATTGTTTATTGTTTTTATTGAATAAAATCAATAAAAAGTTGTTGTTTTTTTTTTTTTTTTAAGTTGATTTTGGCTTGTCTTCTTTGCTTCAGTTTAACACCTGCCAATTGAACATTACATTTTTTGGATATGGAGAAAGCTTTGTTCAGATGAGGAGGTATATTTTCCTTACAGAAAGCTATACAATCTTCAGGTCTGGAGGAAACCTTGTGTGGAACATTGTGTAGATTTGAGCAGGACGTAAGGCAGCAATGTTACTGAGAGCCACCTTTGGCTACTCACAAGTAGCCTTCACAGCCAAGAATCAACAAATTATTGGCTAAGTCATTCTCCCTTGCCTAATGTTTATGCTTGAAGGCAGGCCTGGGCCACAATAAATGACGTTTTAGCAGCAATATTAAAATTGTAACCTAAAATATGTGTGCAATGCACACTTCCATAAAACAAACCCCAATCCTCACATACATATATATCATTGGTCTGTTCTAAACCGGCATTTCACAAAACAGAAATGAAAATTCTATATAAAATGAAAAACATCAATCTGCAATACTGTATACTGCAAAATGTTCCTGTACCTTATAAAGGCAGTTTTCTTACTAGGAGGTTCAAGAGGTTTTCCAAATGCTTCTTAGACCTGTAAGCCACTATTCCTCCTTTATTGGCCCATCTGTCAGCACCTGTGGCCCCTCCCACTTCTGCATTGTACAGTACCTGTGACAGATTTTGCGCGGTTTGGCCTTGCCTTATTTTTGCTACGCAGTCTTTCCAGTCCACCATCCCCCCGCCAAGAGACATCAGGATGGCATGAGGGGCGCACGAGTCCCACTTGAATGTTGTGTCCTCTGAAAAGATATAAACATCAGCAAGTCCTAGTATGACACACAGACTCTTGTAGCCAGCTCCGGCTGCATAGTGCAGGCATTCTTCGCAGATATCTGAGAGCGCTGTTCTGATGTCCTCAGCTTCACCCGTACTGGTAACAACTGAAAACCGATGCAACTTATTTTGCATGGCACCATCTTCTTTCCCCAACATTTTTGGACAATCACTGTTCGGTTTATTGTCATTAGTTCCAGGAAACGTGGGTTGGGGCACCGAGTGAAAGTTGGCATCCAGGTAGGATATCCCCCAATAGCATTGCCCTTTCCAGCTGTAAAAAAAAAAACTGAGAATGAGAAATTTCAGCCAATGCTTTTGCTTGTTTTGTGTTTCGAATTAAGATGGTTAAAATGCCTCTAAAAGAAACGTGATTTAGTCATAATTCGTCATTGTGTTACCCTCCTATCGTGAAGGTCCATAGATGTTGATGTCACATCCATGCAAATGTTCCATCTTGCAACAGGAATAAAATGTAGCTACGTCAGGCATATGTTTGCAGAGCGTACCATAGAGGGGCATGGAAGCATGGCAGTGACCAGGATAAGGTCGTGCATTCTTACCTAACTTGGAAACCACAATCAAGTGTGGCTCAGAATGAAAAGGTTTTTCATTTGGCCAATCATTATGTAGGATGACCACTTTTGGACAGGAATAAATGTATTGAATAAAATAGTGGGATTTGCGGACTTAATTACTTCTTACAAAGAGGAAAATAGATGGGATTAACTAAACAAAAGGGAAAGGCTCATTCCCACATATAGTAAAGCATGTTTTTGTTTTGGTGATTGGACACAAGAACAGTCCTTTTATTCAACTCAGAAGTCCAATTGCACAGGATTCATCCTAAAATCTTTATTCAAATTAATTTTAGAGATGATAAAAACATCAGCCAATACATTTTATTCCACCACGTGGAACTTTTTCAGGGCATCTTGTGTTTGAATATCAATAATGTATGATTCAAGTTTACCTGATCCAAGTAGCATGTAGTCCTAATGTGCACCCCAGTATATCCTATATACATTTCATTCAAGCTGCAAGGGTAGTTCTCAAGGGCATAATATTGGTAGGGCCCATGGTTGAACCCTACAAGTATTATGCACTGGGACTGTGGATGGCCTCTATAAGTGTCAAACTGCAGCTTGATGCTCCACTATTGTTGCTACCCATCTGGAGAAATGAAAAAGCTGAACTCACTGGGGAATTATTAATGATATTTTATGCAGACCAGCAGCTAATTATATAACATAATGAACAAGGAGCTCAGACAATGTAGTCTATATCATGGCATACATATGCTTAACAAATTCCTAAGGGAGCAAAGAAAGGACTTTTGCCAATGTGCGGGGACCATTCTAGCTCCTTGAGAGAAAGGGTGGATTTGCACAAATCCAGTTTGCAGTCTTGCCTACCAATACAACGGACTCTAAGACATGTACCTACAAGGTGACAATGGAAAACCCACAATCCCGCTAACTCATAACTTGTTTCAGACTCCAGTACCTGCCACTACATGCACATGTACATTAAGCAAATGCACTTTATCTTTTTTTCCTGTGTACAAGCGATTAAGAGGAAGATGATTGGCTCCTGCATTAATAGATAGCAGGTTCACACAATGCAGGTCTGTTTCTCTTTATTGCTTGTGGTCGCCATCCTCTTTGGTGTGCAATGCGCTGACCGCATTGTTGTGCAGTAAAATGCATCTTCGAAATCGCATAGAGGTAGAATTTGTTAATCAGGGAAATTGTTTATACAGTGATTTGTTATAGTGTCCAAACCAAGCTATTTTAACCATTTTTAATTAGAAGCATTAACAATACTTTTTCCATTGAAACCCTACCTAGAATTACACTGACAAGTTATGACAGCCTTTTAAATTTTGACTTGAGGAGTACTTAATGAGTTGTTTACTTAAGCCATATATTAGTTTTAAATTGTTTCATTTTTCACTACTGAGTTTATTGAGGTATGTTTTGCAAGATGTATTATTATAATTTTTCTGACTGATTTGCATCAAGTATACATAGGTAAACTACAAACCCAGGTTCTTCATGCAGTAACCCGTCTCCAGAAGGTGAGAGGTTAGGTATACTTTTCATTATGATTCAAACCTTTGCTCCACTGCAAGATGGCCACTGAGGGTGCAATCAGTGTCAATAGTGTTGGTGACCGGACAGACACTTGAGACAGCAACCTGCTTGCCACAAACCACCAAGAAAAGATGAGAGGTTTCAGTCAATTTTGACCAGAGCTGGATTTGAACAAGTGAATCTTTCGGTGGAAGGCTTCACCAGATTCCCTTTTTGTATACTTTCTCTGCAACATATTTGACCAAAATCGACTTTGCCTCAAAAACAAATCCGGGGGACAGGGGAATAAATGCTCTTACTTGGAAAAAAGGCAGACTTTCAGAATATCAGCAAATATTCTGCTTCAAATGTATAATTCCAAAATGTGGTCTGAAAAGCAGGAACAGAAATTGTAGAAATGAAGATAGTTGCGTCATTACACCAGAATGCAACAGGATTGCAACTCCTTCATATTAAGGCTGCGAATAGAAAATAAATGCAGAGCAGTGGATTGCCTCCAGTATGAAGTTTGTGCATTTTGCAGTATAGGCT
Organism: Calotriton arnoldi; assembly: GCA_963921515.1. NCBI lineage: Eukaryota > Metazoa > Chordata > Amphibia > Caudata > Salamandridae > Calotriton > Calotriton arnoldi. Next base: position 2,809,025 of record CAWUFW010001237.1, read on the forward strand.
GTACGTTAAATAAGGGTCAGCAAGAGTGTAAAAACAATAGTATATGAAACATACGACCTAGACAGTTCTGACAACGAGATGTGGAAATCAAGCTGTATTACTTGTTTCTTGAAGCACGCAAACAAAACATTAATGCTGCACAACAGCTACTTTGATAACTGAATGTGTGCATTTGCACCAAACAAACATATACCTGAGCTTGTTTGGCTCCTGGGTGGCAAAAGGCTGATTGACGACGCCCATCAGTGGAAGGCCACTGTTGATATCATAGACTCCAATGAGGATCGTTACACACTGCAGTCCAGTGGGGAAAATTCCGTGGTTGGGTTTAACATGTGCAGCTCCTTTGATGTACTGGTAAGTTGAATCTAGAAGGCACAAAACATATTTTTCCAAGATGCACAAACAATATATAAATGGAACAATTCAAGAACTGTTCGTATGGTGTTGTTTTAAGCAAGGCATTTACATTCACTAATGTCTAAAGGAAGAATAAAAGCATAAGTTAGTATTTTTGAAAATCAAACACCCTTTGATTTCAATAGAATTTCATTTTATTTTATATTGTATTTACACATATACATTGGAGAGAGATTACACCCGAGAGAGATAACATCGTCCTCTCCTATGACCAAATATCCCATCTTTTTTGTTCCCCTTCACCCTCCGTCGAGTTTAGGATCCTTTACTCTGCGACACTCACTGCTCTTAATCAAATAAATATTTACATCTATTTACATAATCGCCTTTTGCGCCCATTTCACTTTACATACACATTGATCGTCTTGAGAATTGAGCACACATAATTTCAGGCAAGTAACTTTTTATAGTTGCTAGTCAAGTATTAATGCACTGGATAGCATACTGTCATGGAAGCATTTTCTACGCTTTGTCCTACATAGGCTATTTTTCCATGCCTGAAAGTGGCCTCTGCCTTAATTGGAATGCTGGCTTTGTCGCTGGCTAGCCAATTGTTTCTTTGACTACCGGGTGTGTGGGATGATCCTCTTGTCCCAAAACGCCCTCTAACAAGTTTCTGAACATATTTTGTCATCAGTGTGAATATTCTCGGGTGTGTAGTCCAAACACAATTTCGAATCATTTTGTGCTATCTTCCTGTATGTCGGTCACTAGTCGCAAACACTTTACAGAAATTATACTAACATTATACAAACATTAGATGTTTTTCGCTCCAAGAAAGTTGTATCATAAGGAATTATTATTTGGGGATTACCGCTATAAGCAGAATTGTGAAAGAAAAATAGATACGAACCTCTAAGAGTCTGACCCACAAGATGTTTTATGAAGGCAGCATAAGCGGTTTGTCTTTTGAGGAGGCACTGCCCACAAAGCTGCTGCGCTAGTAAGTTATTTCTCATGTAAAATTGAAGTTGGTGAGCTCTGTGGCCTGGGCTCAAAACACATTTTATTTTACTGTAGTATGCAACACACTCCGCAAATCCTTCCTCTTCCTCCAGTTCTTCCTAAATGGGGACATGGTCTGAATGTTACAGACATCACCATGAATTATGTACTCTGTACATTCCCAAATTACCAATCCTTCATTTAGGCGCTAGTCTCTGTCGCAACCGAGTACTTGCTCCATCAAACTGTAGTTCCACGCACCTCATCTAGAGTCAGGTGGAACTTCAGTATGTCAGCGATGGAGACTACTCAGTCTCCACCGCGGATATACACCTCCGAGAGCCCGACAGAGCAATTTGACTGCCCGCCTGATTTAAGGGCGTCACCACCAGGTAAACCCTGGTGGTAAAAGGTAGTGAAAACTGCCAAATGACTCTCACCATGGAAGATAACTCTCCTGATGTGGAGGTCATTCGTTTTCGTATTATCAAGAACAAAATCCTGCTTTGGGATTTTGTTTTTGAAAATAAAAGTTTGACGGAACATACTGTCATGTTGATGGAGTAGTCATCGAACTTTTAATACATTGACAAGAACTGTTGTGATGGCGGTTCCTGCCAATGTAAGAGATGTCCTCTCAGCTGGGGGCCACTCTAGATTTGGAGGATGGGTACTCCGTCAGGGCTGGCAACTTCTATCTGCCTGTCCCAATGGTTGCTTGTTATGGTTTTTTTTTGTTATGGGTGGGGGGGGGGCATAAATAACAGGAGGGTGACGAGAGAGAGAGATTAGTCAGTGAGAGAGAGAGAGATTGAGAGAGTCAGTCAGTCAGTGAGAGAGAGTCAGTCAGCCAGTGAGAGAGAGAGAGTGAGAGAGTCAGTCAGCCAGTGAGAGAGTCAGTAAGTCAGTGAGTCAGTCAGTGAGAGAGTCAGTCAGTGAGAGAGTCAGTCAGTCAGCCAGTGAGAGAGAGAGAGAGTCAGTCAGTTAGTGAGAGAGAGAGTGAGAGAGTCAGTCAGTGAGAGAGAGAGAGTGAGTGAGTGAGTGAGTGAGTCAGCCAGTGAGAGAGAGTCAGTCAGTGAGAGAGTCAGTCAGCCAGTGAGAGAGAGAGTCAGTGAGTCAGTCAGTGAGAGAGTCAGTCAGTGAGAGAGTCAGTCAGTGAGAGAGGCAGTCAGTTAGTGAGAGAGAGAGTGAGAGAGTCAGTGAGAGTCTGTCTGTCAGTGAGAGATTGAGAGAGTCAGTCAGTCAGTTAGTGAGAGAGTCAGTCAGTGAGAGAGAGATTGAGAGAGTCAGTGAGAGAGAGAGTCAGTGAGTGAGTGAGAGAGAGAGTCAGTCAGTCAGTGAGAGAGTCAGTCAGTGAGTCAGTCAGTCAGTGAGAGAGTCAGTCAGTAAGAGAGAGAGTCAGTCAGTGAGAGAGAGAGTGAGAGAGTCAGTCAGTCAGTGAGAGTGAGAGTCAGTCAGTCAGTGAGAGAGTCAGTCAGTTAGTCCGTGAGAGTCAGCCAGTGAGAGAGAGAGTGAGTGAGTCAGTCTGTAGTCAGTCAGTCAGTCAGTCAGTGAGAGAGAGAGTGAGAGAGTCAGTCAGTCAGTGAGAGTTAGTCAGTCAGTGAGTCAGTCAGTGAGAGTCAGTCAGTGAGGGAGTCAGTCAGGCAGTCAGTTAGTGAGAGTCAGTCAGTCGGTGAGAGAGAGAGTGAGAGAGTCAGTCAGTCAGTGAGAGAGAGAGAGTGAGAGAGTCAGTCAGTGAGAGAGTCAGTCAGTGAGTCAGTCAGTGAGGGAGTCAGTCAGTCAGTGAGGGAGTCAGTGAGAGAGAGAGTGAGAGAGTCAGTCAGTCAGTCAGAGAGTCAGTGAGAGTCAGTCAGTCAGTGAGAGAGTCAGTCAGTGAGAGAGAGTGAGAGAGTCAGTCAGTCAATGAGAGAGAGAGAGTCAGTCAGTGAGAGAGAGAGTCAGTCAGTGAATCAGTCAGTCAGTGAGTCAGTCAGTCAGTCAGTCAGTGAGAGAGACAGTGAGAGAGTCAGTCAGTGAGAGAGATTGAGAGAGTGTCAGTCAGTGAGAGAGAGTGAGAGAGTCAGTCAGTGAGAGAGTCAGTCAGTCAGTTAGTCAGTCAGTGAGAGAGAGTGAGAGAGTCAGTCAGTGAGAGAGAGAGAGTCAGTGAGAGAGACTTAACTCAGGCCTGTTTCTGTTCTTTTTTTCAAGACAATAGCAAATATATTCTGGGACGTGGAAGTCGACGATTTAAACTTCTGTTGACTAAAAGGCCAGGACTGTGAGTCGCGCACACGCAATTTGCAGTACTTTCGGATGCAACAGGAAACGACGACGGCAGAGGATAGTAGCATGTTTTCTACTGCAAGAGCTGCCACATTTTCCTACCTCCTTGTAGCTTGTTTACAGGATTACGTGTGAACAAAACTCAAGTGTGCACATATATCGAAGGAAGCAGTGTCAAGGCCTTCCAATTAAAACACAAGCTTAAACCGCACCCAAAATAATTAAACAATTACCTAACACTGGCCAGGTTCTCAAATTCAACACACCCCGGTACAGTCTTTTATTCCTTCACTTCATCACTTAAAATATTTACATTACTCCCTGCTTCCTATTTTTACGCCATCAAACTCAAAGCTGAAGTACGGAACCCTACCTACTGCGCAACCAACTATCCTGCAACAGAGAACCTCTTACAAGGCAAAGCTTGCAAAAAGCCTGCGAGTCCCGTAATCTCCGTCAGCATCGACTTCCTGCTGGCCACAAAACACTAATTGGCAAAACAAAACCCCGAAGCAGAGCGCACTAAACGGGTGCCTCTTAAGGCTTCCGCTGACGAAGGAAAGGTTTGAAGAGCGAAACCACAGAGGCCCGTTCTGTGAACCCTTAAAGAGAAACGGGGAGCCTTTGGAGACGGGGTTTCAAAATCCGTTTCTCCAAGCTTCTTTGTTACTCTCATTATACTTTTCCAAACGTGCAAAAGGGAATAACCTGCGAGATGTTTACCAATGTATTAGCGCATTGTAATTGAAAAAAAACATGTTTGGAACAAACATGTAATACACACGTCCAAAACAAACTCGAAAATGCCTCCTGTTTAATATCTACATTATAAAATATACTTTCAGATAGAAAGTCAACAGATCAATGTAGTTTCTCCATATTAGTGTACAAACAAGACAGACTTTATTAAAGACGCGTAAACAAAAATTATGCGCCTTTCCCCTTGCAAAGGAAACCGTGAAACAAAACACCAAGCAGGACTTTACGTATTTGGAAGAAACAAATATCTAAGTGTGAAGAAAGACGAAATTAAAACTGAGGTAAGTTCAATGCTTGTAGATAAAAGTAAAAAAATAATAATTTTTTACTTCAATGGCAGGGGAAAAGACGTACTCAATAAGGGAAGGTATAGTTGTATATACGATTTGCAAAAAGAATAGACAGCGTAGAACTGGGCTATATGAAAGAAAACTACAGATTAGGGGCAAGTATTCAAACACACAGTTTCAATAACTTACTCTTCGATTCACTGATAAAACAGAAAACATCCTACTGGAATCCTTCGAATTCTAAAAAGATGGCCTTGCCCTAAAACCAGGCAGACGGCTGTCTGGACGAAGGCTTTCTGTGGCGCGAAGGAGTTACTCAGCTATGGAATGCGCAAGCCCTTCAAGAAATTACACGCGCCTTCTAATTAAAGCGGCAAGGAAACCGGACACAAAACAGATGGCCCCTGCGCGCCGCTACGATTTGCAAAAAGAATAAACAGCGTAGAACTGGGCTATATGAAAGAAAACTACAGATTAGAGGCAAGTATTCAAACACAGTTTCAATAACTTACTCTTCGATTCACTGATAAAACCGAAAACGTCCTACTGGAATCCTTCGGATTCTAAAAAGATGGCCTTGCCCTAAAACCAGGCAGGCGGCTGTCTGGATGAAGGCTTTCCTGTGGCGCAAAGGAGTTACTCAGCTTTGGAATGAGCGAGCCCTTCAAGAAATTACACGCGCCTTCTAATTAAAGCGGTAAGGAAACCTGACACAAAACAGATGGCCCCTGCGCGCCGCTGCTGGCTCCCGAGAGCAAAACACTCTGGGAGTAAACATTTCCCGAAAAGCTGGGACATCCACACGCCTTTGGCCAATTGCGTGCTAAAGCCAGACGCAAAGGCCAATAGCGTGTGAGCACCACACGCACAAGCTTGTAGAAAAGCTGAAGTGATTCCAAGAGGCTGATTTCCTAGGGCAGCGCATGCGCGCTGCGCTAGGCTCGACCTAATAAGGAGGGGCAGGAATCAAGAATCTCAAGACGGAGAAAAGTCTGCGCAGCTGAAGGCCCTGTGTCCAAACTTTCTCATCTTATTCTGCATAGTTTTGCCTCAGTGTGGTGGTCCTAGGGTTCAAAACGTCAGGTCTGATTTCATTCTCTTATTATATCTGCTCATCTTCAAGTGCCTTATATGGATAACTGTAATCCCTCTCCCACATCGACCAGAATGACCATGAAAACGCATTCTAGTGAGCTGCCTATGCAAATTCCTGATGCCTGCCAAGGCTTCTTGCCTCTAATTTCGGTATACACCACCACTTTATTACCACCAGTTCTATTGCTCTTGTAGTCCTTAGGTTGGATCTCTTGCCCTTCTTCTTATATTTTCATCAACTCTGAGTAGCAACCCACAGGCCCAACTCTATATGAGACAGAGCGGTTGTCTCAGGAATAGGGCTCAGTGCGAGCCCTCAAAGTGGCTGGGTGCTTCCCTCAATGCCTCCCCACCACCCCCCACCAATACCAGTCCCTTGTCTACTTCACACCATCCCCAGTGTCATCCACATGCTCAGGCTATTGTTAGTTCTCACTTTCTGGACGCCCATTTTTCCCGACGACCCGCTCCATTTGTTTGCCCTTCTGCGACTCTGGTCTTGCTCAGGGAACCTCCATACAAAGCATTCCATTCCTGTCCAGATTCTGATATGAATGCTGAACTACCAACATTTCAAACAAGAGTCCTCCATATTCACATTTTGTATGCTTCCCATCAACCCAGTGTCTCCTTTCTGCCTCCCTTGACGTTTGAACTCCTTCAGACTCCACAAGGATCTCATCCTGACTCCCAGGTGGTCAGTTCACTCCCAAGCCAGTATTTCTTATGAGCACCCCAGGGCCATCTGGTTTTCCTGATGAACTAAGGGGGTTCCCTCTTGTCCTGCAGACTCTAGATAGTATCTGACCTCCATATAGGTTCAGCAGAAGGGTTTTGCAGAATACTTATCTGCGTAATGTCCTGCCTGTCCACCATGCTGGGCCCCTTTATGTAAGCTGGCTAGCTTCTTGATTCTGGCCTTCTTTTCTCTTTTTTGCAACCCTGGAGAGAGGTTACACGTTTAAAAAATAGTGGTATGCAGAATGTTCATGATGCATTTTTCTGCACAGGTGAATTTCTTGCCAGAACCGCGCTGCATACACATCTGTTGCGGAAGACGCCTCCGAGAATAAGTAAATGGCACCAGAGACCACTGCCAGCAGCAATATAATGTCTGATATTTCAACAGGTTAGTAAAGCCAGGCTAACAGATAATGAAGTGAACCAAGGAGAGGACCCTTTTCTGGCACATCTCCACCCACATTAATGCACCCACAGAAAGGAAAGCAAGCAATGGGCCAAAGAAAGAAGGTATTGGTGGGGAGGGTCCAAAAAAGCTTTGTAGGGCCAGGGAAACTATTCAGCTGCAGTAGATATGAAAAAAAAGATTCGATGGGCAGAAAATTCAGAGCAGGGCATTCACAGACTATGCGTAGTGCCACACTGAATTTACCTGGCAATGCATGGCATGCACTCCTTGTCAATAGTTAAGTCCAGACAGGATGATTTCTTCGAGGTCCTCAGTATTAACTTTTTGGTTTTAGCACTAGAAAGGGTGGATAAGATATTGCTTCAATCATGAAAACTGGGTGCATAGAGTAATGGTTAGTCTCTCTTTTTGGAACATGTTGTGAACTTATTCTTTGCCAACCTACACCAATGCCATCTTTGGAAGGCCCACTTCAGACTTAAAAAGACTGCCTCTGTTTTGGAATAGCATGTGCTGTGCAGCTTCTCCTAAATACATAGGCCAGTGCAGAGTTTTTGCAAGTATGATCAGCAGCACAGCTCATTTTTGTTGTCCACTATAATCTCAGATCCTTCAAGTGCTAATGTAACACAGCACTTTACTGCACATAGTGTTGTGTACCTACACTTTATATTACAAATACAAAGTGAATAGATTGTAATATAGTTGTAGAAAATACCTTGCCATTCGCATTAGGTCACCTTTCTAGTATCTCTTCGTGTTTTAAACTAATTGTCCATAGTATTGCCTGCCTTCCCAATTTCGAATCAACACAATTTTTAAAAACCCATCTAGGAATTCGTTTGTCTGGATCGTTTGTTAAGGTGTCACATAACAGTGGTCTAGTAGCGACCCATAAGGTATTCCACCCATATCCCACTCCTGGTTTTATGTTCTACTCACCATCACACTCTGCAAACACACAACTAATTTTGGGTTTAAACCACAACCTGCAAACTCATGTATTTGTTTAACAAGTAATGTAAAATTGTCATGTTGTACTGTCTAAATACTTTATTGAAGGCCAAGTAGTCTGAGTACACCCCTCTGACCCGCAAACTCATAATTTCTACACATCAAGCAATGCAACTGACAAGACATGCTCAGTTTGTCAAGCATCATTACTGCCCCCTGGTGAATAGAATGCCATTTGTTGAGAACTCATGTGGGGGGGAGGGGGAGTTCTAGATTTAACACCCCTTGATATGGGGACTGAGGAGATGGCATTTGCTTTATAATGCTGTGTGTAGCATAGAGATACGAGTGTTTACTTTGCGCTTATGTGTTTTGTTTTCATTATAGGTAACTCCCGAACGTCACATTGATGAAGGAAACCAATACATGCGGGTCTGTGTGACCCAGAAATACACATTTCAGGTCTGGAAGTGGCAAGTAAAACACTTCCATTTTACCATGAAAATAAAACAAGTACCCATATCGATATTTAGCTCGATTAGCATCAGTAGCTCTAACTAACTGTGCTAAATGAATGGTAGCTATTCTCAAGCATTTGAATCAGCAGAGTGAGTAAAACCCAACACTGAATTTCACCTGTTCAGCACAACAGCGCAAGTACAAAGATACTTTGTTGCATTGCGTGTCACGAAGACTTACTCAAGTGCAAACTGCCTGCGAAGACTATTATATTAATTGAATAATACGGTGTCAATTCCACTGCTAGCACGGGGTCTCTTTGCTCAAGAGAACATTCCAGACAGAGCCAGAGTGATATCAATGGAACCTGCATAACAAATAGAGGCCACCCTGGCCTTCCGGCTTCACACTCAACAGTTATTATGCCTCGTTGTACAACTGCAGACAAAGACATGTCACTCCGGAGGTCAATATTCTGACTGAGAATATTGGTTCTAAAGGGCGAGATGTCACATGACCCAGCGACCAGTTTTACCCAGAAGTTAGTGCAAAAGAGCCCCCAAAAGATCCAACTCAAGCTCAGGGCTTCTGCCCCAGGCAGAGGGAGCCCTCCTCCGTAGAACGAGGCATGGGCCGGACAGATATTAAAGCAGAAGGACACAGGCGGGTTCACACAGGAGGTGACGATAATCACAGGTTTAAGATTAGAGGAGTCCACACTGGATACTGGGATTCCATATTAGCTGCCAGCCATCATACATGTATGTTTATTGCACACTCAAGGTTGGGGCATTCCCCTTTAAACAATAGCCACTGGCTTTAGAAATGAGATATTAAAGAGGAGATGCAGTACTCTAGCAAAGGGCCAGACAAGGGCTCGCAGAGTTAGACAAACCACTTTGGAAAGGAGAGGAGAGGCGGGGAGAGAGCGACCGATGCAACAATCTGGACTGCGTGGGAGTCGGTGAGCAGCTGGAAGAATGAGAAGGCGAAGCAACCAGTTGTTACGTGCTATTTTTATAAAGTAAGCTGAGAAGAGGTTTTTTTCATTTCCAATTGATAGAAATTCTCGATCTGGGTCACGGTCTTTAGCTGAGTCCCTGTTTCTAGGAGAACAGAGGCAATGTGGCTTCTCAGGTTTAAAGGCTGCATAGAGGTGTAAAAATGTTGACCATGAACAACACTTTATTTCTGGGTAACCAACAGTGGCAATTTATATACAAGCACATAGTGACTGTAGATCTAAAGCATACTTGATGTGTTTTTGGATGGCATTATACATCAGTCGGCAAAAACTCTGACGAATAATATATGAGGGACAGAGAGTGATTTACATTGTACTAATGCGGAAGCCTAGCTAGAAGTCCAAGAAGGTCATTCATAGTAATACGAGAAATAATATAATGTTTTCTCCTGTAAGACAACTGTTTGGTTTAACGTATAAATATGGAGTAATGAAAGACATGTCACTTTTTCCTCTACTTCTCTGAGCACTTTACTGGTCTCTATATATTTTTTGAAGATGTCATCATCACTTACCATCAGTCTTGTATTGACACATTACTAAAAATTCTGATTTTTAGGTCGAGCCTAACGGCAGCGCGCATGCGCTGCTCGCTCTGCGAGGCATGCTGTAGTAGAATATGCTGTGGAAGCCTCGTCCACTCTCCGCCCATACTTTTCATTGGCTGTTGTCATTGTCCTTGGTAAATGCTGGCTTCCGATTCATTATGAGGCTTGTTAGTCCCTCTTTGTTACCGCCTTGTCGCCATTTGTTACCGCCCATGAGGACAGGAGCTTTCTTTACCAGTTCCGAGAACTATTTACTTCATTAAGGAACACAGCATGCACGGGGTGCCAGCTTCGGTAATGGCGGCCGCTTCCTAACCTAATTTGCATTTCTTTTGAACTTTTAAGTACCTAACCCACCCTGTTTTCCTGACAGCGCAGCGCCCATATCATGGACCCTGCGCCTCCCTCCCCGCTTCACGGCCGGTCACAGTGCTTCGCAGCACTTTATTATTTGATAATGTTTTTAGTTTAGTTGTTTTCTCTTTAAGCAACCATGTGCCTTTATTTCGTTTTGCACAGCGTGGCACTTCTGCACGCCCTATGCTGCTTCACGGCTGGTGCCGCTTGATACTTGTAAATTACTTTGTTTACGGGAGCCCGATATGGTGTCGCTGCTAAGGGAAGGCAGGTGACACGTCTGGGAGAACAGCGTTTGATCTGGGATAAACAATGCCCTCTTCTGCACATTAATACCAAATGAGGCTAGGGGTATGTAAGGTTATAGGCAGGCGGCAAACCACTGCCACGCCGCTCAGAAGCACCAGAAGTGCGGCTTGCGAACAGCGAGGCAACGCTCATTGGAAAAACCTTGATCCTGGGCGACGCTGGCCCGACGCCACATATCACAGGAACACGAGGAAGAAGAGGCGCGCTTCCATTTCTGGCTGTGGAATTGTAGTGTCTGCTGCTGCTGCCTGGGAGCGCTCCATCTGCCTCAACATGGCTTTCACGGGACTAACAGCCTTGAATACAAAAGCACATTCCTGCCAGAGGGCCCTCCCCCACTGCAGGTTGCATCAAAACACAAACATCTTGCGCAGACAGAGCATGTGGGCATTCCTCTGCACCACAGACAGCGACTGGGGGAGGGGGAACAGTGGTGACATCCAGCTGAACATACACCACTGCTACATCAGCAAATCAGAGCCCTACCCCCACCCCGCCGTCACACAAGGCAGGGTGGGTAATTTACCATCTGATGATGATGCTGGTTGGTGGGAATGTTCGTTTCTTGGAACAAGCATTTGCAATGCAATAGGTCTCGCTTTTGCGAGAGTTTAAGCTATTGGCATTGTAAATGACAATGCCTTTTATTTATGCTTTAAAAACAAACACGTAAATAAAAGGCATTGTCATTTATAATGCCAACTGCTCAAACTCTCGTAAATGCGAGACCTATTGCAAATGCTTGTTTCATAGTGTGTTTCTCTTAGAATCGTTTATATAATGGGACTCGTATCCCACTACCTCAGTTGGCCCATGCTTTAGTACAAATATAGTACTTATGGGATGCGTATGCATACTGTGATGGTTGTGTTTTTCTGATTTACCTACATTGAATACAGTTTCAATGAATGTTGGCTGTGGTCATAACGTGAGGCTCGCTTGGAATATGAGCCCCTTTTTGATTTTGTTGATGCTTTTAAATACACACAAAATTGTGCAAACACAGAACACTGTCAACATGAGGAACAACTACACTGCTGGATGTCTGCGGGATACTACCCATAAGCAGCCTCTTCATATTTCACTTAATTCTCAAGATCAAGACCCTGATTTTAGCGCAACATTTTTGACAGGCAATTTATGTTTTATGTCCCATTAAGGGCCCTCATTTCAAAGTGAAACATCACGCTACACTCACTTACAATGCTACGCTGTTCAGGATACTGACACCCCTGGTAATTATTCTTGTATTTCTACTTGTCAGGTTCCTCCTTAGTATATTTTATTTTTAGGTCTCGCCTGAGCCAGCGCTGCGAGACATTTTGTAAGTGGGGTTTTCAAAGTGCTACCCCACACGCTTTTGCTGGCCTAGCGCTTGCGTGCACGGGCACGCGCGCAGCCGCCAGCTTTCAGCACCCGAGGCGCCATCTGGAGCGCGATCGCTTTCACTTTCGCAGCCGCGCGACTTTCACGGCCGCGCGGCCAATGCTTGTTTCCTTTATTGATAGTTCAACACGAACAAACAGGCTACAGGCAGTTCGTGCTCCTCACAGCTTCTCTTCGCACCTTCCACAGGTAACATTTCTACTTAAATATTAGCCACACTGCCATAAATGTTCCTTCGCAAATTGCTTGTTTGGGCATGTTAGGAAAAATGACTACAAGGCTGCTTCCCCTTATACTTATAAAGTGTCGACTAATTTTTTACTTTGCCATGCTCTCGCGCAACCATATATCTTTCGCTGCCAGCTTTCACTTTCGCGGCCCTGCGCAGCTGGAGGCACCATCTGGCTTTCCTCTCTCCCTGTGCGCGCGCGCACCACTCGCGTGTTTTTTTTTAAATTTTATTTTTGCTCGCACGCGCACACAACTCCCGGTCGCGGCCCCTTTTTTTTTTTGCTTGCGGCCAATGCTTGTTTTAATATCTGGTACTTTGAGTGTACTTCACGCCTTTATTGTCTTAGCGCAGAGGAGTACAATAAGGGAAGGAAACGAGTATGCATAAATAAAAACATATACATTTAGAACACCAATAGCTCTAACTCTGACAAATGCCTCCATCAATCCCAGCGTGATTCTCGCCCTCCTCCACCCTCTGATGTACTGCTCATCGGAGTAGGGAGTACTTCCACCCATCCCCAGCTGTGCTTCGGCCCCTTCGTGATCTTGCCCCTTAGAGATGCGCTTCTCGCAAGAGAGCACTCACGCGCGCATTACTAGTGCACTCCTCTGTGTGCTTCCCACAAGAGAGTGATGGACGCCCCGCTGTGCGCATTACTAGTGCTCTCCCCGCTGTGCTTCACGCCCCTCTGCCTGCATTACTAGTGTGCTCCCCTATATGCTTGTGATGAAGTCCCGTCTGCTCCAGAGGCGCATCAGTACTTTAGAAACTGCACCGAACAGTTTGAGGCACTTTAAAAAATGTTTTGGTCTGCAAAGAAACAAATTTATACCAGTGGCACAAAAGTTACAGGGCAAGAGACAACATTTTATAATTGAGTCCAGTAGTATGCCAGTTGTATAATGCTGATGTTTCTGCTCTTTTTGGACAGACAAATCAATGAGTCCTCTACAGGGCAACTGAATTTCCAGCATCTTAGATAACTGCAAAGGCGAGAAACAAAGATAGTATAGCAGCTAAGAATGACCATAAGTGGTGCAAAAATGTCCATTAATCCTGTGGTGACTAAAAAGAAATATACAGCCCGAGGGTTCAAAAGTTAGTCGCTGAAGAGACAAGCATTGGCATAGCCAATAGGTCTCGCCTTTCGGACCTTATAAGTGTTTAGCCATGCAACAGTTGATGTTGTTGCACCAAGGATATTGTGCTGCATAACTAAATACTTATAAGGTCCCAAAAGCGAGACCTATTGGCTATGCCAATGCTTGTTTAGTTTAGCTGCGTAGTCTATGGGATATTAATGGTTTCCATTTGTGCACGCAGGAAAGGACCTTATCTGGTTTTATACATTGGAATATGGATTACATTTGCTGAGCTACACCCTTTGCCCATTTATAGAATGTCAGCAGACTCTTTCATGTTAACACCCTTAATCTTTACTTACTAGGTATTTATAGTCAATATGTGTACTCTGTTTCTTGTTACGGGACCTTATATCCAATAGACCAATAAGACCACTCATACAATTTTTGCAGCTTTGACTTGGTTCAGTTACATAACCTATGTAGGTCGTCTACTTAGACACACTTTTCAGAACAGCATTGGTGAATCTGGTGGTTTTCTCATAAACTTCTATTCTTTGAATGGTACTCTTCATAAACAGCCTCCTCCCTTGGCTAATTTACATTTTAATTTTATTATCCGTTTATTTGCTGGTAGTTAACCAGTTACCATACAGGGTTACCACCCTCTGGTTTAACCACTGGTAATGCCGTACTTTCAAGTACAATTTGTGTTGTTGTCTTTAACGCTGATTGACTTGAGACCACCACTCGCTCCATTCAGTACACGCACAGTAATGCCTCTCATTACGACACTTATAATTTTCAGTTTTTTTTTTTTTTACAATGCTTATTGATTTACAGTGATTTTTTTGTGCGCTTTGTGCTCCTCACATTTTTGGCGGGTTCTCTTGGTTCACCCCATATATTGGTTCAATTATTTTTTCCTTTTGTGTTGGTGTAAACCTGATGTGTGTATCCATTTTGAAATACTGGTGTTATGTAAACCTTCATATAGTCAATGTAGGTTTGACTTTATATTTACTGTACATTCTTCATGTTGATATTTTGCAGCGCTTTAACTAACAAAAGCCACTCCTGTTAGGAACAGATATTCAGAGTTGTTTCTTGAATTGAAAACAGTGCGATATGGAGCTGGTATAGATTGGACTATTTGATGTATGATTTCCAGTTTACTTATATCACGATGATGTTGTCACTCTTAATAACCGAGTGTATCTCTATGTACGACCCTCATGCTTACAATTTATTTGAACTGATTCTTTGCCATGTTCACAGGTGATGAATGAAAAATACAATATTTTATAATAATCCAATTGTTTGTACTTTATGGATAAAACTGTGTTATATTTATTATTCTAGACCTGATGAAGTCTAGGGTATATTTTCCCCTCTGAAGAAACACGTCCTGGCTGGAATCAACAAAGAAAGGACTAAAACAAAACTGACTGTAAATGTCTCTGGTGGATACTAGTTTTATTTTGTGGATTTCTGAAATGGTGGACACCTATTACTGATGGACACTTTCAAAAAGGACTCACTGGTGTGCATACTACCTTGTGACCTGCATGCTTCTCAGGGATGTTGGCAGATGGGAGGCCTGGCCTGATTGCTGTCTGGTCATTGCACACTCAAGGTTGGGGCATTTTCGTCTTAACAGTAGGCACTGGCTTTAGAAGTTAGATAATAAAGAGGAGATGCAGGGCTCTAGCAAAGGGCCAGACAGGGGCTCGCAGAGTTAGAAAAACCACATTGGCAAGGAAAGGAGAGAGCGACCGATGCAGCACTCTGGATTGTGTGCGAGTTGATGAGCAGCTGACAGGATGAAAGGCGAAGCAACAAGTTGTTACCTGCGACGCTGAAATATGCATCTTGCCTGATTTTATATCTGCACACGTGTGTTTTCATTATATCTGTGAGCACAGTGTCGATCTTTGCGAAGAGGATGTGGTCTAACGGCTAGGGCGGTCGACCTCAAATCTAGGGAACCGGGTTCCAGTCTCGGCAATGACACTCAACATAATGTGATTCTGGGCAAATCCCTTAATCTCCCCGTGCCTAACAAAAATGAATGTGTCCTTGTGTAACGCAACTGGTGCTCATGTTTTTAGGATTTAAAATGTATTTAAGCTGCTTTACTTTTCCTGCACATTACCGATCGTTTTAGGGCTCGCTTCACTTCCCGGTCCGCCGCGGCTTGCCGTTTGTTGCGGAGGAAGTGAAGCAACATTTTACTAATAACTCCTGCCTCCTGCTGCGCAATTTGACACTTCTGGTCTTGCCTAAGAGACTGCGACGCGCTCTAGCTTTTTTCCGACCCAGCCTATATCAGGCATGCTGGGTCGGACGCGCAGCGGGCGCGCCAAAGGCGCGCCAAAGGCAAGCCCGTCTGCGCCCTGAGAGCGACCAACACCAGATCCCCTGCGCGTCTAATAGTGCTAAGGTACTCGCGATCGGAACTTCTTAACCTAAACACCGGTGAGTGCTCCAATCCCTCACCACTGCTTGATCAATCCACTTACACCCCAGCAAGTGTAACTCGTGTGGCCTTAGGCCTTTGTATCTGCCTGTGAAGAACCTGCACTGCACTGCGAGGGCTGGTGATCGACTTGAGGGTTCTAAGACTAAGCCTAAAACATCCCAGGGCCCGAGTATAGAGCCCATGAGGTGCCTACTGCTGAACATGAGATCCTTGAACAAACATAAATACGAACTAGAATGCATGATCCAACTCTCTAACCCCGACCTCATGTTTCTAACTGAAACATGGGCTAATAGCGCCTCTGAGCCTGATTGGAACATAGCGGTTCCGGCAGGTTACCACGTGGCCTATGAAGATAGGGTGGGGAAAGTAGGGGGGGGAATAGCTATCATCTATCGATCTCATTATAAGATTAGGACCGAGGCTGCTCAATCATTGGAAGCCGAGGCTATGACATTTACTATAAAAGCTAATAACATGGAGCTTTTCTCAGGGCTACTTATTTACATGCCACCAGGGGAAGGCCAGCTTTTATTAGCTCATTACAAACTTTTATGGAATCCTGTCTAGATACACAAACCTTCACTATACTGGGGGATTTTAACTTCCATTTGGAAGCAAATAATAACCCTGACACCACTAATTTGATAGATATTTTAGCAGGTTTTGGACTGCGCCAGATTGTATCTGAGCCAACCCATACAGTAGGTCACACGCTGGACGGCATTTTCACTAACAACTCACATATAGACATAGTGAGTGTGACACCAGTGTCTTGGTCTGACCACAACCTTATTTCTTTCAACATATCAATACTGACCACCAACAAGCGACATCAGATCAGACTTCCAGTGGTTAAATCTCGACCATGGAAATCAATACAAAAAATGATTTGATAATAGCTCTGGCATCTAATCCTCCTAATTTGGTTCCTGATTCTAACTTGGCAGCCACTAACTATGAAAACTGGATTAGGACTTCAACACATAATCTTGCTCCCGAAACAACCAAGCGTTCCCGGAGGAATCATGCGTCCTCTCCGTGGTATTCAGCTGAGCTTAGGCAGATAAAAACTAAATGTAGGCGTAAAGAACGACTTTGGAGAACTGATTATAGCCAGGAACGAAAAAAGGACTATAATTTAGCGTTAGAGGAATATAAGGCAGCGATTATCAACACTAAAACTGTATATTTTACAACTAAAATTCAGACGGGCAAAAATTCCTCTAAGGAGCTTTTCAACGTCGTGACAAATCTGTCTAAACGTCCACAAGATAGTCAATTCTCTCCAGATCAAAATTTTGTGGACAAGATTGCCTCCTTTTTCAGATTAAAGTCCAGACTGTTTACAACGATCTTCGTAAGACACTGTCGGATCCCACAGAGGAAACGAGGTTCCAGCCGGAGGACACTCTAACCCAATCTAGCTTGGCGCAATTTTCCTGGCTAGCTACAGAGCGAGTATCAGATTTGTTAATACAAACTAAATCCGGCTCACCTCTGGATCCCTGCCCTCCGTATATTCTGCACCTGGCTCCTGAGCAAATTAGTGCCCACCTCACCCCTCTCCTTAATGAGGTTATCAAATCTGGGATATATCATCAGTCTTGGAAAAAGGCCTGTTTCAGGCCTATCCTGAAGAAAGTCACCTTAGACCCTACTGAGAAAACTACCGCCCTATCTCCTGTCTCCCGTTTCCCTCTAAAATTTTAGAAAAAGCTATCAACTCAGAATTAACAGAATATCTAGATAGCAATCATATTCTTGATGACACCCAACATGGCTTTAGAGCCCGACATTCCACTGAGTCAGCACTTATAATGGCCACCGAAGAGATTCGTAGAGTGATGGATGGTGGGGGAAGAGCCGTCCTCATCTTGCTTGACCTATCAGCCACGTTCGATACTGTTAACTACGAGGTATTGACGCAACGGCTGAGGGCGGCAGGCATTGAGGGGTCGGCTCTAACCCTATTGACATCTTTTTTGACATCTCGCGAACATCTGATAGATTGGGATGGTCTCAAGTCTGCAAAATTCAGCCTCCCGTGCGGTGTCCCGCAGGGATCCGCGTTGTCTCCCACTTTGTTTAACCTTTCCGTTACCCCTCTGGCCAGACTAATAAGAGATCATGGTCTGATGCTTGTATCGTACGCAGACGATACCCAGATTGTGGTATCAGTAACCCAAAGTGTGGATGAGACAGCGGCTAGGTTCAGGAACTGCCTAAAGAATGTTATGCAATGGATGAGCTATAATTTTTTAAAGCTCAACACGGAAAAGTCGGAGGTAATGGAATTCGGGCAGAAGCCTTCAATCTGGAGCCAAGTATGGTGGCCCACTGAGGCTGGGAACTGCCCCAGTCCCGTAACTAAGGCCAGGAATCTTGGCTTTATGTTTGACAGCAATCTAAAATTTGCCCAACAAACTAATCAGGCGTCATCTGCTTGTTTCTACACGCTGAAAAACTTGCGCAAAATCCTTCGGTTCATTCCCTTAACCATGAGGAAAACGGTAATCGGGGCTTTGATTCTTTCCAGAATCGATTATGGCAACGCCCTTTACCTGGGAGCAGACAAGGGCCAGATTGCCAAACTACAGTCCATGCAGAACGCGGCAGCCCGAGTGCTTTATGGTCTTCCCAAACATCACCCTACTTCAGCCACCATTAAACTGCTCCACTGGCTCCCGGTTCGGCAGCGAGGCTCTCTGTCTTGTACACAAAGCCTTGGTGGTGGAGGAGCTGCTGACGTGCAGCTGCTATTCAAGCGGTACTCTCCTCAACGCTGTCTCAGATCATCGAATACAGGTCTGATCCTGATTCCCAAGATAAAAAAAGTCAGATGGGGAGGCAAGGGTTTTTCGTACCAGGCTGCAAAGCTATGGAACGCGCTACCCGCACAACTCAGACTACAATCAAACAGGACAATTTTTAGGAAACAAAAAAAGACCTGGCTCTTTCCCAAACCGGCAGTTTAATCAGTGTGCCCAGCATTCTTTCACTCAGCGCCAAGACGCCTCGGCATTCGTGCGTTTAATAAATAAGTCAGTCAGTCAGTCAGTAAAGCACTCTGATACCTTCGGGTCAAGTTCGCGCTATATAAAACTCCGAAAAAATAAACAAATATTTGTAGAGAAACTCCACAAATATTGGCAGGCCAGACCCAATAAACATGATGTTTGGCAACCCTTGATGCACGTAGGGAAAGCGAATACAATTAAAATACTGTTTATCTTATATATTAAGTAACTTATCTCTCAGATACACGTAGTTCAATTTATTTCACACTTCGGGGAGTTCTCCACACATAATTTGAGAGTATGAATCTTTTTCTTCTTCAAAGTAAAAATAGTACAGCACATATTTGTAGACTGGCATATGTATATTCCCTGTATGCTGGCACCTTTTGCCAAATAGAAATTGTGTATTTTGCGACTGTAGGTCAAGTCCTATGATGGGTTTCTCTTGACTAGAATATAACTGGCTTCATTATATAAAGTATTGCTAAAGAGCTAATTTATACACCACCCCCCCAACCCGTAATATGCAATAGCAGTCAGAAAGATCTTACGTAGCGCGTGTTAAATGTAATTAACCTGTATTTTATTTGACAAGTACATGGTTCGTATCTAGTTGGTGTGTCTGTATGTACAGCTCCCCCCATACCTGCTGTAGGCTATCCCACGTGCTGCCCGGTCACACGCCACCGCGCACACCACGTTGGCGACGAGGCAGGTCTCACCCATGCCTCCACCGCTCCAGGCGAAGATTCCGGCACGGCAACGCCGCAGCGGGCGGTACGTCATCCACGCGGCGGCCCCTGCGCATTCGGGGCACGACCGCGCACAACTGGCGCTGCAGGCCCGGCGTTGCTTTCGCCAGCCCCTCCCTGCCCCCTCTACACGGAAGACTCCGGGAGGGCGTCGGAGGGCCGGACGGCTCTCAACGAAGACCGCAGACAGGCGCGGTCGCAGCGCGGACCCAGGGACTCCTGCCTGGCAGTGGAGAAGCACGTTCAGTGCCCCCGAGGTCAAGGTACGGCTGCAAAGAGCGCACGACGAGAGCTGCTGCCACGTGACTCACTCCAGCTCGCTCTCGCCCCCACTCCAGAAGGCCATCTCTCTCCCTCTCTCCTCTTCTCTCTCCCCTCCCGAGGACACTGCCTGATCGGCGAGGGCAGAGGGCAGCCTGCCTGACAACAAGGGCAATACACGGGACACAGAGACACAGTGGGGGTGAATTATTACCAAGTACAACAATAGCAGGCACAGAGGAGGCAGGCGTGAGGCAGTCAAGCTTTATAGACGCCTTCAAGCAGCAGCAGCAAAGAAAAAAAAGAAAAATAATAAAGCACAACACAAGGGTGGATAGTCCCGAGCCAACGTCAAGACACCGGCTGAGGTGCTCAGTCCAGGCCTGCACCCCCCACGTTGCGCACACAGGCCACTAGGAGCAAGGAGCCCACGGGCCACGCCCTGAATACAGGAGTGCACCAGCTCAGGCAGGAGGGGCCGGCCGACAAGCAGCTGCCCCGCAGCCACTGCAATAGCCCACACAGCCTCATGGCCACGCAGCTGTGCCACCCCTCCCACCATTCAGCGAACTGGTGGACCACGCCACAGTGGCCCCACGCTGGAGGTCCTGAATTGGCCGTTTAGATCACTACTTCACCGGCATGAGGGAGACGGACGGAACGGTCAAGCAGTCGTTACTTATGTGTTATGGAGGAGGGTAACTGTACAACTTATTCGAAACACTCCTGAACACCAGGGCAAATGACGACTACGACGCTGCGGTAGCAGAACTGAATCGACATTTTGACCCTCAAATCAATCCAGACTTTGAGCGGTTCAAGCTCTGCCAGACGAAGCAAGAAGAGTCGGAGTACATCGACGTGTTCTATGCCCGGCTACGGAAACTGGCCAGCTCGTGCACCTTCCACGACCAATACAGGCACAGATCATACAAGGGTGCAGGTCGGT
Source organism: Calotriton arnoldi (assembly GCA_963921515.1). Lineage (NCBI taxonomy): Eukaryota > Metazoa > Chordata > Amphibia > Caudata > Salamandridae > Calotriton > Calotriton arnoldi. The sequence continues at coordinate 2,829,764 of CAWUFW010001237.1, forward strand.
GCTACTACGCCGCCTAATCCTCCGACAACCGGGAATGTCGCTCGATAAAATATTGGTGCTGGCGAGGTCCCACGAACTCTCAAATGCACAAGCGGACAGGATGGAAGCGGCGTTAAACCGACACCCGACCTCATCGGGGCCCCACCGACCGCTGACAATCAAGGAGGAGAGGGTAGACGCCATCCAAAGACGCCCAATGACACCACAGGCAAACCCAAGGATGCCCACGAGGGGGACCTGTGGAAACTGCGGCACGGAGCACCATCCAAAAAGCCAATGCTTCGCAAAAGGCAAGACCTGCTCGAGGTGTGGCAAACTAAATCACTTTGCCAAGGTATGCAGGAGCGGAAGGTCAAGGACAAACGCCTGGGGCAGGAAGACGCCACCCCGCCAGGCCCGGGCTACGGCTTAGGAGTGGATGATGACGATGTGTCCGTAGTGTCATTCGTAAGTTGAGCTGGTCCGCGCCGAAGACCGCTTCCCATGTGCTTGATACTCGTAGCAGGATCCACCGTTCAAGCACTCATTGATACGGGAGCTTCCGTCAGACAGTCAGTCATGGACAGTGCACAATATGAACGCCTCTCACCACGACCGCCGTTGTCGCCTTCCAGAGCGAAGATTTACACATACGGAGGGACCGAACCGCTCTCCCTGAGAGGGGTGATGAAGGTAGACGTAACCAGCGAAGGGCAGTGCATCCCCGCCAGATTTTATGCCGCTGAAGGAAAGAGAGGCACTCTCCTCAGTGCCACACGGCTGAAGACTTGGAAGTGGTCTTCTTCGCAAACCAAGTCCACGACCTACATGCGCACGCCATCCTGAGAGAATTCCCTATGTTGTTCGAAGGCCTCGGACGGCTCAAAGGCAAATAGTTCAAGTTACATATTGACTCATCAATCAAACCAACTGCATTGAGGCATCGGAAAGTGCCCTTCCACGTGCGCCCACAGGTTGAGGAAGAATTACGGAAGCTGGAACAACTAGGAGTCATTGAAAAGGTCTCCGGCCCCACACCATGGGTGTCTCCTTTGGTTGACGCGCCCAAGCCAAAACAGTCATGGGCAATCAGGCTGTGTGTCGCATGCATCTCCCCAACCAGGCAGTGAAGAGAGAGCGACACCTAACACCCACAATGGACGATATTGTGGCAGACCTCAATAGAGCAAAATGGTTCTCCAAACTCGACTTAAATGCCGGATACCACCAGCTTGAACTAGCCCCGGAGAGCAGATACATAACCACCTTCTCCACGCACGTGGGGCTAAGGAGATACAAACAGTTGAGTTTCGGGGTGTCATTGGCAGCCGAAGTGTTCCAGAACGTCATCCGCGAGACACTCTTAGGACTACAAGGAGTCATCAACCTTAGCGATGACATTCTCATGTTTTCAAAGACCCTCGAGGAACACCACATGCACCTGAGGAGCATGCTCCAGCGCCTTGCAGACAGCGGTCTAACCCTCAACAGGGCAAAATGCTCATTCTACCAGGAATCGGTAGAGTTCTTCGGATACATCTTTTCCCGTGAGTGGTTGCACGTTGACCCAAAGAATGCCGTCGCCATCCGCTCAGCGCCAGTGCCCACATCTTTCTGGGGATGGCCACATACTGCGGCCGTTTCATTACGGACCTGGCATCCTTATCAGAAACCCTACGAGCCCTCACGAAGAGCGGGGCGCCGTGGAACTGGACAAATGAAGCCAACGCGTCGTTTCAAGCAATCAAGGAGGCTCTAATGGATAAGACCGTGATGGCGTATTTCCACCCCTGCCGCCGCACGGAAGTGGTTGTTGATGCCAGCCCTGTCGGGCTGGGTGCCATCTTCCTACAAGAGACAGCCAGCAAGGAGTGGGTCCCCGTGGCGTACACCAGCAGAGCACTGACGGAGACGGAGACGAGGTATGCCCAGATAGAGAGAGGCTCTCGCCCTTAAGTGGGCGTGCCACCACTTCCACCTCTACCTCTATGGGTGCGACTTCAGAGTGGTGACGGATCACAAACCATTGATTCCTCTATTTTCAGGAACAACATGGCTGGCTCCGCCGAGGATCGAAAAGTGGGCAGTGCAGCTTCAAGCGTATCGTTTTGAAGTGGTGTTCCGTCCGGGGATCAACAACCCGGCGGACTTCCTGTCACATCACCCTATCACAGAAAGACCTTTGGAACCATCTGCTGACGAGGAAAACACCGAAGAACTTGTGCAGATGATATCGCAGGAAGCATGCCCCAAAGCGCTAACCCTGGATGAGATGGGAGCCACGACAACTCTTGATGAAAATCTGGGCAAGATGAAGGAAGCAGTGGTCGACAGGAGGTGGCAGCATTTCTTGGACGGTGCCCGGGTGCTAAACGAGGAAGATCAGAGGACACGACAACAACTATGGAGAGCTCGCAGTGAGCTCAGTGAAGGCCCCCACGGGGTAGTGCTGAGAGGCACCACCATCATAGTCCCAAGGAGCTTACAGCAACGAGTAGTCAACCTCGCACATGTGGGATACTAAGGAATAGCCAAGACGAAAGCCCGCCACCGCAGCAAAGTGTGGTTTGCCAGGATGGACACCATGGTTGACAACACCATCCGAGCATGTCACTCCTGCGCCATCACCAACAGTGATCCGGGGCCTCACCCCATCCTTACTGAAGAACCGTGCCGGGAACCCTGGTCACAAGTCAGCATTGACTTTGGGTCCTTCCCCGATGGATGCAGCACAATCGTCCTAATAGACTCTCACTCCAAATTCCCAAATGTGGAAGTTGTACCGTCCACGGCGTTCCCGCAAGTCAAGGCCGCCTTCGACCGGACCTTCGCAATGATGGGGCTCCCAGAAGAGATACGGTCAGACAAAGGACCGCCATTCCAAGGGAAGGAATTCCAGGACTATCTGGTGGCCCATGCTGTCTGACATCGCAAGATAATGCCGCTGTGGCCGCAGGCAAACGGAGAGGTGGAGCGCTTCATGAGGACCCTAAATCGGGCGCTGAGGATCGGTGTGGACCGAGGTGAAGGGGCAGAAGAATGTCTACAATGGTTCCTAAACGCGTACCGCCAGACCACACACTGCATGACCCGATGCGCTCCGTAGCACCTACTATTCCGACGGGCCCCACGAGAGAACATACCGGCAGACGCCGCCTGGCGGCCTGAGGGGCTCGACCCCGTAGCTACGCAGGCAAGGAGGATGGCCGCCAATCTGCAGGCAAGCAAGGCAAGAAGGGCGCAGGTGACCATCATACGTGTGGGGGACCACGTAGTTGTCAAGGATCGACACCCCGGTTGGAAATTCCGAATGCCGTATGAGCCGGATATATGGGAAGTCACGGATGTGTGAGGAACAATGGTGTCTGCCAAAAGAGGCTCGTGCACGATTGCGCGAAACATCTCATTGTTCAAGAAGGTCGGCGGATCCCAACCAGGTGCTGAAGGAGACTCCGAGCAGGACACGATGGCGGAAGAAGCTGTATCACCACCACACTCTCCCAGGGCGATTGGCGAGGTGCTCCCGACCGAAGGAATGGGAAGACCAGTCCTGCAGGAAGATCCAGCTTGCTCGACTCCAAGACAGGCACCTCCTCCCGACAGCCTTGACAGGGCAGGGCTAAGTTCCAACTCCCGGAGCCAGACGTATGGTCTCCGGCCTAATCCTGCTCCAAGCCAGAGGCTCCAAGACTTTGTGTGTTGCATGCCGTTAAGAAGCATCCCTGAACAAGAGACAGTCTGAAGCTAAAGAAAAGGAGGGATGTAGTGTCGGAGCCACCCGGCCCGAACCATACATTGTTGCATTCTGTATCACCCCGAGGGCGGGCTCGCCCAAGGGGATAAATAAACGGGCGCGTGACCGTTCGAGGTCTTGGCCACACGCTATAACTGTGTGCGTGTCTGTATGTGCAGCGCCCCCCTTACCTGCTGTAGGCCATCCCGCGTGCTGCCCGGTTGCACGCCACCGTGCACACCACACACTCGAGTGTAACTCTGAAAGTTCACTGCGGCACGGAAGAGAAATGTCATTCGTCTGTACGTGCCACGTCTTCACAGGAATTCACAGCGCAAGGAAAAGAGAAACTTATTTTACAAGGACCGGGAAGTGTACTGTGTAGATTTCTTTAGAAGTGATACAATGACTGCTTTATCGGATTTGTGATAATGTTGTGCCAAATTTTAAATAATTGAATGAGCACTATAAATAAACGTCACAAACTAAGAATAGAAAGGGATTAGAATACATTTATATCATGGTTTATGTCGAGTAGGTTTATGAGGTCTAAAAACACTTCGATAGACCTCTATATATGCACAGTTTAGAACACATCAGACACTATTTTCAATTGGCATACATAGGCGCGTTATCACCAGCTGACGCCATTGTGTTCTGCAGGATTCCAGGCTCTTCGCTGGTGTAACTATCTGAACGCTGAACCCGGATGCAGTCAGCAACTATCACTTCCTGTCCTTCCCCCAGGTACTCTGGTGGGGCCTGACTGAAATGAAGGCAATAGATCCTGGTGATTATCGACTGACCCATGAATGATTAGAGTAAATATTAGCACACATGTCCTATTTATGGGTACTTTGGTGGCAAAAAATCAAAGACAGAACCTCTCTACGATAGAAAAGATTGGGACATAAGTATATGGATAAGTAAATTAAATTTACCACACTTTTGATGTTATCTTATCTCTTTCTCATTACATAATAGTCTTCTCCCACACTCCCATGTCATCATAATGAGATTTGACCGTCACCGGCTCAATGCTAGAAAGTGTTTTCACAGCCAATTCGTATCAGTGTTTTTCACCTTTGAGCGGTACATCTTTTCTTCTTAATTAGTTAATTAACTGCAGACATTTCTTCTAAGTTGCCGTTATTTATAATGACTTGCTAAAATATCTCTTATTCCCCTCGAGAATTCTGGAATCTGTTTTTGGGTAAAGCTGATCTCTCCGGATTTAATTACCTGAAAATTCTGGCGTTTGTTCTATAAATCGTATATAGCATAGTATAACACAGGATGGCGTAACATATAAAATTCTTTGTAGCCCAATAAGGGTGCTGTTGTTTTGCTGCACCAAGTAAAAATGGACAGGCCAATAACTTATATTAGCACACTGCAGTAAAACCTGGCAGGCACATTCCTGCTCGTTTGGACGGTATCACTGCATGTGATCACTGCCTCTGTCTTCTTCCTCACCAAGACACTTGTTATTAACGCTGTGATGAGCATGACAGCCAGGGTGGGAGATCATCTTTTTTCCGCAGAGGTGCATGTAGAAGCGAGCATGGTCTACCAGTGCTTTTTCTGGATTCCTTTGATATTAACATCCTAAAGGTTAGGGCGTCATAGGAGTGCAGCATGAAGTGCAGGGGTCATTTGAGTACAGCATGACAACGGGGGTCATAAAGGTGCCATTTAAGGATTTTAGTGAGTATAGTGAGGCATCACAGCATGGGTATAGATCCAGGAGGGCTAGGCCCATGCCATATTCTAGGATATCATCTGGTTATGTAAATGATGTTCATTTAGATTCATTTTATGTAAATGTATATTACGCGAATATCCTAAACACAGGATTGATCTGGCACTCCTCAACTTAGTTGGCAGGGTATGCACAGACATGGGTCCCTTGCTCACTTTGCCACTGGAATCAACCTAGCCTGGCTGATGAGGGGTGTTACCCCGAAACTGGTCCCAGAATGCTTGTTTCCGGTCCAGGGAAGACCTGGCTTGGCAGTTCGGGCTGGACTGTTCCCATGAGGCACAGGGTCAAGACTGATTTGCATATAGCTGGGTCTGAACTGGGGTGGCGAAGTGAGCTAAAGAATGATGATGGATTCAACCCAGATCTGTGACTGGGGGTGAGTGTCTGAAAAGTTTCAGCGCTCCGTCCATCATCTTCTTGTGTTTACTCCTCAACTTATATTTGATACTCCAGCATCAGAGTCAAAGATCATATAGTGGCAAGTAATCCAAAAGCGCCCAGAGCAGTTTTACTGTGTTTTTAACAAAATAGAAACCTTTGACCCATAAAAATAAATTGAAAAAATGGTTTTCATGTTATTCAGTGGTAATAGGTTCCCAATAATTTAAATGAACGGATGTTTGTCACAGACTAGTAAAATTCTTCCATTTAAAAAATGTATATATTTTAGGGAACTCAATATGCAGAATCAATTAGGGATGTTTAAATGGTACAAAATGTAATGGAAACTGGCTGAGGGAAGGCTAAGGTATGCCATGGTTTTATCATATCTCTTGCACTGCCCTGTGGTTTGCTGGCCTAACAAGAGTAGAACAAGCCAGGAGAATACCATGGTTACGGTTCTGATGGACAGTGTGTCTGCATGTTTATTTTTAAAGAATAGTTTAAAATCCCATAGCTGCTTTTTACCATAAGGCACCAGGGGCATACATCAACAACATGGAACATAAAGATACCCAATATTAAGAAATTAAAAGGCACTCATAGTAGAAATGTAAAACAAGAAACAATTAAACTAGTTGGTACCTTTTACAGGATTGAATTTTGCAGTACTCTAGCGAAATAAAAAGCAAAAGTTTCCCACAAATATATAAACCAATGCAATTGTTTTGTTCATAGTGAGACTAAATATGTGGTTTTCCCTTTCACAAACACTAAGTAAAGCAGTTGAATGAAGTCACCGATTCATGATTTTCCACTAGTGTGATTAATGTACTCAAGTTTTGTATCTTACCTATGGGGTCCACCCATATCCCCATAATACTTTGTGGGATGTCCACATCCACTTTATCCAGAGCTGGATCCTCAAAGGCAATCTCCTGATGAACAACCTTGGCCAGGGCTCTGGATGCAGCCTCATTACCATCCAGGACGACGCGTAGGAGGTCTGCAGTCTCTTGCTCAGTAGGACAAACTTTTACAATGATCTTTTCGCCTTAAAAATCAAGAAACAAATAACATACACAGTAGAAGTGCAAGATGGGTATTATATGATTGCTTTTGTCTACAATAATCGTATATGCATGAAGGATTTTTGAGAGCAGATTTCAGGGAGAATTAATTTTAGATGAGATGGACAAAGGAGGAAATGCTAATTTTCATACGCCTGTTTGTTTCCAGATTTGTCATGATTTCTGAAATGTTTTGATGAACAATAATAATTGCGAAGCTTTCTGCAAAATGTGTCCAAGTACCAGTCAGTGTTCAGGGTTCGACAAGATAGATCCATTCATACTGCTATGCTGACCTCCTCTAACAATAGCCATAGTACTCAGCGAGGCATAAATCCAGAAGTGATTATATAGCAAAAATACATTTTTACCTCAAAGTGTATTCGTGATAGTTAGTAACTCTAGATTGCAATGAATTTGCTGATATTTTAAATATGAAGTGAATTCCCTGACAATATAATCCGGCTATCAGCCCTTCAAGTCAGTTAAGCAGGTGAGCAGATGGTTAGAAACTCACACAACTGAAATAAGGAGTTTTCTGATGGTTAGTATATTCTTTGGAACCTGTGACTACAGGCACATACACATTATAGTGACCAGTTACCAAATGCACTTATATCGAAGGATTCTGTAATTGCCCTTACAAACGTAACCTTATTCTGTCTGTTAGAAATTAAGCATATCATTCAGCTGTAGGAGTAGTCAAGTTGGAATGATCCACTAAGATTTCTTCCATGAGTAGATGTGGTCCGGTTCACTAAGCTTTTTTTCTGTTAGAAGGTGTGACATTCTACTCAAGATAAAGGAGTGACACTTTCATTTGAAATAAGCTACATTAACTCCCAAACAAAACTTTGTGAATCAAACACAGTGGGCCTGATTTAGAGTTTGCAGAGAGGGTACTCTGTCGCAAACATGACAGAGTCCCCTCTCCGACAAAATTCAGGTCCACCTGCCTCATTTAGAGTCTGTGGACCTTCAGTATTTCGATGGCGGAGACTACTCCATCTGTGGCGTACATGTTCACCTTTGACAGCCTGACGGAGTAAGGGCATTCAGAGGTTTTGCCATTTGTCTGTCCGCCCTATTTAGAGTGGGCAAACAAATGGGAAGTTTTCACTGTCTGTCACCGCAAAAGATTCAATGAAAACTTCAAAATGACCTGCTCGCCATGGGAGAAAACTCCCATGGCGGGGGTGTCATTGCCTTTTTGTAATTTCTAAACTAAGATTTTGTTTTTGGAAAAACCACTGTCATGTTGACGAAGCCATCTGTCAGCCTTTCAGTGCATTGACAGGAACTGCTATGAGAACGGTTCCTACCAATGCAAGAGATGTCCACTGGGCCGGCAGACATCTCTAAATTCAGCAGGCAGATACTCCCTTAAGGCACTGGAGAACTGCACTTCATCTCCCTGATGAAGTGAATCCCATCTGCTGAACTTAAATCAGGCCAACAAGGCCGGATAAAAAAAAACATTTTTGACTGGTGCTTTTTCATGACTTTGGAGGAAAGCTAAGGTAGTGCTTTGTGCAAACACCTTTTTACACCTTACTACGAAAGCAGGCTTCTGGCGGTCGTAATGTGTGACAAGAATGCTTGTGCATATTTGTTGAGAGGCATTTGTTGCAGTGGTAACATGTTCTGTTGCTTGTGTTGCTGTTTTTTCGTGCTACATATTTGCACTGTGATGCTGTGTTGTACGGTGTTGTTGTCTTAACTTTCTGTTTTGACTCTTTTTGTGGTGGTTGGTTCTGTTTGTTTTAAATCCCCTAATGCAGAGGAAGTGAACATCACGTTCTCCTGGGGGTTCTCGGGGAAACCCTGGACTCTTCATGGTGTCTAGTTTCTAGGAATGTCTGGGTTTGGTAGATTTCCCTTGGAGGAGCAATGCACAGACTCAAATACCACAGCTACCCACATTGCCAAAAGGGGTCCACTGTCAAGGCAAAATCTGGAAGCCTCTATGTTGTATTTGGGCACTGTCCAAATGTGGGCAATAGGCCCAGCAGCACAGGCGGGGTACTGTTTTTATTGTGAGAAATGGGGGAATGCTGGCTGGAACTTAGTAGATCCCCTCTGAGTTCTGAACTTTCCCTTACAGGCATGTGAGGAGAATGCATGATTATAGCCAACATATGCAGGACATTCTGTGCCTAGTTTTCAGAAATGTCTGGGTTTGGGAGGTTTCTTTGGGTGGCAGCCAAGCCCAGACCCAAATACAGTATCTAGCAACAACAGTAAAATGATTCAATTTTTATGGCCTATCGCCATGGAATCTTGATGACTCTTGACCCTCTGGTAGGTCGCTCCCCCTCCGCACAGCTCTGCCTGTGTGTCCCCGCCCCAGCTGCCGCTGCTGAGGAAGTTCGAGGCCCTCCTCCACCCGAAGGCTACCACCTGCGCCTCATCCCTGGTGGCCAGTGGTAGGCCGTAAGTTTGTTCATCTTCCGCATTATTGTTCTACTGTATTGCCTGTATTTCCATTGTTGTGTCTGTAACTGCTGTTGTCTGCCTTCTGTCTTCCCCCGCTGCCTGTACGTGGTCCTTGCCCGTTTCTTTCCTTCTGTACCCCTCGCTGCCCCCGTGTCCCTCTGCCCGGTTTTCCTTCTGTACCCCTCGCTGCCCCGTGTCCCTCTGCCCGGTTTTTTCCTTCTGTACCCCTCGCTGCCCCGTGTCCCCCTGCCCGGTTTTTTCTTCTGTACCCCTCGCTGCCCCGTGCCTCTCTGCCCGTTTTGCCTTCTGATTCTGAGCTGCCCCGGTATTTCTGTGCCCTTTTGCCTTCTGTGCCACTCGTTTTTCGTTGATTTCTGTACCCTTTTTGCCTTCTGTGCCACTCGTTTTCGTTGATTTCTGTACCCTTTTTGCCTTCTGTGCCACTCGTTTCCGTTGTTTTTGTGCCCTTTTGCCTTCTGTGCCACTCGTTTTTGTTGTTTTTGTGCCCTTTTGCCTTCTGTTCCCTCCGTCGCCCCGCCGCTGTGTCCCCTGCGGCCCCGCCCCCCTGACTGCCCACTGCCCATTCGCTGCCCCGCCTCCCGCCTCCCAGCTGCTCCTCCCTCCCACCTCCCCATATATGTCGGCCGCTGTGCGGCCGTGCAGCGTACGCGTGCAGCGGGCGCGCCGCTGGCGCGCCTAAGGCAAGCCCGTCTGCGCCCGTCCGCACCAGGACCGCGCCCAGCGCCAGAACCCCTGGCCTTCGCTCCCGCCACGACGACCGCCGCCGCTACGATGCCAGCTCACTCCACGCCCTCAACCCCGGACGGACCAACACCTGCTTCAAGGCCGCCCCGAAACGCACACACGGCCCCTTCACCTGCCGGAACTGCAGCTACACCAGCCTCAGAACCGACGAACCACCCGCCAAGAAAGACCGCACCCACCTGCGATGCATACTACTGACCACCCGCTCCGCACGCAGACACGCCGTCGAGCTCTGGGACTTGCTCGACACAACATCCCCGGATGTCGCCTTCCTGACAGAGACCTGGCTGAACGACTCCTCCGCACCCGACATCGCCATAGACATACCAGACGGCTACACGATCACCCGCAGAGACCGCACCAACGGAGTCGGAGGAGGAATCGCCATCGTCCACAAGAACAGCATCAGAGTCTCGACTAGCGCAGACGACGCGCTCAGCACCGCCGAACACATGCAGTTCCAGATCCACACAGACCCCAACTCCACCCTCAGAGGCACCCTCGTCTACCGACCCCCCGGACCCCGCCCCCAGTTCAGCGACTCCATCGCCGACTTCATCAGCACGCACGCCCTGACCTCCACCGACTACATCCTCCTCGGAGACCTGAACTTTCACCTTGAGAACAACAACGACAACAACTCCACAACCCTGATCGATAACCTCGCCAACCTCGGACTAAAGCAACTCGTCACAACACCCACCCACTCCACCGGCCACACGCTCGACCCCGTCTTCTCCTCAAGCCCGCACGTCTCCGTCAGCCACACCACCGAACTCCTCTGGACCGACCACCGCTGCATCCACTTCACCTTCCAGAAACCCACCACACACCACCGCACCCAACAAATCCCCCGCCGCTGCTGGAGCAAAATCACAGACGACCAACTACATGCAAACCTCGCTCTCAGCCCACCCACCGAACCCTCCAACACCGACGACGCTGCCCACAGCCTCAGATGCTGGATCGAAGACTGCGCCAACACCCTCGCCCCGCTGAAGAAACCCCCCCACAGAGACACCAGCAAGAGAGGCCAGCTGGTTCACCCCAGAACTCCTAGCCTCCAAGCAAGCCTGCCGGAAATGAGAGAAGAAGTGGCACAACGAACAAACTCCGGACAACCGCGCAGCACACAAGGACGCCATCCGCAACCACCACCACCTCATCAGGGCCGCCAAGAGAACCTCATTCAAAGACCGCCTTGACAACAATGCACACAATAGCAAGGAGCTCTTCAACATCGTGAAGGAACTCTCCAACCCCAGCTCCAACACCAACGACATCCCGCCGTCACAAGCCCTGTGCGACTCCCTCGCCACCTTCTTCCACCGCAAGATAGCAGACATCCACGACAGCTTCAACACCCAGACAGACCCAACAGACAGCAACACAACAGACCCCCCGCACACCATCGACTATGACCCCCTGCTAGCCTGGGCCAGCGTGAGCATCGATGACACCATCAAGACCATGAGCACAAACCACTCCGGCTCTCCGTCTGATCCCTTCCCGCACCACGTCTACAACAAAACAAGCAGCTCCATCGCACCCCACCTGCGCAACGTCATCAAACTCTCCCTCAAGTCCACGACCTTCCCAGAGAGCTGGAAACACGCCGAGATCAACCCCCTACTGAAAAAACCCAAGGCTGACCCAAGAGACCTCAAGAACTTCCGGCCCATCTCTCTGCTCCCCTTCCCAGCCAAGGTCATCGAGAAAATCGTCAACAGACAGCTAACCCAATACCTCGAAGAAAACAGAATCCTGGACCCTTCCCAGTCAGGGTTCCGCAGCAACCACAGCACCGAGACCGCCCTCATCGCCGCCACCGACGACATCAGGACCCTGCTGGACAACGGCGAGACCGCAGCACTCATCCTCCTAGACCTCTCCGCCGCCTTCGACACCGTCTGCCACCGCACATTACGCGCACGCCTCCACGCCGCAGGGATCCGAGACAAGGCTCTGGAATGGACCACCTCCTTCCTCTCCGGCCAGAACCCAGAGCGTCCGCCTCCCCCATTCCGGTCCGAAGCCTCCGAGATCATCTGCGGCGTACCCCAGGGATCCTCCCTCAGCCCGACACTGTTCAACATTTACATGGCCCCGCTCGCACACGTCGCCCGACAGCACGACCTCAACATAATCTCCTACGCCAACGACACTCAACTGTTCCTCTCCCTCACCAAGGACCCCATCACCGCCAAAGCCAACCTCCACGAAGGAATGAAGGCCGTCGCCAACTGGATGAAGACCAGCCGTCTGAAGCTGAACTCGGACAAGACGGAGGTCCTCATCCTCGGCTCCAACCATTCAGCCTGGGACGACTCCTGGTGGCCGACGGCACTGGGAGCAGCCCCGTCACCCACCGACCACGCACGCAACCTGGGAATCATCCTCGACTCAGCGCTCTCAATGACCAAGCAGGTCAACGTCGTATCCTCCTCCTGGTTCAACTCCCTCCGCATGCTCTGCAAGATCTACAGATGGATCCCGACAGATACAAGAAAGACAGTCACCCAGGCCCTCGTCAGCAGCAGACTCGACTACGGAAACGCCCTCTACGCGGGAGCCCCGACCAAGCTCATCAAGCGACTACAACGCATCCAAAACGCCTCGGCACGACTGATCCTCGACGTACCACGCCACGGCCACATCACCCCCACCTGAGGGACCTGCACTGGCTCCCCGTCAGCAAGAGGATATCCTTCAAGCTCCTCAGCCACGCACACAAGGCACTCCACAAGACCGGCCCAGCCTACCTCAACAGACGGCTCTCCTTCTACATCCCCAACCGCCAGCTACGCTCCGCCGACCTCTCACTCGCCACCGTCCCGCGCATCCGAAGAACAACCACCGGCGGGAGATCCTTCTCCCACCTCGCCGCCAAGACATGGAACACCCTCCCACTGAGCCTACGACAGACCCAAGACCTGCTGACCTTCAGGAGGATGCTCAAGACCTGGATGTTCGATCAGTAGCGGCCCCCCCCCCCCCAGCGCCTTGAGACCCTCGCGGGTATGTAGTGCGCTTTACAAATGATTGATTGATTGAATTGAGAAAAGTGGAGGAACTAGTAGAACATTTGTTATTAACAAATGAATTTCTATCCATTTTTGGATTCCAAATGTATGCAAAAAGAAGGCATTTTGCAAAATGCTATCTGAATCACAATAGTACAGGTAACCCCAAATTCAAAATCATTATTAGCTGCAGGTAAGGTGTTGACAATGGGTATTGCTTATTTTGGACAACTAACCAACACTAAATAGTCCTTTAACCAGAAGGGAGTGACACATGTGACAGTATACTATTTTTGTAAATCCTCCATCATGGCAAAAAATAAGAAGAAAAAATTGTCACCCACTTCTATTTTTTCAAACTTACTTTTATTATTATTGCTCAACTATTAGTTTCTTTGGGAAAACCCTCAGCGAGGTACACAAATTCCAAATTTTGTCTACTTTTTAGAAATGTATAGCTTTTGGGATTCACCCATTCATACTAATTTCTACCACAAACTGCAAACAGGTAGAAATCAAAAACAATAGCAAAAATTGACTACCACTTAAAGTGCTACAACATTTACTTTGTGATACTGGCAGGTAACAGTTAAGCATTGAAACAGACAAAAAAAATGCTATTCGATGACAATAGAAAATATACTGAAGAACATTGCCCAACATTAATTAAAAAAAAGATAAACAAAGTATTCATTTCTGTCCTGGGAGCAGTCTTATAGATACTATTTCTGTATTATAGAAATGATGACCACTGACAGTTAGATATATGTTGCTGAAAGCTTAAACAGTATTCTTTTACATAAAAACATTTGAGAAATCAGCAAAATTCTGGTAATCCACAGATGACTGAATTAACCTTGAAAAACAATAAAATGCATTTGATGTTGTATTGTTTTGAACCAGTGACTACATGTGTCACTATGTTACCATTCATTTTCGAAGGATTCCGTGATGAACCATGCACATCTACCATGATTGATTATTTTTTAAATGTAAAGAGTCACTGCGTAATAGAAGTCACACAATGTCCTATGAATGGTTCGACATAGATGTGTATTGGTATAGGTGAAAGACGTATTACATCCGTTAAGTGTATACATTTAAGCATTTCACTGTTTTGCATGGATTCGTATTTTCTCCGCTTTTCTTTTCCATAGGCATGAAAGGTAATGAAATTTAAACCTCATTCAGCTCTTTTTCCAAGGGAAATAAATGGAGTGCAGTGCAGGTCAAAGTGGAACAAACATCCAACACATATTGCATCCACATTTATGCAAACCTCACATTACAAGCTCCATTGAATATATTAGAAAGAGCCCTGTAGCTTACGCATGTTGTAGGTCCTAACCCTGACCTGAGGTTTGTCTCATATGATTTCATTACAGTATCCCAGCCTTACAATCAGACAATCTGGTACTCACATTTTGTTTTTTTAATTTGAAGATTGTTCTGGATTGGTTCCTGTCCCATCATCAATCGCTGATTTCTAAGCTCAAGCTTATCAGCAGCTAGCTGCCTGGGGTGAGTGCCTGGTTAGAGAAGAACTCTTGCAGTTTATGTGACGCTGCTCAAGCTAATTGTCAAGTTTAATTGATAGGTAACTCTGAGTTACAAAGATAATTTTCACGAGGGGTTCTGAGTGACATCAAATAGACAAGAGCAAACCTGAGTTGTCTATGATGTCACTCAGAACCTCTGAGGTGAAAAACATCACTGTAACTCACAGTTACCAGTCTATAATATTGTGCTATGTATGGCTCCTAAAATCATCTGCCCCTGCTTATAATTGGGAAGCTGAGGCAAAAGGATAATATATAATATGGCCGCTCCTCCCTGTCCAAACGTGAAAAAATACCTTACCTGCCATACTTAACCAACACCCATCACCTTCCTACCCTTTTTTCCACCCTCCTACAGCTGTGCTTTCTGCTTTCAATCTAAGCAGACTAGTAACGCTGTGCTGACAGGCTCGGAGAAAGTATCAAACACATTAAAGTAGATGGGAGGAATGCTTGCAATTTGTCTAACTACTGGCAATCGCTCAGGTAGCTTTTCAAACAATTGCTCGTTTGCCTACCATGCCACCTCAGTTTAAACCCAGCCATATGCCACTCAGTTTTGACCCTCCTCAAATAAGTACAGTCCAGCTTGAACTGCCAGGCCAGGTCCTCCCTGAAACGGAAGAAAAGCAACCCAAGACTGGTTTTGGCCTGTTTGGGTCTCATCTGTCAGGAGTAGCTTGGTTCCAATGGCACAGTGAGCACCAGACCCACATCTGGAAATACCCTTGCCACTTACGCGGCACATCGCCGGTTGGCCTTACTTTGCAGTAGCTCCCGCTATGTTCTTCTCTGCAGCAGCAAATCCTATTCAGCAGCTCCTTGCAGAAGGCGTATCCAGCCTCGTGGAGCTCTCATCAGCTACAGCCTGCAGCTTCGCCCCACTGGAGATTCTTGACTTCCAAAACATAGAAATCTTCACCAGGACTTCGTCCAGTGGCTCGCTGACGACGATGCCGCCTCTTCGTACACTGCTTGCAGCCTTGTCCCACTAAACTTTACCTTTGCAGATATTATTTCTTGGAAAATTCTTCTACGTCCGAAGGTAAACACAGACTGGGCCCAATCCACTCCTTGTATCAATTCCGCGCTCCATGACGGTTGCCCATAACTTTCGACTTTGCCACGGTCTTGCGCATCTAGACGTCCGTGGTTGGCGCTTTGAGTTTTCGGGTGCTAGTTTTTACCTTAACCCTTTGCGTGCGTCGGACGGCCGCCGGCCGTCCGACGTCATGGTGGGCGTGTGCGGAGGACGGCCGGGGGCCGTCCGAACCACGCCCACTCATAAATCACCCGCACCGCAGCGGAATTCGCGCCGCGGTCAAGGGGTTAAACTTCAAAAATTCATAACTCTCCTTCCACGGATTGGATTTTTGTTGGTGTCAAATTTTCTTATTTGGTGTGGGAGTTTTCTTGTGTTTCTAGTTTTCAATTTATTGCTGTTTGTGTGCAGCCTAAATACTATACACATTGCCTCTATGTTAAGCCTGACTGCTTTTGTGCCAAACTACCACAGGGTTAAACACTGGTTAATTTAGTGACTTCTAGTGGTTCGCCCTGACAGGGATTGTGACTGTTGCTTGAGTAGAGTTTACCCTACTCAACCAGCAACCCAGTTTCTCACAATCCGATTATACATGCATGATTTGATGTTATCATCAAGGTTTAAGCAATAGCACCTAAGGAATTTCTTCTTATTTTTTCACTGACTAGACTAAATGCCTTAGAAATATTAAAAACGAATGTTTTGGATTTGTCCAATGTTAGTACAATATTGGAAACAAGTACTGCACTAGGAAAATATATTTTAAATCAGACTTCATTTTTACTTAAAAAGAAAATGTCAATTTCACAGGATGTATCTTATTTGCACCTATCAAAATATCTTTCTAAGTTATTACATCAGGAATTAATAAATAATAAGATGAGAAAGACGTCAGAGCTGCTAAATGAACGTGCATAATGTGTTAAATTTAATAGGTCTTGTCAGAAAATCATACAGCCCTGAACTGGTATAAAATACCATATTCCTTTAAAAGGAATAGTGTAATGCTTGAATTATTGACTATGAGTGACTGCTGTTTTTAAGCGATAATACTTTTTATTAAAAACAGTTTAGATATAATAATCGATTTAGGAACTGCAGTGAAGAAATGACTCATGTGGAGTTATAATAAAATATTGTAGGCTGGCCAATAGAACGATGTGAGAAGCATTCAGTATGCGTTTTAATGTAATATGTTTAAGGATCAAATACAAAAATGCAGTTTGATAATATATATTAACATTAACAATATTATTAATTTATAATTATTCAGGATTGCCTCATAGGTGTTTTTTAAATAAAAATATTCACCCATGCTAGTCATTACTCTTGTTTTGGCCCAGGGCAACTTAGTACTTTCTAAGTGGCTGCTGTTTATTATTGTGAAGTCCCCAACTTCGGAATTCTGGGGCAAGAACTGTACAGTGCTCCTCTCATTTGTATGACTTTATCTGCTGCTGACAAGCTAGGTGTCTGTATTTTTCAAACTTGGATTGGCGAACTTCTGTTCTACGTATTGCAGACAGGGTGCGATCTCCTGACGCATATCCAGTCCTCTGCATGATCCATGGTGTTCGTCTAGGCCCAAACATATGGTCCTTTTGAGGACTTCGCACTCTTTTTGGGGGTGACTTCCCTGGGTCTACTAGTGCAGTGCTAGCCTTATGACCAAACCCAAATCATCCCACCAACTCTTCATGGAGGTTGATGGCATGGCGCCCATGGCTACCTTGGATTGCCCCCTCTCATGCATGTCTAAAGATCACACTAGAAACCCTGTTGAATTCATATCCATCAGGATGACCTTTAGGGTTAGTTCATGAAGGCACTGCAAAAAAGGTTGTTGGGGTAAAATACCAGGGCAGACTTGGCATCCTTTCAGATAAGACTGGATTCCACGATCAGGAGCAATTCAGTGGTGCAGGACCACTTGAACAGAACAGCATAGGGCCCGGATCTGGGTAGGGCGATATGGTCCCTACATAAAAAAATAACTGATCTTGAAAACATGAGCTTCCTGGACAATGCCTGCTTCATGTGTAGTCCGGAGGGACTTTAGTGGGCTGAAGTGTGTTGCTTCCTTCCTGACAGCATTCCACCCAGTGATCACACTGATCACCTTTGAGCTCCCTCCTTGAAATTTCAGATGGCCTGCAGGTCCACTTAAAACATACTTTGAAACACACCTAGACCCATAATAGCTTGTTCTCTGTGACATCAGTTGGTTCTCCAGGCCTTCAGATCCCAATCAGTTAGGCAGTTATCTCGTCCCCATTAGACAGGCAGTCAGCTTTGCCTACTTCCCGCGCAGCAGGCCTCTCCGCACCATTAAACAACGTACATAAATCACAAAGGCCATCAATCATCAATTTTCAGCTTGTATCAGAACCCAGAGGGTTAAGAGCAGTTGGATGCATTGCAGTACTGCTGCTGTGCTGCTGCTATAAGAGCCAGGCCAGCTAGGTGGAGACGAGCCTCAACGCCAGTTGGCCATCGTGGTGGTGACTAAGCCCCTCCTCGATCTCAGTCGTCTTCCACAAGTTCTCTTGAGGACATTGGTTCTCATTTTTTGACATAATACCTTTGTCTGTCTTGTATCAACAGCAAGCTTTGACAAGAAGCAGAAACTGGAGGTGTTCATTTGATGTCTGGGAGGAGTTCAGGTTCTCATGGCATTGCACATAAAATAAAAAACTTTTGTACACTACTGTGGGTTCTGGGAGGGGACTATAATTGTGTTCTTGACACTACCTTTGATCGTTCCCGGCTCCCGCTATCCCGGTCCCCTCCACACGTGCAAGCATAACGCTTTCGAGCCTGTACACACCACTGGTCCCTTGCAGACATGTGGCATACGCATCACCCCACTTATCAGCTCTACTCCTTCCACTCAGCCCCACATGACCTGTTGGTGCGCCTAGATCGCTTTCTCTGCTCTTATTCGCTGGTTCCCCTTCTCCAGCACACGGACTACCTGGGCAGAATCGTTTCTGACCACGATACACACATCATGGACCTCTGGTGGGCTCCTCCCCTGCCCCCGACACCGGCTTGGAGGATACCACGAGAATGCCTCAAAGACCAGGTGTTCCAGAGAAAACAAGAAGACTACATCAAGCAATACTTCACAGAGAACCACAATACGACATCCACCAGAATGCTAGAATGGGACGCCGTCAATGTGGTCGTTCGAGGGGCTTGTATCCGTCAGATTGCTGGGGCCCGCAGGACCCTCGAGAGGGACATCAAGAGGGTCAAGGACACGCTCTTGGGCCTCATTAAGGCAGCGGACGTGGACTCTGCCCTCATTTTACAACTTGCAGATGCAAGGCTGGCTCACGCGACTCTACTGGAAGACCTGTGTCACTACAATTTCTCCAGATATGCGGCAAAGAAGCATCGGGAGGGGAATCGGCCAGGCCAGCTACTGGCATGGCTTGCTCGCCAGGACACAGAACTCCGGGCCATCACCGAACTTGTGTTGAGACAGGGTATTACACTCCGCTCTCAAGAAGACATTCTGCAGGCCTTTCATGAATATTACGCGGCATTACATAAAGACTCAGGCGCAGTTTGTACGGACGGCTTTGCGTCGTGCTCCCCCGAATTTCCGCTGCCACAAGAGCAGCTTCGGATGCAGATATTATGGCAGCGGATGTAAAGCAGGCGATCTGCGAACATGCCCGCGGTGAAACTCCTGGACTTGACAGGCTGCCTCTGGAATACTACCACACATTTTCGGACCTCCTGTCCCTCAAACTGGCTGCCATGTACGTAGCGGCAGTGGATGGGGGGCTACGCCCTCACTCCTTATGTGAGTCCCTCCTGGTTTCCATCCCGAAACCTGACATAGACCCCACATGACTTGTCTCATATAGGTCCATTGCCATTCTTGGAACGGACCACAAGATTCTGGGCAAGACGCTTGCCGCTCGGTATGGCCAGCTACTTCCAGGATTGGTACATTCTGACCAGAACGGATTTGTCCCTAGTCGCAGTACTTCACAGGATTTTCGCCGCCTTTTTCATATACAAGACTGGATACGCGGTAAATTCCCTCGGGCGGCATGCCTTGTATTAGACCTGGAGAAGGAGTTCGATACTTAATCTTGCCGCTATCTTTTTGCTGTGCTGGACCGCCTGGGGATAGGGCCTAGGGTTCTGGCCAAAACAAAACTATTATATTCCAATCCAGTCTCCTGTTCGCCTGGGTCGCCTTATTTCGGCCCTGTTCTCGGTCCATCGGGGGACACAACAGGGATGTCCCCTATCCCCTTTACTGTTCACACTCGCAATGGAGCCGCTTGCCGTTCGCCTCCGTAGAGAGTGCCAGGAATGGGGCATCCCACTGGCAGATAGGACCCATGCAACATCTCTGTTTGCCGACAAATTACTCCTCTATGTGTGAGATATTGCGACTCATCTGACGCCTATCGGGACATGCAGTCGGAGTTTGTCGCCGTGGCAGGGCTTCGGGCCAACTGGGAGAAATCTGTCATCTACCCGCTCCACCCTGGGCAGATCCCACGAGAGGTGTTCCTGGGCACCTTCTGCCTTCGTTGGCAGAATCAGGCCCCTGCTGTCTGGGAATCCGCCTTTACCACTCTGCTAACGACCTCTATGAGGGGAACCTCCGTAGAGCTCTAGCGAGCATCCGAGCCCAGATGCATTTCTGAAGTACCTTGCCTCTGGCCCCTATAGGTAGGATAGCCCTGGTGAAATTGGTGGCGCTTCCTTGCCTTCTCTACAATTTTGCGAACCTCCCAGTGGTGCCCCGCACCTTTTTTAAGGAACTGGACTCCCTCATCGTCGCCTTTGTCTGGGGGCCTGGTCGCTATCGAGTGCCTCTATCCAAACTGTAGTTGCCCACCGGCCGGGGGGGGCCTCAGGGCGCCACCCTTTGAGGCATACTTCTTACCTGTATACTGTAGTGGGTGTCTCGTTGGATGGCTGGGCATTACCTAGGGGAGGCCTCCGCAGAGGCGGGCCCCTTGTCCATTCCTACTCTCAGGCAACTACTCCTTCCAGGCTCCCACCCCACGACTACATGGCCCCTGCAGGTGACAGTAGCGCGGGGTGAATGTCCAGGATCCACTGCCTCTCTCGAACATTTCCCCTATACTCCCCTGAGCTACCCCTGATCGGCCTACCCTGGGGGCGAGATTAATACACTGCGCACTACGGGTTTGGACTGCTCATTCTCTCCTCGAGGTGGCCGACCTCTTCGAGGAGCGGGACCCTCTCCCTTTTGCCCAACTAGTTGAAGAGAGAGGGCTGCCACCGGGACAGTTCTTACTTCATCTGCGGCTCCTTCACACATGTGTGATCCTCTGGGACCTTTCCGGCGGGGAACCTGAGACGCACCCTGTCCTGCAGACCATTCTGACTATGGGGCCAGGACGTCACTTCATCACCTGGTTGTATAAGGCCATACGAGACTTGGCGGCTACCTCCCTCCTCCCCCTTCGCCTTAAATGGGAGGGGGAATTTGGACGGGTCCTACATGAGAAGGAGTGGGAAAGGGCGCTCAAATTTCCGAAGAAAGTCTCCCGGAATGCGCGTTTTAAAAACATTCAATTCTTCATACTACACCGGGCGTACCTCACACCTGGGCAATTACACCGCCATTTTCCAGACACACAGTTCGAATGCCTCCGCTGCTGCACTGTGTATACCACGTTTATGCACATGCTGTGGTCATGCCCAGCACTTCACGTTTAATGGCGCGCCGTACACAACACACTTCGGGTGGTCACCGGATTTCCGGATATCTCCTCCAGGAAGGCATGCTCCCTTGTCATCTTTAAGAGGAAGAAGCAACACACAGTGCAGACGCAGTTCGCCGCCTTTGCACAACTGCTGGCAAACCGCACCATCCCACTACACTGGCGCTCACAACTACCCCGCCGATAGAGGCCTGGAGAGGCGCCCTACGCAAGTGGGGTGCAGCAGAGGAAGATGTGCTCCATACCGAGGAGGTCCGGCGTCTTTGCCGCAGACATCTCTTCCCACAATGGGCCGGTCTTCTCCTACGCTTTCGGCAGTTGGGCGAGGGAGAGGGCGCAATCCCCGAATCCCCTGGTCCCTCAAGGGGAGCCCAGGAGGTACCTTCTCACTCCCCTGAGTAGGTCCCTATCCGCTGTAATGATATCACTACCATGTACCCCTGAGCCTCCCTCTACAAGCGCGAAGGGCCTTGTTATGTTATGTTATAGAGTTTATAGAGCGCTCGTGTACCTCAAGGTGTCTTGCCGCTGCCCTGAGTAAGCAAGAACTGATCTGGTGGAAGGTGCTATATGTTCACTATAACCTAAAAGAGACACGTTTTTAGTGCTTTCCTAAAACGTAAAAGATTCTGGGAATTTTTCAGTTTAAATGGGAGGGAATTCCGCAGTACATGTTACAAAGATTTTTCCACCCCAACGGGCAAGTCTGAACTTTGGCACCTTGATATTTTTACTGCCCGAAGAGCGTAAAAGTCTTGGAGGTGTGTACCTACGGAAACGCTGACTAAGAGCTACTGGTCCAATGTTGTGTAGTGCCTTAAAGGCAGTGCACAAAGCCTTGAAAGTAATACTTTTTTTCATCGGCAACCAGTGCAGTTTGTTCAGTGCCATGGATGCTGACTGAAATTTGGGGAGGTCAAAAATGAGGCGGGCTGCCGAATTTTGTAAGGTTTGAAGTTTGGAAAGCATTCTTGGCTGTAGTCCGATGTATAATCCATTGCAATAATATTTTTCTCAGAGTCTTCTAGAGAAAGAAAACCACGGAAGCAATTTGATTGATCTGGTTCTCAGGATAGTTTGCTGTCAACAATGACCCCCAGATTTCTAATTCTTTCCAATGGGGATGGGACCGGGCCCATATCTGATGGCCACCAATCTGGAGACCAAAAATTTGTGTTGTTTATGAAAAGTAGAACCTCCGTCTTACCAGAGTTTAATCTCAGGCAATTTTCAGCCATCAAGCTTCCAATGTTTTCAATACAAAGGCGGAATTGGGGCAGCTGTATGGATCGGATTTCCTGCGAACGACACCACGATTTGTGTGTCGTCCACATAAGAGACAAATGAAAAGCCGAAGGTTCTCACCATTTTAACCAACAGGCTGATATACAAATTGAATAATGTGGGGCTTAATAATGCTCCTTGAGGAACACCACAAGGAAGGTTCCATGATGTGGAGGCAACATTTTCTATTGTGATGTATTGTTCCCTATCCGCTAGAAAGGAGATCAGTAAAAGTAGGGCTTTGTCTCTGAAACCTAGCTCATGAAGGCAGTTGGTCAGAATGTCGTGATTGACAGTATCAAACGCCGCAGAGAGATCTAAGAGTATCAGGGCGGCATTGTCACCTTTGTCAATGGTAGATCTAATGCTCTCTGCGGCTACTATGAGAGCTGGCTCTGTGCTGGTTCCGAAAAACAAAATGTGAATCGTTTAAAAAGCTGTTTTCATTTATAAAAGCAGAAAGTTGTAGATTGAGAGCTTTATCTAGTATTTTGGCTAGCAGGGGCAGGCGAGATATAGGACGATAGTTCGCAGGACCGGATATTGTAAGAGTGTTCATTTTTATAAGGGGGAGAATCGCTGCTTTTTTCCACGATTTGGGAAAAATGCCAGTGCAGATAATTTCATAAACAATAAGTGTGAGGTGTGGGGCAATGGTCTCAGTTGCAAGCTGAAATACTTTGGGGGGCATGGGTTGTCTAGGGAGCCTGATTTAATACTAGGCAGTAGGTTCCACCACCTACATAACACAGGTTCAGCGCGCTGTCTCTTGATCCGACGCAAATCACCAACACATCCACTCACCGCCATGCTCCCCCCCAACCTATATCTCTGTTCATAACCTCTGCGTTGCCCCGGCCACAGCCGAGACGAGGTTTAAGCAATGTATCCCTGTTCATCTCTACACACGATGCCCCATAACGAGTCGAGACCCTCACAAGGTGAGACACCCGTATGCGATGTTTAATTGTATTGCCGCTACTTCAAATGTCGTTGTTATGCTGCATAACAGAACCTGATTTGTCTGACATGGTTGAAATGTTAAACTGTTAAATGCAAACAAAAATGAGTTATTAAAATTTTTTTTTAAACTTTTAAGAAAACTTTCGCAAGGCAAAAAGTAACCACATTTCGGTAGTATTAGAAAATGTGGGTCCATTCCTATATTTCATCAAGCGTGACACTCTGGACTAGTTCGCAATCTTTGAAAATGAACTCATTTTACTCTTGTTAACTGATCAAACATCTTAACATTTCTGCTTCGAGCTCTTAGATAAAAAAACATGCAGCCTGATACAAGGGATGCTGGATTTATCTACTGGTTATTGTGTTCTAATTATAGTTGTCACAGTCAAATGTATTGTATTGATTTGTACTTTGTTTGAATGTGTAACCAGGCTGCAATGCCTTGAATACTGATTCAGCAACAATCAAGTGGGACAATCAAGCACTTTCTGTGCTGCATTTATCATCTTTATGG
Organism: Calotriton arnoldi; assembly: GCA_963921515.1. Lineage (NCBI taxonomy): Eukaryota > Metazoa > Chordata > Amphibia > Caudata > Salamandridae > Calotriton > Calotriton arnoldi. Next base: position 2,854,010 of record CAWUFW010001237.1, read on the forward strand.
TTAGCGACTGCAGAGATTTCCCCCTAAAACCTTGAAAGTAGATTTCTTTGATGCCACACTTAGTTTTTTTCAGTTTCAGGATTTCAACATCGTCTTTATTTCCCTCAACTTTGTGATTCTACCCAGCTATAAAAAGATAAACGTTATTCAAACTACAAAACAATGGAAGAATTGATTACATGCAAGACTTTTTATTATTTGCTACTGAGCTGTTTTTAGGTCAAGCCTGGACAGCGCATGCGCTGCTCTGCAAGCCATGCTGTATTGGAGTATGGACTTGAAGCCCCGCGCACTCTCTCTTCCCATATTTGTCATTGGCTTGTGTCATTGTCCTTAATAGGCTTCTTAGTCCCTCCTTAGTACCGCCTTGTCTTCATTTGTAACCTCCCATGAGGACTGGCCCTTTTACTTCGGTTGTTACATGGTACGTCTTATTTAGTCTGTAAGCACTATTTTCTTTAATGGTTTCTCCTACTGCAGGCACTACGTGCTTTCCTGCAACATTCAGAGCGCCATGCGTGCTGTCACGGGGCGCTTTTACCAAAAAAAGCGCCCCATACCGTGCTTTCACTTTAATAGCGGCCACGGACCTTTCTTTAGACACGGCTCGTCTAAAGAAAGGGGCGTGGCCTTTATCAAAGTGAAAGTGCAGCATGGGACGCTTGTAAACAACAAGCATTTGCAATGCTATAGGTCTTGCATTTTAGAAACTTTGACCTATTGGTATTGTAAATGACAATGCCTATTATTATTGCAGGTTTTTAAAAACACAAATAAAAGGCATTGTCATTTACAATGCCAATAGCTCAAAATCTCGCAACTGCGAGACATTGCATTGCAAATGCTTGTTTCTCTTCAAGACACACAGCTACAAGGAAACAGAATGGTGAAAATTGTGGACTATACCTCAGGACTGTTGGGACTCAAATATCCTGCCCTCAACTGGCAGTTTGCAGAGGCCATAAGATCACTAGCCACAGTGATAGTTTATAAAAACTCAAAATAAATAAAAAGAAAAAGCAGAGACCCATCCCTCTTCTGTGAGTTGTTTAGCTGTTGATCTCAATTAATTCTCCTGTCAATGTGTGCAATGCTTTAAGAAGTGATAACCAACTTCTCTTGACTGGAGCAAATGTGTCATGAAATATGCTATTTACTTCCTTTTGGTCCCTTTCCGGGCATTAAGGGTTTGGAAATATTTATATGGGTTTTGCAATCGATTTGAGAAAACCCGAGGACTTTACAAGATAATGCTTTAATTAGTCATTAGTATCTGGCACACTACTTTGTCTGAATTCAGAATCTGCAGACTTTTGCCACGTTTTGGGTGAACAGATGTTTGCTTGAATGTACAAGGCAGGTGGTGCTTGGCACTGTGAGTGCCACAAATGTGCCAGTTACAGGGGGGGTCTTGCAAACATGAGGAGGGGGATCTCAAATAACTTCCTATGCCTACGGAGCAACGTCCCAGTAGGTCCTACTTCCCATCACATGTAGAGAAGAAACATATTTATAGCAGTGAAACTGATGATGCCATCACTTTGTGATAGTAGTATGTCCGTCCAGAGCACAGGCATAATGTGTGGGGGTGAAGTACACGTGCTGGGGTACGAATTTGCTGTTGGCACCGCTTGGGATAAGGGTGGCACTGATGAAAGAGGCCTAGAAAATGCCACCCATAGAATGAAGCTCTCTTTCGACTTCTTCCTTCATACTTGATACTTTTGGAGCATTCTTCCCATTATCAGATTCATATCCTTTCTTTCTTGAAGTGTTTGTTGCAGCAAATCATTATACAAACTACAGGAAACACCCACTTTTTCTAGCGGACCACAGTTTATTATTTCTTTCAGCAGTTAATGATGACATTTTGTCAGGATATCACTTGGTCCAGCTGTAGCTTGGTCCATCTTAGGGTCCGCCGCATGCATCCAATCCAAACTACTTTCCGCTGGGCCATTCCCTCTGGCTCAGCTTTGCAGCTCCTCGACTCCTGCATCGCCCACCTCGTTGTCTTAACGTCCTCAAGCAAGAAAGTAGGAGGCTAGCACTTGCAACTCCAGCTTCTCAGTTTGCCATGCAGATCACCATTAGGACAGCCAAGATCGCCCACTTGGAAATATATGTTTGTTTGTTTTTTAATATGTTTTTATTAGTTTAGTCTTTCAAACATAGTACAACACTCTGAATTAGTTGGAAATATATGTTAACTACTCTTTTATAACCATATCTACATTTTCTTCTTCAGTTTACTTGGTCGACAAGACTGGTTTCATATTATGTAGCCACCGCGTGATGTCTTCTTTGATCTGAACTCAGAGTTTTTTCTCGGCATCTGCAAACTGTTCCTCTCCAAGTGAAATCTTTTTTTTTTTTTCATGGCCATGTCCAGTCCGTCCCCTCAGTTGAGGGGTCCATGTCTTTACCCTTTTGTGCTTCCAGTGCCTGACGTTAGTGCCTGTTAGTGGGTCATTGCCACTAGGGTGTCAGAGGCCTGTTTGCACATCTAACTGGTTAGTAGCTTTTTTAACATAGAGAGAGGACACAAGGATACTGAGGTAATGTTCAATATTTTGTGTGGTCAATATCCAATGGCTAAACTAGGAAGATCAGAATCAGTAGTTGTCAGCACTTGTGCCCAAGTCCCTTTCTCTTTCAGACTGAATAGAGTTGAGTGATATCTAGTTCAGAAGGCAATTCGCATCTCGCACCCTGCTGGCAGCCAAGTATCAGAAGCTTTGATTCAGACACCAAGGTTTTGCCCCCTCGGTCACTTTTGCAAACCCCACATGCATGCTGAGAATGGCATCCCTGCCCTGTGTGGCACAGTTCTTCCAAACCATGGTGGTTTTACCTTTTATTTGCTCACTGCTGCTGGTCTGGTATGCTACCTTTTTATGTACTGCTGAGTAGGTTGGGAGAACATTATTGGATGCAGTGTCAATTCAGAGCCCCTTTTCTGGATACAGTTTGGTAGTCTCTGGGGCTTGAAACCACTCCAGTTTCAATGGTCTGTCTCTGAAAGCATGGGAAAGGTAGCAGAGGGACAAGGGAATTATATTACAATATTTGCATGGTCTGCATTGGATGCTTTTCAAAGCAGCCTGTACAGCAGCAATCACCAAGTGGGCAAAACAGCAGACGATGGGTTTTTCAGCTGACAGTGCTGCAGTGGAAATCAGTCAACTTAAAAAACCCAAGAAGCTCCTGTCCTCCCCAGGCAAGCTCTAGACTTCTGATGAGGCATTTGGAGAGGTCACCAGGCCAACAGAGGAACAGCAGGGGACACAGCTCTCTGTCTGGACAGATACCTTAATGCACAGGAGCAGGGGGAGAGACCCTGGTTTTGAAAGCTCTGTATATCCTCATCGCCTCCGAAGTGACTTTCAGTCCCTTTGGAAAATTGGTTTCTCTATCCAAATAAGTTGGTGTCAAGGTCAGGGAGCTTGATTCCTACAAGTGGATTGTTCTGGAGATATTAGAGGGGCACATGACAGATCTAATTATTGTTAGACCTGACAGCCTTTGGGTGGTCTTCCCTCCCACTTTTTGCCTTCCTCCTCCACTTTTCTGACCTCGTTTTTGCTGGTATTAGGACTCTACACTTTCCTACTGTCAACCAGTGCTAATGTGCTTGTTTGTGCTCTCTCCCCTAAACATGGTAATATTGGGTCATACCCAATTGGCATATTTAATTTACTTAAAAGTCCCTAGTAAAGTGGTAATATCTGTACCCAGGGCCTGTGAATAAAATGCTACTAGCGGGCCTGCAGGACTGATTGTGCCACCCACTTAAGTAGTACTTTAACCATGTCTCAGGCCTGCCATTGCGGGGCTTGTGTGTGCAGTTCTAAACTCCCATGTCGACCTGGCAAGTTAAACCTCTTGCCAGGCCCAAACCGTCCCTTTTTATACATATATCACCCCTAAAGTAGCCCTTGGACAACTCAGAGGGTAGGGTGCACTGTATTTAAAAGGCCGGACATGTCCTGGTAGTGAAAAACTCTCAAATGTGTTTTTGCCCACTGCAAGGCCTAGCTCTCCCATAGGATAACATTGGTATTACCTTATTACATTTTCTAAGTATAATTTCCAATTGGGAAGAGATGAACTCTTCAAGTCTGGTATCTCTGAAAACACAATTTAAAATTCAAACTTATGGTGAAGTCGGATTTTAAATTGCAATTCTGAAAATACCACTTTTAGAAAGTTGGCATTTTCTTGCTTTAGCCATTTGGTGCCTGTAACCTGTCTCTGATCACATGGCTAGGTGTAGTTGTCAGCTGGGCTTTGTGTATTTCTCCTAGACAGCCACACACAATAGGAGCTTAGGTGTGTCTCAATGGACCATCTCTGGCAAGATGGGAGGGAGGAGCTGGGCACAGCCTCACTTATACCTGAATAGGCTGTGTCCTGTCCCCACACAAAGGGCTTCAAAAGCATGTCTTTGAAGCCTCACCCACTGCAAAGGCACCACTGGGTATAAGTACTGGACCTCAGACACCACCACTTCAGTACACTTCTGGACCTGTGGCTATTCTGCCAGGAAGAAAGACTGTTGTGCTGCTGAAGGATTGCCATTCTGCTGGACTGTACTCTGCTGGACTTCTGCTTTGATGATCTACTGCTTGCTGCCCTCTTGCCTGGGTGAGAAGGACTGGACCTGCAATTCTTGACCCCAGAACCCAGAGTGACTCCAAGGGCTAGTTGACTGGCCTTGTGATCTGAAGCCTCAGGGTCATAACAGGCTTCCAACCCCTGCACCTTAACTCTGCCACCTGTGAGTCTACCCTGCCAAGTGGTGCACCCCCAGTCCTGGACCCTTGGAAGTGGGCCTAAAGTACTTGCCAGTGGAACCAACACATCTTTTCTGTTAAGCGCTGAATTTCCGAGCGGAACCGCGCATCTCCTCAGATGAGCGGTGCATGGATTGGACCCGTCGCAAAAGACTTGCATTGCCGCCGCCTCCCACATCTTGGGACCAACGCATCGCCTTCGGAAACGATGCTCTGCAATGCATTTCCTGGCGCAAGCTCCTCGCATTCCTCATCGACGACAGACATGACGACAACAACTAAACTCTATATCGCATCTTCACCATTTATCGGAATCGACGCATCGCCTCTGCTGTGCCTCGCATCCTCAACACTGGACTTCGCATCACAAGGCCCATCGACAGGACCCTGAACGTCGAAGCAACAGGACCTTGCACCTCAGCCTTGCCGCATCACAGAACCGACGCATCGCCTCTGCTGTGCGACGCATATTAGACACGGGTCCACGCAATGCTCCTAACCAGGATATAAGGTACTGTGTTCAGAGGGCCTATCTGGGTCCTTGTAGCTGGCTCGTGCCCTTGTCCAAGTCCGCTGCGACCAGATATCCTCAATAGCGCTTTGTGCTTTTTGGCACTATTTTACTTAAAAACTTTGATATTCAGTATCTCTGGGTTCTACTAATTCTACAAATTGGATGTTTGATGTTTTGGTCTTGTTTTATTTATTAAAGTCAGATCTATTTTCCTAACTTAGAATGGGATCTTTTTGTGTGGTGTTTTCACTGTTTTACTGTTTGAAGTGTTGCATAAATACTTTACACATGGAATAAAAAGTTAAGCTTGACTGCTCTGTGCCAAGCTACCAGAGGGTGAGCACAGGTTTATTTAGGGGTCGCCTGCCCCTTGCCATGGCTAGGATTGTGGTTGCTGCTTGACCAGGGCTCATACCCCAGTCAACTAGTAACCCAATTTCTAACAATCATGATCCCCTTTCCCGTCTCAGTCCCATGTCCATAGTTCTCCTTGGTGAGGTCTTTCCAAGATCTGGGCTTCAACAAGACCACAGACACAGATAGTTGACTAATTATCCCAGTAAGTTACCCTGAGAGGCAAATTGGTCCCGTCCTACCTGCCACCAAACATAGGCTGCTCCTCTCCAGAAATGAGGACTGTCTTTCGGGCCTGTTTTGGCTTTTCACCTAAGTTGCTCCTCCCCAACCCACCCTTTTATTTCCAGACTCAAGGAGTAGCTGAATAGTGCTCATCAAATAGCTGACAAAGCACAAAATAACCTACGTCCAGGCAGGAATTAGGTGTGATGCAGCAAGAGGTGGAGGTGAATGGAGCTGCAGGGCAACAGGGACCACCAACTCAGAAGGTTACTGCCGACATTGGGGGCACCATTCATAACTTGCTAAGCAGAATACTGATAAAAGTATAAAAAACAAATCTAATTAGAATGAAGAAAAACAGAGCTGCGAGTAACGGATGTAAACATGCAAGCTTTTCTACATCAGTAAAATTGTCTTGGGATTTTAACTTGTCACATGTCATACAAAATAAATCTTCATGTCAGGCAATATAATAAAGGCTCTCTTGTGTTTTACCAGAATATTGGTTTGGTTTATATAACCAAACAGTGGATACAACGGACATTATGACATGGACAGCCAAACAAACATAAGACTGGTCTTTGTGGACTTAAAAGAATGAGATAGTCGTATATCAAGAAGAGCAATAGCTTCTGGGAAATGTGTTTAACTCCATGTGCTCAACACCATCTTGTTTTAAAATCTAAGACCTCCTGCTTCACCCAGAAGTCCCAGGAGGCCAAGCACAAACCCCAGGACCCCTCCTAGTTAACAGCGTGGGTAGTTTCACAAAGTATACAAATATTCTGCTTTAATGCCTAGATTCTCCAGCTTTTGTGCGCCAATGCCCTGTGGAAGCGTACTCCTGACCGGGTCAGTGATAAAGTCCTTAGAAAAAAGTTCAGATGGAGAGAAAGGGTGCAAGAATGGCACCAAAACTCACAAGGCTCACTGGTGCTACTGCGCATGATATCTCAAAGAACTATTCCAACTGCCACGCCAAGGAGGAATCGAGTGTAAACCAGGAATGAGTTGAATTAGAAATGGTTTCTGAAATAATGATAAGTGATGACAACTCATTTCAAAAGAATAAAACCCAATTTGGAGTCATATTCCTATGAGAGCACAGAGCAAAAATGCAGAGATTATTATTGTTATTAATTTACAAATAAAGAACATGCAAATAAAATCTGAGAAACAAAATAAAATCTACATACATACCCAAGTCATTGGTAAATTCATTAGATTCTTCTCCATCAATATTTTTTCTAAGCCTGGAAACTGAAGCGTATGAAATAGAGCATTTTACTTACTTGATTAACAAGATAGATAAAATAACTTTTAAAACAAAACGATAACAAATTGGAAGATATCTACCATACCTTCTGGTGTAGCATTAAATAAGTGTTTTGAACATTTTTGTATTACAATTCATAAAACACATTTTTATTCTGTAAGGGAAATAATCAAAGGACCTTAGATATTAAATTGATAAGCAGTTCTGGACAGAATACTTATTGTGGCTAGTAAGAATAATTCATTTAAATAACGTTAAACCTTGGATGGGATTTACAAAGCTAGGGTAGTGTCCTATCTCAGGGATTTGACTTGAAATACCATTTCTCAGATATATTTATATAAGTATCCGTAACAGGGCAAGGAGGACAAGGCCAGTGACAAGTGGTCAGGAGTATTTGTAAAGATCACACTAAAATCAAGGTCAGAAAGAAGTTTAGTGTGTCTCTAGCAGGCATAGTGCAGCTTTAACTGACAATAGAAATCAAAAATGGCATTCTATATTGCCTCACACATTCAATCATCAGTGAGGGAACAGTATACTAAAGAACAAGAGGCAAGAAAGAACAATGAGGTAAAGAGGAACCACCGAGGCATAGAAAAAGACATTTCCAGGCCCCCTTCATTACAGAGTCCTTCAGGGGTGGAAAGCACTCCACCTGCGCTAAGGCCTACCTCACTGTGCTCAGATCTCCCTAGACAAGGATTGTAGTATGGAACTACAGTGGTAGCTGACAAACATAGATGCATAGAATGGCAAAGCCATCTTTCACCCCCACTCCAGATCTCATTATTGAATCCAAGTTGAGCAACCGTGGTTGGTGCATCAACCTAGAAGGTCTGTCTACCAGCAAGCATTAGTCTCAGGAAGAGTCCTCCCCACACATCAATTCTCAGGAACTGCTAGCTGGCATCTTCGCCTTCAAGAGTTTCTTTTGCCACAAATCCCATTGCTGTGTCCTTCTTTGGATGGACAGCATTTCTGTGGTCAATTATACGAATAAACGGGGGGACCAGATCCAAGACTTCAGCTTCTCTCATCCTGGATCATTAAAACTTTTGCCTAGAAGTGTCATAGCTTCTGGGCAACTCCAATTCTATAGGAGGCTGGTTTTCATGTCACCTGCATGACTCCAGCGATTGGATGCTGGATCACCAAAACTTTTCAGAGACTTCCATACTCTGGAGCCCATTAGAAGTAGAATGCTTTGCCTCCCATCTCAAGATGTTCGTGAGCAGGTGCCCAGGTCCAGTCCCTAGGCAGTGGACACCTTTCTCCAAGATTGAAGTCCATTCATGGGTTACACTTTTCCTTTTGCTTTATCTGGTTTCCTGCAACCTGCTTCACCTTCACAGAATCCAGACGCAGAAGGTCATTTTGGCTCTCCAAGCATGGTTACCTCCCCTTCTATAGTGCACAATAGCACTGCCTTGTTGGTGCTTTTTGTGATAGTCTGACATGTTAGAAATAAAGTGCCTAATGTGGGGTCAGATTGTCCCCAAGAGTAGATGGGGATATATGTACATTAAGATACGATTCAAACAGCATTTAAATAACATTCATTAAGAATTAGCCTTGACTAAAAGAGGTTTAGTAATTTAGAAATCATTAAGGCTTGCTAAAATATTAAACTACAATCTATCCCAGACCTGGAAATACTGGCGGCACAACTCCAACATGCAGCCATCTGATACGTAAAGGGTGACAACTTGGCGAAGCGATTACAGGTGGGTACCCCAAGAAAGGAGCATTTGCCAAAGTGTCTGATGGCAGGTTCACAGCTAGAGAAGCGCAACCCATGGACTGGTGCAAATCGCCCAGCCTCTACTGCCCTCTTGTGTAAATGACTGCGCTCACGAGCCATATGACTTTGCAGTGTATCTGCTAGAACTGCAAATAAGCCCAATGAGTATTTGTATGCTGTTTGATTGTTGTAAATTGAAAATGAAAAATAAAGATGTTAAAAAAAAAATTAAGTGCAATACAGAAGGCAAAAATATATCAAAGTCAATTAAGATGCATAATATTTCAGTTGAAGCATAAAGCTCAGAAATCACTTAAAACAGACGCAGCATGAGCCAAGTCTGGAAAATAGTTTACGTCCAAATTATGTAGCAAATTATTAGAAAAATCAGACAACATCCCTAGAAACCAAGAGCTTCTTCTGGCTCACCCCCCAAAAAAGTTTTTGTATAGAGAAATTCACTATAGAATGCAAAGGAAATCACACACAGTGAGTATAGGGTGAGCAAATGTATCAGCATATCATCAAATCATAATACAGCATTACAAAATGTCTTATAATACCATCATCTTAGCACTATCCCCTTAAATAAATAATATTGAATCTCCTCTGACAAATGCTAGCACCAATGTAGTTAAATAAACAATTAATATCTTGTTAAGGAATAGACCTACAGTGAGCAAACAAGGAAAAGGCCTTGGAGAGCAAAAATTTTACTAAAGAACTTCCTCAAAGCCTCTCCAAGAACAGCATGTAAACACAAAGCGTTAGTGCACATTTTACTGCGTGTGGTGTGAATGAGAAATTAAAACATGGCTACTTTTATATCCAAGATGGAGTCAATGCCAAATGAAGGCCTACTTCGGCCTATGCCAAGAAAACACAGTTCTGTACATCACAGCATTGTCGTTCCAACTGCAAAATGGTCAAATTACTATGCAAATATTATTTAAGTAAAACATAACACCAATACCATCCTTCCTGGCACTCCTAACGGATTTGAAAGGGCATCCCCAGCCCTGCTCCTAAACCAGCCGTAGCCCGTGCAGGTAAGAGTGGTGGGGCCGGGTTGGGGGGGGGATTTCGACAGACGACAATGAGGGAAAATTCATTATTTATTTAATTTTCCCTTGTGGTCGTCTGTCAATTTCCACCCTCCTCTCCCCCCAACCCGGCCCCACTGCTCCACCGCTCTTACCTGCACGGGCCGTGGCTGTCCTAAACAACCATCTTTCTCTCCTAGCTTGGTTATTCTCATGGGTAAGAGAGCAAGGAACCACCTTTCAGGGAAGCTTCTCACCTCCTGCAAGACTTTTGGACCCTGGGAACAAGGAAAGGTTACTGCTCAGACTAGGCTGTCTGGGTTTTTTGGTGTGTGCAAAGAGACATGGATCCACTTTATGCCTTTTCTCTCACCTAATCAATTTTCTTGCCTCCACTTTTGACAAAGGCTTTTCTTGCTGGACCATTAATGTCTTTCGCGCTGTGGTTTGGCAGGTCTCCCTCCTGCTAATTGGCTTCCCCTGGACAAAACCTCTCTTGTTTTTTATGATCATGAGAGCTATTTACCCCTCACGTCCAATTTGTTCCACCTACACTTCCCTTACGGGTGTTAACTTAGTCCTCCTATATCACTCAACACTGCCCTCCAATCCAGACTTCTCCATCAGGCAACTCTCTGCCAAGATGACCATCCCTCTTTGTCAGACCTCCTTCAAACACATATTATACATCAATGCCTTATCTGTTCACCAATGTTTCCTCACCCCCAATGGGGCTGTCGTAATCAACTCTAAGAATGCCACGTCTGGCGGCTAGCTCCTTCACCCCATTTGCCACTCTGCATCGCTAGCTGCCTCAAGGATTATGAAAGGCGTAAAAGCTAACTCAGCTCAGGCTCCAAGGACCAACTTATTATTTCCTTCAAGAAGTCCCATCATGACTTTAGTCACCCACCCTAGTCCAAAGGGTCTGTTGGCTGCTTTCCAAAACAGAAATCAATGTCTCCAAATTCAGCACTCAGGGGGTGGAGAGTGTAAACAGGAAAAGAGACAATTAGCTAACCACATGCAGAATGAACAATTTGGTGGGATATGGACATATACTGCTCTCAACATGGCAAAAAATACTTTTTGCTGCCATGTCCACTTGAAGGACCTGCAGATACCAGGACTGCCTTTTCATCCTGGATGCATTTGTGGTTACAATGATCCTGAAAAACATAATGGGTAAGTGGGTATAAGAGAATGGGGGAGCATTAGCTAACCACAGAGAGGATGGGTAAGAATAAAATAAATAGCTCTTGACAAAAAAAATAGAGATTTCAGGATCGGGATCTGCAGCTCAAAAGCTAGCACCGCAGATTCAAAGAACTGTAAGGTGCCACAAATCCACTGTATTATTTTGAATGCATGGACCGAAATTAGGGTTTGCCGATTAGAAAAAGAAAGCTAACCCATAGAGCCACAGAAGACCAAAGTGTGTGAGCAATTAAATCTGTGGTTACAGTTGGGCAGGTGAACACAAATAACATTGGGTTAAAACACATATGAAATTCTTTATAAATCTTCAGTTGACGCGAAATTATGATTATAACAAGATCTAAAATCCACTTAAAATTCACAAAGACCACTCTGGGCATGGCAGAACACCATGCCAGCTAACCTCTAAGGGGAACTGTGTTAAACAAAGGACTCTGGCTATAAGCCAGGAACAGAGCTCAAAGAGGGCTGGGCCAATCAGCATCAAAGTGCCGAACATGGCTAAAGGCCAAGCCCTGCACACACTCTACATGGGGAATGGCTGTGGGCAATTAACAGTCACATTTTGGATTCGGGCACTGAGCTGTGGGTATGGCCATAGGCCAGGCTCTCCACCAATAGCACACCGGGGACAGTTGGAAGTTGGCTTTGAAAAAGCAAACATTCACACTCTATGAGGCCAGTTACAGAATACACAATGGGCATGAATGTGGCGGCTATACATCCTTGCTACTCGGATGTGCCTAGGAGTAGTACATGTGTATGCTTAACTGTAGCTAAGCTAAAGCTTTAGATGTGCTGGACCTCAACGATGGTCCACGAAGACCAGTTTCTCCAAGAAGCGCCAGTCTTGGCTGATGTGTTTGGTCTTCAAGCAAATGAATCAAGAGTCAGTCATTGACTTGCAATATGACTTTCTTTGATCTGTCAACAGATATGGTGCTCTGGCATTACTAAATGGGGGAAACAACCATTACAACGCAGTCATTACAACGCACTACATTTACAATGCAGTCATTACAACGCATGTCACTACAACGGATTCCATTACAACGCATGTCCCTACAACGCATGTCACTACAACGCATTACCCCTACACTATCCAACACTGTCTCAGTCCATACTGCCCCCTTGTTTAAACAATCCCTCTGAAAAAGGACAGTGTTAAGTCATCCTGGTTCTCCCAACTGTGCCCTGTTAGACTTGCTTCTTGGACATGGTGCTCCTTCCTCAGGGAGAGACCATTTCACATTCCCTGAGAAAGGACATCCTAACCATGTACATGCCCTCAGCCCTCATACAATCACTCAATTTGAGGACCTGGCATCATAAGAGTCAACCCTTTACCACCTAGGCCTCTCCTCTGACAACCTGCATATTCTCACGGTCAGCAGGAAATCTACCAACAGGTCTCAGTACAAAAGCAAACCACAGAGGTTCTGTCAGGGGCTTTCCATCATCAACGTTCTCACTTGCTCTGAACACGAGGTCATGTCATTTTCCTGATATTAGGCGTACAAAGTGAACACTTGGACTTGCAGGACCTTTTGTGCTAACAGACCTGCTGTATTTATTCTCTCATGTGAGATTGTCTACTGTTACATCTCAGAGTAGATTTCAGAGCCAGATTCACCAGCAGTGTCATGTACCTTTGGCCTAGCGTTGAGTGAGGTGAAGACACTGTGCCTCTGGTACATGTGTCTGGCATGTGGTGGGAGGTTTTCCTTCACTCTGCACTCCTGGCATCAGTATCTCTGGGGTGATGTCTGTACTGCTGACCATGCAGAGTACTGGGTCAGAAGACGGATATTAAGGTGCATAAGGGATGTCCAGAGTGGGCTTCTTCATTTGATAACCATTATTTAGAAACACCAATTTCCTGGAAGAGTAGGCTTATCCAACACCTATGCAAGATAGTTGTCTCTCCAACCCCAAACCAAGATGGCTTTTCTGTGATGCAATTTCCTTTTTTAAGGGTATATATACAGGCTTGTGCTTGAGAAAAAAATCTTCACAATGCATTTGTTCCCTAATTCTTTGTCGCTTTTGTCCCCAATTGCTATTCATTTTTATCTCTGGTTTTATGCCTTTTCTAGCCGAATTTTGTCATGGATTTCAGCTTCAGGAAGACTTACCCTGGGCTCTTTCGTAACCCTTATTCAGGGTGGTGTTGCTGTCTCGCTTATCAACCTCAGTCTTGACTCTCGACTGCAACCAAGAACCACCAGCATTGCCAAGGTGTTTGTTTGCCCTTGTGGCATTTTTACTACTAAATGGGACACACTTAAGGAACCACTGACACCTTTCACATGTGTACTAAAATGCACAGTGGCACTGAGCTACTGTGATGAGTCACCCTTTTCATTGCCAATCAACATAAAATCTAGAGAGAATTTTTTTGTGACCAGTCCTTTACACTACAGGATTGAATCTGGTCTGAAAACTCATGTTTTACATACTTTCCAAACTGAAGACCTCCTGCAAAATGAAGCTGCTTTCATGGAATGTCATATTCTTGATAGCCATTAAATTTGAGGCATGGAAAGAGAGTTGCCGGCCCTTAGTGCCTCCGAAAAATACACAATCTTTCATCAGGACCAGGTGGTACTTGAAACGCACTGCTCCTTTGCTCCAAAGGGGTTGTCTGAATTCTACTTCAATTGACGACTTACCTTCTACTCTTCTTTCCACATCTAGCTTCACACCTCCTTAGTTAAGGTGGAAGTAAAGAGCATTATTATAAGGCAGACAATTGAATTACACCTCAACAAGACTTTACATCACATTCGCTGGTGCGGAATCAGGTTTGGTGGAAGCCTAAATACTAGGAGGGAGTCAACACAAAGAAAACATTACTGTACACCTCATTTCAATGCATGCCTTACCTTCTTTCCTATGTCATGTTTGATAACTTCTTGAACAAGCACATCTGTTAGTGTTTTGAAATCAGTCACAAACTTCTTGTTCTTCTCTCCTTCCTTTTTTTCTTCTATTAAAAGCTGGAAAAGCGATTCCTCCAGTCGCACAGCACGAGCGATACATGCTGCTTTTTCAGCGGAGCGCACCAGCTCACGAAGCACCGCAGACATATTGTGTTATTTAATCTGTAGTTAAAAAGACAATGGAAAAAACCTTAATCCCAATCTGTTTATATATTTTTTTAAAACAGCGGAAAGCAGCATATGATCTTTTTTAGCCAGCTGTATATATCCTACATTTTTCTACAACTGCCATTGTCCAAAGTTGCTTGGTGGAAGATGTGGGTTTGTAAAGAGTGAATGAAAACCCCAACAAATAACACTTCAGTAATTATTCAGTTTAAGAATACTGCAAATGACTAGTCACAACAAGTCTAAACAAACCCTTAAAATACTCTTTAGCTCAGCTAGGAGGATACTAATAAGGCAGACTCAGCCTTCCATCCATTCCAAGTGGATAAACAGAGTACCAAAAATTGGGTAATTGTAGCATCTGTTATTTACAGTACATAGAAATGGCTAAAGTGCGGGATTCAGAGTTATTGGGCTGCCCCATATGCTTTTTTGAGTGGGTGTCAGCCCTTAGCCTGACAAAAAGCTAATTGGAAGCATATGCAGATCATGATTTTGCAGCTACAGCAGACCAGATGTGTTGTATTCCCTTAGAATTCGAGAGGACTGCTTAGCAGTGGCGGCTGGCATGGATTGGGGGTAGCGAGGCAGGAGGGGTGGCGGGGCAGGAGAGGGTAAAGAAAAAGACAATTACACTTACCTCCTCACCGCGTCTCTCCTTGTCGCCCCTCCGCTCCAGCCAGAACTGGAAGCACCCAGGTTCCCCATAGCCAATCACAACGCTGCAATGCAGCGTTTTGATTGGTCTGAGAGCTGTGGTTCGGCGCTCAGACGGGGACTGGTAACCTGGGGATGTTCTTCACCCAGGCAATAATGCAGCCTGTGTGGAGAACATGCAAAGTGCACATGACTATTTGGCCGGCCCAAGACGGACAGCCAAACATTCATGCGTACTTACTGAGTGCCCACCACTCTGCACACAAGCTACCGTAGCAGGAAAAAAATCAAATGATAACATCAAGTTATTATCATTTTATTTTTCCTTTCTTTAAACTGCTGAAAATTAGTTGAGCGATGCTCCTCCGCCTTAGTGGAGGAGCCGCCACTGCTGCTTAGTTTCCCTCAGTAGACCTGCTGGCCTTGTATCACTCAGCCCTCAATCCAGATCTCTTTTTCTACCAGATCAAAGAAAGCCCAATTAGGGATCAGGGCCAAGACAGGCTACAGAGCACAGGGTGAAAAATAACAGATGGATGCAGAGTGTCAGCTCTGTCTCACTCTCTGTAATTCCAATATGTGAGCAGATCTTTAGGGCTCAGCCCGAGTTAAAATTTCTTGAGTGGGCAGTTGCATATGTTCTGGGACTTGAAAGCAATTGTGGGAGTTGTAGGTAGGACTCACCTCATGAAAAAGATCGCCTTGTGTTCCTAGTTGAAGTGCAAAACCTACCAACTCCAGCGAACACCAGGGAAGGAGGTTGGCACATAGTATGTATTCCTCTGTTCATTTTGCTAGTGAGGGGTAAAATAGTTCCTACACTGCTAAAATCCAGATGTAGGCTTTAGAAGAATATTGGCTGCTGATTGGCCATCACCAGCCCTCAGGCACTGGAACCCCTTTTTTGGAAGGCACCATACTTTACACCATCTCTGAGCCACCTTTTGGTGAAAGGGAAATGCCACTACCAAGTGGTCTTTATTCTACTCTGGAGACATAGATGCTAAACGATAGGGTCGAATTGGTAAACTGGGTACTTGAGCAACCGGCGATGGGCCCGAGCCTGAGGCCCAGTTGTAGGCTGATTGTTTTTCATCCAGCGGTACCCATTTTGAAAGGTTTTGGGTGAGCGGTGTTGTTTGGTGTCGCAAATGGCTTTTGGTGCCTAAGCGTTTTCTCTTGAAGCCTGCAACAGGGACAGATGGTATCTTGTAGCCTCCCCACCTCATAGTAGAGGCTGGCTGCATCCTTACCCATCCTTTGCTGGACTGGCCCATTAGCATATCGGGCTGGCTTGGGCCACCTATGGACACACAATAATGTGTGGTGTGCAGATTAACCTGAGCGAGGAGAGGGGAATGAGTAGGAGCAGGATCTCTGGAGCCCAGCTGTAAAAGCCGTTTCGCCCCCTTTCCTCACTGTATGAGGCCAGCAGTGTCCTTTCTCTGACCCCTCCACATGATAGGTGTGGGGTGGGTTCCTGAGCAACCTTGCTGGAGCCCAGGTGAGGTGGGCCATTTCATAACCTCACCTCCTTGTAAGACACCTACATTGTACCGCCCTTGACCCAGCCCCATCAGGTTCTCTGCACATGCCCTGCAGCAGTGCTGTCCCTCAAATCCCACAGACCTTGCGACTAACTGAGGATGACACAAGGCTGGAAAACAAGGGGAGGGAAGTTAACAAGTAAGAGGCAGAGAAAGGGTGTAGGAGAGTAGGATCTGCTTCACATGGGTACCCCCACTTTTTGCTGATGCTTCACTGTTTTTCGACATTAGTCTGGCTGGGGCCCTGCTAATCAGAACCCCAGCCTAGCTGCTTCCTCTCTAAAATGGTTTCCATGTGCCTTAGGCACATCACTGATTGGAATCTGGAGTGCCCTTATAAGTCCCTAGTATATGGTATACTATGTACCAAGGGCATAGGTACCTCAGAGGCCTGCCAGGGGCTGCAGCATGTATTATGCCACCCCTGGAAGGCCATCCAAACTGACACCACAGGTCTGCTACTGCAGCCTGGGTAAGGTGGTGCATGCACCTCTTACTGTGATATAGGTTACCTATATCACTAAATACATACACACATATAAACCTATACGTCACTCCTAAGGCAGGCCTTATCAATCCTAAAGGCAGAGTGCATGGTTCCTATGTGAGAGGGTGCCCCTGCATGAGCAGGGCCCCTCTGCAGCATTCGGAGACCATCTCTGATGCTGTTTGTAGTGCAGCCTGACCATATACTCTTAAGCGCATTATAACCTCGCGGTAAAATGCTAACTTTGGAATGGCTGCACCTAAACATGTCGTGTTTGGTGTCAAACATCTTGGAATACTACCCCCCCGCCAATTCTGGCGGTGGGGGTAGCATTCCACCCTTCTAGAGGGAAAGACATGTGAACTCTGGCTAGCCCGGTAACTTCTTTCCAAAGCCCTGGCATCACAAAATGGATGCTGCTGCCACAGACACGAGTCTGGCCTCCTGCTGCTGGACGAAACTCCGGCAGGGGAGGCCTGGACAATAGGTTTCCTGTCCCAGGGAGGTGTGACCACCTCCCCAGACAGGATAATGTGTATTGGGGCTGGGCGGGAGCACTTTCGGGTGCTTTGAAGTCCTGCACTGGGGGCACATTTGGTGTCCCTGTGCATACCCCAGTTCAAACCGGATCAGGGGCTTGCAGCCCCTGCTTTGGCGCGAACTGGACAAAGGGAAAGGGGTGTAGCCACCACTCTGCCCTGACCCACCCATAGGTGGGGCCACAGAGTAGTCCAACCCCTATCCTTAGTATAAGTATAGGAACCCAGTCCTTAGGACTTTAGATTATCCCTGGACGAAACTCTGAAACTGAATCCTGGACCTTCGACGCTCTACTCACGATTAGAGGACAGAAGAATCTCCCTTGGGGTCAAGGAGTGACTCCCTGCTTGGCAGGCACCAAAGAAGCATCTGTCCGGTTCGCATTTCTGAAGCTCCCGTCGGACGCCGAAGTCATCGCATCACCAGAGGTGGATTCTCAGACTTCCCGAGGCTACCCTGAGTCCCCAGCAAAGCTGAGGCCCATGGCTATCGTGGGTGACTTGAGACCGTGACCCCTGGACACCGAGCACATTTGCAAGTGCATCCTCTTCTGGGTCTCCCAAGAAGTCGTGCTTTGGGCTCCCAGTAGCCCTAGCCTCCAGCACCACCTGCACCGAAGATCACTGGCCCCCACTCCACGAGTGTCCTGTGAGCCAGATCCACGTGCGGCGTCACGAGGCTCCTTCGCGGTCGCTAGCCCGTTGGCTAGTAGCCCTTAACGAAGGCCAATCTTTTCCTAACTTGGCATCCTGGTTGCTCCAGGCCTGCCCTCACTTACCCTCGCTGGGTGAGTTCCCCAGACCTTGCGGGTCTGCACCATCGACGATCTTCCTCTGCATCGAGACTTGCCGTTGCCAAGGCTTGTTGGGTCCAATCCGGTCGCCGACACCTCAGCACTCGACAGACATCGTGTACCAGCCCGAATCCTGCTCCTGGTCACCGACAACGCCTCCTGGACCTCGTGGCTGAAGAGACAAGACGACCGTCAACGCACCTGAAGCACTCGACATCGGTGGGCATCTGTCCATCGCCTTCCTGGTCACTGGCTAGTGACCCAGACTCTGTCCCCTCTGCTTTCAGGTTCTTCAGAACTCCGATCCACTCTTGGATCCACCCGGACACTTTTCACTTGGTCGCCAGCAGCACTTTGCATCAGATCGCCATTCAAATCGACGACGAAACCCGACCCCGAAAGGCACCTATGCACCCGGCTTCCCTGGGTGAGGTAACACGAGTACTCCGGTGCTCCCGTGGGTAGAGACTCTTAAAAGTCCTAGATCTCAAAGGGTGTGGTCCAAGTCCTCTTTTAAGTGTCCCTTTTCTCTAATTTCCCGATCACGACTTTCTCCATAGAAGTCAACGGCGTATCGCGGTTGTGTATTTACACTGCAAGCGTCTCCCGTGGGTCCCCTGTGTCACTACCTTGGGTGGTTCCTTGTGGTCCAAGCACTTCTAGAGGCTCTAGGCCTAGTGTCTAGTTCAGTCGTGGTTCTTATACCACTTTATTGGTATATGGTTTGGTACGCCCTAGGGCCCAAACGTGTATTTGTGCTATTACTGTGTTTAAATAACTTCTAACTTATGTATTTCGAACTCTAGCCTCATAAAGAGACTAGAGGGGTGTGTTTAGCAATAAATACATATATTTTGAATATATACCTGGTGTGGTGCTCTTTCATTTGATCACTCAAGAGATTATAGACTGGTAAAACAAGCTGCTTTACATTCCTTCAAGACTTAGCCTGAAGGCTGCTCTCCATAGCTACCACTAGGATAGCTTTCAATAAGGTTGTCTTTAACCTATCTCCAATAAGGGGTTGTTTGGACTGGTGCAAGGTGCCCACTATAATTAGTGGACAGCATATACCAGGCCAACTTCTCACATTGGTGTGCAGCGTGTGGGATTCCAGCTTGCTATTGTTTTACCAGATAATCTCAATTGAATTGATCAACTGAAAACCACTAAAGGTACCTAAGGTACATATAATTTAAGCTTAGAATACAGTAAGTTCTACTGAACTTAGAGTTGTGTGTTAAGGGATAGCACAACCCTTTCTACAACTCAAGAGAGTTTAGTAGGCCACACTAGAGTAGGTAGTGCATACACCACACCACACTAGTAATGTCTTTAAGGGCAGGGTCTAAAGAATCCTTGCAGGAAGCCATTGAGCTTCCACCCTCCAAGTATGATACACTCCCATTCTTGGAATTGAGAGCTTTATGCAACTTGAGAAAAATAAGGACAGGCCAAAGCCCCACCACCCAACACCTCAAGGAGTTGTTGGTGGCTTATGACCTTAGTAAGCCCTTGGGGACTGAAGGGGTAGGAGCTGAGGGTGGGGCAGATGATGAGGATGGGAACAGGGGTACCAGTACCCCCAGCCCCCCCTCTGAAACTGGCCAGTAGGACGACAATGGCTCTGACCTGGATAATCCAACCCCTCCTGAGGAAGATGAAGAGGAGGATCAGAATGATGCCCCCTTTGTCCCCCAGGAAGGATTGTGAGTGTGCCCAGAAGGTCTAGATCTTCTTCTCAGGAGTCTAACCACTCTGGCACCTCAATAGGGAGCTCTGTCTCATCTCATAGGAGGGAATCCTCTCATGAGAGAAGAAAGAGGCTGGTTCTATATGAGGAAGCTCAGCTTGAACTCAAAAAGAAGCAACTAGCCATAGACAGGGAGTCCCTAGATCTCTTTAGAGAGAGAAGAAAGTTGGGACTAGAGTCCCATGGTGGCAGCCATATCCCTAGAGATAGGGAAAGGTCCTATGACCATAGGAACCTGAGCAAGATTGTCCCTCCCTATCAGAATGGGGATGACATCCACAAGTGGATAACTGCTCTAGAGAGGGCCTGTAAGGTACAGAAGGTCCCTCAGGAGCAGTGGGCAGCAATCTTGTGGCTCTCCTTTGCAGACAAAGGTAGAGATAAGCTCCTCACTGTTAGAGAGGAGGATGCTGATAATTACAAGGTCTTGAAGAGTGCTCTTATTGATGGGTTTGGCCTAACCACTGAACAGTACAGGTTGAAGTTCAGAGACACCCAAAAAGCACAGACTCAAGACTGGGTAGACTATGTGGATTGTTCTGCCAAGGCTCTGGAAGGCTGGTTGATGGGCAGTAAGGTGTGTGACTTCTCAGGATTGTACAATCTGATAATGAGGGAGCAGATTCTTAATAACTGTCAAAATCAGCTGTTGCATCAATACCTGGTAGACTCTGATCTGACCTCTCCCCAAGAATTGGGAAAGAAGGCAGACAAATGGGTCAGAACCAGGGTGAAGCAGAAGGTACAGAACCAAGGTGGGGAAACCAAGAAGCAAGATGCTAAGAACTCTGACAAGGGTGGGGAGAAGGGTAAAGATCAAAAGTCTTCATCAGGCCCCCAAAAATCTTCTTCTGGTGGGGATTCACAGTCTACCAAAGGGAAAGGCCAAAGAAAACCATGGTGCAAGGTCTGTAAGCAAAAGACCCACTGGACCAGTGATTGCACCAAGTCCAAAGACTCCAGTCCAGCACCCACCAATGCCCCTAAGGCACCTGTTCCCCCTAGTACAGTTGGTGGGAGTGCTCCAGCCAAGGGTTTAGTAGGGTTCACCCTGGGTACTGAGTTGGGCTCTGACCTAGTCAGAGAACTGACTCAGGCTGTGTTAGTCTGTGATGGAGGCATGGATGTGACCTCCACTGTGAGTCCCAGTAATCTGGGCAAGTACAGACAACAGCCTTTAATCAATGGACGTGAGGCTTTGGCATTTAGGGACACAGGGGCAAGTGTCACAATGGTGACACAAGACCTTGTGAATCCTGGGCAAGTTATACTTGGTGAGATGTACCAAGTGACCAATGCTAGCAATGTCAGAACAGACCATACTCTGGCAGTTGTTAACTTCTCCTGGGGAGGGGTAACTGGCCTTAAGAAGGTTGTGGTAAGTGCAAACCTACCAGTCGAATGCTTGCTTGGCAATGACTTAGAGACTTCTGCTTGGGCAGAAGTGGAGCTCAGGACCCATGCAGAAATGCTGGGGATCCCTGCAGATGTGTTTGCTGTGACCAGGTCACAAGCCAAAATGTCTAGCACTGAACAGGCCTTGGATTCTGGAAGAATGGACCAAGTGCCTTCCAAGAGGAGGAGTAGTAGGGTTAAGGCAGTGCCTTCCCCCTTGGCTCAGGAGGAAGATCAGTCCCTTGAGGGGGATGATCTCAGCCCTGAAGAAGGAACTGTCCCAGAGGAACTTGAACCTGACCAGGTTGAGTTCTTGGGGACAGGGGGACCTTCTAGGGCAGATCTGAGCCAGGAGCAGCAGAGCTGCCCCTCCTTGAACCCCTCAGACAGCAAGCTGCTGCTGAGGCTGCTGGGAAAGCTAGTGGTCCCCATACAGTGTATTGGGATGATGGACTCCTGTACTCAGAGAGTAGAGACCCCAAGCCTGGTGCTACCAGGAGGTTGGTTATACCTCTGAAGTTCAGGGGCTTCCTATTGACCCTAGCCCATGATATTCCCTTAGCAGGTCACCTGGGCCAGAACAAGACTTGGGACAGAATTGTCCCTCACTTTCACTGGCCCCACATGTCTGAAGACAGAAAGGAGTTTTGTCGCTCCTGTGTAACCTGCCAAGCCAGTGGCAAAGCAGGTGGCACTACAAAGGCCCCCCTGATACCACTACCTGTGGTGGGGGTGCCCTTTGAAAGGGTAGGGATTGACATTGTTGGTCCCATGGATCCCCAAACAGCCTCTGGGCACAGGTTTATCCTGGTGGTAGTGGATCATGCCACCAGGTACCCAGAAGCTATTCCCCTCAGGACCACTACAGCACCTGTGGTGGCAAGGGCCCTCCTGGGAATTTTCTCAAGAGTGGGCTTTCCTAAGGAGGTAGTCTCAGACAGAGGTGCTAACTTCATGTCTGGGTACTTAAAAGCAATGTGGAAGGAGTGTGGAGTGACTTATAAGTTCACCACACCCTATCACCCACAATGCAATGGTTTAGTTGAGAGATTCAACAAAACCTTGAAGGGCATGATTAAAGGGCTCCCAGAAAAGCTTAGGCGTAGATGGGACATACTCTTGCCCTGCCTTTTATTCGCATATAGGGAGGTGCCTCAGAAGGGGGTTGGTTACAGCCCTTTTGAACTTCTGTTTGGCCACCCTGTGAGGGGTCCACTGTGCTTGGTGAAGGAAGGATGGGAGTTACCTCTCAAGCCCCCAAAGCAAGATATAGTGGACTATGTACTTGGTCTCCGCTCCAGGATGGCTGAGTACATGAAAAAGGCAACCAAAAACCTTGAGGCTAGCCAGGAACTTCAAAAGGCCTGGCATGACCAAAAGGCTGTTCTGACTGTTTACCAGCCAGGACAGAAGGTGTGGGTGTTGGAGCCAGTGGCCCAAGCAGCTCTCCAGGACAAATGGAGTGGACCCCACACTATTGTTGAGCAGAAGGGTGAGGTCACTTACTTAGTAGACCTAGGAACACCCAGGAGTCCCCACAGGGTTCTCCATGTCAACAGGTTAAAACCATATGTGGACAGGTCAGACATGGGCTTGCTCATGGCTACTGATGAAGGGCAGGAGGAAGAGAGTGACCCACTCCCTGACCTGCTCTCACAGAACCCTGACTATGGGTCAGTTGATGGTGCAGCCTTGGCAGGCAGCCTCACTACTCCAGCAACAAACTGATTGCAGGCAAGTTCTCAATCAGTTTAGACATATGTTTTCACTGACACCCAGTCAGACCACCTGGTGCACTCATGAAGTGGACACTGGGGACAGTCTGCCTATTAAAAACAAGATTTATAGGCAACCTGACCATGTCAGGGACTGTATCAGGACTGAAGTCCAGAAAATGTTGGATTTGGGAGTTATTGAACCCTCAGTTAGCCCTTGGGCTAGTCCAGTGGTCCTTGTGCCAAAACCTCACACCAGTGGTGGAAAAAGAGAGATGAGGTTTTGTGTGGACTACAGGGGTCTCAATGCAGTCACTAGGACTGATGCCCATCCAATACCCTGGGCAGATGAGCTCATAGATACTTTGGCCTCAGCCAAATATCTCAGCACATTTGACCTGACAGCTGGCTACTGGCAGATCAGACTAGCTGATGATGCAAAACCAAAGACAGCATTCTCAACCCCTAGTGGGCATTATCAATTTTTGGTGATGCCCTTTGGTCTGAAGAATGCACCTGCCACTTTCCAGAGGCTGGTGAATACAGTTCTCACAGGTCTGGAAGCCTATAGTGCAGCATATCTAGATGATATTGCTGTCTTTAGCTCCACCTGGGAGGATCACCTGGTCCACCTCAGGAATGTTTTACAGGCCCTGCAAAAGGCAGGCCTGACTATCAAGGCCACTAAGTGCCAGATAGGGCAGAGTCAGGTTGTGTACCTGGGCCACCTTGTGGGTGGAGGCCAGGTTCAACCTTTGCAGAGCAAGATCCAGACCATCATGGACTGGACTGCTCCCACTACCCAGACTCAGGTGAGAGCCTTCTTAGGCCTGACTGGGTACTATAGGAGATTTGTCAAGGGGTATGGATCAATAGTGACACCCCTGAATGACTTAACTTCTAAGAAAATGCCCAAAAAGGTTCAGTGGACAGTTAGCTGTCAAAAGGCATTTGATGACCTGAAGCAGGCCATGTGCACTGCTCCCATTCTACAGAGTCCTGATTACTCCAAGAAGTTCATTGTTCAAACTGATGCATCTGAATTGGGGGTAGGGGCTGTACTGTCACAATTGAATGAAGAAGGTCAGGATCAGCCAGTAGCTTTCATTAGCAGAAGGCTGACCCCTAGAGAGAAACGTTGGTCAGCCATAGAGAGGGAGGCCTTTGCTGTGGTCTGGGCTCTGAAGAAGTTGAGGCCATACTTGTTTGGTACACACTTCCTGGTTCAGACAGACCATAAGCCCCTCTTATGGCTAAAACAAATGAAGGGTGAAAACCCCAAACTGCTTAGGTGGTCCATTTCCCTACAGGGGATGAACTTTACAGTGGAACATAGACCTGGGAGTAACCATGCCAATGCAGATGGACTCTCTAGGTATTTCCACTTAGAACATGAAGACTTAACTGGGCAAGGTTAGTTTAATGTCCCTACGTTTGGGGGGGTTGTGTAGGAGAGTAGGATCTGCTTCACATGGGTACCCCCACTTTTTGCTGATGCTTCACTGTTTTTCGACATTAGTCTGGCTGGGGCCCTGCTAATCAGAACCCCAGCCTAGCTGCTTCCTCTCTAAAATGGTTTCCATGTGCCTTATGCACATCACTGATTGGAATCTGAGTGCCCTTATAAGTCCCTAGTATATGGTATACTATGTACCAAGGGCATAGGTACCTCAGAGGCCTGCCAGGGGCTGCAGCATGTATTATGCCACCCTGGAAGGCCATCCAAACTGACACCACAGGTCTGCTACTGCAGCCTGGGTAAGGTGGTGCATGCACTCCTTACTGTGATATAGGTTACCTATATCACTAAATACATACACACATATAAACCTATAAGTCACTCCTAAGGCAGGCCTTATCAATCCTAAAGGCAGAGTGCATGGTTCCTATGTGAGAGGGTGCCCCTGCATGAGCAGGGCCCCTCTGCAGCGTTCGGAGACCATCTCTGATGCTGTTTGTAGTGCAGCCTGACCATATACTCTTAAGCGCATTATAACCTCGCGGTAAAATGCTAACTTTGGAATGGCTGCACCTAAACATGTCGTGTTTGGTGTCAAACATCTTGGAATACTACCCCCGCCAATTCTGGCGGCGGGGTAGCATTCCACCCTTCTAGAGGGAAAGACATGTTAACTCTGGCTAGCCCGGTAACTTCTTTCCAAAGCCCTGGCATCACAAAATGGATGCTGCTGCCACAGACACGAGTCTGGCCTCCTGCTGCTGGACGAAACAATAGGTTTCCTGTCCCAGGGAGGTGTGACCACCTCCCCAGACAGGATAATGTGTATTGGGGCTGGGCGGGAGCACTTTCGGGTGCTTTGAAGTCCTGCACTGGGGGCACATTTGGTGTCCCTGTGCATACTCCAGTTCAAACCGGATCAGGGGCTTGCAGCCCCTGCTTTGGCGCGAACTGGACAAAGGGAAAGGGGTGTAGCCACCCCTTTTCCTGACCCACCCATAGGTGGGGCCACAGAGTAGTCCAACCCCTATCCTTAGTATAAGTATAGGAACCCAGTCCTTAGGACTTTAGATTATCCCTGGACGAAACTCTGAAACTGAATCCTGGACCTTCGACGCTCTACTCACGATTAGAGGACAGAAGAATCTCCCTTGGGGTCAAGGAGTGACTCCCCTGCTTGGCAGGCACCAAAGAAGCATCTGTCTGGTTCGCATTTCTGAAGCTCCTGTCGGACGCCGAAGTCATCGCATCACCAGAGGTGGATTCTCAGACTTCCCGAGGCTACCCTGAGTCCCCAGCAAAGCTGAGGCCCGTGGCTATCGTGGGTGACTTGAGACCGTGACCCCTGGACACCGAGCACATTTGCAAGTGCATCCTCTTCTGGGTCTCCCAAGAAGTCGTGCTTTGGGCTCCGAGTAGCCCTAGCCTCCAGCACCACCTGCACCGAAGATCACTGGCCCCCACTCCACGAGTGTCCTGTGAGCCAGATCCACGTGCGGCGTCACGAGGCTCCTTCGCGGTCGCTAGCCCGTTGGCTAGTAGCCCTTAACGAAGGCCAATCTTTTCCTAACTTGGCATCCTGGTTGCTCCAGGCCTGCCCTCACTTACCCTCGCTGGGTGAGTTCCCCAGACCTTGCGGGTCTGCACCATCGACGATCTTCCTCTGCATCGAGACTTGCCGTTGCCAAGGCTTGTTGGGTCCAATCCGGTCGCCGACACCTCAGCACTCGACAGACATCGTGTACCAGCCCGAATCCTGCTCCTGGTCGCCGACAACTCCTCCTGGACCTCGTGGCTGAAGAGACAAGACGACCGTCAACTCACCTGAAGCACTCGACATCGGTGGGCATCTGTCCATCGCCTTCCTGGTCACTGGCTAGTGACCCAGACTCTGTCCCCTCTGCTTTCAGGTTCTTCAGAACTCCGATCCACTCTTGGATCCACCCGGACACTTTTCACTTGGTCGCCAGCAGCACTTTGCAGCAGATCGCCATTCAAATCGACGACGAAACCCGACCCCGAAAGGCACCTATGCACCCGGCTTCCCTGGGTGAGGTAACACGAGTACTCCGGTGCTCCCGTGGGTAGAGACTCTTCAAAATCCTAGATCTCAAAGGGTGTGGTCCAAGTCCTCTTTTAAGTGTTCCTTTTCTCTAATTTCCCGATCACGACTTTCTCCATAGAAGTCAACGGCGTATCGCGGTTGTGTATTTACACTGCACGCGTCTCCCGTGGGTCCCCTGTGTCACTACCTTGGGTGGTTCCTTGTGGTCCAAGCACTTCTAGAGGCTCTAGGCCTAGTGTCTAGTTCAGTCGTGGTTCTTATACCACTTTATTGGTATATGGTTTGGTACGCCCCTAGGGCCCAAACGTGTATTTGTGCTATTACTGTGTTTAAATAACTTCTAACTTATGTATCTTCGAACTCTAGCCTCATAAAGAGACTAGAGGGGTGTGTTTAGCAATAAATACATATATTTTGAATATATACCTGGTGTGGTGCTCTTTCATTTGATCACTCAAGAGATTATAGACTGGTAAAACAAGCTGCTTTACATTCCTTCAAGACTTAGCCTGAAGGCTGCTCTCCATAGCTACCACTAGGATAGCTTTCAATAAGGTTGTCTTTAACCTATCTCCAATAAGGGGTTGTTTGGACTGGTGCAAGGTGCCCACTATAATTAGTGGACAGCATATACCAGGCCAACTTCTCACAAAGGGTAAAGAAGAGTCTGAAGGAGTGGGTAAGGTGTGAGATAGGATGGAGAAAAGACAGAGACAGGTGGCTATGGAAAGAGTAAGAAGCACAGAAAGACACGAAGAGCGAAGATTAGAAATAAAGTGCTGGAAGGAAAAAGTACAATTGTGGTAAAGAAGCGAGCTAGAGAAAGTTGCGGAGGGAGTAGCATAAGTGAGTGGAAGAGAGATCGAGAGATTAGAGATGAGAGAAAGGTGAAAAAGAGAACAAGATGGGTTTGAGAAGTACCGAGATAAAGAGGGTGTGACAAGGTGAGAAGGAGAGAATTCTGTGTGTGCACATGCATAAAAGAGGGAGAAAGAGAGATAGAGAAAGAGGCGAAGGGCATTGAGCCTCACCTGCTGTGCTTCCTGGGAGTATGCAAGTGATGTGTTTTAATTTTTTGTGATGCAAGCACTGCAGCTGGATCTACATTTGACACGCTTACATTTTTATCTGTAGTGTACATTTGCAGAAGATGGCCGCTATGCATTTTTGTAAGTACTGTCTAAAGAAGTGTCACTTTTGCTCAATTGAAAAGTACTCAATATTCCTTCCTAAGAAGGATGATTTTGTTTTTCTCTTACTAGAGCACTTCACCTGCAGGTCACGGCAGCTATCAGCAGCAGTCGCAGCTCATTGAGCCCTCTTGCTGGAGCACATTACTAGTAACTGAGCCAACATACCCTGGGAGCCTTTGAGGGGCTGTTCACAAGGCCTCTACATTCATTACTACTTATGTCCTAGAGCTCCGCAGTGAATCAAGCTAAGCATATCTTTTCCCCAACTTCTGGAGCACACCTGGTTGTGTATAACACATTCACTGAGTACTGTCACTTCTAAGCAGCTAGCACTTTAAAGGTGTTTTAACAGGACACTAAGAGCACTTCTATGCACATTGGTAATACTTTAATGGGACAATACCTGAATTTCTTATGAACAACTAACTTACCTTTGGTAATGCCTTTTCTGGTAGAGGATCTACCTAACCATAGATTCCTCACCTTAGAATGTTCCCCAGGTGTCAGGCTGGATCTAGAAAATCTTGTGTGCCGATAGGTGGCACTGATCGGCTCCGTGCCGATGTACTCCTTGTCGGAAGTGATGTCGCGGGGCCCAAATATGCGCCAACCCCGGTCCGCTCATATAAGTTTCTTTTGTGACCACTACTGCTGCAAAAATACTCAACCGTGTAAAAACCAATGCTGAACCACTGTGCAGTGTCTAATGGGATCTTTTAGGTGAAGAGCGGTGATGATGGGAGGGTGGTGACCATTCTGTGGTTAGTTAGAGCCTCTACCAGAAATAGGCGTTGCCGAAAGTAACTTGCTCTTCTGATAAGGGCTTCTAACTGCAGATTCAGCACGTTAGAATAGATACCCAAGCAATATATCCACAGAGAAGGGTCTGCAAACTGGCTTAAACTAAAAAGTCCTGCAGGACCGAGTGGGCGAAATGCCCATCTCGATGGACCTGACCGTCCAAGCAGTAGTGCTTTGTGAATGTGTGGAGTGACACCCACGTAGCGACTTCGCAGATGTCCAGGACAGGCACCCTGCATGCCAACGCAGTAGCAGCAGCCTTAACCCTGGTGGAATTGGCCTGCATGTCCTCAGGAGACTGCTTTTTAGCTAATGTGTAGCAGGTCTTAATGCAGAGTACAATCCATCGAGAGATGGTCCGTTTCTGCACAGCCTTGCCTTTCTTTGTTCCAGTGACCCTGTTGAAGAGCTGACTGTCCACCCAATGGTCTTGATGCGATCAATGTAGAAAGAGAGAGCTCTCTTTGGGTCCAGGCTATGGAGTTTCTCCTCCTCTTTAGAAGGATGAGGTGGAGCGAAAAATGTAGACTGGGTGATACTCTGACCGACATGAAAGGGGGTGACCTCCTACGGTGGGAAAGAAACACGCATCCTAAGGAACAGTTTATCAGGAACAAAGCTGATGAACAGAGGGTGAACTTACAGAGCTTGAAGCTCACTGACCCCCCCTCCCCGTTCGGCTGAAGTAATGGGCACCAGGAAAACTGTCTTGATGATCAAGAGCCACAGAGAACATATATGTAGGGGATTTAAGTGAGAACACATTAGAAACGTGAAGACCAAACTCAGGTTCCACTGGGGCATCGCTAAATGGGTAGGAGGGAACACATGTTGCAAATCTTTCAGAAAAAGAGTCGCAACTGGTGACTTGAACAGGGAGGGTTGATCTAGCAGCCGCAGGAAAGTCAAAATAGCCAACAGGTAACCCTTAACAGTGCCTAGGGCAAGACCTTGCCGGGCTAAAGATAAAACAAATAACAACACCTCCGACAGAGATGCAGAAAGGGGGTTCACATAGCGTGATGAACACCAAGCCACAAATGTATTCCAACAGCAGGCATATACAGTCTTAGTGGAGGAATGCTTGGCTGCCAAGATGACATTAGAGATCTTGGGAGGAAGATTAAAAACCCTCAACAGTCACCGCTCAGTCTCCATCCATGAAGGTGGAGAGTTTGCAAATTCAGGTGCAGAACCCTGCCCTTTTGTTGCAACAGGAGATCCTACCACAGAGGCAGCCTGATAAGAGGAC
The DNA here is from genome assembly GCA_963921515.1 of Calotriton arnoldi. Classification (NCBI taxonomy): domain Eukaryota; kingdom Metazoa; phylum Chordata; class Amphibia; order Caudata; family Salamandridae; genus Calotriton; species Calotriton arnoldi. The sequence continues at coordinate 2,883,947 of CAWUFW010001237.1, forward strand.
TGATGCTCATGCTCAGGTGTTCAGAATACCATACTCTCAATGCCAAATCCATAGCCATCAGGATGACTTGGGCCAAATCTTGAGAATTCAGGGTAGGAGCGGTATTGGTGGAGAGGAGTACAGGAGTCCAGAGTTTCACTCGAGGCAGAACATGTCTTGGATCGTGAGACATCTTAGTAACTTAAAAAGCAGAAGAGCTGACAATGCCCTTTCTCAGCTTTAGTGAGCAGATTGAGCCAAGGTTCTCCCCATTCTTGGAAGAGCCCTTGCTCCACCTCCGGATGTAGTCACCATTTGTGATTCGCAAGGCATAGATGGTTACGTTTGTCCACCCTGGTGTTCAGGAAACCCACCAGGTGCTGCACAATGAGGAAGATGTCCTGCGCTCCAGCCATGTTCAAAGGCACAGGGTCTCCTGGCACAGGGTCCATGACCCCAATCCATCTTGTTTGTTGCAAGGTGTTGTCTGTGAACACCTGAACCAGCCTTCCCTTGATGGATGGGAGGATGTTTTTTTATGCCAGGTGGATAGCTCTCAACTTCAGCAGATTGTCGTGGAGCCGAGCCAAGCCTGAGACCAGAGAGATCTCCAACTCTCCCAGGTAGCTGCCCCAACCCATAAGTGATGCACTGGTCACCACTGTCAGCTCTGGCTGGGGAAGGGACAGGGGTCTGCAATTGACTCAATTGCGCTCTGTCAGCCACCACTGCAGATTTTTTGCAGGCTCTTTCAAAATCTAGACAAGTTTATGAGGTTCTCCTAGTGTTGTGCCCACTGGGACTTCAGGTCCCACTGCAGAGCCCACATATGCCAACTGGCATGCTTCAATAGCAAGATGCAGGAAGCCACCAGACCCAGCAGCCTCAGGGTCAGTATTACAGAAATCCAGGATTAAGGCTAAAACATTGGAATCATAGCCTGAAGATCCAGGAATCTCCTCTCCAGAGGATAGTCAAGGACTGCACTATATCCAGAATGGCTCCGATCAAAGGGAGTGTCTGAGAAGGTGTCAGATGTGACTTCGGCATGATGATAGTGAACCCCAGCGGTGCAAATGCTAGCCTGGAAGTGGGTGACAACTGCCTCGGGTGAGCCCGCTTTTAGCAGCCGGTCGTCGAGGTAGGGGAAGACCTCCGAATATGTGCTGCAACCACCGTCATCACTTTTGCGAACACTCGAAGGGCACTGGTAAGGCCAAAGGGGGGCACATTGAACTGGAAATGCTTGTGGCCCACATGAACTGCAGGTAATGCCTGCAGGATGGGGATGAGGAAGTATGCGTCCTGCAAGTCCAAGGCTACCATCTAGTCTCCAGGGTCTAGGGCAGACAGACCCTGATCATACGTGAGCATCTTGACTTTCTCCTTCCACAGAAAGGGATGAAGGGAATGGGATGGAGGCCTCCATCCTTTTTTTCGGCACCAGGAAGTAGTAGGAATAGCAACCACGCCCTTTCTCTGGTAATGGAATCCTCTCGATAGCTCCTTTAGCCAACAGAGCCTGCACTTTTTGATGGAGCAAGGAGATATGGTCCTCCATCAGTCGTTTCAGGTATGGTGGCAAAGGTGGAGGAGTTTCCATTAATGGGAGAGCATAACCCTTTGGCGCAATTTGGAGCACCCACCTGTCGAAGGTTATATTGCTCCATTTAGGCAGGTGGTACCAAATCCTGCCGCCAACAAAATGACAGTACAAGGTGAAGGTCATGCTAAAGCGGCTTGGAGGCTGCAGCAGGCAGAGAAGTGGGGGACTGGACAGCATGCTGGGTATGACTCGTGTCCTTTTTGGGATCCTCGATTCCGGTCACGGAAAAGCTGGGCAGCCTGCTGGGCCAGGGGTAAGGCTGATATTGCGGACACCGATAGGTACCACGGCCGCAGAAGGGGCGAAAAGACTGCTGTTGTGAGCGGGAAGCTAAGGGAGAGGCCCATGGACCTGGAGGCAGCTCCACTTTCCCAAAACAGTTCAAGTGCCGTATCGGCTTTGCCACCAAACAAGAGGGAGCCATTGAATGGCATGTCAATGAGGGACACTTGCACATCCCCTGAAAACCCAGAAGACCGCAACCAGGTGTGGTGATGGGGTGCTAGATTAGAGGCCATGGTCCTGCCTAGGGAGTCTGTGGTGTCCAACCCACACCTGATGGTGAATTTCACTGTTTCGCAACCATCTAAGGCTAAGCTGAGTATGGCACAGCAGGTGGAGTGTGAGAGCAGGGCCTTGAAGCACAACATTTGGATGGGGAAGAAGAAGAACACTTCAACTTCTTCATCTTGTGCTTCTTGGACTTACCTGACTTGGAAAAAGTACTCTTCAATCAATCAATCAGGGAGTTGTAAGCGCGCTACTCACCCGTGAGGGTCTCAAGGCGCTGAGGAGGGGGGGTCCGCAGATCTGTTTAGCCGAAGAGCCAGGTCTTGAGGGTCTTCCTGAAGGTGTTCAGGGAGGGGGCGCGTCAGATGTCTGCCGGTAGCTCGTTCCAGGTCTTGGCTGCAATGTGAGAGAAGGATCTTCCGCCTGCTCTGGCTCTGTGGATGCGCGGGGTTTCGGCCAGTGCGAGGTTGGAAGATCGGAGGTTTCTTTTGGGTACGTGGAAGTTGATTCTGTCGTTGAGGTATTTGGGTCTGTTGTTGTGTAGGCATTTGTAGGTGTGAGTGAGTATTTTGAAAGTGACTCTTTTCTCCACGGGGAGCCAGTGGAGACTTCGTAGGTGTTGGCTGATGTGTTTGTGTCGGGGGATGCCGAGGACGAGTCTGGCGGCGGTGTTCTGTATTGTCTGGAGTTTGCGGAGTAGGGACTAGTTGATGCCGGCATAGAGGGCGTTTCCATAGTCCAGTCTGCTGGTGATGAGTGCGTGGGTGACTGTCTTCCTTGACTCAGGGGGGATCCACTTGAAGGTCTTGCAGAGGATGCGGAGGGTGTTGAAGCAGCTGGAGGTGACGGCGTTGACCTGTCGGTTCATGGTGAGTGATGAGTCGAGTACGATGCCGAGGCTCTTGGCGTGGTCTGAGGGGGTAGGTGGGCTTCCGAAGGCGGTCAGCCACCAGGTGCTGTCCCATGCAGAAGGGGTGGTACGGAGGACGAAGCCTTCTGTCTTCTCGGCGTTGAGCTTCAGGCAGCTGTTGGTCATCCAGACTGCGACGTCTTGCATTCCTTTCTGGAAGTTGAGTTTGGCAGTGGTGGGGTCTTTGGTGAGGGAGAGGATGAGCTGGGTGTCGTCGGCGTAGTATACAATGTTGAGGCCATGTTGTCGGACGATGGCTGCGAGGGGGGCCATGTAGATGTTGAGATGGGTGGGGCTCAGTGATGAACCCTGTGGGACTCCGCAGGTGATTTTCGTGGGGTCGGAGAGGAAGGGTGGGAGTCTGATGCTTTGGCTTCTTCCGGTGAGGAATGATCGGATCCAGTCCAGGGCTGTTCCTTGTATGCCTGCGTCGTGTAGTCTGGCGACTAGTGTGCGGTGGGAGACGCTGTTGAAGGCAGCTGATAGGTCGAGTAGGATGAGGGCTGCGGAGTGGCCTTGGTCCAGGAGGGTGCGGATGTCGTCTGTGGCGGCGAGTAGGGCGGTCTCTGTGCTGTGGTTGCTTCAGAATCCGGATTGGGACGGGTTGAGGACGGCGTTCTCTTCAATGAATCGTGTCAGTTTCCTGTTGACTGTTTTCTCTGCAACTTTGGCTGCGAAGGGGAGGAGCGAGATGGGCCGATAGTTCTTGAGGTCGGTGGGGTCAGCTGTGGGCTTCTTGAGCAGGGGTCTGACTTATGCGCGCTTCCAGTCATCTGGGAAGGTGCCTGTTTTGAAGGTGGTGTTGCTGGTGCGTTGTAGTTCGGGTGCGATGGGGGCCGCAGCTCTTTGGTAGCCGTGAGGGGGGCAGGGGTCGGTGGGGGCCCCCGAGTGGATGCTTTTCATGGTCGAGGCGGTGTCTTCAGCCGTGATCGGTGTCCAGTTGGAGATGGTGGACTGGCTGGTGTTTCTGGGGGGCGGGGGGCCGTCTGTGGCGCCTGGTGAATGGTCGATGAAGTTATCGTAGAGGTTTTTGATCTTGAGGTAGAAATAGGTTCCAAGCTTGTCGCAGCGGTCTTGGGATGGGGTGATGTCTGTGGCTTCGCTGCGTGGGTTGGTGAATTCTTGAATGACACTGAAAAGTTCCTTGGAGTTGGTGGAATTGGCCAGGATTTTGTTGTGGATGAAGTTCCTCTTGGTGGCTCGGATCTGGTTGTGGTAGTCCGTCATGGCGTCCTTGTAGGTGGTGTGGTTTTCGGTTGTCTTGGTGTTTCTCCAATTCTTCTCCAGGCGTCTGCAGGTGCGTCTGGCTTCTTGGAGAGCGGTGGTGAACCAGGCGGCTTTCCTGGGGCGTTGTCTGTCGGGGTTGCGTAGCGGGCGAGCTTGTCTGCGCAGTTGGAGATCCAGGTGTGGAGTTCTCTGGCTGCGTCGTTTGCATCGGGTGCCCAGGTGTGGTTGTCTCGGGTGAGGGTGGAGTTAAGTTGCTCATCGGTAACCTTGCTCCAGTTCCTTCGTGGTGGGCGTGGGGCTGGTTTGGGTGCCTTGGGTTTGTTGATGGCGAAGTGTACGCAGTGGTGGTCAGTCCATGGCGGCTGCGTTGTGTGGCTGAATTGGACGCTGTTTCCTGCCGCGAAGATGGGGTCGAGGGTGTGTCCTGCTCTGTGGGTCGGTGTGTTGACGAGTTGTTTAAGTCCGATGCTGGCGAGGTTGTCACGAAGGATAGTGGAGTTGGGGTCGCTGGGGTTGTCGAGGTGGAAGTTCAGGTCTCCAATGAGTATGTAGTTTGTTGAGGCGATGGCGTGGGGTGCGATGAAGTCTGTGATGGTGGTGACGAAGGGTGTTCGGGGGCGGGTGGTTCTGTAGACGAGGCTTCCTCGGAGTGTGGCTTTGGGGGTGGTCTGGATCTGGAAGTGCAGGTGTTCGGCGGAGGGGAAGGTTTCGCTGGAGGTGGTGAGGCGGAGGGTGCTCTTGTGGGCGATGGCGAGGCCCCCTCCTGGGTGGTTGGGACGGTCTTTCCTCTGGATCTTGTATCCGTCTGGGATGGCGATGCTGATGTCGGGAGAGGAGGATGCGTTGGTCCAGGTCTCTGTGAAGAAGGCGATGTCGGGCGAGAGAGAGTCAAGTAGGTTCCAGATTTCCATGGCATGTTTGTGTACGGAGTGTACGTTGAGGAGGATGCATTTTAGGGTGTCGCCGGTGCTGGCGTCGCCGGTGTTGGAGACCTGGGTGGCGGTGAGGGTCTGGCGGCAGTGGAGGCAGGAGAACTGGCCGTGGGTCGTGTTCGGCGAGGCCTGTTGGCATTCTCTAAGTCTTCCAGGGTTGAGTGCGAGGAGGGAGGTGGTGTCGTAGCGATGGGTAGTGGTAGGTCCAGGGTTCCTGGCGCTGGCCGCCATTAAGTAGGGGAGGTGGGAGGGAGGAGAGGGTGGGAGGCTGGGAGGCGGGAGCGGGGGAATTCCGCGGGGGAATTCAGGGGGAGAGGGGCCGTAGGGGCAGCAGCGGCGAAAGGAACAGGCAGGCACATGAAAATAAAAACAGTGGTGGAATTAGAGCAAGACACAGATGGGCACAATAACAGTGGCACAACAGGGGAAAAAATTAAGAAAAAAACGGCGGAGAAAGGTTACGGTGGTTGCAGGCAGTCTGGTCCCAGTTGGAGTGAGCAGCAGGCGCAGGAGCGGGCAGCAGCCTCGAACCTCCCAAGGAGGAGGTCGGGGTCTGGAGGCAAGAGACGGCACAGCGGAGCTGCGGGGAGAGAGTGGACTTAGACCGAGGGTCGGAGGTCTTACTCGCGCTCCCCCGCAGCGGCCGCCATTAAGTAGGGGAGGTGGGAGGGAGGAGAGGCTGGGAGGCGGGAGCGTGGGAATTCCGGGGGGGAATTCCGGGGGGGAGGGGCCGCTGGGGCAGCAGCGGCGAAAGGATCAGGCAGGCACGAGAAAATAAAAACAGTGGTGGAATTAGAGCAAGACACAGATGGGCACAATAACAGTGGCACAACAGGGTAAAAAATTAAGAAAAAAAACGGCTGAGAAAGGTTACGGTGGTTGCAGGCAGTCTGGTCCCAGTTGGAGCGAGCAGCAGGTGCAGGAGCGGGCAGCAGCCTCGAACCTCCCGAGGAGGAGGTCGGGGTCTGGAGGCAAGAGACGGCACAGCGGAGCTGCGGGGGGAGAGTGGACCTAGACCGAGGGTCGGAGGTCTTACTCTTGGTGTGGGAATTGATCATTTGTGGAAACAGCTCTAAGAACAGCCCCGAGATCTATCTCGGGAACAGCACAGAGCCTTCTTGTGACACACTGACAGGAGCTTCATCGCATGCTCACGAATCACTGTCGGGTGCATCAACTTGCACTTGATGCAGGCCGTGACCCGACATCAAGCATAAGAAAAAGACCAAGTGGGGATCAGAGACAGACATCTGTCTGTGACATTCCCCGAAAGGTTTAAACCCTGAAGGTTTAGGAGCGGATATGTCCTTAGCATACTGGGAACAATTGCTCAAAAGTATTGGTCAAAAAATGATAGAGGTAGCGCTCTGGATCCGTGCTGTTAGCGTGGAAAGGAGCTGATGTCAGAGTGCCGGGGTGATGTATATATGGGCACTGCAACATCACTTTCGACGTGGAACCGATCGCCGCCACCTGTTCAGATCCAGTCTGGCACCAGGGGAATATTCTAAGGTGAGGAACCTGCAATTAAAAGTCTCTATCAGAAAAGGCTCTTAATAATGTTGTGCGATGTTTGTGGTTCTCATGCCATCTCCAGCAGTCAGGGACATTCAAGCTGCCTGCCTCCCCTTCCTATGCCTGACTCTCCAGGATGCAAGAGAAGAAAAATAGCCAGAGACGTTTTAAGAAATGGGCAGTTCGGACAATTGCAAAGGCCCCTACCTTCCAAGGTCCCTCCTGATAAAATTATCTCTCACTTTCTTTTTTCTCAGCTCTGACTCTTTATAACACTCTATTTCTCTCTCTCTGTCTACCTCTGATAGCGTCTCTCTGTCTACTCATGTCTCAGCCCTTTCTACCTTTCTGTCTGCCTCTGTTTCTCTCCTCACCAATCATTTGCCCTAGCATCTCTCACTATCTGCCTTCACCCTTCTTTACAGACCTCTATTTTTGTCTACCCCCCTCTAACTTGCTCTTCACCTTACCTCCTATTGTTTTCCTTGCCTCTCTCCATGCCAGGGGTCTCCAACCTTTTATGTGACAAAAGCTACTTCTGTTGAATGAAAATCATCCTGAGCTACTAATATTATTAGTGTTGCAATAGTGACCACACCAGGCAAGATTACATTAGTGGCCCCCATATGCAAGATTACTTGCATGGATCACCTCTGTATCAGCCAGAACTGCTAGCAGCAATGTAAAAAAGACTTTATCCATTTTGAATGCCTCAAAGGGGGTAATAAATAGCATCTGTAGCTGCAATGTGCCACATGTTTGATCACTGAAATATCAGCTTTAAATATGTTTTGAAAATTGAGCAATTTTTCTCGAAACATCAGCTAACGAGTTCTGAACCTACAGACATTTTCATCTCAAATACACGCTCTCAATTGTGGTATACATATATTGATTTAATCAAGTAATAGTGTCTAATTCAAAAGGCTGGCCTGCATGCAGTAAATCTACTCATAGGTGTGTGGAGAGCTACCAGTAGCTCACAAGCTACTTATTGGAGAAGACTGCTCTATACCTTCCCCTCTCATTGTGCTTCACCTTTTGTTACTTCATTCCTCTTCCTACCTATTTTCGTGTGCCTCACCAGTCACTAAATCCCCGTCCATATCTATCTAGCCCCCCCCCCGACTACCTTTATGTCACCTCTTATTACTCTCTACCTCTCTTTCTAGGCCTCAACTATCCCTCTGTTGCATATCTCTCCGCTTACTTGACCCCAGCTTTTCTACCTCACTCCTTTTCTTTCCCTCTCTCTTCACTGACCTCTACACCTTTATGTACCTACCACTAAATTTCTCATGCAGCCCCTTCTACCACATTTCTGTCTACCTCACTTCTCTTTTTCAAATACACCTCTCTGTATCTCACCGGTTTCTACCTCTCTCTTCTATCTGTGCCTTCCTCTACATCCCTTCCTCCCTAATCCATCTCTACCTCACCCCTTACTCTGCACCTCACACTCCTTTCCATCTCACTGCCCTGTCTGTCTCCCCATCTACTTTACCGCTCTTTCAACCGTATCTATTTCTTTACCTCACCACTCCATCTCTGCCTCACCTCTGCCTTTCTCCATCCTCTTTTTCATCTCTCTCTACTTAATTTCTCGTACACTAGCATATCTTCCCCCCACACATGTATCTCTTTCTCTCAATACCCAACGTCTACATTGCCCTCATTTGATCACTGTCTAACCTCTGCATTTCTTTTTACCTGTAGTCCCTCTGCATCACCTCTCTCACAACCTTACTCTTTTACTACTAATCCCCTTTTTCTACATCTAGCCCTCTTTTTAAACTATTATTGCCTTTTATCTCTCTCTTACAAATGTATCTCTGGACGGACCACCTTTCCACACATCTCCTCTGCCTCTTTCTTTTTAAATCTCGCTGCGTCACCTCTCAGGTTCTTCCTCACACTCTCACTCTTCCTCAGTCTGAACCCCCCTTCTTTCTCTACCTCACACCTGTATATCAACGTCACCTCTTTTCTGTAAATAATTAATTTTTTTAACATTCACCCCCTCAATCTACCTTTCTTTCTATTTCACTGCCCACTTTACCCAACCTATCTTTCTGTACTCTATTCCTCGTTCCACCCCCTCGCCACCTCACCACTGTGTTTAGCTTGCATTTCTCTTTGCTTCGATCTCATCTTTTTGCCTGTGTACTTCTACAGCCCTCCGTCTCTAGCTCTCTCTAACTAAACGCTCTTCCTACATTACCTTTCTCTCATCTCATCCCTCTGTGTACCGCGCCCCTCTCTTTACATTTCATTAACCCAATCTCTCTCTCTACATATCTACCTCTCTACCTTACTCCAGATTCTTAGCTACCACTCTGCCTCCCTTTCTAGGTCTCGCCTGAGCCAGCGCATGCGCTGCTCTGGCCGAGACATTTAGTAAGTGGGCTTTTAAAAGTCAGACCACACGCTTTTGCTGGCCTCAAGCTTGCGGTTACGCGCGCGGGCACGCGCACAGCCGCCATCTGGCTTTCCTTGCGGCACCCATACAGCGCGCGATGAGGTGCCATCTGGCTTTCCTCTCGCTTGCTCTCCCAAGAGCCTCGCTCCGCCCCTCCCCACCACAGAGCGCATCTCGCGGCCGCGCGTCTTGTTTGGATCAGGCATCAAATTGCTGTTGGCCTTTCTGTATTATAAATAAAAGTGCTTTTGTGCTCTTTCATTTTAATGTTTTTATTTTCTGATCCATCTCAGATGCGTAAAAAAATTAAAAATAGCATCAGCGTTCCACGTATGCGTCGTGATACTTGCATGCTCCTGCAAAATGGCACAGCGCCCTCACCTTTTTTTTTTTTGCCCGTTTGTTTATGCTGTACAACATCAGCATTTTTGGCAATGCTGTACAGCATAAACAAAAGATATTGACAAAGCCATTAGTGCTCAAAGGCGAGACCTGTTGGCTTTGCCAGTGCTCATTAGAATTTGTAAGCATGCAGCGTGTGCCGACCAGTCAGATTTGTAGTTTGACAGTCACTTGGATACTGCTTTTGCGAAAAGTCAGACTTTATTGGTTTTCTTAGTGATTGTTAATGTTTCATATGGTGTTCAGCATTATGTCACAGCTTTCATGTCTGTGCTGAGCTGGAGCTTCTACAGATGGTGTGCACTTTAACTGAAGGAAGTTATTTACTATGGAAGATTTGCACTGAAGCAGAGTCGTGTTGCTTTCCTCTCTGACTGCACAACATTGCATGAATGGTGTAAAATACGGAGCTCAATCGCCTACTATACTCGGGTTTCTAACATTGCCCCTTCTATGTAATATGCACGGTCTATAAACAATTTTTGCCACGGTTTGTGATGGAATCCTTAACCTTCCGTTCCAAAACCTGTTTTTCAGTCTTTGTAGGTGAATATGGATTTTTTTTTTATTTAATTTTCCACGTGACAGAACAAGGTTTAGGAACATGGCACATTTAGGGATGTACACTGTAACTGTCAGTCTGTAGAAGCCTATATCTTACGTCGCATCAAACTGGGACTTTAATCAGGGGAAATGCGATCTGCAAAGAAAAAAAGCTAACGTGTATCCCTGGTTCTTCAGCGTACATTTGTTAAAAAATACCAAGCCCCACCTTTTAGCTGCATACAGACCCTGCTCCTCCACCACTCCACAGAAAAAGTGTTTCAAAAACAATTTGTGAAACCATGAACTTATAGCGGGCTTCAGCCTAAAAGTACTCTAGTCCTAATTCCAGACTAGCCTCGTTGAATTTGGCACATTTAAGGGAGCAGGATTCTCCAGAGTCCGTGGTTCAGTGTTCGGTTTATTTCTATCGTGTTTATGTTAACCACGTGAATGCTTACTTTTTAAAATGCTGCCCCAGAATGAGGATGCGGTGTGGGCGCTTATTTTGGTTGTTTACACTTGGGATGCCAAACCGTCATGTAGCAGCACAATTTTTAAATTAGTTGTGTAACCAGTGCATATCCTACTGTTGAAAGGTTCTATCCATTTGTGTACTGGAGTTCTTAAGGGACAATTCAATTTCCTCATGACTTCATGAGAAGCATCAAGACAATTTTCCAGATAATGATGGAAATTCAGGGCTTTCATTGGGCTTAAATCTTAGGTTTTAGCAATGTCGATATTTAAATTAAGTGCTTTCTTGCGTACTTGTAGGTAGACATTAGTGTATTTAGCCCGAAGTGACATTTTTTTAAAACTTTTCTGAATGGGACCCCCATATGGGGAAGAAAGAGGCTGGTCTCCGGCTGTTCTGTTGACTTTAAGGCTGGCCGCTATTGCCAACTTCAAGTGGTCTTTGTTGGAATGTTCAGTGGATTACTTTATTGAAGTAACCATCCCGTTTTTAATACAAGTTTTTTTTCTAAATACAGAAGGTTCTCACAAGTGCAGGAGAAGCCCAAGTGTTTTTTTTCTTCTTCTTCTTCTCGGGGTTTGGTACTTCCGTGAAGTCACAAGGATTCTGAATTCTTTCTTGACTAAACTAGTGTGCTTCGTGCAATCAGTGGAAGGAAGCACCGGGTATGATTATGGCCATGGGCACTATGGGGGACATGTGGGAATCTAGTATCTCCGGATTTTTCTCAATGATTGTTGTCCTTGCAGGCTGTGGAAAATTAGCTTGTTGTGCCGATCTATCAAAAGAACTGCAGTTCATTCAACATATTGGTTTTCTTTTTGCGAATAATGGCTGCTGCTGTTGTCTTGCTTCGGTTTAAAAATGGCTACCGCGTCACCTTTTTTTTTTTCCACAATTTAAACCAGCCTGTGGAGAAGCAGTCATTCAAGAAAAAGGTATCTTTTTGTTGGAAAATTGCTCCCATCCCGAAGCGTACGTCTCCTTTAAAACGCAATTACAAGGGCATCAAGTGGTCATCTGCCCCTAAAATGAGTGTACCAAAGTCTGGGTTCTTTATCTAACACTTAAACTGGTTCTCTCTTAATGGTTTATATGCTTCTGAACCAGTGTCAGTCAATTTTCTCAGATGCTGGGCTTATTTTTGAAGTTCTCTGCATTTCACTTAAATCAATTATCAATTCGGTCTACACTGCCTTTTTGCAGGAAAGCATTGGTATGTTTTGTTCATTAGTCAGATGATACATGGTGCTTTCATTCTTGTTTTTGAGATGTTGGAATGTTAAAGCTGATAGACATCTTATGAGTAAAGCACCACATTAATTACATATTAGTACATTTATTACGCCTATACTAGGTGTTCTCTAATTTAAGTGAGCCAACATTTGTACACGATTATACCTTTTCCACATCTTATAGCCTAACACTTAGTGAGTGCTTGTTGGCTATATGGAAACTCTCCATCCTACATAAAGGCACAAAGAAGGTTGATCATGTTTTGGAACACAGCACACCAGTTTATGTATCCAAAGATGCCAGCAAGAGGCAACTCGTAGTCATTCACACTTTGTGGTAGAGGGACACCCCACTTTTTTTTTTTTTATTCCAGGATTGAGGGTCTTACTTGGTGTTAATTTTGGTGACAACCGATCCATCTACACCCGTAACTTCTTGTCATCAGCTTGCAACTCAGCAGCCATATTTGCTTTTGATTGTACAAACTTTCGCTGGTTCTGATTGATTAACCTATCAATAGTGGATGGTTGGTATGGACTTGCCAGTAGCTTGTTTTTTTAGGTCTCGCCTGAGCCAGCGCATGCGCTGCTCTGGCGAGACATTTAGTGAGTGGGCTTTAAAAAGCCGACCACAGCTTTTTGTGTGGCCTAGAGCGTGCGGTTACGCGCACAGTAACGCTCATTCCTCGCATCGCTCGATCAGGCGCCATCTGGCTTTCCTCTCACTTGCTCCCCCAAGCGCGCGCTTCAACGCTCCTCTCCCTCCCCCCACCACAGAGCGAGTCTCGCGGCCGCGCGTCTTGTTCTTACTGCTGCTCTGCAATATAATAACTTTCCAGTGCAAATCAACCCTTGCATTCGAACATTAATCCCAAATCGACACTTTGTGTGGGTTTGCATTATTTTGAGTCACTTTTCACTGCCTCAAATGTTGTCAAACCTGGCTCTTAGGGGGCACGCCTGGCCGACCCAGCCTCAACCCTTGCACTCAGGCAGCTGGGGAGGTAATTGCAATGTAATCTTCCTGTGTCAAGTCTCTTTTCTTACTTCATCGTATCTCTTGCACTTTACTCTTCTCTCTTACCCGCTTTCTGTACAGCTCTATTCACCTTCATCTTCTCTCGATCTCAGCCCTCCAAGTAGCTTTGGCTACCTCACCCCTCTCTCGGTACAACCCAGTCACCGTCATCTCTCTCTTCCTGTACTTCATATACTCGCAGTGCCGCCTCTCTCTGGCCTTTTTCCATCCGTCTTCCCTGTATGTCCAGTTCCTTCACTTCTCACTCAGCCCCATCTGCATACTGACGTCACCTCCGTCTCTCGGTCCTTGTCTCTACTACCGCACTTCCCTCTACCGATTTATCAACCTCACCACTCCCCTCACCCCTCTCCCTCTCTCTGCCTCACATCTCCCTCTCTCTCCCTCACATCTGCCTCAATGCGTCACCTGTCTGCCCCGCAGCCCTCTCCCACCTCCTAACAATCTACCTCAAGATTACTTCATACTTGTCCACTTCACTCCCCTCACCCCTCTCTCTGCCTCACCTCTCCCTCTCTCACTCTCTCTCTCTCTCTACCTCACATCTCCCTCACCTCTCTGCCCCGCAGCCCTCTCCCACCACCAATCTACCTCACGATCACTTCATACTTGACCACTTCACCCCCCTCACCTCTCTCTGCCTCACATCTGCCTCAATGCGTCACCACCTGTCTCTGCCCCACAGCCCTCTACCACCTCCTAACAATCCACCTCACAATCACTTCATACTTGTCCACTTCAATCCCCTCACCCCTCTCTCTGCCTCACCTCTCCCTCTCTCTCTCTACCTCACATCTCCCTCACCTCTCTCTGCCCCGCAGCCCTCTCCCACCACCAATCTACCTCACGATCACTTCATACTTGACCACTTCACTCCCCTCACCTCTCTCTGCCTCACATCTGCCTCAATGCGTCACCTTTCTCTGACCCACAGCCCTCTCCCACCTCTCTTCCTGTACTTCATATACTCGCAGTGCCGCCTCTCTCTCTGGCCTTTTTCCATCCGTCTTCCCTGTATGTCCAGTTCCTTCACTTCTCACTCAGCCCCATCTGCATACTGACGTCACCTCCGTCTCTCGGTCCTGGTCTCTACTACCGCACTTCCCTCTACCGATTTATCAACCTCACCACTCCCCTCACCCCTCTCCCTCTCTCTGCCTCACATCTCCCTCTCTCTCTCTCTCCCTCACATCTGCCTCAATGCGTCACCTGTCTCTGCCCGCAGCCCTCTCCCACCTCCTAACAATCTACCTCAAGATTACTTCATACTTGTCCACTTCACTCCCCTCACCCCTCTCTCTGCCTCACCTCTCCCTCTCTCTACCTCACCTCTCTGCCCCGCAGCCCTCTCCCAACACCAATCTACCTCACGATTACTTCATACTTGACCACTTCATCCCCCCTCACCTCTCTCTGCCTCACATCTGCCTCAATGCGTCACCACCTGTCTCTGCCCCACAGCCCTCTACCACCTCCTAACAATCTACCTCACGATCACTTCATACTTGTCCACTTCAATCCCCTCACCCCTCTCTCTGCCTCACCTCTCCCTCTCTCTACCTCACATCTCCCTCACCTCTCTCTGCCCCGCAGCCCTCTCCCACCACCAATCTACCTCACGATCACTGCATACTTGACCACTTCACTCCCCCTCACCTCTCTCTGCCTCACATCTGCCTCAATGCGTCACCTGTCTCTGACCCACAGCCCTCTCCCACCTCCTAACAATCTACCTCAAGATTACTTCATACTTGTCCACTTCACTCCCCTCACCCCTCTCTCTGCCTCACCTCTCTCTCTACCTCACATCACCCTCACCTCTCTCTGCCCCGCAGCCCTCTCCCACCACCAATCTACCTCACGATCACTTCATACTTGACCACTTCACTCCCCTCACCCCTCTCTCTGCCTCACCTCTCCCTCTCTCTCTACCTCGCATCTCCCTCACCTCTCTGCCCCGCAGCCCTCTTCCACCACCAATCTACCTCACGATCACTTCATAATTGACCACTTCACTCCCCCCTCACCTCTCTCTTTGCCTCACATCTGCCTCAATGCATCACCTGTCTCTGCCCCACAGCCCTCTCCCACCTCCTAACAATCTACCTCAAGATTACTTCATACTTGTCCACTTCACTCCCCTCACCCCTCTCTCTGCCTCACCTCTCTCTCTCTCTACCTCACATCTCCCTCACCGATCTATGCCCCGCAGCCCTCTCCCACCACCAACTAACCTCACGATCACTTCATACTTGTCCACTTCACTCCCCTCACCCCTCTCTCTGCCTCACCTCTCCCTCTCTCTCTCTCTACCTCACATCTCCCTCACCTCTCTCTGCCCCGCAGCCCTCTCCCACCACCAGCCACACTTCTCTACAGCACAGCTTAAAGACATTGGCAAAGTCAATAGCTCTGGCTAAACACTTATAAGGCCCCAAAGGCGAGACCATATCTTTCTTTCTGCACACCTCACCATTCTCCTTCTACCTTATATGTCTCCTTATCTCACCTATCTATCTGCCTCTACCTTCCTCCTCATTTTACTTTACATCTCACTGTGGCATTCACATTACCTCACTGTACTTTCAATTTTGCCAACTCAGCAGACCTGGAAATCACTATCTAGTCAGAGAAAGAAAGGAGAGACACTGCACAGGAAAAGAAGTAAGCAGAAAATAACTTTATTTCGCCTGATATAGCAGTGAAAATCATCAGAAAAGTGATTTTTCACTGTTGCAGCAAGAGGAAGGAATCATGGCCTGGACCAAGGCTTTCAGTGGCCCCGGGCCTGGGGCCTAGGTAGAAGGTAGGCCACAAACCACCCATCCAAATCCACGCTGTCACCCAGCCCTTTGTTTTCTGTAACTCTGCCAAACCAGGAGGATCACAGGGCCAGAACATCAACTCTAGAGGACCGGCTATTTCACCTTGCATACCCACTCCCCTCCCCAGAGGACTGACCAATGTAAACTGACCTAAACCCTTCCATCTTGGCTTTGGACTATATTTCTAGGAGAATCAGAGTCCAGGACCTATTGATGGTTGGGATGGGGGTAACTTCCAGGGCTTTAAGTGGGAAGAAAAGCAGGGCGGGGTGGGGGTGTTTCAAAGAGACGTTGGCTTAAAAACTGGTAAGATAAAAAATTGTGCTTAGCATAGTGCAGCACCCAACTGGTATTTTGCTGCTTCTGTCATTGCATCCAGGTATATAATACAACAAGGAACATTACACTTACATACCAGGACTATTGGCTTTGTCAATGGTTATTAGTTGCATAAGATAAGCAACTATGGCTTCGTTGTATATAAAATTGAAAATGCTTCAGTTCTGAAATGATGAGACTGTGAAAGAACCATACCGAGTCTCTTTGAAGGTACATCAAAAGCAGTGATGGGTGGTACTGCTGCAGAGTTACGATTTTTTTTTTCACCCTGAGGGTGAGGGAAAATTTGGAGAGCCTGATAGGTACCCGTCCCAGCACCTGCTTTTTATAACTGTGGGTGATGGCACCTGCAGGACCCAGCCCACTTAAAGCCCTGTTAACTTCCTTTGTTGTGCCAGGCATTTACACTGTAAGTAAGTATTCGGTTTTCAAAGCTGCAGTTTTTTTACTCTTCGCGAATGTTATTCACCCCGATAAACTTTAGTTTACCAACATTTTTGCAAAAATGAGTCCCCTGTTTTTGATCTAGCAGCGTTTCATGAAAAACTGCAATCCGCAAATGCGGGCCACTATTTTTGATGTGTTTTAGCCGAATTTTTAATCCCAATCTGATGATGCTTTAAGAAAGGTTTTACTAGATAACCATTTACATATTTAAGATATCTTAATAAACGCATTATTAAATATTGGCAATCACAACCGTTGCTTTACTCGCCCTAATGCAAGATGAGCCAATAAACGATCATGGATCTGCATGTTTACATGCTACTGCCCCCGCTGACCGGGAGACGTTGGCTCCAACTGATCAGTTTATTTACAAATACAGACCACGCCCTCGCCTGTCTGCGCACATCGTGGTCGACAGTGTTCAGCTGCTAAAGCCGGAAGCCAGATTCGGATCAGCAATTACTCTTTCACGCCTCAATGCGTTTCTGTTTGCTTAGCGCACCTGGCACTGGTCAAGTTTGGACACCACTTTTTTTTCGCAATTTTATAAAGCGCGAACTCGACCCGAAGGTATTGGAGCTCTTTACATGAGCACAAGTTACAAAGGACACGTTCATATTTTTAGGCACGGGGAGATTAAGTGATTTGCCGAGAATCACAGGATGTTGGGCCGACGCCGAGACTCGTAACTGACTCCCCAGTTCCAAAAGCGGCAATTCTGGTCGTAAGGCCGCATCCTGTCCCACATCCCGCCTTGCTATGTATATTTTCTATATAAAACACTGAGTTTATCTTGGCAGCCAAATATGTATAATATAAGAAGGGCAGGCGAGATGAAAAAGCAAGAAAAATGGTTAGAAAATGTTTCAAACCTGGGTTACTGCTGTGGAGCCCGCCTTCAGTGTGCACCTCAACTCGCCGCCTGATCTGAACAGCGCAAGGTCTTAAAAAACAGGTAAAAAAAAAATACAGAAAAATGGACCGCAGACCACAAATTGCTTTACACTTATTTTCCACTTACCGACAACTCTAACGGAAACAAGCATTTTCGGGGTCTTTCGGAATATTTTGCGGTGTTTATTATGCAATTGACTAGCTCTGTGCCCCAATTGAATGGGGAATCTCATCTGCTCACACATTGCAGAATCGTCAGAAAAGTGCGTTGAGTGTTTTATGGAGAAGTAATAAGGAAATGAGCATTGGCAAATCTAATAGGTCTGGATTTAATGCGCTAATGCACGTAACCGCGTTGACTCATTCATCCCTGTGTTTGAGTGGTTTAATATATTAAAGCCAGGTAGATTGGCTTTGCCAATGCTTGTTGGTGCTGCACATCCGTAGAATAACCGGTAAAGTGAACACTGTTGCAAGCCCTCCTCTTAACGTACATCGGATTCTTTCTGACAATTAATTATGCACATTTGACAAATTACTTTGCATTTTGTATGGTCTTGTTGCTGTGAAAGAACAAGAAAAGCTGCTCCATTGTGTCTGTTGCTCGTCTGCTAAACAGGTTTAGTTGTAAGGTTCTTCATCTTTCTGCTGTGTCTGAAACGTTGACAAATGCATGCTTTGACACGTCTGCCTACCTTTGCCATTTTTATGGCGGGCTTTAAGTACAGCTGTTTGCAACCAGCTCTTTAAAATATAGATAGAGAGGATTTGGCTTTGCCCAGAAGAGTATTTCTGTCTGGCTCACGCCATTGGATGTTTCGTGCATCATTCGGCCTCCTAGGAAGCACTTCCATTGGAGTCCGTGAGGGATTATTTCAAATATGAAAAGTGCACTCAGTCATCACGCAGTTTAGCACATTCAATTTTTTTATCGCCTATATCCATTCTATACACCAAGCACTGCTTCCTTGTTACTCCCCCCACGCCCGCACACACCGCCAATAGGCCTGGCTCTTCTTATGTAATAAACATCATTTATGCATGCAACACATGTAAACAACATTTGTGAATATTTGTACTTTAATGTTTTGGCACATTAAAGCCTGTCCCATTGGCTTTGCCAGTGCTTGCTTTCTCTGAGGCTTTGTGTTTCTAAATGCAGTACTTCATCGTACTGACAATTGGAAGAAGTTGGCTATCTTTTCTGTTGTCCGTTTTTAGAGGAGGACTATTCTCATATCAGCTCAAGGGAATGAAGACTAGAAATGTGAAATGTTACTACACGCATCTTGTGATGTGGCACTGCGCACATTGAGGGCATCCTTCACAGATGGAGTGGAGATACTCTGGTGAAGATTTTTAAAGAATCACTGGTAAAATGCATTCAGCTACCTTCCAGCAAGCGTGGGGCAGTAAAATCAGGATTTCACAAGCGCTGATGGAAGATGGGGCACCTTGACCCCAAGATTGCCACTAAAAGTCTCACAAGGTTGCAGCTTTTATTGTTGATCTTCCAAGATTTTGGAGCTGCCATCTTGGTGTCAGGCTCTCCTGATCTACAAAGGGACAATAACTCAGCAGACCAGCTAGCTGAGGAAGATCAGACTCGCAATCAAGGCCTAACAAAAACATTTAAGAATGCCTGCTCTAGTATAAAAAAATATATATACATAGTGCAGATAAGAAATCTACAATTGAATGTGACAAAAAGTGTTATGATGGAGATTATTTCAGATGTAAAATAGCACCTTCAGCATAGCACAAACAATAATACGCCAAACACCTGAAAGCACCATGGTAAGACAAAAAACTTCTCTAGGCTGATCCAAGATGTCAGTGACCCTTTCTTAAAGCAATGGCTGAGGCGGGTTAACCCTAACAAGCCAATGTTTGGTAGGGGCTGACGTAAAGCCTACTTTATGTATATTGTAAACAATAGGATAAACTAATCGAAGCTGCCTCCAACGAGCTACTGAGTAGATCTCCAACTACCTCTAAATATCTCTCCTGTGTGTAGCACAGACTACTAAATAAGAAGAGTTTGCATGGTTGAATTAATATATGTATGCCAAAATTGAAAAGTGCGTTAGGGACCCAAATAGCTCATGTGTGGAAAGAAATGGTTCAATTTCCAAAATATATTTAAAATTATTGCCGTGATAAATCATGCAGCGTTGGGGAGACTTGTTACAAATATTATTAACTTGGTTCCAGGGTCATAATGTAGGTATAGCTGTTATTTAATGCCCATGTAGAGACATTCCACATTGGCAAAACCTTTTCTAAATTAGTGCTGGCAACCGTGCTCTATGGAGTGCTAATAATAATATAAGAAGCTCAGGATGCATTTTATTGAATAGAAGTCTTTATTATTACTGAAAAGGTTAGAGACCCCTGCTCTAAATCAAAATCTGTTTAACCGATTTTAAATTCAGAATTATATCAATGTAGATAATAGATGACCAAAATATTCACACATTTAAAAAACATTTGCAATGTGCTTTTGCTTTCTCTTTCACATGAGATTCAAGGCGATGCTATCACTTTTATAAAGGGCACAAAAAATTTGGGGATCAAAGCATCGACACCCGCACTAATCTCAACGTCCCTGATAGTTACCACAAATAGAAGAGGTGCGACGGGCTTAGGACACAATCCCCTAGGTCCCAAAACAGAGAGACAAGAAAGAACTTCTAGTCACTCTAATACATTAAAAGCAGAAAGGCCCCGCACACTAATAGTCACATATATAAATCATTATTAAACCATATTCATAAGTTTACATTCAATAATTGTTTTCCCAAAAGAAAAAGTCAGCAAGGTCTTCAGTTAGTAAAATTCATTCTTTTATTCATTTTCTTAAAATTTCAAAACTGCCAACGCGTTTCGTCCTCAATCGGACTTCTTCAGGGCTAAAAAAAGTACATAAACAAACACTATTTACAACATTGAACACAAACATTTAAAACATAAGAACCAGATCATTATTAGCATAGTTATGGAGATCATCAAGTTACATTGGGAAAACACCTTTTCTTAACGCATATTCATGCAATATTCTTTAAAACTGTGTATCGTCTATCTTGTACTTGAATATGTACAGATACTATGCAAAAACTCAATTCTCTATACAATTAACCAAAAGGGAAGAGAAGACATCCAATAAACAATTCACATTGTACCAAACCCATTTTATCAAAGAAAATGTATTATATCTCAAATTCATCAACTTCAAAGAAGTACACGTACCTTAGAATGTGAGAGGGAATTCATTCATAGATTTACGATCAAAGTATATAACCCAAAAATCTATAGAAAAAGTGAAAAATACACATATGTATGTATTCACCACAAAGTATCACAAAATATCATTAATCTAATGTTACCCACAATATAGATTTTTTAAAGTAAAGAAACAGAAAGAATGTTTACTTCGTGCATTCTTAATGTGATCTGTAACGTATTCATATCCACAATTCGTTATATAGCCTATACACCACTCTTTACTAATTTGACAAATGTCCATTTCCAAAGTGCACATCGAGAGACTTACTTGCAGACTATGTATATTCAAATCTGGGTATTATGTCAATCAAAAAGTTCATGATTTTAAATAGATGTATCCTAAAAGAAAAAAATGTGGATAAAGCTTATATACTCACTAATGTTCCATATCATGTATATTTATTTTGTTCTAAAAAAATGAATCGCCATCAGTTCTATTTATTTCTAACGACAATTATCTTATATGTTTTCTCTCTTATCCTCTTTATTTACTAAGTATATATACCAAAAATAGATATAGCCTCTTTTAGAAGACAATCGTAGCCACAAAGAACATTACTGCAAGCAAGCAGAATGTGATATCTCATAAAATGTATATCTATGAGTCCTGCAAAGAACTGCAAAACTGGCAGCCATTTTTTAAAAACTCGCCAGACTCTAACACCGAGCCATATATTATGAGTTGCAAGTTGAAACACTTAGTCCCGGGCCATATATCACATATATCAAATAGAACTTAATACAAGGCCATATATTATATATATCAAGTAGAAGGGCTTAATATAAAAAATCCTGCTCTATCCGTAATCGGATTAAAAGATTTTCAAAAAACAACAAAGATGGCATCCATTTTTAAGACTACACTAACACAGAACCACACATTGTATGTTGTTGGTTGAAGAACTTAATATAAGTATTTCTACACTGTTCGTAATCGGATTAAAGAGTTATAATATACCGCACAAATCCTCTCTCATAACCCTCACTATGCATACACATGGACCCAAAATACTCACAGCAAGTGTAGCTCTAGTCTCCATATCGTCGTCTGGTCCGAAAAAGATCTCAAAGAAATACAACAAAAAAGCACGCTTTTATATGCTTAGAGAATTGGTAAATTAGCCAATTACTTACAATTAGTCCCAGATTGATGCTAAAATCGCGCCGGAAGTGACGAGTATGTAGTGCCAGAAACAGCGCCATCTTTGAGTGGTTCAATCGCATCCTCAATTGTATATTACAATAACATAATTCGCACCGGAAGTGACGAGTGTATGGTGCCAAATACAGCGCCATCTTTGAATGGTTCAGTCGCGTCTTAAATCGTATATTAATTGCATAACATAGGGATTGAACCATATAGAAATACAACGAAAAACTCATAATATATGGCTCGGTGTTAGTCTGGCGAGTTTTTAAAAAATGGCTGCCAGTTTTGCAGTTCTTTGCAGGACTCATAGATATACATTTTATGAGATATCACATTCTGCTTGCTTGCAGTAATGTTCTTTGTGGCTACGATTGTCTTCTAAAAGAGGCTATATCTATTTTTGGTATATATACTTAGTAAATAAAGAGGATAAGAGAGAAAACATATAAGATAATTGTCGTTAGAAATAAATAGAACTGATGGTGATTCATTTTTTTAGAACAAAATAAATATACATGATATGGAACATTATTGAGTATTTAAGCTTTATCCACATTTTTTTCTTTTAGGATACATCGATTTAAAATCATGAACTTTTTGATTGACATAATACCCAGATTTGAATATACATAGTCTGCAAGTAAGTCTCTCGATGTGCACTTTGGAAATGGACATTTGTCAAATTAGTAAAGAGTGGTGTATAGGCTATATAACGAATTGTGGATATGAATACGTTACAGATCACATTAAGAATGCACGAAGTAAACATTCTTTCTGTTTCTTTACTTTAAAAAAATCTATATTGTGGGTAACATTAGATTAATGATATTTTGTGATACTTTGTGGTGAATACATACATATGTGTATTTTTCACTTTTTCTATAGATTTTTGGGTTATATACTTTGATCGTAAATCTATGAATGAATTCCCTCTCACATTCTAAGGTACGTGTACTTCTTTGAAGTTGATGAATTTGAGATATAATACATTTTCTTTGATAAAATGGGTTTGGTACAATGTGAATTGTTTATTGGATGTCTTCTCTTCCTTTTGGTTAATTGTATAGAGAATTGAGTTTTTGCATAGTATCTGTACATATTCAAGTACAAGATAGACGATACACAGTTTTAAAGAATATTGCATGAATATGCGTTAAGAAAAGGTGTTTTCCCAATGTAACTTGATGATCTCCATAACTATGCTAATAATGATCTGGTTCTTATGTTTTAAATGTTTGTGTTCAATGTTGTAAATAGTGTTTGTTTATGTACTTTTTTTTAGCCCTGAAGAAGTCCGATTGAGGACGAAACGCGTTGGCAGTTTTGAAATTTTAAGAAAATGAATAAAAGAATGAATTTTACTAACTGAAGACCTTGCTGACTTTTTCTTTTGGGAAAACAATTATTGAATGTAAACTTATGAATATGGTTTAATAATGATTTATATATGTGACTATTAGTGTGCGGGGCCTTTCTGCTTTTACTTTTATAAAGGGACATGGAAAGTGCAAGTTGGGTTCCTTCAAATTAAACATTATCTTACCATATATATTTCCATAACTTTTGAGAATCACAATGGCTCTATGTGCAGAACATTAGGAAGGATTTTATTGGTTCGTTCAAGAGAATGATATGCACCACTGACATTGTTTTGGCAACCATTCCCTACACAAGTACATAATTAAACTGCATAGCTATGAGTTTACTTAATTTACCGAAATGGTTATAACGTTGATCTATAATACAAGCGGCCCTGTAGTCGTGTTATTAGAGAACATCTGATTTTCAATTTCAAAGTCCTCAAATGCGATCAGTTGTTCCAGGGTCAGGGGTTCCAGCAAAGTCCAGGAGGGCCATATCAATTCCAGAAAATCAGTATATCCATTGACTATGTGAATGAATACTATTAAGATTTGATTTATGTAAATGTGTCTTATGGGAACGTCCTGAAAATCTGGTATAGATTTGGCTCTTCAAGACCTACATTAAACACCCATGTTCTAGGACTTTTCTAGTTTGGTAAACTAGTGCAGAATGGTTAATATATTCTACAAATATCTTCTGTTTATCTTGATCTAAATTAATTCCTTTGAAGAACCTGGAAAATTGGAGGTAAGAAAATAAGGTCTGTCACAAATAGCAAATTGATTAACTCCTCTTCGTTAAAAGTCCTTTTATCGCTCTATTTTTGAATTATCTTCAAATGGGCCTCTAAATTTCTAGTGTGGCAGGAGATTTTTGTTTGCGCTGGTTTCTCCACAAATGTTTTTCAGATCAAATCATTTGCCATTTGACTCTAATCTGGTGTGTTTTTGCTAGCTCTTTTGAGAGCTCTGGCTAATTTGCAGACACCCCAAACTGTTTCCGAAGATAGCTTGGATGTGACAGTTTTTAAATGATGTCCAAAAGCATTAGAGATTTTCTCCTCCAACAGAGGTTTTCTCACAGTATGCGATTGGTTGTATTTATTTGCTCCATCATCTGGCAGGTGTATTTTCACAATTACCTTCGGATTTCAATAGAATCCCAAGAAGTGTTTTGTGTAAGTGCCGGGTGAGGAAAATATACTTAAACCTAATTCCTGTATATATATATATTAGTAAGTATAGTCCAGCTGTGGCTCCTCCGCTAAAGCGGAGGAGCGTCGCCCCACTGCTTTAAAGCAGTGAAAAAGAAAAAAGAAAATGATAATAACTAAGCGATATCATTTTATTTTTTGTATTGTAGTTGCCGCTGCGCCAGGTTAGGGCGGGGCTCCCCGCCCCACATGTAGGAGGAGTGGCTGCTTCATCTAAAGTACACATGACTGTTTGGCCGGCCCTCTTGGGCCGGCCAGTCATGCGCACTTTGCATGTTCTCCACCCAGGCTGCTTTACAGCCTGGGTGGAGAACATGCTTAGGCTTCCACTCTCTCTCGGAGCGCTGAACCACGGTGCTCAGACCGCTCGTGATTGGTCAGGGGTGTCTGGTAGCCTAGGTCCTTCCTGTTCCCAACCTATGGAGGGGAGGCGGCGGCTCGCACCAGCAGGTAAGTTTTATTTTTTCTTTATTTCCCCCCCCCACCTCCTACCAGCCGCCACTGGTATAGTCCCTCTCTATTGGAGAGTTTACCTCCAGATTTCATCTTCTGTCAGAAGTCCCGGTACTAGAAAATAATGACGTTTGGGTGCAGATGCCAGATTTCTGTTTATCTACTCTAATAGAGGATCAAGGATAAAATGGATGTTTCCTACAAGGGTCACCTTACCATTCAGCTACCCAAGAAAAACAGACCTACATATTAAGAAATTGGGTTATTAGTTGCAAAAGATGTGAGTCCTTCACAAGTAATAAATCCACAATGGTCTCTTTACTGGTAACCAAGTACCCCATTGTAGTACTTAGTGCTTTAAATGGAAATACAATACTGCAGGAACTCACTATTTAAAGTACCCTTTTTTTCCTGAGAAGTGTTGGTACTCTCCCATTAAATGTATTGCAGAAGTGCAGGTACTCTCCCTTTCAAATTAAAGAATGCAGGTACTCGGCACCGGACAGTACCTGCCTATTTAAAGCACTGATAGTACTTGACTATTTCAAGTTAGCGAAGCAGAGCAGCCCAAGGCCTACTCGGGGTAGGTGGTGTGGGCTAGTAATCTCAATTCACTGGCACACAACATCACTAAATAAATTGTCCAGTCAGTGTTTTTTCTTTTAAAAGAAAAAGTACTTTCATTACACGCACACTACTTAAAATTAGAAACACGCACATTCAAGTAGATGAAAATATCATTGGTGACCCCCTCACATAACATTACATTCCTAGTGGGCAGAGATCCCCCCTAATCACAATACCCTCCACCAATACAAGATGCAACATCACAATATAAGGGGATATCATTTTAAACAAGGCATGCCTTCTGGATTTGGTAGGGTGACACCACATTAATAAAATCAGCCACATGGCATGTTTGAACCTTATAACACCAGTAAAATCATTAAGCACAGTATTAATAACCAATAGCATTCATTATAATGGTAGCTGTTTATTGCCGAACACCAATGTTATCACTAAAGCATATTGACATCAAAATCATGCTAACCTTTTCCTTCACAATCTATGGACCACAAAATGCAGTCATTGGATCATCCCCAAGGGGTCCCTGCACTCTAGAGCCCAAGAGCAAAAGGTAAACCCCTAGGCATATTGGGGGTGAGGGGGAGGAGACAATCCCTTGATCGCTACGCCTTGCTCTTTAGTAATGTGGCCATGATGGTGGCTCGGAGAGATCTGATTAAATGCTGGGGGAAGAGGTCGCTGCCATTCTTGCGGGAGTGGGAAGAAGTTATGGACTGGTGTATGAGGCAGAGAGGTTAGTATATCAAGCAAGGGGCTGTCCACATACAGTTGACAAAATCTGGGGCCAGTGGATGACTGAAAGAGATGCAACATGATGATGGTCTGGAAGAAGTTGAAAATAGCAAGACAAAGGAGTATGGGAGGTTCCAAAAGAGCTAAGGACACGAGGAGTGGGACACCACCACGTATTGTTTCACCAAGAAATGTGGTCAAGCCTGGGGCTAATACGAGGGGACTGATTATTTTTTACTGTATGCTCGAATACATGCCTCATACAGTTGGGAAGGATTTGTTTTGTTGTTTATCCATGTATGAAACTTAATTAAAAATAATAGAGGTAAACCGCTCCCAGGGTTAGGGACGCAATCTCCTGGGAGAGCTAGGGTTACTTCTCATAAAACATTTGTGCGGGGCTGCTCCACCTCTTGCAGCCCCTCACAAGACGCTGACCACATGTTAGTGTGGCCCTCTTCTTTTTAGGGCCACAACAGAAATCTAAATGTAGATTTCAGCCCCCTTGTAGGACATTATGGGGCACTCCAGCTGGGAGCAATGAATACCTAATGAGCGAGTCTGCATGCTCTTGTCTGTTTACTTTAATGCCTCGAGCCATTTCCTTGTTGGCCCCCACTCCCAATGCCTTATTTTTCACTGGGTGCCAAGGGAGAAGGGGGGAGCCCCATGGCCCTGCACAACTCCGCCAGCTCCCTGAATGCAGCTGTGCTGCGCAGGAGCCAGAATCTTCCTTTCTGCTCCAACTGTATGATGGAGAATTATGTCTGATTTTCCAGTCAGTAGATTGTCCATAAAGAGGCCTTTAACAACCTCACCACCTTGATCATTGGAAATTTACAATCCTAATAATATTCCTGCTCAATTCCATTTGAGGGTCGTCTGCTTTTGTTTGTGACACAGTTACTCTTCAACTGGTTGCACTTCAGCTGTGAGTTTTACAAATCATTCGCTAGGTCCTCCATCCCACACACAGCATCATCTTCTCTTTTTTCAACCATAAATTAATTATTAATATCCAGAAAGGAGCGGGTAAAGGTAAAGGGTGCCTTCTTCCTCTCACTCAAAAATATAGCGAGATCCCCATATATGGTCAGGGGTCCTACATCATTATTTTTGGTTTGGATGTTTTCCGTCACTGAGTTACAGGGTTGGACTTGTGAAGCAGTAGGTCCTCAATCTTTACAGATATTGTACAGTTATTCTGCAACAATATGTCAGGCAATCAGAATACTTGGGCCAAATTGGGCTACCAACACAGAAGCTCAGGACTCTGCTTTTGCTCTTAATGGGAGTCGGTAGGGGAGTACTGGGTGCACTTCTATTTTCGTAGCTGTCGGAGTACCTTTTTGCAGATCTTTTGAAGGAAAGGTATCCGTTGCCTTTCTTTGCTGGGGTTCAAGTGCAGTTGCACAATGACAGTCTATAGGAGCAGGGTACAAGATAAAGAAGGGTCCTTATATTTAATTGTTAGATGTCTAAGTGCATTGGAGCTTCAGACTAATTGAAGGGCTCAGCACTGACCAACACTGCTTCTCAGACAACAGTCAAGGTTTGGAGAATACTAATTCTGAAGGCATTTTTTACATTCGCCATCTCCCATATTGCTGCTTCACAGGAGCATATTTAATGCAAATGAAGATGAAATGAAAGTTTCTCTCTGCAGAACAAATGTTTTTTTATAGTTCTCAGTGCTCAGGCCAAATCTCATTTTATTTGTTTCAGTGTCATCTAACTGTGCCTTTTTTGATATTCTGGTCAATTATTTTTACTGTTTTCTTCTACTGACAAAATAACAAGGCATTTTTTGCCACTGGCTATAAATTGACCCCTCTTGGGATTTAATGATGTTAAAACAATGAATAGGTCGACACCATAAAATAGGAAGGAATGTGGAGTCATGAGCAATTATAGCGAAAATACCACAACAATATTGCCACCACAAAGCTTTTTCATCACCAAAAATTATCAAAAGACTCCACGGTGGAAGGAAAAATAATTTTGGAGCAGTAAACCCAGGTAACAAGGTGGGTACAAGATGTAACTACAGCCATCCTGTGACGAACACCATTGTTTCATCCGCCTCTAAGATGAATAATCATCACCTGTGCCATTTTAAAAGTCTACTAACAAGTAATTGGGAGCAAATTAGTTAATTAGCTTAGACATGTGGTAAGTCAATCAGTCTGAAATAAATGCTATTAATAGCCAAAAACAAAAATAATCCTACTTTAACAATGTGTGCAAATAAGGGGCACAAATAACATTTGTGTCCGCTGTATTGCCAACAGATTTACATCCATGTGTAAATAGAGAATAAGCAGGAGTGCTAAATGTGCATATGTTTGTGCGATATTACTGTTACCACCACTAGTAATCTGGAGATAACTGGCCACATAGCCTAAGGGAGGGTCAAATTTGCACTCATTGCCTAAAGGATTCTAGGGCTAAAACAAGCAAAATTACATTTGTGGTTATTTTAGTACAGACGTATAGGTCTGAATGGCCATTGTAAGGGTCAAGAGTTGCAGATCCCTAACCTTCAAACATCATACACAAATCCTGCATGAATACAATTGGAGCTGGCTTGCAAAATTTACAGGGATTACATGCTGGAGGGCAAAGCACGCTTTCCAACAACTCCAAGCTCTGGGAGTAAGAGATAATTTGACTGTGAGCATTGGTACAGGCATCAGCCATGTTACAAATGGAGTGTATGAACAATGGTAAGCAAAGAAAGCTTTGTCTGTGCTCTAGGCTAGAGGGTGTTGAAGACATGTTATGCCACTATGAAGGATCCTTTTTTGGAAGAAACCCCTTTCAGGAGGGCTGTTACCACCCCCCATTTCAAGCAATACCCCACAGGCATGACAAGAAAAGTTTGAAGGAATTCAGGGATTTTTACTGCTAGATAGCAAAATATCTTATCCAGAAAATTCAAGAAATGGTGCATATTATTGGAAGATTTACTTGAAAATTCCGCCCAGGCCTAGTTTCCGGCTCAAAGTATTTCTTACCTTGGGTCTCAACAAGTCAAAACCCATAAAGATCGTAGAAATCCAAACCTCAATTTCAGAAAGAGACCCCACGGGGAACGAAAGGCCTTAATCGCCGCCCACTGAACCCTCAAACTAGAAGAAGACCAACCTTTTTCAAACCCTCTTGTAAGAACTGTAAAATAGTCGGAGGAGAACAAAGGATGTATGGAGACCCTATCTTGCTTTAGTAGTGTGGGTGGAGGGGGGCCTTTCATTTGTTTGAGTTTCTTTTTGTTAGAGGTGATGGAGTTAGAAATGTGCTCACAACTGCATATAGGCCTCAAGCCAACCATGTTATCGGTACCACTTGGAGGAATGGGTTCTAATATGACTTATTGGCAAGGTATGGACACCTTGAGATGGAAAATATGTGATAGCAAGTCATAACTCTTTGCCTTTTGTGTGTTACCACTCCACTCCCTAGATAACTTGATGTAAATGGAAATGTTTTTTTCTAATTTATTATTGTGAATTTTGTTTTATTAAAAAATACAATTATAGTAAATGTGATTATGTAAATTGATGATAATTATAGTAGTAATTATGATTGTATTAAGTACACCAAATAAAATGTATGAATGTTTTAATTAATTTCTATTTCCAGAGCTGGTAGAGAATGCCTGTGCAACATCATGAAGAAGACTGAAATAAGCAAATGTTGTCCCTCTGATCCCCAAGTGTATAATTCATTTATCGTCAAATGTCCAACATAGAGTTACGCTGACAAACCTGCAGGACTACTCATCATGGAAAACTTTGTTAGAGGCAGCTCAAGTAAGGAATCACATCCCACTTTTAGACATTGCGAGAAATGTGGAAAGAAACACGGTTTCCCAAGTATTTTACCACAGGAAGTGCAGGAGTCTGTTTTCTTTGAAGAAAGATTTAAGACCATTAAGCTAAAAGCTGAAGCAAGTGTCAGTGATGATGCTGGAACTAATGAGTGCACGAGTAAACACTTCAACAGGAGAATATCATTAAAGTCAAATTTGTATGCTGAAGCATGTATATTCTGTGAAAAGATAAAATGCTACAAGGGAACATCAACGCATGAAAAATGAATCTAGGCCAGAGAGCATAGAGTTGACAAAAGGCTTCGAGAGCCATTAATTGTGATTCAAAGATGTTAGCACTTTGTATTAGGGATATAGTGGCTGCTGAAGCCCATTATCATGCATCTTGTTATAGGCACTATACAAGGGTTAAAGCAAAGGAGAAAGATCATGCATCTAGCATTCAAAGTGTTGATCACTACAAAAATATGAGAGATGAAGCATATGATTGTTGAAAACTGCCCTTTTTGCAGGGTTATCCCCAAACTTTTTGCTTCTTCCTCCTTCATTTTTCCTGACCTGTGGTTGTTGGCTATAGGACTCTGGGCACTTTACCACGGCTGATCAGTGCTAAAGTGCAAGTGCTCCCTGGTTAAATTGTTATTGGCTATCCATGATTGGTATATTTGCTTTACCAGTAAGTCCCTAGTAAAGTGCACTGAGTGTGCCAGGGCTGGTGATTCAAATGCTACTAGTGGGCCTGCAGCACTGATTGTGCCACCCACAGGAGTAGCCCTAAGATGGTGTCTCAGGCCTGCCACTGCAGTGCCTGTGCGCAGTTTGTGAACTGCCATGTTGTCCTGGCCAGTGTACACACTTGCCAGGCCTAACCCTTCCCTTTCCTTACACATTGGACACACCTATGGTAGGCCCAAGGTACCCCCCTGGGCAGGGTGCAGTGTATGTGAAAGGTAGGACATGTACTAGTGTGGGTGACATGTCCTGATAGTGAAATACTGCCAATTTCGTTTTTCACTATTGAAAGGCTATCTTGCCCATAGGATAACATGGGGAATGCTGTGTAACATGGTTACCTGCATATCTTCCCATAGCAGCAAGATTGAAAGTTGGAATCTGGTACTCCTGAACTCAGAATTTAATTACACATCTGTTAGTGAAGATGGTTTTTAAATTCTAAGTTTGGAAATAGCACTTTTAGAAAGTGGCTATTTTCTTGTTCAACCTTTCTGTGTGCCTCTGCCTGTTTGTGAATTGACTGTCTGGTTTGTGAGTGACAGGGGCTGGGGGTGGCTGCAGGAGGCTGGGTGAGTCAGCACTAGGCTGAATAGACCTATCTACATGTAGAGTGGTGGGAGGAGTGGCACCTGGGTCTGAATAGGGCTGTGCCTGCCTTCCACAATGCTGACTCCACCTCCTGCGGTGTGTCTGATGACCCTGGCCCACACTCACAAAGGAAAGAGAGGTGTCCTGGCAGAATGCACCCTGAACCGGTTTGGACTGGGTCCAGGACCCCTCACACATGGAGAACAAAGACTTTTGGGGTATAAATACTAGAGCTGAAACCCCTGAACTTTGGACTACTTTGGAATCAAGGAGGAACCTTTGCTGAGGAGAAAAGCTGAAGAGCTGAAGGAGAAGTGCTGCCCTAGTGTGTCTGGGGTTGGCCTGCAGTTGCTATTTCTGCCAAAGGAAGGAGAAAGACTTTGCTGTGTGCTGTGTCCCCCCTGCTTGAAGAAAGGACTTTGCTGTGTGCTGTGTCCTGAAAAGAAAGTCTCCAAGGGCCTGAGAAGAGCTGGCCTCCTGTTGTGGAAACACAGGGATATAAAAGTTTCCGAGACTACTTTTACAATCAAGAGGAACCTCCGCCCAAGAAGGTCAACTACAAGAACTGAGGAGAAGTACTGCCCTTGCTGTGTGTTCTGGGGCTGGCCTGCAGTTTGCTGATTTTTATTGAGGGGGAGGACAAGGGACTTTGCTGTGTGCTGTGACCTGGAAGAAGAATCTGTCTCCAAGGGCCTGAGAAGAGCTGGCCTCCTGTTATAAACTCAGGGACACAAAAGTTTATAGACGAAACCCTTTCAGTTAGCGCTGGGTGCGAGTGGCTGCAACCCAACGGTGGCCCTGTGAGCTTTGCCCTGCCTACAGTGTGTCATCGGCTTCGGTGTACGTGTCGGTACACAGTAGGTGGTAAACGTAATGGGGCAACCCGGTGTCCCTCAGAACCTGAGTATACGTATTTTAAAGAGAAAAATGGTTCTGTTGGGGTATCAATTACTTAGGACAAGTAGCAACAGCTTACTTACAACAAATCTAAATGATTTACAAAGAAAAACAAATAGAGATATAACACACACCAAAAATTTTGAATCAATAATGTATTAAGAGAAAATTCAAAATAATAAAGAAGGCTGTCGCAATTTACAATTTCAATTGCAATGTGAAGTACGTGACTGTGGTGAAATAGTGACATGTGGTGAATGGTGATACATATAGTCCACTATATACAGAAACAATTGTGTAAAAAATGGGGAGGGGGAGGGAGAAAGATTTCATAGATGTCATTATTAGCACATATGCTTAATGATCCAATGATGAATGGGACTGTGATCATAAGCGTTGTGTAGACATATACAATACGCCGACGTTTCGACCCTGTGTATTGCGCAAGAAGTGAAAGTGCGTCCAGGCGGGTCTTCCTCAGGGCAGGAGGGGGGGAGAGATGGCAGCCCAAAAGCAGATTCCTAAGTGGCCCTGCGAATAATAATTTTCAGTCAGGTACAGGTAGGAAATTATTTCATAAGGATCTCCACCGGCCGGTTTGGAGCCTCCAGGGTAAACTGTATTAGACTTCCACCAGTCGGTTGGAGTCGTGTTTATGCCAGTCCGATGCGTCTCGTGATCTGGAATTCAAGCCTCCTTCAGTCCGTGGTTTATTTTCGGAAGTCTAATACAGTTTACCCTTGAGGCTCCAAACCGGCCGGTGGAGATCCTTATGAAATAATTTCCTACCTATACCTGACTGAAAATTATTATTCGCAGGGCCACTTAGGAATCTGCTTTTAGGCTGCCATCTCTCCCCCCCTCCTACCCTGAGAAAGACCCGCCTGGACGCACTTTCACTTCTTGCGCAATACACAGGGTCGAAACGTCGGTGTATTGTATATGTCTACACAACGCTTATGATCACAGTCCCATTCATCATTGGATCATTAAGCATATGTGCTAATAATAAGGACATCTATGAAATCTTTCTACCTCCCCCTCCCCATTTTTTACACAATTGTTTCTGTATATAGTGGACTATATGTATCACCATTCACCACATGTCACTATTTCACCACAGTCACGTACTTCACATTGAAATTGTAAATTGCGACAGCCTTCTTTATTTCTTTATTATTTTAAATTTTCTCTTAATACATTATTGATTCAAAATTTTTGGTGTGTGTTATATCTCTATTTGTTTTTCTTTGTAAATCATTTATATTTGTTGTAAGTAAGCTGTTGCTACTTGTCCTAAGTAATTGATACCCCAACAGAACCATTTTTCTCTTTAAAATAGGTACACAGTAGGGCTCTGTGTGAGGTCTGCTGGGCCTCCTGAACCTCTGACTCGGCGCTCGAGAGTGCGTGCCAGTGCACTGCCCGAGGCCGTCCACAAGGGGCCAAGATCACCGCCGCCGGCCCGGGACAGCGCAGGAAAGAAGCGCTGCACGAGCGGGAATCACCACCGCCGGCCCGGGAGTCTGGGCGCGCTGTGTGCTGCCGGCCGTGACCAGAGACACCTGCTGTGTGCCTGCCAATCACCGCCGCAGGCCGGGGATCTGCCAGGAAGCATCGCCTAGCAACGGAGGCTCGTGAACGCTGAAGAATTCAAAGAAGTTTCACCGGCATTCACCGCTGCTGGCCCAGGGTGCCGCCTACGTCAGCGCTGAGCCGCGCTGGGATTGGCGGCCACGCCGAGCGTTGCCCGGCAACGAGGAGGCTCGCCCGGTTGGAGCCATGCTGACACCTGCGAAGCGCGATCAGAGGGAGAGCTGCCTCGCAGGAAAAACCGCCCGGACTGCAGGAAGACTCCTCCGCATTCAACAGGTAATCGGAGCTGGCAGTAGCTACACGTACGCGCGCCTGGGGGACACGGAGTAGTTGTTAGGTCCTGTAGCATCGACGCCTCGCGCCTGCTCAACTCGGGGGAGTGATTGTGGCATTCCCTCACCAGTTGGGTGAAAACCGTGACTCAAGTTCATAACCAAGGGTCCATTACTACCGTGAACTGTTTATGATAAAGCCCGAACATCACTACAGTTTACACATTGCCATTAAGAGAACTTTCCAACAGAGCCTACCAGTTTATTTTGGCTAAAGAAACTTATCAAGAAACATTTCTAAAGACAGAGTAATTTATGTATGTGCATTTTCTGACGTTTTGATCTGACCTAAGCTATATAAAGATGTTTATATTTTTATAACAACCTGCGTGGTGTACATTTGTGGTGTTTCACTGTGTTACTGTGAGTGTTGGTGCAAATACTTTACACATTGCCTTGGGGATAAGCCTGTCTGCTCGTGCCAAGCTACCAAGGGGGTGAGCAGGGGTTATCAACAGTGTGTACCCCCTTACCCTGACTAGAAGCAAGGGTCCCTATTTGGTCAAAGGTACCTACCTCTGCCAACTAGAGACCCCCCAGTTCTAACAATGATGAACTATTTCAATACATTAGAACTGTGATTATTCCTAACAAAGAGGTAATACGTGTGACGACTCTCACTGAAAGGCTTGAAACCCTCATGATACGCAGAGGAATACAGGGACTAGACGAATCAGCCAAGAAGCACATTAGAAGAAAACTGGACTCCGAGTTTGGTGACAGCCTCCACATATTCCCAGACAACCAAGGAAAATGATTGACCCAACCTGATAGTGTAATGCTACAGGATGTTATAAGAGAAAACCAGAGTTTGAAAAGAGAATTATCTGTTTTAAAGGCTAAGGCAACAGACATGAACAAGATCATTGATCAAATATCATCACACATAAGAACAAGGATTTAAACAAACCTGACACCAACACCATGGCCGTATCCTCCCTCAGACGTTGATAAAGATTAATTTACAGTGCCTCATTACCTTACACGATTCCTATTAGGACTTCTGACTGGAGATGCAGAAAACACAAAGCCGTCCAAAAGGGTTGCCTTACTTATGCAATTATTTCGTCAAGACATTATATATGCAGTGACAAATGGCCAGCAGAAGCCCCACCAAGCAACTGTTGCTCCCATATGCCGTCAAATGCTGACAGGCAATGTTGAAATCATTCCCACTCTAAACAGACTTGGTCATGGGATTTCATACATTCAACTAGAAGAAAATGCTACCACCTTGTGTCTTCAAAAACTTGCTGCTACCATAAATGAGCAAATTGTACCTGCAGCCGACATTCAGCCTCATGTCTTCACTAACTTAGCATGGATAACATTGATAGACTGGAAGAGACTCTTACTGGTAAGGGGACAACTCATCGAGTCAACGGTATAGCTGTGCAGCCGAAGTTGCTTGGACTACAACCTTTTAAAGCTCCTCTCCCAAGCATTGAGAAACAAAATCAAAGAACATTGACCACCACAAATACTGAAGAACTGTTCATGTATTTTTCTGGTGAACGAGTTGGGCCTCAGCCATTGATGACAAGCACCGAAGTCATGCCGGAATGTGTTGCCCAATTAAAGCTTGCACAAAATAAGAACATAATCTGGGCAGTGGCGGCTGCCTTGTACCGAGGATGGCGCGGCAGGGAGGTGGGGGGGTACAAAATAAAAATTCTCTTGCCTTCGTAGTGCGACCTGACCCACCCTCAGGGATCTTCCAGGTAGCTCCCGATGCAGGAAACTACTACCCAATCCTGGTACTGCTTTCACAGCATGAAAGCAGCGCCAGGACTGGATAGAGTGGCCTCTCTCAGCACTCTTAAGAGCAATGGAGGCCTGAACTTTCTCTATCCTAGCTGTTTAAGACAGCTAGGTTAGAGAACTTTAAAATGTGCATGTCTGGCTGGCCATACCAAGACGGCTGGCCAAAGAGACACGCGCATTTTAAAGCACACAGTTCCCTGCTGCTGCCACTCTGCAGCTCTGGCTCCGCCCCGTCCTGACACTTAGTTCAGGACAGGTTGCTGAAAAATAAAACGGTAATAAATAAACGTGATCACCATTTTATTTTTCAGCTCTGGGGCTTTTGGGGCGACGCTCCTTCGCTCAAATGGAGGAGCTGCCCCTGAATCTGGGTTGTTACAAGACAAGAAGCTAGCCTCGCACAGATAATACCAAGTTGGACAGGATTTAACATCAGTTCTAGAGACCTAGCTAGTGTATCACAAGAGTCCATTGGCTACTTGCCCACCATTAATGCCCCTGCAACTGAGTTGACAACTGTTTCTGAAATTTTGAAACAGTCAGAGCTGATAAGGGATTCACTGCTTTTCGGGAAAATTGTAGTGATCATGGATCAAGCTCTCTACGCAAAAGCAACTGAGATCGTGTGGAAGCATAAAGCAGCGTACCACAGAATCATTCTTTGAATGGGCACCTTCCTCACCTTCCTCACCATTTACAATGTCATGTCCCTTCTTGGAAAACTCTTTCAAGACGCTGGCCTTCGTGATCTTTGCATTGAAGCAGGCATGATAGCAGAAGGATCAATATCATCAGTACTAGAAGGTCGCAAGTACAATAGTGCAGTTTGGGTACACAAGTGCGTGTATGAAGCTATGTTGAGACCGGCTTGGTTGGAATTTATCCCCTGGGTGGAGAAGAATTACGAAGATAACTTTAAGGTAGTCTACTCCTTCATTGAGGATGTTAACGACTTTGCAAAAGACCTATGCCAACAGAGATTAGATGACCTCTTGCAGAATGCTGCCTTTGGTGAAATAAAATAGCTTTGGGATGTATTCCTGGAACATCATCATGACAATGGAGATCTCTCTGCATTTTGAATGTCGTATGTGGATATTGCTGAAAATGTCTTGCTGGCTCTGCTGCGTGCTGCTCGAGAAGGAAATTGGCATTCACGTCTTACCGCCAGACGCTCTATGATCCCTTGATGTTTTGCAAATGACAGGATGAACTATGCTAGATATCTTCTTGTATATTATGCTGAAATGACATTACTTGCATTGAAACATCCAGACATATACCACAACTTCATCAACGGATGCTTTTGAGTTCAATAGTCAGATGTTAATCAGTTTAGACGAATTACGGTCGATCAAGCGATAGAGGTAACATTCAACAAAGACACACAGACTCTGGGTGGTACGACAAGGTTCAACCTCGGGGGTGGGTGCTGTGAAAAGATATTATTTGACGGCTTAACACAGAAGCACCTTTTTGGGTCAGATAAGAGAAGTGGTTCGTAACAACAGATCAGATCTTGCTCACGCAGATCTACATAAGTCACAAATTGAAAAAGACTAAGATGCTGTTAAGAGAGCTGTTAGTCTGGTTCAGAGCTCGATAAACCCATTTGTTGGGCCACATGATCTCATTAGTCTCTCCACGGCAAAAAAGGCATTGCAAGACATAGTATCCGACATAATGAAGTCACGTTAAATAAGTGAACAGTGCTATACAAACTTCAAACTTGAGCGACTTGAGAATAATCCACCTATTAAGAAGTTTCATGACCCAATGAAAATGAACAAACTAAAAACCTTCACTAACATGTCCAAGAAGAAGGCAGTGAACAGCAATGGCAGGACAATCATCATGAAAGCAGACAAAACACTATTTGGTTGAATCACTGTGAGAGCACAGAATTGTAATCTTCAAATGACAGATGTACTCTCTCATCCTTTAGGACCTTTACCATGGGCTTCAGCAACTCCAGAAGGTCAGTTGCGAAAGACAAACAAAGCTGTTTTGGCAACATACTTGCAGAAAAACGTTACCCCTGCTGAGGAAATACCAGGAAATTCAGCCATGCTGATTGGATATGGTTCTTTTTCAGAGCGTAAAAGGAGAGGAATCAAACTTTGGTGACGTGGCTATGTCTGTCTTGTCCATGGCTTCGGGGGAAGGAAATAGGAGTCAAAGAATCAATGTTGTGTTTGAAACATACAATGAGACGTCTATTAAGAACAGCAAAAGGACAATCCGAGGGGAAGAACTCGGGCACTAGTTACAGAGCATCTCACCTTCCCAGAATGTCAGTGGAGGAAATTCCTAAGCCACATAAGGAATAAAACAACTCTCATCGCATTTCTTGTTAACGAATGAAGGAAGCCAGAGTATTTTGCAAAACTTGAGAATAAAACACTGTTTGCAAACTGTTAAGATAAATGCTACAAAATCAAATCTGAAGGGCGCCACAACGTGCCCGATCTCAACAGTACACACAAAGAAGCAGATTGTTGTTTGTTGCTGCACACGCTGCTAATGAGGCTTATGAGGCAGCAATGATAAGCTCAGATGACACCGATGTGTTTATTATGTGTTTGGGATTCCATGACAGAATCATGGCTAAATTGTTTATGAAATGTGGTACGAAAAAACGTATCTGAGTCCTTGACATTGGGGAAAATAGCTTCAACTCTTGGTGAAAATGTTTGTCGAGCTAGGATAGGTCTCTCTCCATATGTTTACCGGATGCGACACAGTAAGCGCATTTGCGGAAAAAGGAAAAGTAAGTGCATTCAAAATCCTGTCTGCCAACAGACATACACAGGAAACATTTTCGCAGCTTGGAGATGAATGGGATCTCTCGGAACAACTAATGGACAAATTGGAGCAATTCTCGTGCTTGCTGTATGCATTAAAATCTTTGGTTCATCACACTAATGCCTTGAGATATCATCTATTCAGCGCAAAGAAGGGTAAGATAGACAGTGATGGAGCAGGGTAAATATAAAAATTACATGCAGTTTAATGTGCAAAGTAATGAACTAATAATTGTTTACGTTTCTAACATAACATAATATTTTGCGTACTAAAATAATAATAAAATGCATGATTTGTGCTTTGAATAAAACGTGTGGTTGCAAAATAAAGCAATGGTAAGTAAGGGACAGCTTTATATGTTGCTTCTGCTAGGTAATACCTAATTGGGGTACGTAGAAAGACGGGAGGGAAACGAAAGGGTTTATATTTCATTGTTTTAATAACATTTTGTTTTCTTTAAAAATAGTGCGCTTTAGGCCTGCCGAGCAGCAATATAAAATGGCCGCGAGATACTAGAGTGCGCATGAGCGGATGCGACCATGTGATAGAGGAGAGAGGCTGTTGCAAAGGGATGATCACGTTCTGATGCCGAGAGGCTAAGATGAAAGTATGGTCAAGGCTGCTGTGACCCTTCTGAGCAGATGTGTGCCAAGATAATCAGCAAGAAGCGTGAGAAGTCTGGTTGAATCAATAGAAAGAACTCTATTATACAAATTGTTGCAGAAAAAGAAACAATTTGGACTGATCGAAACGGATGAGCAAGTGCATGAACTGTGGGAAACGATGCTTGCATGGACATTCCTCACGGAACTGGTTAAGACCAGGAAGTTTGATTAAAATGTATAGGGACCTGAGTTTTCGACCAATGAGAATGAATCGCGCCATGTAAGAAGAAACATTTTATGCTGTAAGCTAGAATTAGGGTATAAGAAGACCTACTCTTGGTGGGAGGGGTAGAGAATGCTGGAGTAGATGCTGCGGGATGCTGCGGGAGATGCTGAAGAAGTTAGATGCTGTAGATGGGAGAGTTTGCTGATGCTGACGAGCTGATGCTGCTGCTGTTATTTTCCTTTTCCAGTTGAGTATAAGATGCTGCTTTAGGAGAACTAGCATTCGATAAGATTTATATTAGAATTATTAGGATTTCCCCGAGAGATAGATAGGTTGATCTATATAGTTCTTAGTATGATAACCTCATTTTCCGTCTAATAAAAGTGACATGCAATTACAACTATTCTTATATTGATGATAAACGCAATGATCTGAATAATAAATTAATTTCGAATTTCCTGCATTCAAAACTTTATATAAACTTTATTATTCTTTGAACAAATGACTCAGTGATTTTTCTTTAGTATAATGGCTAATAATGAAATGGTAAAGAGTTCATTGTGATTGAGCTGGTCTTAATCACCATCAACTGATTCCTACTAGTTGGTCCATCGACCAATGAGCGGAATACCTTAAAAGCAAATGAGAATTATTGTGTCATTATAAAAGAGGTATCCCGTCTCCTTCCAGCGAATCGTTTTTCTCCTAGGTTTCATGTCGGAGGAAATCCAGGGAAACAAATGAGTAAGTGAATGTATATGCGGTGTTATGGGCCCCACCGTCATATGGGTATAGTGTGTGTGTTTTGGAGAAATAATTGCACCTGGATGACCAAAAGCATATTCGGAGAAATTATTTTTATTGTAAGCGCTGGATCAACAGTCATCAACTTCCACCTTGCAAGGACTGTCTGAAGAAACATGTTGAACGTACGAATTATCAAGCCGCTATAAGCAAAAGATGTCTTCTGAAATGTCCACAGACACCTAGTCCAATTGGGAGAGGGTGGAAGTTGGAAAAACACGAGGGAGCAGAGCAACTGGTAGTGAACTGGATGAAGAGGCAGCCAGCACCTCAGGCTGCGTTAGATCTACTAACTTGCAACTGCATTCGGAGCTCCAAACTGCCAGCATATGTCTGCTGTCTAAATGACCTCAAGTGCACTGATATGTGCAGACTTCCCGCCTGTGAAAATCAAAAACAGACACAGAGAATGATGACACCTATCCTGAAGAAGATGAGACAATGGCGATTCCTCCGTGGGATTATTATTGATGCTTTCTGCCAGCAAACGAAGTGCGAGGACAGGGCGGGGCCAGTGCATCACTCCTGCCAATGATTGGCAGCAGAGAGGAGTGGCCACTTAAGTTTGCAATGCGCATGTTGGTTTGGCCGGCAAACCGACATGCGCAATTCAAACCTCTCCAACCCGGCTGTCTTGGACAGCTGGTTTGAAGAGCAGTCACAGGCCTACAGTGCCAGCCGCTGCAGCCAATCAAGATGCTTTAGAACAGCATCTTGATTGGATGAGAGAGTTGGCTGTGGGCTTTGCGCTCGGAGGACGTGCTGCAGAACAACAAGGACGTGCTGCAGAACGTGGAGCGATACAAAAGGGGATGATGGACGGAACGCTTGAGCCAATCAAACACTCACCCCCAGTCAACTGATCTGGGTTTAATCCATCATCATTCTTTAGCTCACTCCACCACCCCAGTTCAGACATGGCCATATGCAAATCAGTCTGACCCTGTGCCTCATGGGAACAGTCCAGCCCGAACTGCCAAGCCATGTCTTCCTTGGACCGGAAACAAGCATCCTAGGACCGGTTTCTGGCATTCCAGCCGTCATCAGCCAGGCTTGCTTGAATCCAGTGGCAAAGTGAGCAAGGGACCCACGTCTGGGCATACCCCCGCCAACTTAGGGCGAACAAAGCGATACAAAAGGGGATGATGGACGGAACGCTTGAGCCAATCAAACACTCACCCCCAGTCAACTGATCTGGGTTTAATCCATCATCATTCTTTAGCTCACTCCACCACCCCAGTTCAGACATGGCCATATGCAAATCAGTCTGACCCTGTGCCTCATGGGAACAGTCCAGCCCGAACTGCCATGCCATGTCTTCCTTGGACCGGAAACAAGCATCCTAGGACCGGTTTCTGGCATTCCAGCCGTCATCAGCCAGGCTTGCTTGAATCCAGTGGCAAAGTGAGCAAGGGACCCACGTCTGGGCATACCCCCGCCAACTTAGGGCAAACAAAGCGATACAAAAGGGGATGATGGACGGAACGCTTGAGCCAATCAAACACTCACCCCCAGTCAACTGATCTGGGTTTAATCCATCATCATTCTTTAGCTCACTCCACCACCCCAGTTCAGACATGGCCATATGCAAATCAGTCTGACCCTGTGCCTCATGGGAACAGTCCAGCCCGAACTGCCAAGCCATGTCTTCCTTGGACCGGAAACAAGCATCCTAGGACCGGTTTCTGGCATTCCAGCCGTCATCAGCCAGGCTTGCTTGAATCCAGTGGCAAAGTGAGCAAGGGACCCACGTCTGGGCATACCCCCGCCAACTTAGGGCGAACAAAGCGATACAAAAGGGGATGATGGACGGAACGCTTGAGCCAATCAAACACTCACCCCCAGTCAACTGATCTGGGTTTAATCCATCATCATTCTTTAGCTCACTCCACCACCCCAGTTCAGACATGGCCATATGCAAATCAGTCTGACCCTGTGCCTCATGGGAACAGTCCAGCCCGAACTGCCAAGCCATGTCTTCCTTGGACCGGAAACAAGCATCCTAGGACCGGTTTCTGGCATTCCAGCCGTCATCAGCCAGGCTTGCTTGAATCCAGTGGCAAAGTGAGCAAGGGACCCACGTCTGGGCATACCCCCGCCAACTTAGGGCGAACAAAGCGATACAAAAGGGGATGATGGACGGAACGTTTGAGCCAATCAAACACTCACCCCCAGTCAACTGATCTGGGTTTAATCCATCATCATTCTTTAGCTCACTCCACCACCCCAGTTCAGACATGGCCATATGCAAATCAGTCTGACCCTGTGCCTCATGGGAACAGTCCAGCCCGAACTGCCAAGCCATGTCTTCCTTGGACCGGAAACAAGCATCCTAGGACCGGTTTCTGGCACGTGGAGCAGCAGTGTAAGGTAAGTGATTTTTTTATGTGTATATTTATGTTAATGCGCATATTATTATGTATTTGTTATGTATATATTTATTAGACCCTCCCAATGTGATTTGCCACCAACCGCCACTGCGAATGTGAATGATAAAATTGTGTTTATATTTACTCATGAAATACATTGCCTATGTAAGATATAACAACTATTATTTGAAATTGTAAGTGAAAATTATGCATATAATCTATATCAATATATGAGAAATACAATTAAGTTGTATTGTTATTTTAAAGGCTATATTATTATTACAATTAATAATCAATTATTTTTAAATAATATTGAATTTAACCAATCTGGTGGAATTAGATTTATTTTTATTCGTATTATGATGAATTTGTATGCTAGTTATCAAAAATATGAAAAACATTATTTTTTTCGGTTATGGTTGCTACTTCAATAATATCAGACAAAAGGCAAAGAGTGATATCTTGCTATCACATATTTTCTATCTCTATGCATCCATACCTTGCAATAAATAATGTTAAAACCCATCCACCGATTGTACCAATGTGGCCTAAATTTGGGGACCTGGCTCATGGCCTAATAGTGTAAGCAATTGGACAAGGTATAGATGAGGAGGTAATTCCTTTTTAGGTCTCGCCTAGCGACGCAGCGCGAAAGCGCTGTCGCTAGCGAGATGTATTGTTACCGACTTGCTTCGGAAGGGAGACAGGAGATGTGCACGCGCAGGACGGACAGCAATTATGAACGCGCCCGTGAACACGCACGTACAGACACGCGATGTGCACATCTCCTGTCCCCCTTCCGTCCTCGCCAGCCGCAAAACATGAGGCTGCCCCGCTCCTTCTCCGTGCAGCTTCACCAGGAGCCTAGTGTCCCGAAGACCGGAGGAGCCCCAGGCCGGTGTCAGCCTTGCCTCTTGAACCCCAGGTAACGCTCGTGGCTGTGTACGCGCTGGAGAACTGCTTTCCTGTTCATTTTTTTTCTTCGTAACAAGCCTTTCAGTTGTGCGGTCTCTTCTGGTGAAAAAGTGGGGGCAGGGTGAGGGGTGACTCTTGACACTTATGTACGAAGCTCTTTTTATGACGGTGTACAGTCTACTGCAAATACAATGTCGGGGCATTTATTAACTCTTCAATTAATTTAGGTGTGCCTGGAACACATGTAACACCACAAAGTTAAAACGATTGACATTTCAGACCTTTTAAGCGGCATACTAAATTCTTATTGTAAACGCTGCCAGCAATGCCATAATGGAGGTAGAGCTGAAATTCACAAAGGCTGTTGCGGGTTCCACGGTCGAGACTGTGCTGCTTAAGGATTTACTTAAAGAGAAATGCCAAAGCTTTTTTTCTGGTAACTAGCTGCTTCAGCAATAGCAAGACTGGAGGGGAAAGGAATTTAGATAAACACTCAAAGGTCTAACATCTACCTCATCTAATGCTCACAGGCTTGCAGGCATTTTAACCATCACTATGTGAGACGTTTCTCCCCTGCCCATGTACTCCATCGATATATTTATTTCTGTTTTACAAACAATACTCCCAATGATCAGATACAAATCGCCAGAATGCCATGGACACGCCAACTTGATGCCTGGCATTATCAGGAAACTGACAGACAATGTACATGAACCCACAACTGACCACATCGGGTCTCTTTGCAGTGGTTGTACAACGTGCTAACAATGTATATTTTAATAAAAAAATAAACAAGTTGCGCGAATCTCAGCTATAACCTGCTTAAAGATAGAGAGAAAGGTGATGACAAACTATGATGCCTTCAGTTGGTAATCCGCAGCTCTTAAGTTCTGAAGGCAGTTTGCAGAGCAAAGGAACAGGAAACTTGGAATTCACACGCACAGGCTGTGGGCACAACATTTTGTTTGTTTTTAATTTTAAATACGAAGTGTTGATAAGTACGAAGCAAATATTTTCATCTGACTCCCTAAAATGGAAACGACCAGTGTAACCAGTCCATGCACCTGAAAAGAAACAGCAATTTGTCATACAAGAATATATTACAATCTAAAACATCGTGACTATCATCACCCTACTGTTGCCTTATCCTTTGTTTAGTGCCCACTGTGTCTTGGAAAGCAAGTTCACAAAAGACCAAAATGCACCATTATGTTAATTTACAATGTGGGTAATCTGGCAAATGCA
Organism: Calotriton arnoldi; assembly: GCA_963921515.1. Lineage (NCBI taxonomy): Eukaryota > Metazoa > Chordata > Amphibia > Caudata > Salamandridae > Calotriton > Calotriton arnoldi. Next base: position 2,928,746 of record CAWUFW010001237.1, read on the forward strand.
CACACAATCTCAAACAGGCCTGTCAGAGTTACAGCTGTAAAATGTATGTGTGTGTTTCGGAACATTGTAAGAGTCATTCTCGCCTAAGCATACCTCTGCACATATTAACAGTACAATGTTGTAGCAGGTACCATTGGTGTCATTTATTTTCCACCTCCCCACCCTCCTAACCTATTTCCCATTTTCTGGTTCTCCAGCACCATGAGGTCACAGCGCTATGCAAATATGATCACTCCACTACAAACAAAAAACAAAATAAAAAACATTGTCATTTGCAACGCCAGTAGGTGTAACTTTCACAAATGCGAGACCGATTGCATTGCAAATGCTTGTTAAAATGTTGTCCCTGAGCTTGGTGCAGGTGCCCAATTTTACATCTTCTCTCCAGATAGAGCAGCCATTTAGAGGTATGGTGAGGCAGTTTTTCAGGTAATCTGCCAAGGAGGGATAAACTCCTATTTGTGTCTTTTTTTTTTTTTTACTTTTGGTTATTTGCATCGGTATTTATGTGTATTTACGCTCTGTGTGAAAGTCTGGTGTGACTGCAATGGCATTGGTAGCTACAATAGTAACCATTTCTGCAGCACACAATAATATAGTAGTCAAGGTTACATTAAAGATTTGAGGTTAAGTATTGTAATGTGGAGTAATTGCATTTAGTACTTCTTACTCTGCCATGCCTAACTCCGCTCCCTTGCTACCCTGGACTCCCCCTCCCCCTTTAAACCCCACCTGGCAGTCTTCCTATTTTAGGGTCCCTGCAGATGTTTTCTAATTCCAGCACTGCAGTGGTGGTATAAAAATAACACAGGCAGGAAGCGGGAGCCTGAGCTGTGGGCACACGCCCACTCTGAACACAGTAATTACGTTTGGGCTACTTGGCCGCTGGCACTCTTCGCCCCTTGGCTTTTTCTGTTCAGCGTTCTTCAAAATGCGTTCTTTAAAAACGTTCCTTCTGATTGTATTACCGTCCCCTCTCCGCACGTTCATATAAAATAAGTGCTCTGCGCCCCCCTCTCTTGCTCCCTGATGGAGCTGTCCTTTACATGACGTACAGGCAGCGAGTGAATATAGGCAGGGTTACTGTACCTGGCTGGTAGGGGTCTCCTTTAGTTCCAGGTATTCTGTCAGTTACCAGGGCCGACGAGGGGCTGCCGCGACCAAGGGAGTAGCAACGGCCTCTCTGCCCGTGCTGTTGGCTTCTTCCGGGCGCTTCTCCAGTGACTCGGCGAGGGCAGAAAGTAAGGTTCAGACTTGTATGGGACGAGGTGTCCTCACCTCAGTAGGCGGCAGAGGGTTTCCTGACAGAACAGAGAAGATGTGGCAGTGCTCTCAGCCTCTGCACCAGGGTCGTGCTCTGCTTGGCCCCTCCCCGCAGCAGCCCCCGCCCACACCTTCCATGACACTGTCAATGGAAAGGCATCAGCAACACGCTTGCTCCAGGAAACGACTTCCCAGCAGCTGAGCTGACTCGGTTCCGAGTCTACTAAGCGCAGAACACTCCTCGATAGCATACAGGGATACTTTCCGCTATTATATCTTTTTAAACTGTTATTGCACAAACTTGTCCCCCAACAACAACAATATAGTGATTTTATTCACGTCCCTGGTTTCTTGAGTGCAGGCACGAACCGCGTGATTAGAAGTTTAAGTATATGCGATGCAACCCACTCGAATGGAATTTTCTTTTCTTTTATTGTAAACCGTTTCCACTGCCAAGGTTAGTGGTCCTTCACAGGGGTTCATACCTATGAAACGATATGTTTGCAAAACCTAAATGAATGTTTGCACGCTTTTGTACACTGCAACTGAAAGGACGTTATCGGACACGACCCTCAATGTGAGGGGTATCATGAGGATAGGCTAAACAAGGCTTGCAATATCCTGTGTGCAAAAGAAGTTAATTATTCGGGTTTTGTGATTACTGATTAGCATAATGATGGCATCATCAGAGATGCTGTCACATGACTTTTTCATAGAGAAGGTATCAGTCGCCCAGCACATGATGCATGATGCAGAGAGAGCTGACAACAGTTGTTCTGGTCACTAGTTCCAACAAGCTTTCACAAAGCCAATACGTCTGAGCTTAGCAAGCTCCCGAACGGCCGTAGGGCCAGAGGGTGAAATTAGAAGGACTTCCCAAAAAGTGATGACATCGGGAGGGTTGGTAAATATGTAGGGCCTGCAGACGTAGTGCGGTCGTGATGTTAAGCCATCTACTCTGTAAAGTTAATTTGTGCATTGGCAGCTCTGAACAATTACAACAGGTGGTGTACAAAATCAGCACTGAGGCTGAATCGAATGCATTCCAATAATTTTGAAAGAAGATGACAAGTGTGGAATATTTAAGCATTGGCTGAGCTGCTCCAAATAACAGTTTATGTGGAAGGCCAAAGATTCAAGACAAAGTCCAACCTTTTGCAAATGTCCCCGAACGTTTAATTAATTTGCTTCATTTTCACAACTAACTGTTCATGTTTCATCTTGAAATTATGGCTTCATTGATCTTAGTTTGCAAACCTGCGCAGGGTTTTCACTTTAACTATAATCAACAGGGCCTCTAAATTGATGTTGCCCAACTGAAGAACTTAGTTTTATTTTTATCAATGTAAATTTGAACAAACATTGGCAAAGCCTAACGGTCTGAATTTTTTGATAAAGGCAGTGCCTTTTACATTTTCATGCCCCCCAAATGCTGCAAACATCTGTTTTACGATGCAGGCTGCAGTATATTAGGCCGTTAATGCTCTATTACTTACCGGTAATCTTCATTACTCCGGGTCCCGTTGTCCTCGTCCCATTCATAACAAAGTGGAGATAACTATCTCCCGACAGAAAAAAACAAGAGGAATGCTGGGACCCTAATACTGCCCCTCCCACCGGGAGTACATAAGCAGTACTTACCCAGCATCCCTCCTGTACAACCAAGCCCATACAGGAAGGCCGGCCGCCCGGGAGGGAGGGAGGGGCGTATGAATGGGACGAGGACAACGGGACCCGGACAACGGGACCCGGAGTAATGAAGATTACCGGTAAGTAATAGAGCATTACCCCCAGGTCCCTTATGTCCTCGTCCCATTCATAACAAAGTGGAGAATACCAAAGCAGAAACCCGGCCTTCCTAACCCACACGCACACCCAGGAAACCACCACAAAAGCAGCAACCCAAGGGAGCACCGAGAAGGGAGGAAAAGGAAGACCGCAGGAAGCAACCGGCCCGCAACCCCGAACAGGACAGCAGGGACCAAACAAGGACCGGAGACAACCCAGAAAAAAACAGAAGGGCAGGGCCCCAAAAGGAGGCCGCCAAACAGAGAAACCGGAGACAGGGCAACCAGGACCAAGACCCAAAGGACAGGGCCAAGAAGACCCACCGGACAAGGCCGCCCAGGCCAGACCCACCAGGAAGGCACCCAGGACCCGGCAGCCACACAGACACAGCAAACCACGACCGCCCCGAAGAAGGCCAAATAAAGAAGCCAAGACAGGCCAACAGAGCACAGGCACAAGCACCCAGACCAACAAGGAAGGAGGAAAGTACAGGCCAAAAACCGGCCCACCCCACCAAACCGAACGACCCGGTCCCAGAGAGCCCAGAGGAGAAATCCAACCAACCCCCGCCGAGGAGGCCCAGGAACCAGGAAAGAAAAACCAGCACCCCCAGGGCCACCAAACGACAAGCACCCAGCCCAGAGGGAGGAGCCGCAGCAAGAACCCAGGGGCCGAACAGGAGCGAGACCCCAACCAAACGGAAAAGGACAGGGAAGGAGACAGAGACCCGAAACCCCAGGAGGTCAAAAACCCCACAGGGAAGGAGGGCGCAACCAAACCAGGAAGGCCACCAAACCCAGCACAGCAGGGGCAGAGGAGGCCAACCCAAAGACCACAGGTCAGAGACGCCCCAGAAAGAACCAGCCGACAGCCGACCAACAAAAGAGAGGCCAACAAAGACCGGAAACCATCAACGAACAAGCCCAACAAGGGCGGGGACAGGGTCACCGGCCACGACCCCCAAAAACCCCCAACCCCAAAGGGAGGGAAAAACAAGGCAGGACGGGAGACCAGGGCAACCGGGAACACTCAGCAGCCCCCAAACCAGGAAAAAACCAGGCAGGAACCCACCGAACCACAGAGGGCAGAAAAAAACAGGCGCCAACACGGCGGAGGACCGCACAGGCACCCCACCCCCAGGCCAAGCACGCAGCAAGGGCAGGAACAGCGGGAAAAAAAAACGGCCCCAGGATGCACAGCACCCAGACCAAAAGCCCACAATGCCCGACCCCAGCAACACCGGAGAGGAGGCAAGAAAACAGCACAAACCTAGGGCAACAACCCAAAAGGAACAGGAAGCCAGGACCACAGCCAAGCAACCCGCCGAAGCAGGCGGACCCGCAGGCTCAACAATCCCCGGAAGGAGCCCACGCAGCGCCCAGGCCAAAGCAAAGAGCAGGGAGGACCAGGGACCCCCAGCACACCACCGCCAGAATACACAGAAGGCCGGAAAAAGAAACAGGAAACCGCCAAAGCGGAAACCGGAGCAAGCAGAGAAGGCAGAGGGCCAAGCAGCAGCAAACCCCCAGACAACACGCAGCCAGGAGGGCGGACCCCACCGAGGCAAGAGGAACACCACAGAACCGCACCCCAACCAGAGAAGGGGGGGGGGGGGCACCCAAACAGACACACACCGGGAACAAAAGCCCGGGGAAGCAAGGGAAGACAGGAGCAAGCCAGGACACCAGAACCAGGAAGAACCAGGAACGCCCAGCAAAACACACCCCAGAGCTGGCCGAAAAGCGACAGCACAGCCAGCAAGCCAAGGAGGCTAATCCGAGGACACCCGGAACCAGCAGGAAGCCGGCACATCCGGTGCAACAGGAGGCAACCCAGGACACGCCAACCCAGAAGCAGTAAACACCAGGACCCCACACAGGTCCCAACAGGGGAACCGCAACCCAGGAGGATAAAGGCGCACAGCGCCCCGCCAGAACACACAAAGAGACAGGCAAGGACGCAGAGCCGAAAAAAAGGCGACAAACAGTCGCACAAAACCCGCAGGAGAGGAAAGTCCTAGCAGACACCCAGCCAGGCACCCAGGACAGGAACCAGACGAGACCAGGACCCCCCAGGGAGCAAACGCACCCAGAGCGCAGACGGACCCCCAAACGGGAGAACCGCAGAACAGAAGAGGGGAAACAGGAGCCACACCAAGGACACGGCAGCAGCGAAAGACAGCCAGGCCCAAACATCAGCGGCACGAACCCCAGGGATCAAAAGGCGAACCGCCACCGGAAACACACCTTGGGGGGGGGGACGCCAAGGAAAGGAAGAGCAGGCGCCCAACCACACCAGCCTGAGAAGCCCACACCAGGCACCCCCAGGCGGCCCCAATTAGGATCAAACCAGGCCCGACCAAACGGAGCCCCAGAGACCAGACGAGAGTAGGAACGCCGGCAGATCCAGGAGGGGCGGCTAGGAAACACCGAAGCAAGCCAAAGGCAAGCACAGGGAGCGCCAGGGCAGAAGCAACCAAAAACAGAAGCACCCAGCAAGGACGAGGCAAGCAGAAGGAGACAGGACCAACCAGCCAGACCCCTGAAGCAACCCAAGCACACAGAAGGCCCCGGGACAAACACCCGAAGTCCCAGGCCGGAGCAAAGGAGAACAGAACAGCCGCACAGGAGGCAGCACGAGCAACCCCGGTAAACCGGACCCGCAGGCAGAGGGGAGGCACGACACCAGGAAGCCCCAAGAGGAAACAGGTGCAGCCCAAGGGACGGGAGGATCAATGCCCGGAACCAGAAGCCCCCATGCACCAACCCCGACCAACCACGCAGAAGCCAGGAAGAGGAGGAGAACCCCCAGCACACCCAAGCGGAGCAGAAGCCACAACATAACAGGCAGCCCGCAGCGGAGGCAAGGTCCCCCGAGAAAGGGCAGGCAGACAGACGGACCCAGCACCCCCAAGGGCAGGCCACAACACCCACACCACCCCGAGAAGCAGGGACGCATGGGGGCCGCAAGAAAAGCGGGGACGACCCCGGCAGGCCAACAGGAACCCAGGGGAGGCAACAGGACCCCCCCACGCAGCCGCCAAAGGAGCAGGAACATAGTCCCACCACCAGCCGGGGGCAGGGAGCCGAGGAGGAGTCCGGAGCAGGGAGGAACAGAAGCGCACCCCAACAGGCCGCCCCCAAGGAAGCGAGAGGAGCCCCCGACCCGAGAGCAAGCAGCAGAGGGCATGGCACAAGCAAGCAGACAGGGAGACCCCAACAACACAGGGAATCCCAGGAGCAAGCACAGAAAGAGCCAGCGAAAGAGGAACCTGCCACCACAGCAGCGACAGGAACCCACGCCACCCGGGGCAGGCCACCAAACTATTAGAAAGTGCGAAAGCCAAAAGCACAGAAAACCAGCAAACGAACTCAACGGAGAGGAGAACCCCCCCCAACAGCGCCCCAAAAGAAAGTGGCAGAAGGCGCGCGTGGCCAGGAGCAGGGGCACCACCCGAAGGCAGCGACCCAAAGAGAGAAGCCCCGCAACACCAACAGGAATTCCCACCACGCAGCCCAAGAGTGAGGAATCACAGGAATCTGCGCCGAAGACGAGCACCGAACCCAGAACCACAGCGCTCGAGTGGCCAGCACCAGCAGGGGGAGAGGCAGCGTCAACTCAGGGCGGTCAGCCTCCTCCCCCACCCCCCCCGTACCCGTGCTCCGCAGGCGGGGGCGGGAGCCAGAACAGAAGCAACCGCAGGCAAAAAAGAGGAAGAGAGCACAGGACCCGGAACCCCCACCAGGAAGACAGCGTCCCAGCCCCTGAGGAAGAACCCAGAGCCGACCCCAGAGACAGCGGTGTGCACGGTGGTTCCTGAAAGAAAAAAAGGACCGAAAACACCCAGAGCGGGGGCCACCAGCACAACAAGGCCCCCACCGCCACCAGGGTCAGACAGGAAGCAAAAGCCCGCCGTGCAACACACTGTCCGGACTCGAACCCACTACCAGCTCCATGGCAGAGACACCACAAACCAGCTGGCGCCATCACCACCAGGGCAGCGATGCGTGCACCGAAGGAAGGGAAACACGAAACCCAACCTCCGACCAGCACAGACAGCCTGTCAGCCTGCGGGAGAGAAGAGAACTGTACCTTCTTTCCAATCCATTATCATTCTTCACTGTATACGAACCATACCAAGAAGGAAATGAAAAACCCGGCAAGCGGGACTCACCAGGAGCGGGGGCCAACCCCAGCAACAAGGCCCCCACTCCAAACGTCCAGCACATCAGGAGACCGGCAGGAACACAGGAAGCGCAGCACACCCCACCCGGCCAAGCTCGGGAAAAGGAGCACGCGACCCGGAAGAAACCCGGGAGTTCAAGCCCCAGCCGCAAAGGACCGGGAGGACATTGCAGGAACCCATCAAGCGCAGCACATCCCACCCGGCCAGGCTCGGGAAGAGGAGCACGCGACCAGCAGGACACCGGTACCAACAGGGACAGACTCCCAGCAAGCCCAGCAGGCCAGGAGAAAGCCCAGGGAAACCCCACGCCCGCACAGCCAGGCAGCCGGGCGAGGGGAGAAGAAAAGCGCCGCCACTTCAGCCCAGCAGGAGCAGCACCAGCACACCACGTCATTCTGTCGACAGACAGAAAAAAGAACAGGAGGGATGCTGGGTAAGTACTGCTTATGTACTCCCGGTGGGAGGGGCAGTATTAGGGTCCCAGCATTCCTCTTGTTTTTTTCTGTCGGGAGATAGTTATCTCCACTTTGTTATGAATGGGACGAGGACATAAGGGACCTGGGGGTAATAGAGGTCTTCTAGGCGTAACTTGGCCCCTTTTCACAAAACCGCCACTTCTGAGGAGGTGCAAGTTATATGCATTGCAGAGATGGAGGCAGGCAGGGTAGATTTGGTAGGGTAGGATAGATATGGTCGTAGTTGAGCGTGGCCAAGCTGGTAAACATGGCAGACGAATGTTAGGGAGTTGTGTTCCCAGTCCCGATCATCATACACCATCCCTCTAATCAGGATATAGCCCGGTAGTGGAAAAGCCAGCACAATGCCCCGTGGTCCATTCAATACCACAGTATGATCTGGGTCGGGCCCAGCTCCTCCTGCTCGATGCTGCAGTAGAAATTGGAGTTCACAGATGCTGGACGGGCCAAGTGATGAACACGCAGACCCAGAGCAGTGGAGGCTCATTGGCAGGGCTGTGACCGCCGATGCTGGATTGTGGGTGGGGAGGGGAGCAGATCAACAGCAACATGGTGCACAGGCTCCAAGCCACCTGAGCAAGGACTCAGCAGGTGACACTCCAAAAGTAATGCAGGATGGTCTGTAGAATCTGTCTGCACAAGGAACTCTTTTGAGAAGCCAGGTGTCTTGAGCACTGCTGTTGACCACATGGCTTCTTTCAAACCTTCTAGCACACCTCTGTCCAGATCACCTTTCTGAGCTGCTGTTTGGAAGCCAGCTCTGTCCAGGGGCCCACAATGGTGCCATATCCATTGACAAATCTCCTGTAATATCCGGTGAGGCCTAAGAGGGCTTTCACCTGGCTTTGAGTCTTTTGAGGCTCCGAAGCTATCATAGTCTGTATCTTCGGTTGGAGAGGTTGTATATGGCCTCCACCAACTTGGTGACCAAATTACTCCACTGAGTCCTGTCCTGTCTGGCACTTACTGGCCTTGATAGTCAGGCCTATGTGTTGCAGGGCCTGAAGCACTTCTTTGAGGTGGTACAGGTAGTCATCCCAGCTGGAGCTGAAAACTGCAATATCATCCAGTTAGGCTGCACTGAAGTTTTCCAACTCAGCTAGGATCCGATTCACCAACCTCTGAAAGGTGGCAGGAGCATTCTTTAACCCAAATGGCATTACTTTAATCTGAAAGTGGCCCTATGGGGTGGAGAATGCCAACCTCTCCTTGGTCCCCAAGTTAGCCAATCTGCCAATCCCCTGATATCAAATCAAAGTTACTGAGGAACTTGACAGTCCCCAACCAATCAATTAGCTCATCAGCTCTGGGATGGGGTGGACATCAGTCCCTGAATTGAGACCCCTATAGTCCTGTTAGACTTGGCATCTTTTGGCGTGTTTCCCCTGACTTTTTGCTTTCTGACCTCCCGGTTTTGACTCTGTTTTTGCTGGTGTGATGATTCTGCGCACTTTCCTCACTGCGGTCCAGTGGGAAAGTGCAAGTGCTCCTGTATAAAATGTGTTATGGATTGGTGTTTCCATGATTGGCCTATTTGGTTTATGTGTCAGTCCCTTGTAAAGTGCACTGCGAGTGCCAGGGCCTATAGACCAAATGCTGTTGGTGGGCTGCAGCACTGGATTGTGCCACCCACGCAAACAGCCCGTAAAGTGTAACTCGGGCCTGCCATCGCAGAGCCTGTGCGCAGCCTGGGGCTGCCATGTCGACTTGGCAAGTGCACACACTTGCAAGTCCCTAAACCTTCCCTTTGCTGCATGTTAGTCACCCCTGAGGTAGGCCCGAGGTACCCCTGTGGGCAGGGTGCGGTGTATGCGAAAGGTAGGACATGCCCGGGTGTGTGCGGCATGTCCTGATAGTGAATTACAGCCTAGTTCGTTTTTCACTATTGCAAGGCTACCTGTTCCCCCTAGGCCAGAACGGGCAGTTTTGATTATTACAGCTTATAATCCTAACTGACCCCGGGAACATGGTAGAAATTCGAGTTTAGTATGCCTGGACTCAGAAGGATAAAATGCAGCTTTTAGTAAGGTTGGTTTTAACATTCTGTGTTTGAAAATACCACTTTTAGAAAGTGGGTATTTTCTTGTCTAACCATCCAAGCCTGCCTCTGCGAGATTGTGTATTCCTTGTCTGGAATGTGAGTGACAGGGGCTGGGGGATGCCAGGAGACAGGGTGAGTCAGCGCAGGGCTGAATAGCCAGATCGACCTGTAGATGGGTGGGAGGGGTCGCACCTGGGCCCTGAATAGGACAGTGCCTTCCTCCACAATGCTGGCTCCACCTCCTGTGGTGCGTCTGATGTCCCTGGCCTACTCACTGAAAGAAGGGACGGAGACTTGTCAACAAAGTGCTCCAGAACTGGTTTGGACTAGGCAAAGGCCTCTCTGCCTTCAGAGAACAAAGGAATTTGGGATATAAATATTGGGGCCCTGACCCCATGAATTTAGATCTCGCTGGAATCAAGGAACCTGCCAAGACGAAGAGCTGGAAGAGCTGCCAGGAGGAGTACTGCCCCTTTGCTGTGTTGTTGCTTTGTTGGGTTGGCCTGCAGTTGCTGCTTCTGTCTTGGGCGGTGAAAGGACTGGACTGAACTTTCTCCAAACTTGTGCTGAGTATCTCCAAGGGCCAGAAACCGAGCTGGCCTCCTGTTAAGAAGTCTCAGGGACTGCAAAGACTTCACAAGCCTCTGGGTACCGCTTCTGGAACGCTGTTTCAGTTGCCACAGAGGAAGGGAACCGCAACCGACTCCGTCAACCGAATCCATCCCTGGCCGGTGACCTGTTTGCACCGCAGACCGCATCGCCCCGCTTCGCATCGCAACCCTGGTCTCACCGTGGGCGACGTCCGACGCCGCCAACATCGAGCCGCTGCTTGCACCGTGACCTGTGGGCACCGCAGTTCGCATCGCATCGCTTCACTGAACCAACCGGACCCGACCGACGCGGTCGCTGCAACTGGCTCAAGAGTCGTGACCGCACCGCATTTGGGGCACCGCTCGCACGTCTGCGACGCACCGCTCCGACTCGCACCGCTGTCCGACGCCAGCTCCCGCACTCCGGCTAGGTCGCCTGCATCGCAACCTATCAGCACCGCATCGAGCATAGTCTCACCCTGCACCGCACGCCTTGGACTCACCGACTCCGTCTGCACGACGCTCATCGAGCCGCTGCCTGCACCGCATCGAGGGACACCGCACCTTGCATCGCTCCGTCTTGCACCGCAACCGCGACGAACGCCGACCGGCTCGTACACTCCGTACCAGCCACAACGAGAAAAGGTACTGTGACCGAGTCTGTTCATGACTCTGCTGGCCCGTATCGACGCGGTCGGCTGGAACTGTTAGGCTCTGTGGTTTTCAGCATCACGGTAGACTCGGGCGGAGCTACCGACTCGTACTGAACTTTGCTTTTGTGCTATTCCTGCAAAGAAGAAGTTAACATATCAAGTATTCATTCGTAAAGTATAGTATTGTGGATTTTTGTCGTAATTGGTCTTGTCTTGAGTATATAAAATATTGGTTATTTTTCTAAACTGGTGTGGTGTCCGTTTGTAGTGCTTACACTGTATTACTGTTGGTTATGTGCAAATGCTTTACACACTGCCTCTGAATTAAGCCTGACTGCTCGTGCCAAGCTACCACGAGGGTGAGCAGGGGTTACTTCACGAGTGTAACAACCCTTACCCTGACTAGGAAGAAGGGTCCCTACTTGGACAAAGGTGCAAGCCCTTGCCAACTAGAGATCCCATTTCTAACATTGGTTGTCAGCGGTGAGGATAGGACTTGTGTTTGCACTTGACTTACAGTGATTGGTGTGCACTACTACCATATCGCAGACCATTACGTACCACATACTGGTTCTTGTTCTTTTGGCCTATTTTTGATCTTGCCAGTTTCAACTCACGACTTTTTGTCATGCCTGAATCAATTGCATCATCCGTTGCATCTCTGGAAGTTATCTTTGAGGAGGACAGGTTGGAATCCTACGCCGTAAAGGAGTTACGAGCGATTTGTAAAAACCTGAAAGTCCAAATTAAAGGCCTCACAAGGAAGGAGGAGCTACAGAAGGCGCTGAGGGCCTGGTAGCAGCCAGACATGCCAATGGGCAGCCTGGTGATCTCAGTGAGGAGGCGGAGGAGCCTATTTCCAGGGTGGATGTGCTTTTGGGTAGGGGGAACCCGCCAGGTCAGGCAGCAGCAGTCTGTCCCCAGAGGAGCTGGAGGACAGGCGGGAGGCAAGGCAGTTCGAGCTGCAGAAGCTCAGGCTGGAGAGTGAGCGGGAGGAGAAGAGATTGGCCATAGAGGAGAGGAAGATGCTCTTAGAGCATGAGAGAGAACTGAAGGAGCTAGAACTTAGGAGTAAGTCAGGCTCAGATGGTGGCAGCAATTCGTCCAGAAAGGCAGACAGGATTGTGCACATTCCCAAGAACGTAGGCAAGGAGTTCAAGAAGGGGGATGACCTACAAAGGTGGTTCCAGGGTTATGAGGCAGCCATACACATGAATGGGGTCCCTGAGGAGAATTGGGGAGCAGGATTGTGGCCACTTTTCCCGGAAGAAGCAAGGGATGCTCTGATAGCTTTGGGTAAGGGGTATCACCTCACCTATGCTGACATGAAGGATGCCCTTCTCACGAAGTATGGTCTTACTCCTGAAAAGTACAGGGATCAGTTCAGGTCCAGTAAGAAGTCTGATGTCAACACTTGGTTGGAATGTGTGGATGTGTTCTGCAGGTCTCTGGATGGTTGGGTGAAGGGCAGTAGTGTAACAGATTTTCAGGGGCTCTACAACTTGATTGCATGGGAGCACTTGTCTAGTCTATGTTTTGCAGATCTGCGCCAGCACCTAGTTGATAGTAAGCTAACTGACCCCAGGAAGCTTGCTATGGAAGCGGACCGCTGGGTGAGTACCAGGGTCCACAAGAAAGCGTTTGGGGGAGACTCAGCCAAAGGTGGGCAGGGTCCCCAGCAGAAAGGTGGGGGGACAAGGGTAAAGCACAGGAGTTCTCTAAAGGGCCCCAAACTAGTACCCAGGGTAAAGGTTCCCAGCCCCCCGGTGATAAGAAGAAAGGGGTCTCTACAGGAAGCCTGTTGAGACCGGCCCCCGCAAGTGTTATGCATGTGACCAGGTAGGTCACTTTAAGGGGGACCCCAAGTGCCCAAAGGGGACACAGCCACCCACCGGTGGACAGTCCAAAGTGTTGGCTAGTGTAGCGCTTGGGGAGGAGGGGTGCCCACAGGAGGGTGGGGATCCCGCAGAAATGACCCTTGTCTCACTCGGGGACAGTGAGATGGTCCCAGGAAACCAGGTGCCCCCTAACACAAAGAAATATAGCACCTGGGTGACCATTAATGGGAACAGGGTAGAGGCTCTCAGAGATACTGGAGCCAGTGTGACCTCAGTCCGGTGTCACCTGGTGTCTGAGAAGCAAGTAGTCCCAGGAGCATTCCACCAAGTAGTTGCTGTCGACAACTCAGAGCGCCAATGTATGGTGGCGCAGGTTCCCTTTGAATGGGGGGGTCTCAGGTCCCTTAAGGGTGGTTGTGAGCCCTACCATGCCTGTAGATTGTCTGCTAGGAAACGACCTGGAGCAGTCCTCATGGAAGGAGGTTGAGCTCAGGTCCCACTTGGAGATGCTTGGGTTGCCAGAGTGGGCATGCGTGTCTACTCGGTCAATGGCGGCCAGAAAGGGTGATCAAGAGGACTTGGAGCCTGAAACAGTGGCCCAAGTCCCTGCCAAGAGAAAGGGCAGGGGTGCGGGAAACCGGCCCCCGAAGTTCCCACGGACCGGGAGGAGGCGGACCTCGAGGGGGACGCCCGGTGCCTACAGGGGAGCAAGTAGCCGAACTGGGAGACATCTCTGAGCTGACCCATTGGCAGCAAGAAGGGGGTCCCACCAGGGAGGAGTTCTGCAGGGAGCAGAACGAGTGCCCTACTCTGGAGGGTCTGCGGCGGCAGGCTGCAGACCAGGCAGCTGGTAATCAGTCCGGGTCACATCTGATCTACTGGGAGAGTGGTCTCCTATACAGTGAGCCTAAGGTTGCTGAGCCTGGGTCAGCCCGTGTGCTGGTGGTACCCCAGCGCTTCAGGACCTTCCTACTGGGTCTGGCTCATGACGTGCCTTTGGCAGGACATTTGGGGCAGGACAAGACCTTTGACAGGCTTGTCACCCACTTCTTTGGCCCCAAATGCGAAGGCAGTCAGATGCACACTGCAGGTCTTGCCAAACTTGCCAGGCAAGTGGTAAGAGTGGGAGGAAGGTCAAAGCTCCTCTCCAACCTTTTCCGGTTGTTGGAACACCCTTTGAAAGGGTAGGGATGGATATTGTGGGGCCACTGGATCCCAAGACAGCCATGGGCAACAGGTACATCCTGGTCTTGGTGGACCATGCCACCCGGTACCCGGAGGCAATCCCTCTCAGGACAACGATGGCGCCAGTGGTGGGCCGGGCGTTAATGGGGATCCTTTCCCGTGTGGGATTCCCCAGAGAGGTGGTTTCTGATAGGGGGACCAATTTCATATCGAAGTATATGACATCCCTGTGGAAGGAGTGTGGGGTAACCTACAAGTTCACCACTCCTTACCACCCACAAGGAAACGGTCTGGTGGAGAGATTCAACCAGACCTTGAAAGGCATGATCAAGGGTCTAACAGAACCCATGAGGCGTAAGTGGGACGTCCTCTTGCCATGCCTACTCTTTGCATACAGGGAGGTGCCTCAGAAGTCTCTTGGGTACAGCCCCTTTGAGCTCCTGTATGGCCACCCTGTCAGAGGACCTCTGAGTTTGGTTAAGGAAGGCTGGGAGGCAGCTCCCAGGAAAACTCCCCAGGATGTATTTAGCTACATGCTGGCCTTTAGAAACCAAACTGCCCGCTTCAGGAAACTCGCTCAGGCGAACCTAGAAGCAAGCCAGGAAGAAATGAAGAGATGGTATGACCAGAACGCCACTCTGGTCGAATTTCAACCTGGACAAAAAGTGTGGGTCATGGCCCCAGTAGCACCTTGTGCCTTGCAGGACAAGTGGACTGGGCCATATGAGGTAAAGGAGCGCAAAAGTGACGTCACCTACCTGGTGGATTTGCAGGCTCCAAGGAACCCTTTGAGGGTCCTTCACGTGAACCGCCTCAAGCCCCACTTCGAGAGGTCCGAAGTGAGTATGCTCTTGGCGACAGATGATGGGGTGGAAGAGGAGAGCGAGCCTCTCCCTGACCTCCTGTCTACCAAGGAGCATGATGGGTCAGTAGAGGGTGTGATCCTCTCCCTACTCTGACTCAGGAGCAGCAGGGGGCTGTCGCCAGTTGTTGGGACAGTTCGCCCCGCTGTTCTCTCTGACCCCCGGTGTTACTCACTGGTGTACCCATGACGTGGACACCGGTGACAGCCATCCTGTGAAGCACAAGATTTACAGGTTGACTGACCGGGTCAGAGCCAGCATCAAGGAGGAGGTCTCTAAGATGTTGGCGTTAGGGGTGATTGAGCCCTCCCACAGTCCTTGGGCCAGCCCAGTGGTCTTGGTCCCAAAGGCTGCGGCGCCCGGTGCCACTCCAGAACTCCGGTTTTGTGTGGACTACCGTGGGCTCAATGCCGTCACCAGGACTGACGCGCACCCCATCCCCAGAGCTGATGAGCTCATTGATCGGTTGGGAGCTGCCCGGTTCCTCAGCACGTTTGATTTGACGTCTGGGTACTGGCAGATTGCCTTAACCGATGGGGCCAAGGAGAGATCAGCATTCTCAACCCCAGAAGGTCATTACCAATTCCGGGTGATGCCCTTTGGGTTGAAGAATGCCCCTGCCACCTTTCAGAGGTTGGTCAATCAGGTGTTGGCTGGGCTGGAGGATTTCAGTGCCGCCTACCTGGATGACATTGCTGTGTTCAGTTCCAGCTGGGAAGAACATTTACAGCACCTTGAGAAAGTGTTGAGGGCTCTGCAAGGTGCAGGCCTCACGATCAAGGCCAGTAAGTGCCAGATCGGGCAGGGTTCTGTGGTGTACTTGGGACACCAGGTAGGAAGCGGCCAGGTGGCGCCCCTACAACCCAAGATTGACACCATTCTGGCTTGGGAGCCCCCAAGACCCAGACAGAGGTGAGAGCCTTCTTAGGTCTCACCGGTTACTATAGGAGATTTGTTAAGGGCTATGGCACCATCGTTGCCCCCTTAACAGAGCTGACCTCTAAGAGGCAGCCCAGGAAAGTGATCTGGACTGAGTCCTGCCAGAAAGCTTTTGATGCCCTGAAGGCAGCCATGTGCACGGCGCCCGTGCTCAAGGCACCTGACTTCTCCAAGGAATTCGTCGTGCAGACTGACGCTTCAGAGCATGGTGTGGGAGCGGTGCTCTCACAACTGAACGAAGAGGGCCTGGATCAGCCTGTAGTCTTCCTTAGCAGGAGACTACTTCCCAGGGAACAGAGGTGGAGTGCCATAGAAAGGGAAGCTTTTGCTGTGGTCTGGGCGCTGAAGAAGTTGAGACCCTACCTGTTTGGGACTCACTTCCGGGTTCAGACAGACCACAGGCCCCTCAGATGGTTGATGCAAATGAGGGGCGAGAATCCAAAACTGCTGAGGTGGTCCATCTCCCTACAGGGAATGGACTTTACGGTGGAACACCGTCCAGGTACAGAACACGCCAACGCAGATGGTCTGTCCAGGTTCTTCCGCCTTAGTGAAGAGAACTCCAATGGGGTTGGGTAGTTCTCCCTACTTTCAGCTGGAGGGGACATGTGTTAGACTTGGCATCTTTTGGCGTGTTTCCCCTGACTTTTGCTTTCTGACCTCCCGGTTTTGACTCTGTTTTTGCTGGTGTGATGATTCTGCGCACTTTCCTCACTGCGGTCCAGTGGGAAAGTGCAAGTGCTCCTGTATAAAATGTGTTATGGATTGGTGTTTCCATGATTGGCCTATTTGGTTTATGTGTCAGTCCCTTGTAAAGTGCACTGCGAGTGCCAGGGCCTATAGACCAAATGCTGTTGGTGGGCTGCAGCACTGGATTGTGCCACCCACGCAAACAGCCCGTAAAGTGTAACTCGGGCCTGCCATCGCAGAGCCTGTGCGCAGCCTGGGGCTGCCATGTCGACTTGGCAAGTGCACACACTTGCAAGTCCCTAAACCTTCCCTTTGCTGCATGTTAGTCACCCCTGAGGTAGGCCCGAGGTACCCCTGTGGGCAGGGTGCGGTGTATGCGAAAGGTAGGACATGCCCGGGTGAGTGCGGCATGTCCTGATAGTGAATTACAGCCTAGTTCGTTTTTCACTATTGCAAGGCTACCTGTTCCCCCTAGGCCAGAACGGGCAGTTTTGATTATTACAGCTTATAATCCTAACTGACCCCGGGAACATGGTAGAAATTCGAGTTTAGTATGCCTGGACTCAGAAGGATAAAATGCAGCTTTTAGTAAGGTTGGTTTTAACATTCTGTGTTTGAAAATACCACTTTTAGAAAGTGGGTATTTTCTTGTCTAACCATCCAAGCCTGCCTCTGCGAGATTGTGTATTCCTTGTCTGGAATGTGAGTGACAGGGGCTGGGGGATGCCAGGAGACAGGGTGAGTCAGCGCAGGGCTGAATAGCCAGATCGACCTGTAGATGGGTGGGAGGGGTCGCACCTGGGCCCTGAATAGGACAGTGCCTTCCTCCACAATGCTGGCTCCACCTCCTGTGGTGCGTCTGATGTCCCTGGCCTACTCACTGAAAGAAGGGACGGAGACTTGTCAACAAAGTGCTCCAGAACTGGTTTGGACTAGGCAAAGGCCTCTCTGCCTTCAGAGAACAAAGGAATTTGGGATATAAATATTGGGGCCCTGACCCCATGAATTTAGATCTCGCTGGAATCAAGGAACCTGCCAAGACGAAGAGCTGGAAGAGCTGCCAGGAGGAGTACTGCCCCTTTGCTGTGTTGTTGCTTTGTTGGGTTGGCCTGCAGTTGCTGCTTCTGTCTTGGGCGGTGAAAGGACTGGACTGAACTTTCTCCAAACTTGTGCTGAGTATCTCCAAGGGCCAGAAACCGAGCTGGCCTCCTGTTAAGAAGTCTCAGGGACTGCAAAGACTTCACAAGCCTCTGGGTACCGCTTCTGGAACGCTGTTTCAGTTGCCACAGAGGAAGGGAACCGCAACCGACTCCGTCAACCGAATCCATCCCTGGCCGGTGACCTGTTTGCACCGCAGACCGCATCGCCCCGCTTCGCATCGCAACCCTGGTCTCACCGTGGGCGACGTCCGACGCCGCCAACATCGAGCCGCTGCTTGCACCGTGACCTGTGGGCACCGCAGTTCGCATCGCATCGCTTCACTGAACCAACCGGACCCGACCGACGCGGTCGCTGCAACTGGCTCAAGAGTCGTGACCGCACCGCATTTGGGGCACCGCTCGCACGTCTGCGACGCACCGCTCCGACTCGCACCGCTGTCCGACGCCAGCTCCCGCACTCCGGCTAGGTCGCCTGCATCGCAACCTGTCAGCACCGCATCGAGCATCGTCTCACCCTGCACCTCACGCCTTGGACTCACCGACTCCGTCTGCACGACGCTCATCGAGCCGCTGCCTGCACCGCATCGAGGGACACCGCACCTTGCATCGCTCCGTCTTGCACCGCAACCGCGACGAACGCCGACCGGCTCGTACACTCCGTACCAGCCACAACGAGAAAGGTACTGTGACCGAGTCTGTTCATGACTCTGCTGGCCCGTATCGACGCGGTCGGCTGGAACTGTTAGGCTCTGTGGTTTTCAGCATCACGGTAGACTCGGGCGGAGCTACCGACTCGTACGAACTTTGCTTTTGTGCTATTCCTGCAAAGAAGAAGTTAACGTATCAAGTATTCATTCGTAAAGTATAGTATTGTGGATTTTTGTCGTAATTGGTCTTGTCTTGAGTATATAAAATATTGGTTATTTTTCTAAACTGGTGTGGTGTCCGTTTGTAGTGCTTACACTGTATTACTGTTGGTTATGTGCAAATGCTTTACACACTGCCTCTGAATTAAGCCTGACTGCTCGTGCCAAGCTACCACGAGGGTGAGCAGGGGTTACTTCACGAGTGTAACAACCCTTACCCTGACTAGGAAGAAGGGTCCCTACTTGGACAAAGGTGCAAGCCCTTGCCAACTAGAGATCCCATTTCTAACAAGTCCACACAGAACCTCAGTTCTGGAGTGGTGTGTCGTGGGGCAGAGTTAGGTACCAGTACCACTGGACTGGGAAACTACAGGAGAGCTCAATCATCCCCAATTCCAGCATTTTAGACACCTCATCTTTGATGCTGACTCTTACCTTGGCAGACTACCCTGTACATTTTATATCTGACAGGCATGTTGTTCGCTGTGTCAATGACCTGTGCACACTAGGCAAAGACCCCCGGGGTAAGGGAGGAAAGAGAGAAGAACTGTCCCAGCAACTGGCGACAGTCTCTCTGCTGTCAGTGTGGAGGAGAAGACAATCCGTCCACTGACCCATCCTGCTCCTTAGAAACTGTAGGTCTGGGAAAGGTTAACTCTCCTGATCCTCAAGACCCTCTGTCACCATGAGCATAGACACTTTAGACTTCTCATAGTGGGGCTTGAGGCGGTTCACATGTAGGACCCTTGAGGGCCTCCTAGGGTTCTGGAGGTCCACTAGGTAGGTGACCTCCCATTTCCTCTTCTTGACTTCATAGGGTATGGTCCACCGATCCTGCAAAGCTCGGGGCTCCACAGGCTCCATCACCCACACTTTCTGGTCAGGTTGGTACTCCACCAGAGTCGCCTTCTGGTCGTACCACCGTTTCATCTCCTCTTGGCTGGTCTCCACCATCTCAGTGGCCTCTTTCCAGAAGCGCTTTATCTCAAAACTGAGAGCTAACATGTAGCTCACTGTATCTTGGAGGGGGAGGTTTTTTTGGGAGCTTGCGTCCACCCCTCCTTGACAAGACTACGAGGCCTTTCACAGGGTGGCCAAACAGAAGCTCAAAGGGGCAAAAGCCCACTTTCTTTTGGGGCAGCCCCCGCAGGCAAAAAGGAGGGATGGTAACAAGACGTCCAACTTACGCCTCTTGGGTTCTGATAGCCCATAATCATGCTCTTCACGGTCTTGTTGATTCTTTCAACAAGCCCATTGACCTGGGGTGGTATGGAGTGGACAACTTGTAGGTTACCCCCACACTCTTCCCACATGGACTTCTTGTAGGCAGAATGAAGTTGGTGTCCATGTCAGATATAACCTCCTTGGGAAATCCCACTAAAGATCTCCATCAGTGGCTTGGCCACCACAGGTGCAGTCACGGACCTCAGGGGTATGGCCTTATGTTAGCTTGTAGCATGGTCTGCCAAGACCAGGATAAAAATGTTGCCTAAGGCAGTCTTGGGGTCCAGTGGCCCAGCAATATGAATTCCTACCCTCTTAAAGTGTGTTCCCCCACAGGCAAATGTAGCATGGTATCCTTGCTCTTTACCCCCAACTAACCACTGGCCAGGCAGGTGACACAGGATCTACAGAATGCATCTGAATGAATCCTCTTTTGGGGGCCAATAGAAGTGGGTGACTAGTTGGTCTAAGGTTTTGGCCTGCCCCATATGTCCTGCCAGTGAGATGCCATGAGCCAACTCCAGTACCCAGACCCAGGAACCATAGGCTCACTGTACAGGAGACCATTCTCCCAATAAATGTGGTGATCACCAAAGATGTCACCATTTGCCTGGTTGCCCTAGGCCCTCAAGAGTATGACACTTCTGCTGCGCCTTGCAGAACTCAGCTTGGGATAGCCCTCCTTCAGCTTGCCACCCGGCTAGCTCAGGCAGGTCTCCAAGATCAGCAGTATCTTCCACTGTAGGCTTTGCGGCGTCATCCTCAGGCCCAGCCTCCTCCCAGACTGGGGAATTTCTGGGATGGGTTTCCTGCATCTCTTGCTCCTTCTCTTCCTGGCAGGTGCCTCGGTCACTGTTCAGGCTCTAGGTTCTTCTGTCTTCTCGGACGGGCTGCCATGGACCGTGTGGTCATAAGCACCTACTTAGGAAATCCCGACATCACCAGATGGGACCTAAGCTCCTCTTTTTTCCTGATAGTGTGCTCTAGATAATTCCACAGCAGACAATCAACGGGCATTGCTGGTCTCATAGCTACTCTTAGAGAACCCCCCTACTCTAGTGGAACCAAAGCCACAGAGTAGTGGCTTACTTGGTTGTCAGGTATCACAACCTGGTGGACTACATCAGGGATAACCTGCTCTGAGGACATCAGATGACACCTCACAGTAGTCATGCTGACTGCTGTGCCTCTCGGAACCTTCACCCTCTGCCCATTAATAGTGAATCACTGCTTGAACTTCTTAGTGTTATCAGGTATGTGAGCTTTAGGCACCATTTCTCTGTCACCCAGGCACACTAGGGTAATCTCTGCACTCTCGCTAAAAGTATCTGGGGCAAGCTCCTCCCCCAGCACTACACTGGCAATGACCACCAGTGAGGGGCTGTTTGCTGCATGGGCAGATTGCATCCCCCTTATTGTGCCCTCACTGGTAAAACTCATAGAACTTGGGCTAGTAAGGCCCCTGGGGCCTCTTCACACTACACCCTCCCTTCTTATGATCTGAATTCGATTGGGACTCCTTCTTCTGAAAACTCTGTCGGAGGCTTACAGAGAACTCTTTTTGGTTTTCCCTGTTCCCCCCTACCTTTGTCTACCCTTCTTGGGGTCCCCCCCAAGGTATCTTCATTGACACTTTGGTACTGCTCGAGAGGTCAGCCTCCTTTCCTTTCTCTCTGGGGACAGTGAGCTTAGAATCAATAAGGTGTTGGTACAACCCTTGAAAACAATTACTGAGCATGTGCTCCTTCATTATCAAATTGTAAAGTCCATCTTAATCATGTACTTTGCTGCCCTTCACCCAACCTCCCAGTCAGTGCCTTTTTTTGATAACCAAATTTTTATTGTTTTCAAACCCGTGAAACAAATCAGCAGATACACGGAAATCATTGAGTCAAGTACATTCCTGTAAGCAATGCATCCCACGGTCACGAACCCCAAAAGACTTACACAGAGAA
The DNA here is from genome assembly GCA_963921515.1 of Calotriton arnoldi. Lineage (NCBI taxonomy): Eukaryota > Metazoa > Chordata > Amphibia > Caudata > Salamandridae > Calotriton > Calotriton arnoldi. The sequence goes on from CAWUFW010001237.1 coordinate 2,950,463, forward strand.
GGTATGGAATCTGGTTACTCAAAACCCTCCACATTACCCAACCACTTCCCCCACACTTTACGATACTTTTTGCCGCACCCCTTGGCCATGTAAAGGGCTTTTTCCTGGGTCGCGCACCAGTCCACCCCCCTACGCCACCTCCCCAGGTCAGGTGGATCAGGGCTTTTCCAAGCCGCCGCTATGTCCCGCTTGGCCACAATCATAGCTGTGTTAAAAAATAACTTTTCGTTCCTGGACCCATCCAGCCCATCCGTGATCCCCAATAATGAATGACGTGGCTCATGCGGAACCTCCCAACCCAACACCTCTGTAAGTTCTACCTCAATAGACCTCCAGAAGTGCTCCAAACGGGGGCACAACCAAACCATGTGGAGGAAGTCAGCCGTGGCATGAGCACATCTCGCACATGACGCATCCGGGCGCAAGCCTGCTCGGAAAAGGCGCAGGGGAGTGAGATACGCAGCATGTAGGTAGTAGAGCTGAATCAGCTTAAGTTTGGCAGAGTCGGTGACTGTCCTGGGGGCCATAAGAGCATCGCGCCAATCCATTTCATCGCGGGGGCCCACCCACTCCACCCACTGTTCCCTCAACTTATCTAAGGAGGTGGGGGTGTTGTTAACTAAAGTGCGATAAATGCGGAAGACGCCCCCTTTACCTAAGTCTCCCATCATTGTCTGGGCCTCAGTGGGGCTGTGTTCAGGGATCCTCGTATCATCCAGGATGTGCATATGAAGGGCGTGTCTCATCTGCAGATATTTGTAAAATTGGGACGAATGCAAGGAGTATCGGGTTTGGAGCTCTTGGAAAGAAAGCATATGGCCTTTAGCCCATACATCCCCTAACTGAGAGATGCCAATGAGGTCCCAAGTTGTAAATCCCCGTAAACCGCTAACCTCCCGGAGCCAAGCCCCATGCCAGAGGGGTGTACATTGGGTCAACTTACGCGTCCATCCGGTATGACGCAACGAGGCCCGCCAGGCCAATAACACGGAGCGGGTCACCTCAGGCAATCGGGACGGAATGGGCCCCCCGTACAACAAGGCCTGGATTTTAGTTAGACCTAGTTCGCTCAACTCAGGCATATAGGCCGGATCAGACCAGCCCCCATTGAACCAGTCGTGGACCACCAGAAGACGCACAGCCAGAAAATAAAGGTATAAATGAGTCATCCCCATGCCCCCATCGAAGGAGGGAATCCGGCATGCAGACAGAGCCAGGCGCGCCCTGCCCCCGTTCCAGAGAAACTTGGTAGTCAGACTGTCCATTTCCCGGAACCAAGACCTGGTAAAGCAGAAGGGAGTATTTTGGAGAACATAAAGAAATCTGGGGAGGATCATCATTTTAAACAGTGCCACCCTCCCCATGGGGTTCAAAGGCAGCGCTTTCCATTTATGGAGGTCTTCCTTGACCTTCTTAACCAACGGGGCTACATTAAGAGACCAGCCCAGTTCGGGAAGGAGAGTAATCTATATCCCCAAATATTTAAAGGATTGTCGCCGAAGTGGTATGTTGGATTGCCACTCGTAGCATTCCCTAGAGAGATGCAGGGGGACCAGAACAGATTTCCCAGGGTTTAGCCGCAGACCGGAGGCCTGCTCAAAGGAATGTAAGATCTGGAGGCAGTATGGCCCGGAGGAGGCTGGTTCCGCCAGGAAGACCAGGACGTCATCCGCATATAGTGCGATCTTGTCCGTTTCGGTATTAGGCCACTCCCAGCCACGAATGCGGTCCTCGGCCCGTATTAGGGAAGCCAAGGGCTCCATCGCCAGGGCGAATAACAATGGGGAGAGGGGGCACCCCTGCCTAGTGCCCCTAGCAATGGGAAAGGCCTCTGATAGCACCCCTTTGACCAGCACTCGGGCTCTCGGGTGGGCATAAAGGACACAAACCAGAGATCTGAATTGGGGCCCAAACCCCATCTTGGCCAGCACGTCCTGCAAATATGTCCAGTCCACCGAATCAAATGCTTTTTCGAAGTCCACGGACAGGAGTGCTAAGTACGGGGTAAGCATTTGCCGTTGGGCTAGAGCCAGCTGCAGCCTCCGGAGGCAGTGGCGAGTCCCACGCTGAGGCATGAACCCACATTGGTCTGGGTGGACCAGCAGGGTTAAGTAGGGTTTCAATCGCTGAGCCAGAATGGTGGCATACAGCTTAATTTCGGTATTGAGGAGGGAGATGGGACGATAGTCCGCACATCCACGGGAGGGAGGCTGGGATTTCGGGAGAACCACAATGGTGGCGATATCCGTTTCCGGAGGGAAGGAACCTTTCTCTACAGCTTCATGAAATAAGCTGGCCAGGTGGGGCATTAGTGTCTCGGTACGCCACATAATACTCCTGAGGAAGGCCATCGGGGCCCGGGGTCCTACCAGAGGCGGTGAGGGTGAGCGCTTCTTCGATCTCTTTCCGTGAAATGGGGCGCTCCAGGTCCTTCTGAGCGGCCATATCTAACCTAGGGAGACGCACCCCACCCCGTTCAAGGAGGGCTGAGAGTGACAGCCCGGGGGTGTGCACCGTGTACAGTCTCCGGTAGTAGGCAGCGAAGGTGTTGGCCATCGCCATAGGGGCACGGTGCACCGCTCCAGCCCCGTCCACCACGTCCGGGATAATACGGTTCACCCTGGGGTATGTGGCCAGCCTATGCAGGATCGTGCCATTCTTGTCCCCCCAGCCATAAATCCTCGCCACCGAAGACCTCCAGAGGAGCTTAGCAGCATCTAGGGATAGCTGTCTAATATCATCCCGAAGGTGGGCAAGTTGTCGGGCCTGGGCGGCATCATCTGATGTGGCTAGTAGCTCTTCCAAGCGGAGCGCCTGCGCTTCCTTGGAGGAGATCTCACGCAGTTGCGCTTGTCGCTGGATCTTAAGCTGCCCTTTAGCAACGCCCCGTATGGTCGCCTTCCCTGCCTCCCATAGGGTACCTGGGGAGGCTACAGAACCACCATTAGTAGCAAAGTAATGTTGAAGCTCAGTCCCCACCACTTTTTTAAAGACTTTATCTTGGAGATACCAGGCATTCATCCTCCATGTTTGGCGGGCCGAGGGAGGGGGAGCCCCTGTGCTAAGGAGTATTGGAGAGTGGTCGGAAATGCCTCTAGGCAGAATGCGGACATCCAGAATCTGAGAACAGTCAGGCGCGGGAACAAAGATCGCATCTATGCGTGCCTGTGTGTGGTGGGCCGCAAATGTATGTGTGAATTGAGTGGTGTGGGGGTGCCATGTGCGCCACGCATCGCAGATTCCCAGGGATTCGGACCAATTCTTCAGCTGTTTCGCGCGCGCCTTACGGGCAGCGGAGGGAGGACCCGTTGTGTCAAGGGCCGGTGCTAAAACTGCATTAAAGTCACCCGCCACAACCGTGTTGCCCATGGGCATATTATTCAACAGGGCAGCAGTATGCGCAAGTGTGGACATGAGCATCGAGGGAGGGGTGTATACAGACATGATATTGAGAGGGGAGCCAGCCAGCGACCCACTAACTGTCACAGAGGACCCTTGGGGATCATGAAACACTTGGGAAAGGACGAAGGGCAAGGTGCGCCTCAGAAGGATGGCCACCCCTCGTGAGCCCCTGGAGAAGCCAGAGTGCCATACTCTATCGTATCCATAGCGAGCCAAGAAGGGGCAGCAATTACCCAGGAGGTGCGTTTCCTGGAGCAGCAGAATATCTATGTGGAGACGCTGCGCGTATTGTAGAACCGCCGTGCGTTTGTGCCGGTCCAGCAAGCCGTTGACGTTCCACGACAGCACGTGGAGAGACGCCCTAGGCGCAGTATTAGCGGTCATGGTAGGTGTTGCCTGGTCTAGGACGTGTGGTCCGATAGGGGTAGGTAAATGCGCGTGGGAACCCGCAGTGATGTGTGCATTCGCTTTCTATAAGGGCATGTCTTAACCTAAGAAAGGTAGCTTGTGTCATTCCGTGATAGCTGAAACAAAAAACCACAACAAAAATAACATAGGGAAACGAACCTTTCCAACATAACCCCCTTCCCCCACCCTACACTTCAGGAACGGAAGCATCTGTCGACCCCCCTAGTCAACAATACCAAATTACAATGCGTAAACAACCAAACTACAACGCTTGGGAATGGGGAAGCGTGGAGGACCCCTCCTCGTGTTCGGATGCTTGTATATGAGTCCATCGGGAAAGTAAGAGATGTTCTGAGCTAGAGTGCTGTCTCCAGCCGCGGAGCCAGGCCCGGCGGGCAGAGACCGGCTCAAGCTGGGTCCTTCAGGAGCATCGGGCTACTTGAGAGGTCCGTGTCCGGGAGGTCAATCACCGAGGACCGGGGCGAAGCACCTCCGCCATCCAGGCGATCGGAGGAGCCCGAGCGCCTCCCAGTCGAGGGACCCCCGGCGAGCATGACTGACTGCTGCGAGCGGCCCGGTGGGGAATCCGAGCGGGCCCTTCTCCGCCCACGGCGCCTGCGGGATCGATTACGTTGAGGCGGAGGAGCAAAGGGAGAGAGACGGCCAAGTCCGCCCTCCGCTCCCCCCAGGCCCATGGTACGGACCTCCGCCCGCAGAGGGCGCTCCTCCGTTGCCCATGCCCAGGCCTCCGTTGGGTTGTCAAAGATCAATGTCTTGTTTGCGAACACCACTCGCAGGCGAGCTGGGAAGAGGAGCCGATACTGAATATTGAGTGCCCTCAACTTTTGCTTGACCTCCCCAAAAGAGCGGCGCTGGCCCTGGACCTCGCGCGTGTAATCTGGGAAGATCATGATGGCAGAGTTTTCATGGTGAAGCTGCTGCTGCTTACGGGCCTCAGACAGGATGACGTCGCGGTCTTTGAAGTTAAGGATCCGCATGATGATCGGGCGGGGAGGTGCACCCGGCACCGGCCTGGGGGCCAGGGACTGATGGGCCCGCTCAATCGCGAACCAAGGAGAGAGAGATCCCCCCGGGACCCAAGACTTCAGCCACTTCTCTAGAAAGTCCACCGCGCGGCCCTGTTCCACCCCCTCCGGGAAGCCCACCAGGCGGAGGTTGTTGCGTCGGGACCTGTTTTCGGCGTCCTCCGCCCGATGATGCAATTCCTGAGTGTGCGACTGAAGACGGGCCACCTGCCCCTTAAGTTGCTGGACGTCATCCTCCACCATGGAGATCCGAGTTTCAGTCTCTTTAATCCGGGCAGTTGCATTGCGGAGGTCCTGCCGGATGAGAGTCATATCTACTCGCACTTCTGCGATCTTGCCCTCCACCGAGGTCTGGGATGCGTGGATGGCCTGCAAGATGGCGGCCAAATCCGCGGACGGAGGGGCTTCCTGTTCAGGCACACCCCCAGTTGCCCCCGCCTCCGAGGTGGTGAAGCGGTCCATTTTTGTCGGTGTGGCCGGAGCCTTTGCCGACCTATCCGTTCTGCCCATGGTGGACCCCGGGGAGTCTCGGGTTCCCACAGTCTCCACAACTGGACCCCACAGTAGGAGGTTGACAAAGCAACTCAGGCAGACCAGGGGTCGGCAGGTGTCAGCAGCCGGCGCGTATACTTGGCACGGACCAACCTGCGTCCCAAAATGTGCGGCTAACTGAGAGGGAGAAAGAAGGAGAAGGGTCTTAAGCCAGGGCCGTGTGCGGGACCCCTTCCGCCAGGGCCACGGAGCGCTCCACCGGGGCGTCCACCCAGATTGGACATAGGGGTCCGGGGGCAGAAGCAGGTCATGGAGGGTCGATGTGGGCAGATGTCCCCCGGGATTTATTAGTGACCGATGACCCAGGACAGGCCCAAGGAGAGGATTAGAGGGCCACTTAAGTCCAGCCTCGCCAAGCCACAACAATAACCCCCCCAGGTACACCCCTCAAAAGATCACCGGCACCCGAAATGGCGGCCGAAGCACCTCTGCCCACACCCCGGGCCAGAGAGGTGAGTCCCAGCAGGTCGCGCCGCCACACCACCACGCAGGAGGGGATGGCTCACCTCAGCCGCAGGTCCCCGGAGGCATGTGGAGAGTGGGGGGAAGGAGGAGGTGGGGGGGGAGAGGAGCCGCGCCAACTAGGGGACCCCCCTCACCCCGCCTGCCGCCCGACCGACGGCCGAGTCCCCACCTCAGAACCAGATGCCACAGCACCCCCACTCCTTACCTTCCTGGGCCCAGTAGGTGACAAGAAACCTCTTCCCCCAGTGGGCCGGGTCCACAGCGCTGGTGGTATCCGTCTGGGTCCCGGGGGGCAACAGGGAGACACCACCTCCAGCGATCCGCTCGGCAGGCGTGGGTCCGCGGCGCCTCCAGACCAGGCTCAGCAGGGGAACGCCGCCCCAGCAGGCCGCATCCCGATGGGGGCCCACGGCACCGGCGAAAACAGTCCAGGCCTCGGAGGCAACAGGAGATCACTGCCTCCCGCCACCTGCACCGCCGATGATGGCCCACGGCTCAGGCAACGCTGATCCAGGCCCCAGGGCCGCCATCGGGTCGCCGTTGGCAAGACTCGCGGTGCCAGGCACATCAGACCAGGCCGCCAGGGGCCCACCCACCCGCAGATCCTCGCGTAGGTGGCAGCCGCTGTGTGTCGGACCTTGCTGCACGATATGGCAGCCGATCTCGCGGCCGAGCCACCAGGCAAGGTCAGGCCCGAAGCGCGGACTAGGCCGCCAAAGGAGCAAGAGTCAGGAGGAGAAACACAGAAATCCTCGCAGGTCGGCAGCCCCCGAGACAAGTCCTCAGCCGGGAGGCCCCATTTACGATATCCTGGAATCAGGCCCCCTGCCGATCACGGACACTCGTCGGGGGAGTAAGCACCGCCTACCAGCCTCCCCGCTGCCCGATGCGGCAGCCGAAGGGGGGGGGAGGCAAGCAAGGCACCTACCGGAATGCGCCCAAAGAGAAGGCCGCTGCCCCAAGACAGACCGGGCCCGCACCCCCCATCCCCGACCAGGGGACCAGCAGGGCAAGGGCGCAGGCTGTAAGCCCCGTCGCGGGCCAGGCCACAGGGTCTTGAAGGCCGCCCGATGCTGGAGAGGCAGCGATCACGCCCCCTCCGCTGTCCGAGACGACAGCCGAAGCCGCAGCAGGCCGCAGGGTGAAGGCCGACAAGACAGGCGGGGAGCTCCGTCCACGGAACAGGTCGCTGGATCACCTCATAGCGGGTCCGCCCCTCACTGCGACAGCCGGGAGACCAAGAGGCGAGGTGGCGAACACCTCCCCAGTTCAGCAGGCTCCCCCGGGCACCGCAGCATCCGATGTGAAGCTGGGCAGAGCACCCCGGTATCTGCCCAGGCTGCAATCAAGAGGACGAAGTCGCCATCTTGGCCGCGAGGCACGGCCAGCCAGAACGCCGCAGCGGGGCACCTAAACATGAGGTTCTGGACATCCACGGTATCGCCGGAGATGCAGCGGTAAGTGGATTGCAGCAATCAGACCCAGATGGCTCGGGTAGGGGCAGGATTACGGGCGGATGGCGGAGGGGTCCGAGAGCACTCTTAAAGTGCGACCACCATCTTGGCTCGCCAAGCCACGCCCCCCCAGTCAGTGCCTTACTGGAGTAATCCACAAAATCAGCTTATGACTGGTAGGGCGGGTTCTGGCTATCCCTGAAACTCAGGTGATACCTTTCTGGCTATAAATCAAACTTCACAGGAAGGGCTTCCTTTATGTGGGCATATCTTATCAGCTTTGTCAAGGTTCAATAAGGTATCCCTCCCCTATAATGGGCATGTGCTTCCACAGTCTAGCCTCCCAGTCCTCCTCTAGGACTATATGCATGTAGAAGGCCACCCCATAGGCCTCAAACCACTTTTATATGTCAACCCCCACCACAAAACTAGTCAGCAGGTCTTTGGAAATGTGGACCCCTTTATCCCATCTAGTCACTTTAATTTCACCGCCACCATCCTCACTGGACTCTGAGACCCTTTTTGTCTTCAGGTCCAATTCTTTCTAGCTGACCTCATGAGCCAGCAAGGCCTTTTTCTGTTCCAAAACCAAGGCTAGTTTCTACTCCTCCAGGGCCAGTGCCATATTTTTTTCCTCTAGGGCAAAGGGTAAGGGTTGTCGTACGGTTCATACTGTATCAGTAAAACTGTGCATTTGGACAACATAAACGTCAAAACTGTATGAGACTGACTCCACACACACCATCAGGATATGTTGGCCTTAGTCCTGGTTAGCTCACAGTGCACCCTCTGGACCTTTAAACCTTCGAAGGTACTGGAGGGCATGTGCAACCTCAGAACATCCAACTCTGACTCCCAAAGGAAATTGTGGAAACATATCAGTCCCTTTCGTTAGTAACTCATGCATGCCCAAATGGAGTCACAAGAAATACTCATTCTCATTTCAATCATTTATTGAAGTATTGTGATTCTTGTGTAAAATACATGCACTGCAACAATTAATAGAAGGAAACAGAACAGAGTAATCAGCACTACTAGGACACCTTAATTAGCACCGGGACACCTTTGAGGTAGCCGTGCGCTTTAGAAATGTATTATATTGTATTACTAGGATCATAAAGAAGATGAACAATTCAACAATTGTGCTGTTACAATGATTATAAGCATATATGTGAAATCATAGCTATACTCCTACCTAGCGCTTCCTAACTTAGGGAATTTAGGGGGTGTATATCTACCAGAATAACCTAGGGTGATCTAACTCCCCAGCTACCTGCGGGTATGTTTCATCTGCGAGCACGGTCTTGTGTTGAGCAGGCCATCATCCTTCTCAGGAAGGTAAATAGGATTCAGCTGGGCTGGAATTCCGGCATGAGTCGACCTCGACAATGACAGCAAAATGCTCCTCTGTCTAAACAAAGGATTGGTGTCTTTTATATAATAAACTACACCCGTGTTACCATACCGAAGCCCCAGTCAGGCTGTCATTGTTGATTCTACTCGTGCAGGGCTGTTGCCGAACGAACAACAACAAACATCAACATTTTGCGCAGTGAAGTTAAGCCTGTTACAGAATGTTCAAGGCCCTGATAATATGCCTATAAACAGTTGTAAATGTAAGCAAATCCATTTCAGAGAATATTTTCCTATATGTGTGCACATGCAAATGTGTGTCCAGTCAATGTTTAAGAAAGATGTTAACTTTAAACGTGAACATGTAAAATGGTGGTGTTCCTCGCCCGAGGCCTATGTAACCATATACCACCCCCTCCTTGGACGTAAGGCGACTAAAAGATTCCTAAAACATGTGCTAAAATATAAGGTTAAAATCTCTTTTAATATTAAAAGCATAAAGAAAGCCAAATGTATTTAAAAGGTAATATAAAAAGCACATAAAAGGCTGCATTAAAAGAAATTTTGTGTATAAAAATAATTACAGAATAAAAAAAATCTTCACTGCTCAAAACTGACGGATTGTTTAAATGTTCTGAGAGGGGCGTGGCCAAAATGGCGATCTGTTAGGTCGCACGTCTCGGAGGCTCCTCGCTCCTGGCCTTCCCGCCCGGTTAATACGCCACTATTGACCCCAGCAAACGCCGCCAAAAGTGACAGAAAAGAAAACGGCAGAGGAGGGGCGGCTCAGAGGGTGGAATTTAAAGAGCTCCGGTCCCGATCGGCGCAGAAAAGAGCGTGAGACAATGGCGTCGTGACCGCGCGGAGCCTAGAGCGGCTGCCGTAACTGCTCTGAAGGGGCCTTCCGCAACGAGAACGGACACATCCCCTGAGGCAGCGGTGTGTCGGACGCCTGTGTGAGACGGCGGGGACCGGGAGCAGCGGCCTCCCCAATGAACCTGAGCAGCCGGTGGTGAGTCTCCCGGAGGGGGCTTCGGGGGGCTCCGGCGCCCATGATCCCCGGCGGGGCCCGCCAAGACTCACTGCCCCCGGCGCGATCGGCCTGACTGGAATTCCTGCGGAGGTGCGGGGAGCGGTCACCTGGCCAGACTGAGCGTTGCCGCCGCCGTCGGAGCGGCGCGGGGGGGGTCCAGCGGAGGCGGCGCCGATCGCAGAGGGTGCCCGCCTACACGCTGATTGCCTGCCGCTGCAGAAGCCCAGAGGGAGCGAGAAGACATAGACGGTGCCGCGCTGTGGGACCCCCGTCGCTGCATTTCTGCGGCGGCTGCTGGCGGAGGAGGGTGCGGTGGTGCCTACAGCGGTGATCCCGGCGGAGGGGCCTGATCAGCCGCGAACAGCCACGGAACCACGAGGTGAGGCGGCGCAAGGGGGAGCGAACTTAGCAGCACAGGGGGTGAGAGGCTCTTGCTCGGCCAGGGCCTTCGCCTGGCGGTGACGGGACGAGAGCAGCGAGAGAGGTGATCCCGGGAGTTAACGAGTGGAGGGAGCTGCGCCCAGGGCCCCACGGCCCTTCCATGGAGGGCCACACACCCAAGGTCACAGTCGCCTGAAACTGGGAGCAAAATGGTGCCGGGCACGAGGGTCGGTTGCAAGCTTGTCAGGAGATAGACCCCAGAAGAGTGAAGTGCACTAGGACCAAGATAAGCAGCGGGGAGAAGGAGGTCTAGAGTGGTGGCTGAGAAGGGGCGACGCCGGCGGCCAGGACCTTTGCCTGGCGGAGAGGGGAAGACGTAGCGCGCCAGTGAAGGGACAGAGAGTAGGCCACTTATCGAGGCTGCACGTCGCGGGCGCCGGCGGCCCCTGAACAGGGCAGGGGAGGAGAGCGAGGTCTGACCAGTCGCTTGAGATTTCTGTGGAGACGCTGCCCACACGATCGAGCACAGAGACCGAGAGGGGTAGGGCCTGGCGGGGGCGCTGTGCCCCCGGTCTGGGGAGGGCCTCACAACGCCTCGCCAACGGGTGTGCCGTTCATACGCCCCAGAGTGGGGTCAGCCGCCAGGAACGACCCCCAGCTAGGGTGTGGACCGGCGATGGTATTGGTCAAGAAGAAGGGGGAGAGGTCAGTGAGGGAGATGCTCCCTAGCGGGCGAGAAAGGAAGCAGAACGTCCCCAGCCCCAGAGGCCCCCGTGGACTCTGAAGAGGGAGAGGTCCCGATCACCCGCTCCTTTCTTGAAGCCCTCTTCAACACCCTCCGCGAGGACTTTCAAACGCTCAGGAGCGAGGTAGCAGGCGAGGTGAAGGAGATCTGTCGTGACGTCGACGCAGTGGGGGAGAGAGTAGCAGCGCTCGAAGACCGAGAGCAAACCACGGGCGAAGAGCTTGCACAACTTCAACAGGAGGTCATTCGTCTCCGAGATCAACAATTAGACCTTCAAGCCCATGCGGAGGACCTCGAAAACCGCTCGCGACGAAACAACATCCGCGTCAGAGGGGTCCCTTCGAAGACGGAAGGGCCAGACATGACTCACTACCTGCAAGGACTGTTACGAGACATTCTGGGGGAAACACAAGACTTTGAGGTCCGCATCGACCGGGCACACCGGGTGGGCCTGCCGAGACGCGCCCCTGCCCCACCACCGGACATTCTTGCCTTTCTTCCGGACTACCCTCTAAAAGAACGCATTCTGCGGGAGGCTCAGTCGAAACAACCCCTCAGCTATCAAGGGCATCCCTTAGCTCTCTACCAAGACCTAGCTTCTATAACGCTACAAAAGAGGAAAGCCTTTAAAGAAGCCACCACGTATCTGAGAGAGCAGGGGGTAGCATACTCCTGGGGCCACCCTTTCCACCTGATATTCAAATGGAATGGCAAGCTTCATCAACTTAGGTCCTTCCAAGACACTTGCAAGATCCTTGGCTTGGAGACACGGAACATGGAAGAGTCACCCAACTCCACACAGAGAACCTCCGGGGATGGCTGGCAAAGGGTGGGACGCCGACGTTCTCCCAAACTAGAGGCACGACCGGATCCCGATGCCATGGCGCAAGAGAGACAGGCAGCCCTATAAGCAGTTTTGAAAGATACCGCCCCGACAACCTGCCTTTAATTTTCACAAAAGGGGCACATGGCATTGACACTGCACGGGCCGGGGGGGGTGGCTGGGAGCGGGGAGCCGGGGACACTTGGTCCACACACACACACACCCCGATCTCTGTTTTCCACATGCCCACATATCCATATGATGGGCGATGGACATTAACGAACTCTTGGGGTTTTTTGGTTGGGGTTAGGGAGGGATTGGGTAGGTTCTGGGAGGGGGGTGGGTGCAAGGGGTTATTGGGGTGCGGGTGGGACAGGGCTGGGGGCAGGGGGGGAGGGCGGGGAGGACCGATGTGCTGCTAGGTGCGGGGCCCTCTCACGAGTCTGACACACAAGGGACTGACTGCAGGGCATACGAGCGTCACCATGGTGTTGAAGAGGCCATATTCCTCCAGACTCGGCGGCCTGCTTCTGATTACTTTTCATGACCAATCACACACTCCAGATTCTCACCCTTAATGTGAAGGGGCTGAACAATCCCATTAAGAGAAGGGCTGTACTGTCCTATCTAGAAAATTCAGGGGCGTCGGTGTGTCTGTTGCAGGAGACTCATCTCCTTCCTAAAGATTGGCATCGGATGAGGTCCCGAGCCTTTCCCCAACAATTCTACTCCTCCACATCGGCTAAGAAGGCTGGGGTAGCCATACTAATTGCTAAGTCCTTCCAGGGGACGGTGGGCGATAAGGTAGCGGAGGTAAAAGGCCGTCTCTTGGCCCGCACACTCTGGGTGGGAGGGGTTCCTTTGGTGGTGGGCTCCATATATGCTCCTAACACGGGACAGGAACACATTTTTACAGCGGCACTGTTGGAAGTACTCTGCACGCAAGCCAGGAGAATAGTGGTGGGAGGGGACCTGAATTTAGTCATGGATGCGGAGAAGGACCGGTCTGGCCAGTGATATGGACAAACGGGGGCAATGTCCATGACAGGGAAGGATTGGCTGAGGGACGGGGCCTGGAAGACATATGGAGGGTGGCTCACCCACACACCACACAATTTTCCTACTATTCTCATACGCACCATACCTACGCCCGACTAGATCATTTTATAGGGTCTACAGAACTGACTGCCCTTGTGGACACGGTGGACATTACCCCAGCGGCACTTTCAGACCATGACGCGGTGACCATGACCCTTTCGTTGCCCCCCACGCGCAGACCGCCAGGGAGATGGCGACTCATGGAAACTCTGCTCCAAAAACCAGGGGTGTCTCAGCAACTCCACAAATGTATCACTGACTACTTAGCAATGAATGATGTTCCGGGCACAACCCTTACAGCACTGTGGGGAGCTCTCAAGGCCGTTGTGCGAGGCGAGTTAATCGCCATCTCCGCGGCCGATGCCAGGGAGCGCAGGGACAAAAGAGAACTCCTTACGGCCCGGGTGGTAGAACTAGAAAGGATACACAGCCGCACCTGCGCCCCTAGGATTTGGCGTCAAGTGGCGAGGGCGCAGTTAGCAGCACTGGACCTGGATAGAGCTGAGTGCGCGGCCCTTTGGCTCAAGCATTCCTATTACATAGGGGGCGATAAAACTGGGCGTCTCCTAGCCAGCAAGCTTCGGGCCCGTGCCCAGCGCGCGAAGACACCAGCGCTTCAGAATACCAGGGAGGAGAAAGTGACGCGAGACGACGAGATTGCGGAAGTTTTCCGGGACTTCTACTCCACCCTCTATAGTAAGTCCTCACCCATGCGCGACGAGGGGGAGACCTACCTTCAGGGAGCCGCCACAACGAGGCTGGACCCTGCGGGGGCGGAAGCACTGGATGCGCCCATTCGAATTGACGAAGTGATAGGCGCCATCTCCCGTCTCAAACCACTGAAATCGCTGGGCCCGGACGGCTTCTCGGCGAGATTTTATAAAGCCCTCTGCCCACTTCTCGCCCCAATCTTAACGCAACTTTTTAATTCCTTCCAGGGTACAGGGTCCATCCCCCCCGATATGTTGGCCGCCGACATCGTAGTCATCCCCAAACCCGGGAAAGACGCGACTCAATGTAGCTCCTACCGCCCGATTTCCCTCCTAAACCTAGATTTAAAGCTATTTACCGGGGTCCTGGCAGCCAGACTGGGTCCGCCCCTGCCTGGAATTATCGAACCGGACCAATCCGGCTTCATTTACAACCGGTAGAGCAGTGATAATACCAAACGCATACTACACTTGATAGATAAAGCCCACCGTACCCAGATGAATGCTCTGTTGTTGTCGGTCGATGCCGAAAAAGCCTTTGACCGGGTCAACTGGGATTTCCTGGATAGCACTTTGGCTCATTTCGGCATTGGGGAGCGGTTTAGGGCTTGGGTAGCGAGCTGCTATGACGGGCCCAAAGCAACGATCAGGGTGAACGGCACGGCCTCCAGACCCTTTGAAATCCAACGGGGCACGAGACAGGGGTGCCCGTTGTCACCCCTGCTCATCGCGCTATACGTGGAGCCTTTCGCGCAGAAAATCAGAGACAATCCCGACATTTCTGGAATCCCATTCTGAGGGGAGAGACATTCAGTGAGCCTATATGCCGATGACATTCTGGCGACCTTGGTGTCACCGGAGCGTTCGGTACCGGCTTTTCTGCGGGAATTGACCTCCTTTGGCCGGGTTTCCGGCTTCAAGATCAACATGGGCAAATCCACGATCCTACATCTGGGCCGCAACGCAGACTTACCAGGGACGGAGCGTCCGTCATACGGAGAACTCCAAACCTGCGATACAATCACTTATCTGGGGATAGACTTAGCTCCCCCTGTCACGTGTACGGTTACACAGAACTACGCCAGGCTCCTCTCCCAAATCCAGACATGCCTCCTACAATGGCAAAAGTACTCGATGTCTCTCGTCGGCCGGATCGCGGCTATAAAGATGAGTATACTACCCAAAGCACTCTATATTTTCCAGACCATACATGCCTGGCCCCCACCGGGAACCCTCCGCAAGCTACAGAGCGCGGTGCAGCACTTTGTCTGGGCTGGGGCACGCCCTCGGATGCGCAGGGATCTCTCCCACAGACCTCCCGACGAAGGAGGGTTAGGTATCCCAAACTTCCTGGAATATTTCAAAGCCTCCCAACTTAGGCACCTAGTAGAATGGAGCAGACCGGAATCTGAAAAGAGATGGCTGTTTCAGGACAGGGCACTAGCGAAGCTATCCTTATGGAAAGTGCCGTTCTTGAGGCGGCCAGATAGACCATCAAATCTGAAGGGCTCCCCCATCACGAGCACGCTACTCAGAGTCTGGGATACATTGGCCGTAAAACGAGGTCTCACCTCCTTTCCATCACCATTGACACCCCTGTTCGATAACCCAGAGTTTATTCCTGGGTTAGAAGAGCGGGCGTTCCCGCAGTGGCGGGTCACAGACTGCAAATCAGCGGGTCATCTTTTCGACCTAGAGGGGTTCCTCTCATTCACCGACGTGAAACAATTCTACGACATCATATGCCCACACCACTTCCAATATTTTCAAATTCGCCATTGGCTACTCCACCCGGATGTGCGGCTGCTGGTCAGCAGAAAGCTCACAGTATATGAGAGATGGCTTCTAACAAAGGCTTCTGTTAAGAAGATGATCTCTGAACTATACAACATGCTCCGTCCACAGACCCCCTTTTCACCTTCAGTGGGACAGCGGCGCTGGGCGCGGGAAATCGGGAGGGATCTCACACAGAAAGAATGGCACGATATCTTTTTCCGGGCCAACCACACGGCCCGCAATACGGCTAGTCGGGAAGCGGCAGTCAAGGTGGTCACATATTGGTACTTGACTCCAGCCAGACTGCACAAAGGGAATCCAGACCGTAGCCCGACATGCTGGCGGGGCTGTGACGCGGAGGGTACATTGACCCACATACTCTGGGAGTATACGGCACTGACAGACTACTGGAACGATATTTTAGACGACATAAATAGACAGTTTGAGACCGAAATTCCCCGATTTCCCGCCTATACACTTTTAGGGCTTCCCAACCCACTTACGTACCCACTGAAGTCGATACGAGGGGAACAAATAGGCCTAGCTCTGGGAGCAGCTGTCCAACACATTCTCTCCTTATGGGGCACACAGACCAGACCGACCCACACAGGATGGTTACATAAACTGTGGTACATCGTAGGTATGGAACGCATCGAAGCTACCCTCACGAATTCTGCAGATTCCTTCCGCACCATTTGGCGCCCCCTACTGTCCCTGCTACGACAGAAATGAACGAGGTGACATGCCCAAAATACCTCTGCCTCCTGCGGCTCACCGAAACACAGTCTGGGTCTGAGACCTCCTACTTAGCTCAGTGATGGATGACCCTTACATAGAGTCCTCCAGTTACGTTGTTCAGCACATCAGTTCGGGGTGGGGGGAGGGGGAAGGGAGAGGGGGGTCTCTTATTTGTTTTTGGTTTCTTTTGTTCTTGGTTCAAAATTAGGAAGTGGCGAATTTCCTCTACTGCATCTTGACCTCTCACGCGGCCGGCCTCCGGGTTGTGGCATGATCGCTGTGTATGACTATTGATGGTTTGCTCTGCCGGCCGATGGATGTAGGCAGTAAGCTGTGTACCTTTGCCTCGACTTCCTTTCAATAAACACAACTTAATCATAAATGTTCTGAGAAGCAGACAAAACAAAGCTGTTCCCAGCTGCTGCAGATGATGTTTCCATTGGCACAGCTCTCACAAGATCCAATGAACAAACATGGTAAAGTTCGCCACGCTCAGCAGCCTCCGAAGGTGTGACAGCCAGTAGTGCATGTGCAGAGGATGAGCCACGATCCAGAACTCCAGAAGCTGAAGCATCCTTTGAAGGCTCATACTATGCATTTTCTAGCAACGGCAATCACGCAGGGCAACTTCGCAAGTGAACTTTTAATGGGCCCACCAGCAATCATATATCCATAGATTGTACCAGTTGCATTTCGAAAAGATCATGAATACCCAATTGAATCAGTTCATCAAAGAAAATAACTGTCTCGATCCCACTCAATATGAATTCAGATCAGAA
Source organism: Calotriton arnoldi (assembly GCA_963921515.1). Lineage (NCBI taxonomy): Eukaryota > Metazoa > Chordata > Amphibia > Caudata > Salamandridae > Calotriton > Calotriton arnoldi. The sequence continues at coordinate 2,967,226 of CAWUFW010001237.1, forward strand.
CATAGCACCGAGACAGCCCTTATTAAGGCCACAGATGAACTAAAGTTTATCCTGGATGAGGGCGGCTGGGCAGCTCTGATCCTGTTAGATCTGTCGGCGGCCTTCGACACAGTGGACCATTCCATTTTGATCAACCGTCTGGAGGTGATCGGCATAAACAAATTAGCCCTAAACGTCTTACATCCTTCCTCTCTGACAGGGAAAATATGGTCAAAGTAGACAACTTCTCATCGAAATCCTTTTCGCTGCCCTGTGGAGTTCCACAGGGTTCATCACTCAGTCCTACTCTTTTTAATATTTACGCAGCTGAACTGGCCCATCTTATTCAATCTTTCGGCTTCTACGTGGACGATATGCAAATCGTGATTTCCGCCTCCAACAAATCTAACAATATTAGCCATCGAATTCAGAACTGTATGGGTCAAATCAGTTCCTGGATGAGCACGTATTGTCTTAAACTCAATTCTGAGAAGAACGAGGTTATCCTGCTCGGAAATAATCCTAACTTATGGTCAGCACCCTTCTGGCCAGTTGAAATGGGACCACTCCACGTCCCCAGAAACAAAGCTAAGAGTCTTGGGGTCATCCTGGATGATAAACGAAATCTCGGTAAACAAATCAATGCAGTCATTTCATCTTCTTACCGTACCCTTAGAATCCTTAGGAAAATTCTAAATTTCCTCCCCATCGGTGCCAGGAAGACCGTTATCTCCACCTTAATACTATCAAAATTAGACTACTGTAATGGCCTATACAATTGTTTGCAGGTCCAATATGTCAAGAAACTTCAAGTTTTGCAGAATTCAGCCGCAAGATTACTCCTAGGACTGCCCAGACATCACTCTGTCTCTCTTGCCATAAAAGATCTTCATTGGCTAAACATAAAAAATAGGATTACATTCAAATCTCTGTGTCTTACCTATCAAACTCTTTATAATTCTGGACCACTCTTCTTAAAGAAAGCTTTTTCTTGGTACACCCCCACTAGAAATCTACGATCATTGGGATCCTTCAAAATAAATACCATTAGATATAAAAAAAATCTAAATGGGGTGGAAGCAGCTTCCTGGTAGGAGTGACCAAGCAATGGAATCTCCTCTCTTTGCACATCAGATCAGCCCCCTCCCTTCTACATTTCAGGAAATCCCTAAAAACCTGGCTTTTTAATCAATAGTTTTTCTTCTGTACTTGTTCTGCTCTCTGATTAGCGCCAGGACACCCCCCGGGTATACGCTGCGCTTTACAAGTTTTTTTAACATAACATAATATTTCAAGGTATATATTCATTTAGTTCCTGAAGCAAGGGAGCGCCAAAGCACGGTATCATCCTCTCATGACACAGGAGCACATGTGGCAGTGCCATCCCCATTCAGCCGCATGATAAAACATCTATTGTGGAGTGGATAAAATAAAATTAGTATCCCAACAATGAGGAACAGGACAAGTGGTAAGCCTCCAAAAATGCTTCCAAGCACTGAGTGTGTGAAAGATGAAATCACTTCGAAGACAGTCTGGAAGGTACTAACAAACCCAGAGCAAATTGTCTCAAAAAATATACTACACCTGCAGTATTTGAGGCTTTAAAAAGGCGGTGCACAAGCTCCCCGAAATGGTGTGGGAGGTTAGTGCACAGTAAAGACTGTATCTCAGAAGAAGACCTTGCAACCTGAAGATTAAAATCTTCTGTGCAGATTTTATGGCAACTTCCTTCTAAAACAAAATGGCTTTATTTCTGCTTAAAGCATCAAAGTTCACATTTGAAATTGGAATTAAAGGCCAAATTGTCACCACCCTAACTGTGCAGGCAGGTGGACAAAGCACTGGTGTACAACAGGTCACGACTCTAGAAACCGTCACCAGATATGGTATTTCTGGTTTCATCCCATAGCAACCTTGGTCATTCAGCATCAAATAGCTCCCATTCGAATGTAATCTGAATGCCGGACAAATTACAGCAGCTGGGGAACCTTTCAGACAACAGGACAAGTTCGCCTTGGACTCATTACTTGCCCCATGAAGTATAACTTCCCTGCAAACTTAAGAATGGCCTAAAGTGTTCTCGCAGTCTATACCTCTAATAAAAACCTCAGTTGCATCATTCCTACATCTGTAAGTGCAAGGTAAGACCCATGCCTCATGTACAAATCCCTCCCGTAGTGCTTCATATCTGCCTACTTGATAATGTTGTAAGCAGTATTTAAAGTGTAAAGTTGCAATTGGCAGAGAAATAAAACCATGAATTAATCAATCATCTGATGGTGTCTCCGCTACAGAAAATGGCAATTTTTCTAGTTTTTCTATGTGTTACATTGTGAATGTTGCATCTTTACTTGCCATGGTTTTCTGTTCTTTTGCCAAATTATATGATAAAAACAAATGTGTGGGGTTTAAATGCTTCCATGGAATGCGACCATTGCGCAAAGCTTGCAAAGTCCAGCTCAGTAGCATAATATACCTAAGCTGCATCTGTCCATGTTGTAAAAGGGACATGTCACTGTGTATGGTGTCAATAGCAGATGACACAATGTTACTCTGAGAATATATCCGAGTGGATAATGTAGTCATACCCTTGTCTCCCACCGCTAGAGCCTTCTCTAAATTTGCTCTGTCAATTTCAGGTAGTCACTCATCAGCTTCCTGCTGCGAAACCTTCCACAGTTCATTGTATACAAAAAGCGACGTGGTTTTCGAGGACCTACAAGAAATCCTGTTGGACCATGCCATCAGAAAGGAGAGACAAGTGTTGTTTCACCTCATCTAACACTGAATGCTTTGCCAATCTAGGCATAACTTTCCCAATGCCATATGTTGTTACCACTCCTGAGTGTTGTGTCTGCGTGTAACATTGGTCTGGCCTATCGATCTTAAACCCTTTCATGTTGATAAGAAAACGTGTGACATCCATTAGTATCTAATGGTCACTCTAGCCATCCCTCTGGACAGGAACTGAAAGAATTGTATGTAACATTCCTGAGCATGTTGTTGAATGTTTCCTCCGTGTAGTTTGTGAATTGTTCCCAATTCTCAAAATGTGCAAATGTGGGAATATTTGATGTATTCATATCCTTTATCTTGGCCAGGCCGAGACAGGACAATTGCTGCACTGTTTTTTTCAGGAAAATCATTTGTTGTGGTATAAGGCATGCTCTAAACAAAGTCTTATTTCCCTGAACCTGCCAATCTTTAGTTCCCCAGATGGATTTCAAATCAATGTTATCTTTCCAAAAGTCATACCCTTCTATCAACAACTGTGAAATGAAAGGGGCTGAATAAATTAGCATGGTGTCAGCATATTTTTCTTTGGCGGGGACAGGAGAAGTTTATAATAATAGGATTCTGGGTCTACAGGATTGTTACCAAAAAATATGCACATTTCTGTGCAAATAGCTTTGAACTACCATTGGTGGTGTAGGGCAGTGTTCCCATTGTGTGTAATTAAATACTGTACGTGGAGTACTTGCTTTGTGTAAATAATGGTGAAAAGAAAACATTTCATCATAATTAGAAGTACCAGTATACATAGTTTAACTTTCAAATACAGTTTAATGTTCTAAATCATCAAGCATTTGCTTTACTGTACGAATGTCCCAATCATCAGTGATGCTACCAGGAGTGATAACATCATTCAGTGAAATACTAAATATATATGGGACTTGTTATATTTTTGTTGGTCCAAATATATCATAGGGTACCTTCTCCTACTAAACAATTCCATCAGGAACTTGAAGTGCTGAAATGTTCACAAGGGACAGGTCTCTGTGCACTTTGTGTGATAAAGAATGAGGTTCAAAACCTTGTTTACAAGGTCAACAGCACAGCGTTCTGGGAGATAGTGTCCATTCTGAAACAAGACAAAGACAGTCACAAAACCAATCCAAAGGAAGACGGAAAAGTAGCGAAATTATGTTCCAAATGTTTACCCAGGATAGGATAAAGCATGTCCTTTTAAGTAGAATAAAAAATACACATTGCCCACGCTGTGGCGTTGGGTCAGACGAATCCAAAGAAAAGTCATCAAAGTCGACAAAGTAGCCTGAGGCAGTTTATGCAAATGTAGGAGACTCGTGGAGCTGTGTAGAAATGGTAGTTAACTCCACTGGTTGAATGTTGTAAACAACCTCATTGTTTGCTTGTTGTGTTGAGATCTGTGTAGTCACACATGATGATTGTATGATGTTTGTAGATGTAACTGGAAGTAGTGAAACTTCAATATTAGCTGTGTCCAGCTGGGGAGAAGAAACTTCATTGTTAGTTAAAGCTTGCAAAGAGATTTCCTGCATGGTAGTGAGAGGAGGCAGGTAACTACCCAGGATACCTCGCTGCCTACTATGTAGAACCGGCCATATAATGTGGTTTGATGAGATCAATCGTAAACATATCTCTTGTGTTTGCTGCTGGCAAGAGGTGGTAAAAGTACAGTTCTGGTACCTTCAACAGCCAGGACAGGCACAGGTGCTCTGTAAGATGGCCGAAGTCCTTTTTGTCTGGTATTTTCTCCTACAGTAGATCACCGATCTTCAGAATACAACCAGGAGTTGCTGGTGCTACATTCACTTCATCAGTGGCAGAATGTTTCTGTAGTTTGTTGCTGTGTCCACCTTGGAAGTCGTTCAGTTCCTGTAAGACAACCAAATGTTCACTGATATAAAAAAGGTATTTCCGCCACCACTGTACTGTGACTGTCAAGGTCTGGAACCCACATCTTAATCCCAAACAGGACCTTGTAGGGTGGCCGACCACCCAAGGATCTTCTTGGTAGATTGTTTAAGGCTCTCTGTACCCCATACAGGTGATGGACCCAACTGTGACCTGAAGCTAATACTCTAGCTGTTAAAGACTGCTTTAAGTCACATTTTTTCCTCTTCTCAACCGCATTTCCCTCAGGATGGTATGGGGAGGAGTAGTGCACAGTCACACCAAATGATCCCATGGTGTCTCCGTAAGCCCTAGCGGTAAACGCTGGACCCTGGTCCGAATGGAATGCGGCTACTGCATATGTGTTGATAAATACTTGCAAGTCCTTTATAACAGTTCGAGTATCAGCTGATCACTGTGGCCAAACCCATAGGAATCGAGAGCAGGAATCCACTGCTAACTTGATGTATTTATAAGACCTATCAGAATTTAGGAGTCCGCAGTGGTCCAAATAAACACAAGCAAGAGGCTTGTTCAAGATCAATAGAAGTGTCTGTGGTGGGTGAACAGTGGTGGAAACCTTTATCCTTTATTTGTTGATAAATGTCACATTTGAGGACATAGTCTTTTGTTTTACTCTTTTGTCTGTTTATATAGACCTGCCCACCAGTAGCATTGCTGCAGTAGTGAAATTGTTGCTGCCACCCCTGCATGAGCAGATGCTAGACACTCATGTGCTGCTAGGAGTAATCCTAACCTGCAATCAGAATTAGGGATTACTCTACCTCCCCCCCCCCCACTCCGGGAAGATGAGCAAATGGAATGTTTTGGGCACTCAGGTGGTAGGAGTATTTTGCCGGAAACCTTTCAGTAAGGGGGTGCCACAGCTGTGCCGGCTTTCATAATGTCTCCATCTATTTGTGTGCTGGAACAAGCCACTGCAGCTACAGCAGCAGTCTGCACCATTGCCTTTGCGGCTTCATCAGCCAGTGAATTCCCAGCAACATGTATCCTTACATGTTGGTGGCTGATGAATAACATGAGCCAGTGACAAACTCGCTTTGAGTTTCGCCACTTTTCCCCATAGCATTCTATGCTTAATTGTGTCTCCTTTCAAATCTCTGAATCCATTCTGGCTCCAATACTGTGGATACTCATTATAAGACTGTGTTTGTAGTGTAGAGTCAAAGACATAATCTACATCTGTTGCTGTTAGTGAATTTGCCCACTGTATCCATCTTGGATGTAAAGCTTTCGCAGTAGGAACACTGGCCTTTGTGACAGCCTCTAAAGTTGGAATCAGGGTCACAACAGTTTTCCGTTTTCCCTGACCCAATGATCTTTCCTTCACTACAGCAGTCTTTACTGCCATCAGTATCTTTTCTGTTGGTGCAAAACGCATTTCTGCATTTGTGTTTAGGTGCAATTTATATGCAACTGGCACAGTGTCACCCTCATTGAATGTGACATATGTGCAACCTGAGTTTCCCGCGATTTTCGTGGATCACCAAATTCGTGGTGTTAACACATGTGTGTAAATGTTTTGACGCTAGCAAGTCAGCTTGTAATGAGTGCAAAATCTCGGGATGTTTTGGTGTTCAATGTTTGCTTGGAAAGTCTGGACGAATTGAATCATAAGACGGTTTTACCTTTGTGCATAATCTGGTATGTACGTTCTGCCAAAATTTAAAAAAAAACAATATTGATCGGAGTTTTTTCAATGTGTTTGGTGGTTGTAAAAGCACACACTTCTCTAAGAAAAGTGTCACTAGACTTTTGCCTTAACTTGACAAGTCATATCCCAAAAACAGGACACTAAGGTAGGCAAACATTTTTTTAAAATGTTTTTATTATTTTATTATTTAAACCATAGACAGGCATAGATTACAAAGTATCTGTGAATGAATGCCATTGCAATGCTCAGAATATTTGCTCTTCTCTTGTCCGGACCATGTTGCCCACATCCCTTCCCTTCCGATCCTTACCTCTCTTGTATTGCCCAGAAATACACCTACCCACATCACATTTTCAGAGTATCACCCAATTTTACTACTTCTACAAGTGTCCCTGTCTTTTTCCACTGGGGAGATTGGCAATGTTTGATTTTTTTTTTACATTGGATTTGTAGCACATGTGAGCATATCCAAGAATTATGCGATCAACTATGGCCAAGTGTGTTGCTAAGTCGTCATCTGTCATGTATATATCATCAATGCTTGGTCGTCAAAGTCTTGTAACAGTTCTATTACACAGGATCAGAACAGCCTGGGACTATTCTTATACCCTTGTGGCAATCGACAAAATTGTTTTTGAGAGCCAAGGGTGCTAAATGAAGTCAGATACCTGCTTTCAGGCACTATATTTCGGCAGCAAAACCCATTTGAGATATATAATGTGGTTTTATATTTTTTGTGCACTATATTCATTAGTGCTGCACCATGTGTGTTTTGTACTGCAAATGTGCATGTAACTGTTTGTAGTCTAAGACTAAGTGATATGAATGATCTGGTTTCATTACTGGAAACAAAGGATTGTTGATTGGTGAGGTGCAACTTTCGATTACACTCTGATATTCAAGTTGCGTGAGTATTTTTCTAACCTGTTGTTTTGCTTCATGTTTAATGGGATATTGTGGTTGTGCTTGTGGGCTGGACCTTATGGGTATGATGTGGTAAGGGGATCCTGCATTCCAACCCCACATGATTGTGGTATAACGCTGGAGTTTGTGCTACAGCCCACTCCTTGGCGAATGTGTGTTTTACTGATTCTGAAACGAGGTCAGAAAAAGCTGGTAGTATTACTGTTTCGCCTAGTGGACATTTCTAACAAACTCAGGTGGCCAATCTTTTTCAGCCAAGAGAATGTCATTGCTGAATGACAAGTTCTCCCAAAAGACAACATTAATAGTATGTGGAATATCCCCCTCCAGCTAGAGTTGTAGTTCATATAATTGACTTGGGACACTTAGGGGCTAATTATGTTGTCGGTCAGAAAGCCTCCGACCGCTTGTCGGAAGCTTTCTGACCACGGTCGGATGCTTTCTGGCCGTCGGTTTGCGGTCTGACCACCCGATTATGATGTCAGCGGTCGGAACGTAAACCGTCCTGTCATTCCGACTCAGTTACGCCCGGCTCTCGGAGTCTTCCTGCCAGTCGGAACCACACCATAATCCCCTATGGACAGCGTTTCCGCCGTTGGGATTATGATGTCGGTTTCCCACAGCCTTTTCGTGCCGGCCTGTCCGACACTGAAAGGCTGTCGGAAAGTGACTTTACAGGGCCCCCTTACCTCTGCGGCTTACGGTTGGTAGACGAGGGGGTACCTAAGGTTTTAAACACACCCCCATTTCTCTATAAGAGCCTGTATTACGGCCGGTTTATGGCTGTACCACAAGCTCCCATAGCGAATAGTGAGTATGCGACTGAACAGTGTTCGGTTGCATCGTAATCAAGCGGTCAGAACGTCCGACCAGAGGTCGGTCGGTCCTGAGACCGAGTTAGTGTCGGTAGGAAGCAACTCCAACCAACATCGTTAGCGGCCCCATAATCTCTGGTCTGGTGTTTCCACCTGGACGTAGTCACTCGTTGCTATTGCTGCCAGACACTCCATAAGATCCTGGCAAACTATCATGACTTCTGCCGTGCTGTCTAGCAGAGTCCGAGCCCACTCCCCGTTCAGAAGCAGAGTACTTAATATTTATGGCATGTTTAACTTAGATCCCTTCCACTTTCTTCTTTTTAAATTGAGGATTTTGCTGTGGAACTTTGTCTTCCTTTTTTATTATGAAGTCAGAAGAGCATTGTGAGTCCTTCTTCGGTTTCACATCCTCCTCTGATCTGCATTCTGATCGTCCTCCTCTCTCTGAGCGTTTTTCGGATGATTGATGAAAGGCACGGTAAGGAAGTGCATCAGTATCATGATACCGATCAGGTTTTTTCATTGTAACAAGGTTACGCAAGTTCTATTGCTATCATAGGACTCCTGTTGCGGAGCTCCACCCCATGGATTAGTCTTTTCTTTGTTTTTCTTACTATCCCAGCATAATTTAGAAAACCCCGGTGCCTGTTTGAGTTATCCTTTTCAGAATTACTCTTTAGGTGCAGTTTATTAGGTCTGGTCCCTAAGTTATCTCGACCTATTGAAGAATAAGTTTCTGCAATTATTTTAGGTAGTTTGCACTCTCGGTCCACTGGAGCAGCCTGCGTGAGTCGCTGGCGTACTGCCAATACTGCTGCTTCACCTTTTATATTGCTTAATATCATTGAAGATACTGTAGCAAAATTGCTGATAAATTACAACCCCAAATCCAGGGCAGGGCTGCCCGTATTCATTTTAAATCTGTTTGAGCACCTCTAGCAAGACAGATAATGATGGTGTACCATGTGGTATGGTATATACTGCAGCAAAGACTGAGCCCTAAGTGGCACAGTCTTCCATTGGGGGAAACATCCCTAATGGTAGGTACATTGTGCAAATTCTGTGTTTTTCCCAGGGTCCCGCATGGAGAAACACTTCTTCAAGCTGATTCGTTTTTTGTGCAATCCAGTACGGAATCTCATCCTCCCTGACGGGAACTTTACCCATGATTGCGTTAATAGTTACCGGACTAATTCCGGGCGTCACCAATTGTGGTTGAGCAGCTTGAACAGTCCTTGCTGGGTTTGCTTTTATGGTTCGCATAACAAATTGTATTCGTTGTCTATATAATGTAACTATATCTGTGCATAGTACAAGTACCTCTTGAGCTGTAAGGTTTCTTATATCTGGATAAGGTGTGTAACCAGCTAGGACTGGCAATGTTGCTCCCTCATTACTGAGGTGACCTAGTCTGACATTTTCTATTGTATGTGGTAGGGCGCCATAGAACCAATTCATGTGTTCCTCATATGTCAATAGGATTTCTAAATCCTCATATGGTCTATAGTTGTTAGGTACTTGTGCTTCAGTGTATAAGATAAAATTCCCTGTGTTGGCATTTAATGTTGGGAATATGATCCATGAATAGAATACCTCTGTTCTATATGCTTCGTGGGCCTCTACCACAAAGGTAACGTCCCCACCCGTCAGGGTGAGCCCATGGTGTGATAACATTTGTGTTAGTGCATGTCTGGAGTTTAGTGGCAAAGCCACTTGTGCTGGATTAGCCATGTGAAAATCTGGAATTCAGAGAGGGTACCTCTGTGGGGGTGATCATTTTAAAGGTTCAAGCTTGAACAACCTACAGCCAGAAATAGGGGTTCCCTACTGTGCTGAGGAAGATTTTTTCCCTAACACCACGGATGCCTCTGGTTAATTGGTGAGTAGGGCCTTTGGGTACACAAAGGAAAAACTAAACGGGAGACCCATTAAATAAGTACCCAGGCTAGAACATTGGTAGCACCATGTCGTACGGTTCATACTATATCAGTAAAACTGTGCATTAAGGCAACATAAACGTCAAAACTGTGTGAGACTGACTTCATGCACACAACTAGAATATGTTGGCCTTAGTCCTGGCTAACTCACAGTTATGTTATGTTAATGTTATTTGCTATAGCGCACGTATCACCCGGGGGCATCTCGGCGCTGTTGCAGATCCAGACCGGAGGAGCAGACCAGATAAGTTTAATAGAGATACACTTTTAGTTGTTTCCTGAATTTGCTATATGTGGGGATCTCTCGAAGTGCTGTGGGTAGATTTTTCCAGTACCGTGGGGCACAATATGAGAAAGCCTTGCCCCCTGTACGGGTATGGCGGATTCGGGGTACGCACAGAAGGGATTGGGTGCTTGATCGAAGACTTCGGCCGGGGACGTAGGTGGTAAGTTTATTTTGAAGATAACGTGGACCATTGCCTCTCAGGGCATTATATGTGAGGCAACAGATTTTGAAATGGGAGCGCTTCTTCACTGGGAGCCAGTGCAGTTCACTCAGCAGGGGCACAGAAGGGGTACCTGCAGGGCGGTTAAGAATAAGTCTAGCTGCGGTGTTCTGGACCACCTGTAGTTTCATGAGCAGGGTATCACCCACTTCGGCCAGTAGTGCATTCCCATAGTCCAGTCTACTGATCACCATAGCCTGGACCAGGGTTCTACGTGCGTTTGTGGGGAGGAGGGGAAATATTCTGCGCAGGAGCCGCATATTGTAATAGCAGGAGCTTGTGGTGGCAGCAATATGGTCTTTCATTGTTAGGGCTTGATCAAGTTTTATTCCTAGGTTTTTTACCTTTTGTTTAGGCACGGGGATGGCACCCAATTGATGGGGCCACCAGTCATCTGTCCAGATGGCTGGGGCTTTCCCAAGTAGCATAATCTCCGTTTTTTCTGGATTAAGCTGGAGACAATTCTCAGTCATCCAGTTGGAAATTGCTAACATTCCGGCCGAGAAGCGTTCTTTCTCTGATTCTAGGTCTAGGCCCATGGTGAACATAAGCTGGGTGTCGTCAGCGTATGAGATGATCTCAAAGCCAAATTGCTCTGCGATCTTTGCCAGCGGGGCCATATATATATTGAACAGCGTCGGGCTTAGGCACGATCCCTGAGGAACACCCTTGTCCAACTGCATTTTGCCTGAGGAGTATGGGCCTAACATGATCGTCTGTTGTCTATATGACAAAAAGTTCTGCAGCCATTTTAGTGCTGTTCCCTGTATGCCGCTGGCCTTCAATCTGTTCATGAGCCGTAGATGAGAGATAGTGTCGAAGGCTGCGGACAGATCCAATAATATCAGTACTACCGGACTTCCTACATCCATCCCCTGTCTAAGTGAGTCAGTCACGGCCAAAAGTGCAGTCTCTGTGCTAAAACCTGGGCGGAACCCCGATTGTGAGGGGTCCAGGCTGCACCCTCTGGACCACTAAGCCTTACAAGGTGCCGGAGGGCATGTGCAACCTCAGAACATGACAACTCTGACTCCCCAAGGAAATGATTGGAAACAGTTCAGTCACTTTTATTAGTAACTCACGCATGCCCAAATTTAGACACAAGAAATACTCAAATTGGCATTTCAATTATTTATTGAAGCATTGTGATTCTTGTGTAAAACACGTGCGCTACATAAAGAACAGGCGTCCCTAAACACTAAATAAGAATAAGTAATACTCTGGGTACAAAACGATTATGCCCAGGAAATATCCAATCAATTATTATAAAATAGTTCATTATTGTTATATGAAAATAAAATAGGTTTGTAGGAGTATGTACCCCTACGGGGCACCTGAACAGGTATCACACAAACACACAGGCAAAAAAGGTTTTGTGGCAATAAGAGTTACATAAAATAAAATTCACACTTCTGTCAAAGACAACACTACTGCACCCAAGAAACAATTTCCATGAAGTGCTCCCTGCCAATAAGACAACCTTCAGTTGGAGTGGTTCAATATAACATGCAGAGTGGTCAATAGCACGCGTCATACACAAAACAACTGGGAAAATTACATAAGTATCATTGCCGCAAGATCAAGGTGTTCCTTGCAATGATCCTTGCCAAAATAGACAACCAGCAGGTAAAGTTGTCCGGTAAAGGTAACATGCATAGTGATGAGTAGCACAGGTCCTACAAAAATAATCTGTGAGAATAAATGCAAGGATTTTCCAAAATCATATGGCTGCACTAAGAACTACCCCAGCCGAGTGTCCTTTCATCCACTCAATGTGTTCCTGGATTGGGAATAGCAGTGGCACTGTCATAAATAATCAGATTTTAAATATAGGACTAGCCAGCCTTTATAAATACAGTGCCCTAAAGAAAAAAGAAAAAAACCCACATACCCAGCACTAATTAATCTAGTGGTTGCATTGATGGGACGCATGTAGCCATATGTCCCCCCTCAGTGAATGAGTACATTTACAGAAACCGGAAATCATACCATTCACTGAATATACAAGTCCTCTGCAATTCCAAATACATAATTACAGACATAGTGGCAAGTTTCCCTGGCAGTAAACATGATTCCTACATCTTCAGACACAGTAGCATACGCACTCGTCTCCTTGGGGGTGAATTTGGCAAAGGATACCTGCTTGGTAAACATATGTAAACATGTCTTGCAGAACCTTTGGTCATGGTGATACATAGCAGTGTGTAATCTGTTGCTCTCTACCCTGTAGGTGACAGCGCATACGCTGTGCGCTCCTTCATACTGACGCCATACCTGAATCCAAGTACCCCAAGTGAGCAGTGATACAATGCAGCGCATATTTCCACCTGCAATGTGATTGAGCGGACCTTTGGCTTACGTAAAAGTAGGTTCCGCTGCCTCCACATGACTGGCGGGGCATTGCAGTGCAGGCCAGATACCTGCTGCAAAATTGTGGCCACTTGTGCCATGTTGCACAACATTGCAACTTCTAGAGGCATACCCCTGGACCTCTCAGACAGCTAGCCTGAGGAAGACAATCAGCCAGGACAACCAACACCAGCAGCACACGGGCCGAGCGCAGCAGAGGGCAGACAGAGACGTGCAGAAATTACACAGTATTATTTTTAAGGTGGGTAATGATGAGACGAGACAGTACATGCTTTAATTCTTTGTGATATTTATTTTGTAGAAAATGTGGTAGTGGAAATGCACACTTGCATTGTGACAGTCAAAATTAGACAACATGACATTGCCATGATACTTAAATGTCAGCCCTGACAAATGGCATGAAACTGGTTACCTCACCAGATTCTAGTTTGTCTCCCAACGCCACACTACTTTCTGCAGCCACGCACCCCGCGGGCCGTTCTGTGGGCTCTGCCACATCCCTGGTGGAGCCTTCTGATGCAGAGGTGCCCCTGGTACTGCGCCTCTTGCACGTGGTCACTGGTGCCAAGAGACTACTAAGGCTGGAGGCCTCCTCACTCTCCCCTCCACCCAGTACATTGTTCCCCACAACTGATGCAGTCTGTAATTGCTCCACGGCATTGGTGACCTGTATGAGTCCCCTGGCTACGTCCCCACAGCAATGGGTCATCTCCACCTGCATGCCCACAGCATGACGGGACAGCTGAGCTGTGGTTGTGCTCAGGCGGTTGATGGCCCTAGTGTACCCATCTAAGTGCCCTTTCAAATGATGATGCCTTTTGCATTGTGACCCATGGTCTTCCTGCATCACCTCGTCCCTCTGAGCTCCTTCATGCTGTCCCTGATCCCTGCTATGTTTGTAGCCAAAGAACCAAGTTGGGCCTGCATTAATCGCATATGTTTGCATTGCAGGCGCTGCACCTTCAACATTTAGCTCTCCAGCCCACTTCAGACGACAGAAGCATCATCTTCAGCAGCTCCCATGTGAGCCCTTGCCCTGCCCCTCCGGTTGTGGACGTTGCTGCGCCGCATCTGTACTTGGGTTCTTGGTGTTTGGGTATGCCCAGCCTGTGATGTTTAAGGGTCTGGTTGGCTCTCCTCTTCTGTTTCAAAGGCAGGTAGTGGTGCCACTGTGGTCCTGCGTCTTGTGGGTGCAGGTATTGTGTTTGCTGGGGCCACTTGTGTCTCCTCTCCTGACTGAGCCTGAGTCTCCTGGGTGTCATGGCCTTCACCTTCGTCAGACTCCTGCTCAGCTGCATCTGGGATGTTAAACAGTGCAAGTTCAGTATTATTTTTTGTACATGTATGTCACATTGTGCAGGGGTATTGTTCAATAAAGTTTATTGGTGAACCACAGTGTCTAGATTTTTAACTTGCTTGTTATACTTGAGAGCACAAATGCAGTTTTGATCCCTCCTTGCCTTTACTATTGGGGTTTGCTGTCTGCTGATCCCATAATGCATTTGTGTGTAGCAAGTAAAATGTGGACTGGAGTAGGATTTGCAACACTAAGCCTGATCTAATTTGAGGGGTATTTTCTTAGATTTAGCATTGAATGGTAATTAGCATGCATCTTACCTTGTGAAGTACTGGGCTGTGCCGAGGTGTCGATCTGGGTGACTCCAACTACAGTTTCAGGCTGAAGTGTTGACTCCACTAGGTCCTCCAGGGGTGTATTTGCTGTTTGGGTCGATGGTCCCCTTCAAGTCTTCTTGGCATCCGCAAGCCTGGCGGCAACCTTCTCCTTGGCACGGCTCCGCATGTCATACCAGCGCTTGCGCAGGTCTTCTATGGAGCTCTGTGTGACCCCCACTGCATTGGGGGTCACACAGAGCTGGATTGGATTACAAGCAAGATTTTGCATTTCTCCGACTCAGGGACATGGAGTGACTGCTTCCCAAAGAGTTTGTCATGGCTCTGTTCAACTTCCTCGGTGAGGACTTCAAGCTCCTTCTCGCTGAACTTCAGCTTCCTCTTCCGCCGTGCTGCCTTGTTCTCACTTGTTCCAGAAGCCATGCTGATGTCCTTACACAGGGTATTCTGGTCTCCAAAATTGCTTCCTTCTGCTGTGCTCCTGCAGTCTGCCTCCTCCTCTGTCTCTCTCAGTACACAGGTGACAGCATAATCTGCATCACTTCCTGGTTGTGATGTCATCATGCTGCATCGAAAAAACGGAATCGCTATTTCCGATTCGGTAATTGTGGATTCGCTTTTTGCGATTCGGTATTTGGCAATTGCAAGTAGCGATTGCGATTTGTTCCGATTCACTACATTTTTGCGATTTTTATGATGCATGGACATTTGCGATTAACAAATAGCGATTCCTTAAAACTCGCTATTTGGTAATCACCAATTGGATCTTTGATGCATGTCCCCCTTTGTTCTTACAGGTTCTGTATTGTATTTACTTGTTTCCATATTGATTTATGTATCCAGGCAAACATTGTATTGTCCTGATAATGATCCTGTACTCGTGTACTCTTTGATTCTGGAGCAAAAATAACCATTGTTTCAAGACAGTTTTACTCCCAGTACTTAAAGGATAAAATTAAGATTTTCAGAGCCGATATCAAGCCTTTGGCTTATGGTGGTGAACCTATAAAACTTATAGGGTATTTTCAAGGTTTGATAGAATATAAAGGGAGGTTCATTTCTGGTAAGGTTTATGTTTCCCACAAAGGCGATAGCATCTTGAGTTGGTTTCACCAGAAGGATCTGGGTGTTATGTTGGATCCTAATAGTAATCCTCCCATTTTGTTAAAAGAAAATTTTAATGTGAATAAAATTGACACCAGTGATGGTGATGCTGTTTACACTGCCAATCTCAAGACCTCCTTTCCCAGGGTGTTTAGCAGTGAACTGGGCTGTCTTCGAGATTATGTACATAAAATCAAGTTAGTGTCAGGAGCTGTTCCAGTTTCAAGTAAGGTTCGTAGTGTTCCATTTTCGGTGAGGGAAGAAATGAAAAAACAGTTAGAAAAATTGAAGTCTGATGGCATAATTGAAGAGGTTGAAGGGACCCAATGGTTGGCGCCAGTTGTCGCAGCACGCAAATCTGATGGTAGTCTCCGTTTATGTATTGACTTGAGAGCCCTAAATAAACAAGTCATTGTTGATAGGTACCCGCTTCCTAAAATTTCAGATATGCTCATGTTGTTGAAGGATGCAAAAGTATTTTCAACAGTGGATCTCAAATCGGCCTATCATCAGATTAAATTAGATGATGACTCGAAAGATTACACCGCCTTCATTAATCCTTTCGGAACCTTCAGATTTCTCAGGTTGCCGTTTGGATTGGTGTCGGCGGCGTCAGTCTTCCAAAGAGCGTTAGAAAAGGTATTGCGAGGTCAACTTGGTGTTAAAATATATCAAGATGATGTTTTGATTTTTGGAAGTGATGAGAGGGAACATGATCTAAGGTTAAGACAAGTGCTGGAGAGGTTTAGTCAACATAACCTCACGGTCAGGCTAGACAAATGTAAGTTCAGAAGATCTTCCATTAACTATCTTGGTCACACCATTTCTGAGAATGGTGTGGAACCTAAGCAAGAGCTAATAGAAGCTATACAAAACTTGGCTGCGCCAACAAATAAGGAAGAGTTAATTAAATTCCTGGGTATGACCGAATACTACAGTAAATTTGTGCAAGGGTTTGCTGAGAAAAGTGTTAACATGCGAACTTTGTTGTGCAAAGGAGTTGACTTTAAGTGGTCATCACAGTGTGAAGAAGAATTCAACAATTTAAAGGGGCATCTTAAGAAAACGCCTAAACTAAGGAGTTTTGATCCCTCCTTGAACTCGGTATTAGTCACTGATGCAAGTATGAAAGGGCTTGGAGCTGTTTTACAACAAAAAAAAGGTGACCTGGTCAACGTGATATTTCTCTCTAGAAGTCTAAAGGGGGCAGAACTTAGATACTCTGTTATTGAGAGAGAAGCTCTGGCGGTGCACTGGGCCACAAAGAAGTTAAAAAATTTGCTTTGGGGTACCAGATTTAGTGTGAGAACGGATCACAAACCCTTATGTGAAGTCTTTAATAAAAGGGTATTGATGCTATTTCTAGCAGAATATCTAAATGGGTTGTGGCTCTTCAAGCTTATAATTTTAATGTTGAGTATTTGCCCGGGGCACGTAATTGCATTGCAGATACTCTATCAAGGCTTTTACACTCGAATGAGGACGATGTTGACTATGAAGATTTAGAATTGAATGAATGGGTGTGTAACATTGAACACGATGGAATAAAGGAGGACAAGTGGAGAGAGGAGTGCAAGTCTGATGTGGATCTTAAAGAATTGTGTTCTTTAATCAAAAAGGGTTGGAGTAAAAAAGTTCATGGTAATTTAGAAAAATATTGGAATGTCAGACATGAATTGTCTGAGGTGGATGGCCTCATCTTCAGAGGTTCAAAGTTGATTCCTCCTCTGGTGTTTCGAGGGAAGTTAATAGAACTTGCTCACCAAGGTCACCAGGGTATGTCTCAAACCAAAGAGAGACTGAGACTTAATTACTGGTGGCCAGGAATCGACCTTGAAGTTGAGCGATCTATTAGAGAATGTATACCATGTACTTTAAGTGAAAAATGTATCAAACCCAGGGTTCAACCCATGGTCATCAGGGAGTGTCCAAAAGGTCCGTGGCATGAACTAGCTCTTGACATTTTGGGTCCTGTTACTGGTGATGGTTGTGAGACGTATGTTTTTGTTCTTATTGACATGTACTCCAGGTGGCCTGAAATCAAATTTACTAAATCCATTGACTCTAAACATGTTATTTCTTTTCTAAAAGAGGTTTTTACGCGCGAAGGCCTTCCTGGGTTTTTATTGACTGATAATGGGGTGCAATTTGTGTCAGCTGAAATGGAGGAGTTTTTACAGCATTGTTCCATCAAGCACAAATACTGTTCACTTTATCATCCGGAAACAAATGGTATGGTGGAACGCTATATTCGTGTGCTTAAGGAAACCATTTCCATGTCAAAACAAAACAGGCTGGATTGGAAAGGAGAAGTGAACAAAAAGGTTGAGGTAATTCTTTCTTCAAGTAAAGCACCAAATTTACAGGTTGACCCTAATTTCCTCAAGGCTGTGATATAATTCTCCACTGTTTCACCATCATTTTGTTTCCTGCGGCCAAAATGATATCTCTCTAGAATCATGCTTACCTTAGGTAAGTAATGCTTGTCAAGCTTTGAAATGCATATTTCATATTCACTTAAACTAGAGTCATCAATATCTGGAAGATGGTCAAAAACTTCCTGTCCTTCTGACCCAAGGCAATGTAGAAGAAGTGCAGTCCTTCTTTCCGCACTAAGGTTAGTGCCACATACTTTGGCATACCTTTCGAAAACCTTCTTCCACTTTTGCCACCTGATGGGTGGATCACCGGGTGAAGATAAAAAGAATGGGGGTGTGGCAACATTTTGCATGATGCAAATAAATATGGTAGTAGTACTTCTCTAGATAAGGATGTAAAAGTTAGTCATAATACAATGTAAATGTGAAAGAAAATAGGATTAATTCTACAAGTAAATAAAAATATGCATTCTCCTTTTTTTTTCCTTGCGAGAATATAAATATCAATAATTACCAAAGAAAATGCGTAAATACCATAGGCAGTTCAATCAATGCATAAGCGCAGCGGTGACAGCAGCGCTAAGTGAGCGAGGGAAGATCGGAGTAACCAAAGAGGTCACTCCGGCGTTAACGACTTCCTGAAAACAGAGAAATTATTAGCGTAAACTAGTGCACTCAAAGCCAAAACACAATACAGTACGATTATAGCACTTCCAAAATGGCTGCCACGTTACACACGTAGCGTGCGGCGTAACGTGACGACGTAGGTTGGACCTCAAAGTCTCACGTGGAGGAAGATGTCGGAGTTCCAAGAGCAGGAGGACGCCGAAGTTCCAAGAGGGGCCCGCGAGGAAGAAGCACGAGACAAAGTGAACGTTGTCCCGTTGTTGATTTCCAAACGAAAGAGGTAGGGAGACACGAACTTCCAAAGCTGAATTTCCCCACAGAGTTCCCCGAAACCAAGTCTTAGAAGGGGAAATACGCTCTCAAATCATGCATCCGAACAACGCAGGGGATCCCCTTCTAAAATGTCAGACTCCAATATTGCGCAAGGTTGGCAGTACTTAGTCACGGAGCAGACGCTGTAACAGGCAGTCTTACGTGGGGTAAACACTGACCAAAAAATTACAACGAAGTGATTATACTCCGAAAATGTCAGTCTCCAATATTGCACCAAATTGGCAAAACGTAGCTACGCACCAAGCGGTGTAAAAGGCAGTTTAACGTGAGGGTCAAACACAGACCAAAATCTCAATTTGTGACTCTCCTTAACAGCAAAAGAGTCAATGCAAAGGGAGAGTACAGAGATTAAATGTTATGAGCCCACAACGAAGCCTCCCAACCCTTCCAAGTTAAACTAAAGGTGAGGCATGTGGCGGATGCTCAGTTTCCCAAATGTAAATTGGTGAACACTCACGTGAGAAGTAGATAGGCTAAAGAGAGAACTCCAAGCAGAGGAAGAGGAAGTCCTTTTTCTTTTCCTTTTTCTTGGGTTAAGAAGAAGTTCTATTTCTTGGTTTAAATGTGATGTTGGGACTAATCTTGCTTCATCTGGAAACGCAGGGTTGGTTTCAGCAACTCGTCGCCAGTGTAAAATTAAGTAATCAAATCATTGAAGAAGCCATTGTAGTAAAGAAGTAAGTTTAATCCAGAGAATGAAAAGTCCCATCCATCAACCAGCAGGAGCCAGGTGCAACTGACTCATCTCCAACATTCAAGATTCCTTCTCCATGGTGCTACTCAAAGGAAAACACAAGCAGGCATGACATGTGCAATGGAGAAGCATAGGAACAAATGAATACAAGTAATAAGCACTATGCTACACATCCCATATGGTTAGCAGATCGAAACGTCGTTGACTGAATCTCTCTAACCCGTATGATTATGCAAAATTGTTTCTTGGGTGATGTAGTGTTGTCTTTAACAGAAGTGTGACTTTGAACTTATGTAACTCTTGTTGTCACAAAACCTTTTTTGCCTGTGTGTTTGTGTGATACTTGTTCAGGTGCGTCCGTAGGGGTACATACTCCTACAAACCAATTTTATTTTCATATAACAATAATAAACTATATTATAATGATTGAAAAGCATGGTTTATGAGGTCTCGTGCATTAGGAGAGATATCATGTGAAGTCCACACAAGTCGGTATAAGATTCTTAAGTTATTTAATCCTTATCGTGAAAGAACATAACCAGCCAACACGTGTTTCGTCACAAAGGGAAAGTGTCCCGTGACTTCTTCAGGGCTGGGAAAGATACAAAAGGGTAGGGTAAACACACAACATACAAGAATGCAAAATTTAGTCAGAGCAGCAAACGGTGTTGTTGAGAATTGAATGAAACAACCCTTAAATGTGGAAACCCTAAAAGAACAGTGTAAAGGCATGGAAAAGTGACTTAAAACCGAAGGAAGACCTCGTGAAAGCAAAGCATGAAGTACAAGATGAAGTTGCTTGTTGTACACTAGAGTAATAATGCATCAGGGAGCGGCGCCTAAGCTCAAAAAGTGAAGAGGTGAGTGGGTGATTGTAAGGACCGAAGTGCCACAAAGTGATACAATAATCTCATAATTGCAAGCATTTACATAACCTGGATCAAAAGTAAGTCCCTGCATGGAAAGTTGAAAGCATGTGCTGCTATAAAACATACATATAATAATAGCCAGTCTCTTAACCTGTTCAAATAAAGGTAAAACAAAAAACACACATTATGATTGCTGGGTAATTTAACTGGCCAAGGTAAGTAAAATAATGGCAGATGAGTTCACGGTCACGTTCCTTAAAGTCGATGAGTGTTCTCAAAGGCCAGACAAGGCAGAGTGATCGCGGGTAAAAAAATCGACACACAACAGCAAGGCGTATGGATGCCAAAAGGATAGGACAGTGTTTAGAGAAAAATAGAAGGGCTACCTGTAATAGAAAGCGTGGATGTCTTGGGAAATCTAGCGGAAAAAAATATATCGGGAGTCAGGGGAAAGAATTAAAAAAAGGGGCACAAAGGAGAACATTTAATGAGAAGGAGTAAAGGAAAGGTCCTCACCGCTCCGCCGGTGATAATTCCGACCCGGCTGGTCTGAGGCAAAGGAAAATCCAATAAGTAGAGTATCCTTAGGACTGTTTAAAAAGGAAACGGGAAGCTCCTAAAAGAAAAGTGAATAGTCCAATGATAAACGGGACGCGCATACGTAAAAAATGTTTTAATTAGAAAAGGAGATGCGGCATAAAGGGATCTTACCGAAGTAACGGGGATCCCAGGAAATCAGTGCCTATTGTCGTGTTGAGGGGCGGGTTTGCCGCTTCAACCGAAGAATTGAAAAAAGAACCAGCTAAGGTGTAAGGGGGCCAACAGTAACAGTAAGAAGTAAGTGACATGAATGATTGATTTGATATTTCCTGGGTATTAGTGTTTTGTACCCGGAGCATTACTTATTCTTATTTAGTGCTTTGGGACCCCTGTTACTTATAGCCTTAACTACCCTTGGTCCCTAGATAGCCTTGAGTTTCCCTTGTTTGGTTAAAATGTTACATTGATTATAAGCATACATGTATAATCATATCTATACTACTACCTAACGCTTCCTAACCAAGTGGGCTTAGCGAGAGCGAATCTTTCAGAATACCCTAGGGTGATGTAACTCCCGGGTTAGCTGTGGGTATGCTTCATTTGGAAGCCCGGTCTTCTGCAGAGCAGGCCATCATCCTTCTCAGGAAGGTAAACAGAATTCAGCTGGGCTGGAATTCTTGCATGGGACGACCTCGACAGTGAAAGTAAAATGCTCCTCTGTCTAAACAAAGGATTGGTGACGTCGGTATAATAAACTTCACCCGTGTTAGCATACTGGAGCCTCAGTCAGGCCGTCAAAATTGATTCTACCCTTGCAGGACTGTTGCCGAGCAGACAACAAACATCAACATTTTGCGCAGTGAACTTAAGCCTGGTACAGAATGTTCATGGCCTTGATAATATGCCTACGAAGAAGTGTGAATATAAGCAAATCAATTTCACAGAATATTATCCTATATGTGCGTGCATGCAAACGTGTATCCAGTCAACATTTAAGAAAGAGGTCAACTTTAAACATGAACATGTAAAATGGTGGTGTTCCTCGCCCGAGGCCTATGCAACCATTTAACAGGGTAGCCAGTTGTAGTTTTAGGTTTTTCTCTGCTTCCCTGTCCTCTACCTCTAAATTGGGTCAAGCTGCGAGAAGACACACTGCTCTCTGTTATGGACAAGATAGATGACCTGGATCCTATGGACACCTCCTCTTCTGCTGGCACTGGACCTCTTGTAGGGTCATCTTCCTCTGACTCTGTGGCCACTACCTGGTCATCCTCTTCTTCCTCCTTCCTCTGCTCCCTCATCCTCCTGCCCCTGTGATGTAGACTATAACATGCAGACCTCTTCCCTGGCTCTGAGGGCTTTCTGGTACTCCAGCCTTTCAGGCCTTTGCTAGCTTCAGACCTCTTTCCTTGCACAGTGACTTCAGCTCTTCCATGTTGAGACTCTCAATGCTTCTGAATCACAGGTGCAAAATATAGGGATAGGAATGAAAGGCAAGCAAACATTTTTTTTAAATTGACCTATTCAAAATAAGAGGAACATTTTAAAATCTAAATAAAATTTTCATGTCAGATTTAAAACAAAAGGGATTTTTAGTTTTAACCGCTTACCGCGGCGCGAATTCCGCCGCGGTGCGGCAGTTTAAAAGAGAGGGCCGGGCCGCGTCAGCCAACGGACGTGCGCAGCACTAGCGAGGTAGTGCTCGCGACGGCCGTTGGCCGACGGAAGCACGGAAGGGGTTAACACAAATCCCTGAGTGGTACTGCAAAACACAACCCCTGAATCCCACTGCTGAACACCAGGATAAGAAACTAGGTTAGTAGCTGAGGGGGGTAAGTACTCACCTCAAGTAATAATCACAATCCTTGTCAGGGTGAAGCACTAAAATCACTAAATAAACCTGAGCACAACCCCCTGGTAACTACGGTCCATAGCAGACAGATTGAATTAGGAGGCAGTACTAAAACAGTAATAAAGTTGAAATGGAAAACAATAAAAATCCCCAAATAAATTAGAATATAGAGTTAAATGTAATGATCAAAATGACACCAAAATGACAAAAATCCAATAGGGTTAAATGGAGATATGAATTTAGATTGTTTTAACTTCGTGCCAAGAATAGTCAATGGTTGGGGTAGAGCATTACCTAGGTGCAATTTGACGCTGACCATGATGGAGCATGGGCCGGATACACTAACCAGGTTCTTCCTGGTCAAAGATTTTGCCTTCTGACTTTGGTCCTTTAAGTCCCAATCAACCACAGGAATACACTTCTAAAGCTCAACAGGGCCTCAGTGGAGGCACTTAGAGACCCACAGGGTGGCAGGCAGAGTCCTACAGGATGATCTGGTCCAAGTCCAGTTGCCTCTGGTCAGATGGGCAGTTGCAGGAAAAGGCCTCTTGTAGCGTCCCTGTAGCTTTAACAGGAGGTCAGCCTTATGACCCTTGGAGTCCACTTCATTGTCATGGGTACAAGAGAGAGAGCAGGCTCCATCTTCTAGGCTCCTCTCAGGTCTCAGACTACAGGTTAAGTCTGCTTCTGATCTTCCACAGCTCCAGGAGTGTTCGGAAGTGGGTGCCTGGAGATGCCACATTTATGCCTGGCAGGTACTAGTCGGTGGGAATTACCCCTGGAGACACCCAGCCAAAGGGGTAAAGGTTTCCATGGCTAACCCTACCCACTTTGGGCATTTTCAAGATGGCCGAAGTCTTCAGCCACACTAAACTTGGCCTATTGTTTGCTACTAAGGGCAAGTTCACTTCTCTTATACACCTATTTAAATGCTAATTACTGGCTGGCAGACACTGAGGAGCAAAATGCAGATTTAACTGCCAGGGAGTTTAGGCTGGGCAAAGGTAACTTTCTAAATGCTACTTTTTCATAATATCTTGAAAATACAACTCCACCATTGGATTGGAGTTTTAATAACAATAAAATAGTTGCTTAATTATTCTTCTAGCTAGCCCCATTCCTGAGATTCTGTATTAGTATTTAATATTGCATCCCCGTGTTTTCCTATGGAACAGCTAACCCTGCTAAAGTGAAAATAGCTTTGAGTGGCTAGTCACTGTAAGGACACGGGGAACATTAAAAGATTTTGTGTCCTACTTTTAAATACCATGTACTCTGCCTTTGTGGGCTCAAAGGCCTACCTTAGGGGTGAAATATTAGTACTTAAAAGGAAGGTTTTGGGCCTGACGACTGAGCTTAATTTGAATTGGTCAAATTGGCAGTTTAAAAACTGCTCTGCTACGCTACAATGGTAGGCCTGGGGTCGAGCTTGTTGTGTCACTGCAGTGGGTGGCACAATGTGTGCTGCAGCCAACTGGTGACATTTAACTTGCAGGCTCCAGGTAAAATTTGCATCATACACTACGGACTTATAGGTAAGATAAATGTGGCAATCAGATGTATACCAATTTCCTCATGTTTAAAGGGGAAGCCCAAGCACTACACCACCGGTTAGTGGGGTAAAAAGTACAGAGTTCTGTGGCCAACAAAAACAGTCGAGGCCAAAATCTGGCAGAATACCACTCAAAAGATGGTGGTTTCCAATAGTCTGTGCAGTTTAGAGTGGATAAGAGCAGCAAGGGAGAAGGGACTAGTGAGACATGGAGATTATAAGACTGTACCACCCCCTACTGAACTGTCAGTGGGAAAGCCTGGGGGTTGCAGGTTCATTGAGCAAGTTTAACTGAAGATAACAAATTAAAGGGGTCTTCATGGGTGCTGAGGAGCAAGCAACAAGTCTCCTGCTCCTTCTGCCAGGTGCCTCCCTTTACTGCAGACAGACAGTGGTACTTGGTGGAGTGAGAGGGGTATACTCCTGGACAAGTTGAGCCGGGCCTGGCATGTTGTGACAGGAGGGAAGAGCTAAGTAGTGTCTGCCCTAGAATATACACATGGCAGAATTTGAAGGAAATATATAAGATATTAATTTACGTGTTATGAGCAACAAAAATTGAACGTGGTGAGAGAGAAAGAAACCACATGTGTAATTTGCTAAATAAATTCAATTTATTTTTTAAGAAATTGATAATGCATACGTTAATTGAAAAATATCACAGTTGCACCATAGAGAGCATAAGAAGGTGCTCATAAAAGTGCTTATGTGTGAAGTAAAACAGAAGATAAAAAAGGTAATGAATATCAAAAATTCAAAAAAATAATCGCTAAAGCAGCTCAAACTGGCCAATGTGATAAGCCTGTTTGAAAACACCTTCTTTTACTCAAGATAAATCCATAACTAAGAATAGGTGGCTGAAGAATCCACATCCATAAGGATCTGAACATTCAATCCAGGCTTAAAAATAAATGTCGACGTTTTGACCCGACTGCTGAGTGAGGAAATTTTAACCTTGCATGCGGGTCTTCATCAGGACAAAAGCAAGGAAAGGTAGGCGACCTAGATAGAAAAATCTTTTTTTAAATACATTAAAAATTAGGAGTTTGGAATAAAAAGCTCTTCTTTATGCTGAACATGCTTCTACTAACCTTTAGCGGTGCATAAACTGGACTCGATACGGAATCCACAATTGATTCAACCGTATACGGGCCCAAGGCTCTTAGTCCAAAACCTCAATATAATCAGAGGATCTAAGGAAACAACCAAATTGTGGTAATCCCAAAATTTCACAAAATGAACAGTGTACTGCCAAATTCTGTAAAAAAGGCAAATGCTTACCTAACATCACTTTGGTAAAGCATTGACTTAATCAAATGAGAAGAAATGGCGATACTTATTCAAGGATGATCATGCAGGTCTAAATTTAGCTGTGGATAAAGGAAAATGAATAAACCTCAACCTTATAGCCATACCACTAGTTTTAAAATGCTGCTAACAGTAACGACCAAAACCTAATCACCCTTGAACTGATCAACTCAATTAGGAGGCCAATTAATTAGAGCCCAGAAACAAATGAATCGCGAAGGGTCTCTGTAATAATACAAAAACACAAAGAACACCGTCAGCCTATTCTGACTGGTGTGAATCATACGAAAACTCGCAGTGACAGACAGCGGTTAAAACATCCCGCTTACGTCAGAGGTTCACAACACTGTATCTCTCAGCCCGAAAACCCGAGTGCGTGGGCAAAGAGAGAACAGAATAGCAGATGTGTCAGTGTGCACGTCAAGCCAATTGCGTGCCATCTGCGAGTGATCCACTTTAAACATGGCTGCAGCCCGAACTAATGTTTGAGATAGCAACCGGCAAGCTTAACTTGAAACCAGGGAATATGATTAAATATATGTTTATATTGGTGGGGATCACGTCTGAAAAAGATTGTAAGTCAAAATCCAAAAAGGAAAGAAACAAGGGGAGACTCTATAGAAGTGTAAATCAAATAGAAAAGAAAATAACATTTAAAAAGGGTGCATAAAGGCAGGGTGCATAAATGAAGTTGAATAATATGATATCTAAAAGGTCCTGGGGAACTCACAACAATATGTACAGTCTGTCACCAAACATGAATAACAGGGCGACCAGAAGGTCAATTATACAAAGGAAACAAACAGCCATATATCATAAAAATTGGTGAATATTTACATACAGAAAAATTCTTTAGTAACAAAACTCATTTGGAGAAAATAGAACATACCCTATTATATAAGGTCTAAAAGACAAGATACTGACCCGACTGCTCGTCCTACATGATTGGTTTAACGGCGGCTGGTCTGACCCAGCCTACAGAACCGAATTAAGAGACTTAGGACTTCCTCAAATCCAGGCAATACTGTATGGCAGTCTAGTGCCCAGAGCCCTACCGCCGGTGACTCGAGCGGTTCTGCTGGCCTGGCGCTCGGCCTTACGTCATACTCGGTGGAACAACAAACTGACCCAACAAACACCTCTTTGGCAGGGCGCGTGGCTGGGGAAAGTGGCAGCTTTGGAGGGATTCAAAGGATGGGACCTCAACGGTATATCACAACTGGGTGACGTATGGGTGGGGGACCACATACGAACATTCCAAGACTTACAAAACCGCTACACCCTCCACCCCTCACAATTTTACAGATACTTCAAGCTACGCCATGCCCTCAATACTCACCTATCAACTGGCACCACACTTCCGGAATTTAGTCCAATGGAAGCACAGGTCATGATGGGGGACCTAGGGAAGGGTGGGGTATCACAGATATATCGCTCCCTTACTAATAACGGCCCACCAATGCTTGACTCGCTCAGACACCGCTGGGAGGGGTGGCTGGGCCCCCTAGAGGAAGAGGACTGGCGCAACGCCTTAGTGGCTCCCAAGACTATTACCACCTCAGCCAAGCTCCGATTAATCCAACTATATTATCTTCATAACGCTTACCTAACCCCGGATCGCCTCTATAAGGCGGGCCTGCGATCCTCACTGTCCTGTACGCGCTGCGGGCAGGAGCCGGCTGACTTTTATCATATGGTCTGGTCCTGTCCTCACCTCGCCCCTTGCTGGGAAACATTGAAATCTGAACTTACAGGTGTCCTAGCTTGGGAGGTGCCACACAACCCCCTGAACCTCATCCTAGGAGTCATGGATGGCTTAGACGGGTCCAGGGCAGACAAGCTCTTCCTAGGTACCGCCACAATGGTGGCTAAACACGACATTGCCGCGGCATGGAAGCAATCTGATCCCCCAAGTTTAGCCAAATGGCGTAAGGGTGTGGACTGGTGTGCTGCACAAGAGAAGCCCTTATTCGAAGCTAGGGGATGCCCAGCCAAACACTTAAAGATTTGGGGCAAATGGTTGAATCAATTAGGATGAATGGATCTTCTGTTTCTTCACAGACTTTGAATGTATTGATAATATATTTTAAAATGGAGCGATATGCATGCTTGCACACGACAAAATCTATAACTTGCCACTGTATCAATTCCTATTGACTAATTGTGCTGTAAGGTTTTTCTTGTTCATTCAAAAATCAATAAAGTTGATTATCAAAAAAAAAAAGACAAGATACTGTAAAGTAATAACCACATCTCAACCATTGTTGAGAATGGATACCTGTCTGGATATCTCTTCATACTCATTCAGACCCCGGGCAACTGTGTGTCGGTTGTGTATCCATTTACACTCCCGTAAACTCAATATGTTAGCAAAATTACCACCATGGGATTGGCACTGACCTTCTCTCCAACCACTTAAAGCTTTCTGCAGGGTGTTCAGACGTGTTGAAATGTTCCACCAGAACTCCATTTTGAAGCTTTTTTGTTCCAGGAGGAAGGAAAAAAGGGCATGGGGAAGGGTGGATGTTATTTCCTGACTTTAACCTCAGGGGCTCTTTAATACTTTTCCACTCTTTCCTCTGACTCTCAGGCTTTTGGTCAGGGTGAAGGAGCTGGGGGCTTCAGTGATTGTGATTGCTCCAGGAAAGTACTGCTCTTCTGATATTAATGACAGTTTGTCAGGAGATTCTGCTACCGATATTCCCATCTCCTAATCTCTTTCCTCCTCTTTATCACGAGTCCTTGTATATGCTCCGGTTGACGGCATGGAGGTTGAAAGGGAACGGCTGAGGAGCTGAGGTCTCTGAAATGTTTTAGCCTCAACTGTTCAATCTTCTTCTCTAAAATCAGTCATTGGTCCACCTTTAGTAAATGGTGTGAATCAAGAGAAGCAGTTTCTCAGGAGGCTGATCTGATTCAGAATCTGTTTTTTCTTCAAGATGGTTTTACATTAGACCGAAAGTTTCCAATATGAGAGCCCAGAGAGCTACCATCAAAGCATTCAGAGGTTCTTGGGATTATCTGTTGAATGACCATAGGTTAGTCCATGGGTTATTAGGTTTGATAATTTAAGACCTCCCTTTAAGCCTTGCCTACCATCCTGGAATTTGCTGGCGGTTTTGGAGACTATCAACAATCCATCCTTTGAGCCAGTGGAGACAGTGGGCAGTAAACCTTTGCCACTGAAAACCTTTTTCTTGTGGGAATTACATCTGTCAGGAGGCTAGGAGGTTTGGGTTCCTTATCTTGTAGACACCCATTCCTTAGGGTATTTGAGGACAATCATTCTCCGGTTAAAGGCTTCATTTGTCCCAAAGGTTAATTCTCCATTTTACAGAGATCAGGAGATAGTTCTCCCAATCTTTTTTTCCTTTTCCTAAGGATTCAGAGGAGAAGCATTTGAACACACTAGATGTGAAGAGGGAACTCCTTTGTTATCAGGAAAAAGTATCAGCTTTCAGGGTGTCATCTTCCCTGTTTGTTAATTTTGGTCTGGCCCAGAAGGGAGCCAAGCTTTCAATTCAAATCGTAATAGATGGATCGAGTCTTTGATTGCTTTAGCTTATGAAGAGATGTGGGTTCCATCCCTTTGTGGGGTGCAGGCTAGGCTGACCAAGGGAATGTCAGCCTCTTTGGCAAAGGTACAGGGAGCTTCCACAGCAGAGACATGCAGCTGATATTGCTGTGACTTGAGTACATGCTGGATGAGGAAAGGGCAGAAAGAGTATTTATTTTGGAAAGAGGAGCGGATTCGTGGTCTCTGGGAGGCATGACTGCCTCATGATATAATAGATTAAAGTGCGAAAGGACTTTGAGTGATGCAGTTACCGGTAGTTAATTGGTACTTTTTGCTTCACAAGTCTTTACCACTCACTGTCTCTGAATCGAATGTGCACTCCCATGGTAGTTCCTGATAGTCTTGGGAAGGTTGGTGGAACAATCATGAGAGGTCATGTTTGGGTACATGCTCCTCTGGCGTCACACCCTTGTTTGGAATAGATTAGCTCACTGATCACAGAAGCCCCAATGGGAGTCACAGCAGTATGGGGTGACCTTAATTTAATAATCGATAGTGATAGGGACTTTCACAGAATGAAGTTATAAAATTCACAGTATGTTTTCTCCTACTATTGTGGGTCACCTTTTTCAGTCTTGTTGATATATGGCAGAGGTGGCACCTAAATGCCAAGAATTCCTCCCACTTTTCAACAGAACACCACTCATTCTCTCGCATTGACTTCTTCCTATTTCCTATGTTAAATGTGCCTTAGGTGGCAGATGGCCACATTCTCCCAAAGGACTTATCAGATCACGTGCTGGAGTAACTCTGCCTGGTGCGGGCCAGGATGCTGCCCAGTGGAGTATGGAGGCTTAATGCTTTGTTGTTAATGGATGGTAATTTCTCCTTTCATCTCAGCAAAGAAATGAAGTCTTACTTCAACTTAAATGGCAACATCGTATCATAAGCAGGAACACATGGGAGTTCCATAAGGTGCTCATATGATGGAGAGCAGTGGTGTTCAGATGCAGGCAGAGGGGAAAGATCATTTTAGATACTGGGGCCAAGTTCCTGAGATTTGAGAGGGAGTATATGTCTATTTGGATAGAATCTCTCCTAAGTCAAATAGAGAGGACCCCGATGGACCTGAGACAACTGACATTTGATTCTGCATGAGCAATCTGGCTTGCTTTGCAGAGGATAGTCTACAAATGTGGTGTTATGGCAGGGAAACTGCTGTATTGCTGGTCCCAAGGGAGGATCCCGGAAAGCTGGTGCTGCAGATATGCACAGAGTTGGGAGAAAGAGGTGACGTGACGGGAACAAGATCTCTCCCTGAAAACTGAGGAAGTCTTGGTGGAACTGCCAACCATAAACAGTGACAAAAGACTTGGCCCGAATGGACTCCCAGATGAATTTTTTCAAGGTCTTGCTGTTAGACTTGGCATCTTTTGGCGTGTTTCCCCTGACTTTTTGCTTTCTGACCTCCCGGTTTTGACTCTGTTTTTGCTGGTGTGATGATTCTGCGCACTTTCCTCACTGCGGTCCAGTGGGAAAGTGCAAGTGCTCCTGGATAAAATGTGTTATGGATTGGTGTTTCCATGATTGGCCTATTTGGTTTATGTGTCAGTCCCTTGTAAAGTGCACTGCGAGTGCCAGGGCCTATAGACCGAATGCTGTTGGTGGGCTGCAGCACTCGATTGTGCCACCCACGCAAACAGCCCGTAAAGTGTAACTCGGGCCTGCCATCGCAGAGCCTGTGCGCAGCCTGAGGCTGCCATGTCGACTTGGCAAGTGCACACACTTGCAAGTCCCTAAACCTTTCCTTTGCTACATGTTAGTCACCCCTAAGGTAGGCCCAAGGTACCCCTGTGGGCAGGGTGCGTTGTACGCGAAAGGTAGGACATGCCCGGGTGTGTGCGGCATGTCCTGATAGTGAATTACAGCCTAGTACGTTTTTCACTATTGCAAGGCTACCTGTTCCCCCTTGGCCAGAACGGGCGGTTTTGATTATTACAGCTTATAATCCTAACTGACCCCGGGAACATGGTAGAAATTCGAGTTTAGTATGCCTGGACTCAGAATGATAAAATGCAGCTTTTAGTAAGGTTGGTTTTACCATTCTGGGTTTGAAAATACCACTTTTAGAAAGTGGGTATTTTCTTGCCTAACCATCCAAGCCTGCCTCTGCGAGATTGTGTATTCCGTGTCTGGAATGTGAGTGACAGGGGCTGGGGGATGCCAGGAGACAGGGTGAGTCAGCGCAGGGCTGAACACCCATATACAGATGGGTGGGAGGGGTCGCACCTGGGCCCTGAATAGGACAGTGCCTTCCCTCCACAATGCTGGCTCCACCTCCTGTGGTGCGTCTGATGTCCCTGGCCTACTCACTGAAAGAAGGGACGGAGACTTGTCAACAAAGTGCTCCAGAACTGGTTTGGACTAGGCAAAGGCCTCTCTGCCTTCAGAGAACAAAGGAATTTGGGATATAAATATTGGGGCCCTGACCCCATGAATTTAGATCTCGCTGGAATCAAGGAACCTGCCAAGACGAAGCGCTGGAAGAGCTGCCAGGAGGAGTACTGCCCCTTTGCTGTGTTGTTGCTTTGTTGGGTTGGCCTGCAGCTGCTGCTTCTGCCTTGGGCAGTGAAAGGACTGGACTGAACTTTCTCCAAACTTGTGCTGAGTATCTCCAAGGGCCAGAAACCGAGCTGGCCTCCTGTTAAGAAGTCTCAGGGACTGCAAAGACTTCACAAGCCTCTGGGTACCGCTTCTGGAACGCTGTTTCAGTTGCCACAGAGGAAGGGAACTGCAACCGACTCCGTCAACCGAATCCATCCCTGGCCGGTGACCTGTTTGCACCGCAGACCGCATCGCCCCGCTTCGCATCGCAACCCTGGTCTCACCGTAGGCGACGTCCGACGCTGCCAACATCGAGCCGCTGCTTGCACCGTGACCTGTGGGCACCGCAGTTCGCATCGCATCGCTTCACTGGGCCAGCCGGACCAGACCGACACTGTCGCTGCAACTGGCTCAAGAGTCGAGACCGCACCGCATTTGGGGCACCGCTCGCACGTCTGCGACGCACCGCTCCGACTCGCACCGCTGTCCGACGCCAGCTCCCGCACTCCGGCTAGGTCGCCTGCATCGCAACCTGTCAGCACCGCATCGAGCATCGTCTCGCCCTGCATCGCACGCCTTGGACTCACCGACTCCGTCTGCCCGACGCTCATCGAGCCGCTGCCTGCACCGCATCGAGGGACACCGCACCTTGCATCGCTCCGTCTTGCACCGCAACCGCGACGAACGCCGACCGGCTCGTACACCCCGTACCAGCCACAACGAGAAAAGGTACTGTGACCGAGTCTGTTCATGACTCTGCTGGCCCGTATCGACGCGGTCGGCTGGAACTGTTAGACTCTGTGGTTTTCAGCATCACGGTAGGCTCGGACGGAGCTACCGACTCGTACGAACTTTGCTTTTGTGCTATTCTTGCAAAGAAGAAGTTATCGTATCAAGCATTCATTTTCAAAGTACAGTATTGTGGCTTTTTGTCGTAATTGGTCTTGTCTTGAGTATATAAAATATTGGTTATTTTTCTAAACTGGTGTGGTGTCCGTTGGTAGTGCTTACACTGTATTACTGTTGGTTATGTGCAAATGCTTTACACACTGCCTCTGAATTAAGCCTGACTGCTCGTGCCAAGCTACCACGAGGGTGAGCAGGGGTTACTTCACGAGTGTAACAACCCTTACCCTGACTAGGAAGAAGGGTCCCTACTTGGACAAAGGTGCAAGCCCTTGCCAACTAGAGATCCCATTTCTAACATTGGTTGTCAGCGGTGAGGATAGGACTTGCGTTTGCACTTGACTTACAGTGATTGGTGTGCACTACTACCATATCGCAGACCATTACGTACCACATACTGGTTCTTTTTCTTTTGGCCTATTTTTGATCTTGCCAGTTTTCAACTCACGACTTTTGTCATGCCTGAATCAATTGCATCATCCGTTGCATCTCTGGAAGTTATCTTTGAGGAGGACAGGTTGGAATCCTACGCCGTAAAGGAGTTACGAGCGATTTGTAAAAACCTGAAAGTCCAAATTAAAGGCCTCACAAGGAAGGAGGAGCTACAGAAGGCGCTGAGGGCCTGGGTAGCAGCCAGACATGCCAATGGGCAGCCTGGTGATCTCAGTGAGGAGGCGGAGGAGCCTATTTCCAGGGTGGATGTGCTTTTGGGTAGGGGGAACCCGCCAGGTCAGGCAGCAGCAGTCTGTCCCCAGAGGAGCTGGAGGACAGGCGGGAGGCAAGGCAGTTCGAGCTGCAGAAGCTCAGGCTGGAGAGTGAGCGGGAGGAGAAGAGATTGGCCATAGAAGAGAGGAAGATGCTCTTAGAGCATGAGAGAGAACTGAAGGAGCTAGAACTTAGGAGTAAGTCAGGCTCAGATGGTGGCAGCAATTCGTCCAGAAAGGCAGACAGGATTGTGCACATTCCCAAGAACGTAGGCAAGGAGTTCAAGAAGGGGGATGACATACAAA
The DNA here is from genome assembly GCA_963921515.1 of Calotriton arnoldi. Classification (NCBI taxonomy): domain Eukaryota; kingdom Metazoa; phylum Chordata; class Amphibia; order Caudata; family Salamandridae; genus Calotriton; species Calotriton arnoldi. The sequence goes on from CAWUFW010001237.1 coordinate 3,001,017, forward strand.
GGTGGTTCCAGGGTTATGAGGCAGCCATACACATGAATGGGGTCCCTGAGGAGAATTGGGGAGCAGGATTGTGGCCACTTTTCCCGGAAGAAGCAAGGGATGCTCTGATAGCTTTGGGTAAGGGGTATCACCTCACCTATGCTGACATGAAGGATGCCCTTCTCACGAAGTATGGTCTTACTCCTGAAAAGTACAGGGATCAGTTCAGGTCCAGTAAGAAGTCTGATGTCAACACTTGGTTGGAATGTGTGGATGTGTTCTGCAGGTCTCTGGATGGTTGGGTGAAGGGCAGTAGTGTTACAGATTTTCAGGGGCTCTACAACTTGATTGCATGGGAGCACTTGTCTAGTCTATGTTTTGCAGATCTGCGCCAGCACCTAGTTGATAGTAAGCTAACTGACCCCAGGAAGCTTGCTATGGAAGCGGACCGCTGGGTGAGTACCAGGGTCCACAAGAAAGCGTTTGGGGAGACTCAGCCAAAGGTGGGCAGGGTCCCCAGCAGAAAGGTGGGGGGGACAAGGGTAAAGCACAGGAGTTCTCTAAAGGGCCCCAAACTAGTACCCAGGGTAAAGGTTCCCAGCCCCCGGTGATAAGAAGAAAGGGGTCTCTACAGGGAAGCCTGTTGAGACCGGCCCCCGCAAGTGTTATGCATGTGACCAGGTAGGTCACTTTAAGGGGACCCCAAGTGCCCGAAGGGGACACAGCCACCCACCGGTGGACAGTCCAAAGTGTTGGCTAGTGTAGCGCTTGGGGAGGAGGGGTGCCCACAGGAGGGTGGGGATCCCGCAGAAATGACCCTTGTCTCACTCGGGGACAGTGAGATGGTCCCAGGAAACCAGGTGCCCCCTAACACAAAGAAATATAGCACCTGGGTGACCATTAATGGGAACAGGGTAGAGGCTCTCAGAGATACTGGAGCCAGTGTGACCTCAGTCCGGTGTCACCTGGTGTCTGAGAAGCAAGTAGTCCCAGGAGCATTCCACCAAGTAGTTGCTGTCGACAACTCAGAGCGCCAATGTATGGTGGCGCAGGTTCCCTTTGAATGGGGGGGTCTCAGGTCCCTTAAGGGTGGTTGTGAGCCCTACCATGCCTGTAGATTGTCTGCTAGGAAACGACCTGGAGCAGTCCTCATGGAAGGAGGTTGAGCTCAGGTCCCACTTGGAGATGCTTGGGTTGCCAGAGTGGGCATGCGTGTCTACTCGGTCAATGGCGGCCAGAAAGGGTGATCAAGAGGACTTGGAGCCTGAAACAGTGGCCCAAGTCCCTGCCAAGAGAAAGGGCAGGGGCGCGGGAAACCGGCCCCCGAAGTTCCCACGGACCGGGAGGAGGCGGACCTCGAGGGGACGCCCCGGTGCCTACAGGGGAGCAGGTAGCCGAACTGGGAGACATCTCTGAGCTGACCCATTGGCAGCAAGAAGGGGGTCCCACCAGGGAGGAGTTCTGCAGGGAGCAGAACGAGTGCCCTACTCTGGAGGGTCTGCGGCGGCAGGCTGCAGACCAGGCAGCTGGTAATCAGTCCGGGTCCCATCTGATCTACTGGGAGAGTGGTCTCCTATACAGTGAGCCTAAGGTTGCTGAGCCTGGGTCAGCCCGTGTGCTGGTGGTACCCCAGCGCTTCAGGACCTTCCTACTGGGTCTGGCTCATGACGTGCCTTTGGCAGGACATTTGGGGCAGGACAAGACCTTTGACAGGCTTGTCACCCACTTCTTTGGCCCCAAATGCGAAGGCAGTCAGATGCACACTGTAGGTCTTGCCAAACTTGCCAGGCAAGTGGTAAGAGTGGGAGGAAGGTCAAAGCTCCTCTCCAACCTTTTCCGGTTGTTGGAACACCCTTTGAAAGGGTAGGGATGGATATTGTGGGGCCACTGGATCCCAAGACAGCCATGGGCAACAGGTACATCCTGGTCTTGGTGGACCATGCCACCCGGTACCCGGAGGCAATCCCTCTCAGGACAACGACGGCGCCAGTGGTGGGCCGGGCGTTAATGGGGATCTTTTCCCGTGTGGGATTCCCCAGAGAGGTGGTTTCCGATAGGGGGACCAATTTCATATCGAAGTATATGACATCCCTGTGGAAGGAGTGTGGTGTAACCTACAAGTTCACCACTCCTTACCACCCACAAGGAAACGGTCTGGTGGAGAGATTCAACCAGACCTTGAAAGGCATGATCAAGGGTCTAACAGAACCCATGAGGCGTAAGTGGGACGTCCTCTTGCCATGCCTACTCTTCGCATACAGGGAGGTGCCTCAGAAGTCTCTTGGGTACAGCCCCTTTGAGCTCCTGTATTGCCACCCTGTCAGAGGACCTCTGAGTTTGGTAAAGGAAGGCTGGGAGGCAGCTCCCAGGAAAACTCCCCAGGATGTATTTAGCTACATGCTGGCCTTTAGAAACCAAACTGCCTGCTTCAGGAAACTCGCTCAGGCGAACCTAGAAGCAAGCCAGGAAGAAATGAAGAGATGGTATGACCAGAACGCCACTCTGGTCGAATTTCAACCTGGGCAGAAAGTGTGGGTAATGGCCCCAGTGGCACCTTGTGCCTTGCAGGACAAGTGGACTGGGCCATATGAGGTAAAGGAGCGCAAAAGTGACGTCACCTACCTGGTGGATTTGCAGGCTCCAAGGAACCCGTTGAGGGTCCTTCACGTGAACCGCCTCAAGCCCCACTTCGAGAGGTCCGAAGTGAGTATGCTCTTGGCGACAGATGATGGGGTGGAAGAGGAGAGCGAGCCTCTCCCTGACCTCCTGTCTACCAAGGAGCATGATGGGTCAGCAGAGGGTGTGATCCTCTCCCCTACTCTGACTCAGGAGCAGCAGGGGACTGTCGCCAGTTGTTGGGACAGTTCGCCCCACTGTTCTCTCTGACTCCCGGTGTTACTCACTGGTGTACCCATGACGTGGACACCAGTGACAGCCATCCTGTGAAGCACAAGATTTACAGGTTGACTGACCGGGTCAGAGCCAGCATCAAGGAGGAGGTCTCTAAGATGTTGGCGTTAGGGGTGATTGAGCCCTCCCACAGTCCTTGGGCCAGCCCAGTGGTCTTGGTCCCAAAGGCTGCGGCGCCCGGTGCCACTCCAGAACTCCGGTTTTGTGTGGACTACCGTGGGCTCAATGCCGTCACCAGGACTGACGCGCACCCCATCCCCAGAGCTGATGAGCTCATTGATCGGTTGGGAGCTGCCCGGTTCCTCAGCACGTTTGATTTGACGTCTGGGTACTGGCAGATTGCCTTAACCGATGGGGCCAAGGAGAGATCCGCATTCTCAACCCCAGAAGGTCATTACCAATTCCGGGTGATGCCCTTTGGGTTGAAGAATGCCCCTGCCACCTTTCAGAGGTTGGTCAATCAGGTGTTGGCTGGGCTGGAGTATTTCAGTGCCGCCTACCTGGATGACATTGCTGTGTTCAGTTCCAGCTGGGAAGAACATTTACAGCACCTTGAGAAAGTGTTGAGGGCTCTGCAAGGTGCAGGCCTCACGATCAAGGCCAGTAAGTGCCAGATCGGGCAGGGTTCTGTGGTGTACTTGGGACACCAGGTAGGAAGCGGCCAGGTGGCGCCCCTACAACCCAAGATTGACACCATTCTGGCTTGGGAGCCCCCAAGACCCAGACAGAGGTGAGAGCCTTCTTAGGTCTCACCGGCTATTATAGGAGATTTGTTAAGGGCTATGGCACCATCGTTGCCCCCTTAACAGAGCTGACCTCTAAGAGGCAGCCCAGGAAAGTGATCTGGACTGAGTCCTGCCAGAAAGCTTTTGATGCCCTGAAGGCAGCCATGTGCACGGCGCCCGTGCTCAAGGCACCTGACTTCTCCAAGGAATTCGTCGTGCAGACTGACGCTTCAGAGCCTGGTGTGGGAGCGGTGCTCTCACAACTGAACGAAGAGGGCCTGGATCAGCCTGTAGTCTTCCTTAGCAGGAGACTACTTCCCAGGGAACAGAGGTGGAGTGCCATAGAAAGGGAAGCTTTTGCTGTGGTCTGGGCGCTGAAGAAGTTGAGACCCTACCTGTTTGGGACTCACTTCCGGGTTCAGACAGACCACAGGCCCCTCAGATGGTTGATGCAAATGAGGGGCGAGAATCCAAAACTGCTGAGGTGGTCCATCTCCCTACAGGGAATGGACTTTACGGTGGAACACCGTCCTGGTACAGAACACGCCAACGCAGATGGTCTGTCCAGGTTCTTCCGCCTTAGTGAAGAGAACTCCCATGGGGTTGGGTAGTTCTCCCTACTTTCAGCTGGAGGGGACATGTGTTAGACTTGGCATCTTTTGGCGTGTTTCCCCTGACTTTTTGCTTTCTGACCTCCCGGTTTTGACTCTGTTTTTGCTGGTGTGATGATTCTGCGCACTTTCCTCACTGCGGTCCAGTGGGAAAGTGCAAGTGCTCCTGGATAAAATGTGTTATGGATTGGTGTTTCCATGATTGGCCTATTTGGTTTATGTGTCAGTCCCTTGTAAAGTGCACTGCGAGTGCCAGGGCCTATAGACCGAATGCTGTTGGTGGGCTGCAGCTCTCGATTGTGCCACCCACGCAAACAGCCCGTAAAGTGTAACTCGGGCCTGCCATCGCAGAGCCTGTGCGCAGCCTGAGGCTGCCATGTCGACTTGGCAAGTGCACACACTTGCAAGTCCCTAAACCTTCCCTTTGCTACATGTTAGTCACCCCTAAGGTAGGCCCAAGGTACCCCTGTGGGCAGGGTGCGTTGTATGCGAAAGGTAGGACATGCCCGGGTGTGTGCGGCATGTCCTGATAGTGAATTACAGCCTAGTACGTTTTTCACTATTGCAAGGCTACCTGTTCCCCCTAGGCCAGAACGGGCGGTTTTGATTATTACAGCTTATAATCCTAACTGACCCCGGGAACATGGTAGAAATTCGAGTTTAGTATGCCTGGACTCAGAATGATAAAATGCAGCTTTTAGTAAGGTTGGTTTTACCATTCTGGGTTTGAAAATACCACTTTTAGAAAGTGGGTATTTTCTTGCCTAACCATCCAAGCCTGCCTCTGCGAGATTGTGTATTCCGTGTCTGGAATGTGAGTGACAGGGGCTGGGGGATGCCAGGAGACAGGGTGAGTCAGCGCAGGGCTGAATAGCCAGATCGACCTGTAGATGGGTGGGAGGGGTCGCACCTGGGCCCTGAATAGGACAGTGCCTTCCCTCCACAATGCTGGCTCCACCTCCTGTGGTGCGTCTGATGTCCCTGGCCTACTCACTGAAAGAAGGGACGGAGACTTGTCAACAAAGTGCTCCAGAACTGGTTTGGACTAGGCAAAGGCCTCTCTGCCTTCAGAGAACAAAGGAATTTGGGATATAAATATTGGGGCCCTGACCCCATGAATTTAGATCTCGCTGGAATCAAGGAACCTGCCAAGACGAAGCGCTGGAAGAGCTGCCAGGAGGAGTACTGCCCCTTTGCTGTGTTGTTGCTTTGTTGGGTTGGCCTGCAGCTGCTGCTTCTGCCTTGGGCAGTGAAAGGACTGGACTGAACTTTCTCCAAACTTGTGCTGAGTATCTCCAAGGGCCAGAAACCGAGCTGGCCTCCTGTTAAGAAGTCTCAGGGACTGCAAAGACTTCACAAGCCTCTGGGTACCGCTTCTGGAACGCTGTTTCAGTTGCCACAGAGGAAGGGAACTGCAACCGACTCCGTCAACCGAATCCATCCCTGGCCGGTGACCTGTTTGCACCGCAGACCGCATCGCCCCGCTTCGCATCGCAACCCTGGTCTCACCGTAGGCGACGTCCGACGCCGCCAACATCGAGCCGCTGCTTGCACCGTGACCTGTGGGCACCGCAGTTCGCATCGCATCGCTTCACTGGGCCAGCCGGACCAGACCGACACTGTCGCTGCAACTGGCTCAAGAGTCGAGACCGCACCGCATTTGGGGCACCGCTCGCACGTCTGCGACGCACCGCTCCGACTCGCACCGCTGTCCGACGCCAGCTCCCGCACTCCGGCTAGGTCGCCTGCATCGCAACCTGTCAGCACCGCATCGAGCATCGTCTCGCCCTGCATCGCACGCCTTGGACTCACCGACTCCGTCTGCCCGACGCTCATCGAGCCGCTGCCTGCACCGCATCGAGGGACACCGCACCTTGCATCGCTCCGTCTTGCACCGCAACCGCGACGAACGCCGACCGGCTCGTACACCCCGTACCAGCCACAACGAGAAAAGGTACTGTGACCGAGTCTGTTCATGACTCTGCTGGCCCGTATCGACGCGGTCGGCTGGAACTGTTAGACTCTGTGGTTTTCAGCATCACGGTAGGCTCGGACGGAGCTACCGACTCGTACGAACTTTGCTTTTGTGCTATTCTTGCAAAGAAGAAGTTATCGTATCAAGCATTCATTTTCAAAGTACAGTATTGTGGCTTTTTGTCGTAATTGGTCTTGTCTTGAGTATATAAAATATTGGTTATTTTTCTAAACTGGTGTGGTGTCCGTTGGTAGTGCTTACACTGTATTACTGTTGGTTATGTGCAAATGCTTTACACACTGCCTCTGAATTAAGCCTGACTGCTCGTGCCAAGCTACCACGAGGGTGAGCAGGGGTTACTTCACGAGTGTAACAACCCTTACCCTGACTAGGAAGAAGGGTCCCTACTTGGACAAAGGTGCAAGCCCTTGCCAACTAGAGATCCCATTTCTAACACTTGCCCTCTAAATTAATGCAGCATCTGTGGAGGGAGGTGATAGGTGAGGAGACTCTCGTGGAAGACCTCTGTATGGTTGTCATTGCTGTTATCCCGAAACCATGCCGATCCATTGAGCATCGTTCTTCCTACCATCCAATCTCCCTTATGAACAATGAGGCTAAGATATTTGCTGAGGCCCTGGCTACTCACCCTGTCAAGGTAATCTCTACCATAATACACCCCAACCAAAATGGAAGTCGACTAGGCACATCCTAAGCAAGTGCACTTAGCTCTGGCCAATGCAGACAGGCTATCTGGGACTACTGCAATTATATTAGTTGAGTTTGAGAAGGGATTTAACTCCCTGAGTTGGGACTGTCTGGCATCCTTAAATGGACAAACTTTGGTCTAAACATTTGAGCATTTTTCAACCTCCTCTACCCTTGTGTGCGAGTAAGAGTGTATTAGCAATCAACCATTCACAAAATAGGATCACAATGGATGGTCTGGTACAGGGCTTGGATTGTGGCAATGAAAGAGATGACCTCACCTCGTAGAACGCAGATTTCGTGTTACTATATTTGAGGTCCAAAGTGAATGGACTGGTGACTCATTGACATACTTGAGATGTTTGGGATGATATCTGGCCTTGTGGTCCACTGAGATAACCCAGTTATTAATCCACTTCAGGGGGAATTCAGGCAATAAATTTGCAAACCCATAGAGTTGCTAGCGATTGTTTTTAGTGTCTTGTGATACATATAAGCAGATACCCACAACAGGCCTGGGAGTTGAACCTGTTGCCTCTTAAGGTCAACCCACAATAATATGAATCACTGTTTGCACAAGGCCCTCCAGATGATGGGCTGGAATTGTCCAGTAACTCTGGAAACTCCACTGTGGTTTGTAGTTGACACAGGTGAACCGGATGAGTGGATTCAGGCAATGGGACACCATAGGCTTATCCAGGGTAGAGGATGTGTGGGAACATGAAGTTCTTTGATGAACTAATAAAGGATTTCAACATGCAGAAGTCCCAGTTATTCAGATACCTTTGCCTTGCACTAGCAGGAACACAGAAACAGTTGAGAGACGTCCCAGAATATAGCCCATTAGAAGCAAGATAAATCATCAGCCCACTGGGGGGAAACAAAACATTGAAGGTCCACCAAGATCTAGTAAATAATGCCCTTAGATGAAATGCAAGACATTAGAACTGCCTGGGAAGGGGAGGTTAGCGCTATGGAGAAGAGTGATTGGCTTGAGGCAAAAATAGCAGCTGTGGACCTAGGGATCTCTTCAAATCTCGTCTTAGTCCATTTCAAATACATGCACAGAACATATTGTACACCAAAGCAACTCTGGAAGATAGGTAAAATCCCCTCTTCACAATGTTTTAGATGTTTCAACCCCAAAGGGGGCTTCCTCCACGTAACCTAGGGATGTAAAGGGATTCAAGCATATTGGTCTGCCACATTGAGCACGTTAACAGAGGTCCTCCACTTCCCCTTAGACATGCCCGCTAAACTGGCACTGCTGGGAATTATAGTAGAGGCGGGGCTTCCAATAGCTGGACATGGCCTTATTGTTTTTGGTTTGCTGTAAGTTTCCCACAGCCCCTCTCTTCTAAGAGTGGCTGCGGAGGATGGACAGGTGTACCTTGTTCAAGAAACCAATTTATTAGCAGATGGGATGCCGAAAGAGACATGTACAATCTGGCAACCATGGATGACTCACTTTGAGATCCGTGTGCCAGCAAGATTTGTTTTGGTGGAGGAATTGCCTTCAGTGTATTTATGGTAAGTAGACCAGATGTAGTCTCAGCTATATTTGTTGCCCCCCGCTTATGCCCCCACCACGACAGTTGCTGAATGTACCAGAAAGTGAGACATGCCATGCACAGTGTTGTTATCAATAATTTAATTTCACATGTCATTACGGATGTTATTGACGTAGTCATCGAACGTGTCATGAGTGATGTAATATGTCAGGCTAGAAGTAGTGCATGGCGAGGGCGCGAGCTATAGTTATTTTAGGACACGAGTTATAGTTACTTGAGATAGCTACAACAGTTGAATTTCAGTGGTTTTGTTAGTTTTAAACAGTGGTTCTTAACCTGTGGTCGGGGGACCCTGGGGGTCTGCAAAGCCTACTCAGGGGGTTCACGACTGCTTAGAAAATAAAATATTGACAGATTAATAAAGTGTATCTAAATAAAGAGGCAAAATATAGAATTACATTTTTAATTTTTTTTAATAAATTGGAAGGAATTTGAAATCGGAGGATGAAAATTGAGTTAGTATCCTAAGTTATATTGATCATGGGAGGAATGCAAGTGTATCAAACAGAATATAATATGGACGATGAATTTAGAAAAGCTCCAACATTCCAATTTGAATAAATGTATTTATATTTGAATTAAATAAAATATTTCATAATTTTTATATTTGTTTGATGAATGCTTGTTTTTGTATTTTTTCTGTTTTGTTTTGCAGCTCAAATGATCAAAAATGCTTAGGCCGGGTACCCGGCTTCCAGTAATTACCGAGTGGCGGTCCCCAGATTCCAATAATTATTTAGTAGGGGACCACGTGATCCAGTAATGATTAAGTGGGGTCCACAGAAGTCAAAAGGTTAAGAACCACTGGTTTAAGACATTATGTTTTAACTGACATTTTCACCTAACTACAATGTTCCTTTTAACTTTTGGTTTTTTTTCTGTGAATTTCTAAGGTGTGTTTTAATGTAAAGTAAGATATTATTACAATTCCCAGCTATAACGTAATTTTATCTTTGTTTTCTCCAGTGAATTTCTATTCTGGATCCACAAAGAATCTCCAACTGCACAACTGCGTGTGAGGAACTTGAGGACCGCCGAGCGCAGCCCACCTGGACTGCGTGCAGAGAACTTTTCGGAGACAGCCGCTGCAGCTCCTGTTCCTACGGAGGAGGCACGCTCACAGACTCTGGTCGCTCCAATCCTGTAGGTGTGGGTAAGACTGATTTGGGGCCAGTTGGCTCCAGAAGAACTTGCTTGCCACATAGCGCTTCAGCGAGGGAATACTTTTTACTTTAAATAGTGTCAGAGTGGGATTTCTGAGACTCAGACTACTAGTGAAGCTTCACCCAAATGTCATCTAAAGTGAATAGAAAATAACCAGTATTGCTAGAGCGAGGTGGGACTCGGGGAACCACCTAAAGAAAAACAGGAGCCTGACTTCAGGGGACTGCGGACATTTTTGGTGAATGTTGCATTTCCCTTTGTTTTGATAGAAGTAAATAAAAATACTTCTTTTTTCATAAAAACATGCATTTGTCTGGACAATCTTTTATTGCTGCTGCTGCACCTATTTTGAAATGTGAGCCCGTATTCACCCTCCTGAATCCACCTCCCTCCCCTAGAAGTCTTGGACTGCTCGACATGTGCTACCACTGAGAGTCAAACACTGAAGTGGTATTTAGCTCAGTTACTCAGGACCCATAGGCTGCCATAGTAGGTCGGGTCTCAGGCCATAAGGAGTACAACGCCTTCTGGCCAGAGTCCTTGCTCTCTGACCCTGTAGCTCCGCGGTCATGCTGCTGCCACCTACTCAGCACCGGTAGGGGTTCGAGCCTGGTGTTGGCATCATTCTCTGTCTTTGTGATGTTCTGTTTTGTGATGTTCTGATTCCTCGTGTTTTTGCGCTTGTGATTACTTGTGCCTTATTTTTTTGTTGTTTTTGTGCCCGTTTTCCTCAGCCCTTCCCGCCGCTACTGCCCCCGTGGCCCCTCCCCCCTGTCGTTCCCATTTCCGGCCTCCCTGCTCCGTATTCCCTCCCCCTCCCCTATTTAATGGTGGCCGCTGCACGGCCGCGCAGCGGACGCGCACAGCGGGCGCGCTGCTGGCAGAGGCAAGCCCGTCCGCTACCCGACCGCAACCAGCACCAGGACCCCGGGATCTGCGACCCTCCACTGCTACAACCCCGCTGCCCTCCTCGCACTCAACCCCGGAAGGAACAATAACTGCCAGCGGGCGACACCGAACATCACCCACAGCCAGTTCTCCTGCCGCCACTGCCGCCAAGCCTTCACCTCCAACCACACCACCACGGCCACCGCCCCCGCACCGAACTCAAACACCTCCGAAGCCCTGAGGTGCATCCTCCTCAACGTGCCCTCCCAGCACAGACACACGTTAGAGATCTGGTACCTCCTCGACACCCTCTCACCAGACGTCACCTTCTTTACAGAAACCTGGACTAACGCCTCCTCTGCACCCGACATCGCCCCCGCCATCACTGACGGATACAAGATCCAGAGGAAGGACTGCTCCAACGCCCAGGAGGAGGACTCGCCATAGTACACAAGAGCTCCCTCCGACTCTCCACCTCCACCACGAGCGATCCCTCCGCCACCACCGAACACCTCCCCTTACAGATCCAACCCAGCCCTAGAACCACACTCCGCGGCACCCTCGCCTACAGACCCCCCGGACCCCGAGCCTCTTTCGCCACTACCGCCGCCGACCTCATAACACCCCACGCCATCGCCTCCACAGACTACATACTCATCAGAGACCTAAACTTCCACCTCGCCAGCCCCAGCGACCCCAACTCTGCCACCCTCCTTGACAACCTCGCCAACATCGGACTGAAACAGCTCGTCACTACGCCCACCCACAAGGCAGGACACACCCTCGACCCCATCTTCGTAGGAGGGAACAACACCCACTTCAGCCACACCATGCAACCCCCTTGAACGGACCACCATTGTGTACACTTCCACATCGACAAACTCACGCCATCCAAACCCACACCGCGCCCTCCACGAAGGAACTGGAGCAAAGCCACTGAGGAGAAGCTCAACTCCACCCTCAACTGCGACGTCCCCACCATCTCGACCAACGCCAACTTCGCAGCCAAAGAAGTCCATAGATGGATCTCCAACTGTGCAGATGAGCTTGCACCCCTACATAACCCCGACAGATAGCACCCCAGGAAAGCCACCTGTTTCACCGCCGACCTCCAGGAATCCAGACGCACCTGCAGACATCTCGAGAAGAACTGGAGAAACAGCAAAACGTCAGAAGATCGCACCACCTACAAGAACGCCATGACGGAATACCACCAACGCATCAGATCCACAAAAAGGACCTTCATCCAAAACAAGATCCTCGCCAACTCCAGAAACTCCAAGCAACTCTTCAGCATCATCCAGGAATTTACCAAGCCCCCCAGCGAGACCACGGACATCACCCCTTCCCAGGACCTCTGCAACAAGCTCGGATCCTTCTTCCATCTGAAAATCAAGGGCCTCTACGACAACTTCAATGACCAGACACCCGACTCCGAAACCACTTCCTTCTCCAGCAACGCCAGCCAGCCCACCATCTCCTCCTGGACCCCAATCACCACCGAAGACACCACGTCAACCCTGAAAGGCATCCACTCAGGAGCCCCTACGGACCCATGCCCTCCGCACATCTTCCAAAGAGCCGCCATCGCTCCCGAACTACGACGCACCATCAAGGCCACCTTCAAGACCGACATCTTTCCCAACGACTGGAAACGCGCAGAAGTCAGACCCCTGCTCAAGAAGCCCTCAGCAGATCCCACAGACCTCAAGAACTACCGACCCAGACAGACTCGTCCTCTGTATTCCTCAACACGAACACATCACCCAACATCTGCGGAACCTACACTGGCTCCTCGTGAGAAGAGAATTACTTTCAAGATACTCACCCACGCCTACAAATGCCTCCACAACACCGGCCCCCAATACCTCAATGAGAGAATCTTATTCCACGTACCCAAGAGAAACCTCAGATCCGCCGACCTCGCCCTCGCCGAAACCCCTCGCATCCGCAGAGCCAGAACAGGCATAAGAACCTTCTCGTACATCGCGGCCAAGACCTGGAACGAGCTCCCGATCGACATCAGGCGCGCCCCCTCCCTGAACATCTTCAGGAAGACGCTCAAGACCTGGCTCTTTGACTGAACAGAGCTGCACAACACCCCCACCCACCCCCCAGCGCCTTGAGACCCTCACGGGTGAGCAGGGTGCTTACAATCCCCCTGATTGATTGATTGATTAAAAGGCCTTAGCCCCACTGCTAGGCCAGTAGTTCCTGCTTGCCCTTTGAATGAGGTTCTGACAACATGTATTCAGTGTCTTGTGTGGATTGTGAGAGACCTGTAGCATAATTTCTAAGAATGTATTCTGTTGTTATCCAGGACACATGTTAATCTAACCCAAGGCCATCAGAGAGAACATAGCAAATTAGACTACGTCTAGGGTACCTGCCAAAAGGTCTATAACTTATTTGTTTCTTTACACAACTTCCCATCCTCCTTTCTTCCACTTTACCTTCAGGGCTGAACCCTGTTTTTTTGTATTTGACTTTGTTTAGAAATATTAAGGCAAAGAGGAGGAATCCTACAGTGTTACAACATCAATGGCTGAAAGAAAGGATGCCAACTGAGAATTGATCTTTTCAGGCAATTTATTCCATTGAATGCTGAAATCCCCTTTGAGGATAGTGTCAAGCAGAAGAAGAAAGTTGTATGTAAGAAGTTCAATTATCTTGTTTAGGAAAGTGAAGTATTTTCCAAGGAGGTGTTAGATAACAGCCAATTTCAGCATATTTGTGTTTGAAAAGGAGAGATCAGCTTGAAGAAGTTCAAAGGATGGAAACGGTAGTTCTGCAATGAGCAAACAGAACTGGTTGCTTTGGTGAATACCTGTATTTCCCTGGCTATCAAGTATTGTAATGGAGTAGTGAGAGGGAGCATAGATGTCAAATTGAAGTGAGAGGAGTGATTAGGCCATGTCTCAGTAAGTAAGAGAATATACAGATCACAGTCAAGGATGCTAGCCAACATGTTTGTGAAGTTCGAAGCTACAGAGCAACAGTTCAAGAGGACAGAGTTTAGAGCAGAGGAGAGCTTAAAGTCGTAACCCTTGTTATTGGATGCATCAATCTTGAAAAGATTATTAGAACAAGTTATAATACTGGGGAGACACAGCTTTCCAGGGCAGTATTTATTCTACTACAAGACCAGAGGCTCGATTATGACAAGTCTTCTTTACTGACAAAACTCCAGCAGCAAAGATGAAAACACTAACAGAATATAAACTGGAGTCAGCTGTCTAGTGTCTGTAGTGTCCTGGTGACCTACAGTCAAGCCACCAATCAATAGCCACCTCCATGTATTACAATCTATGCAGATCAACAATCCTCCTCTTTTTTGAGGCTATGGGAAAGATAAGTATTAAAAGTTGTTTTTTCCTTCATTTATTAGATTGAAACAGTTATTATTATTGTATTTGTTTTAATGGATATAGGGCTGTTATATGCACTGAACATGTCATTATTGGCACTAAAATCCTGATTACTAATTATTCAAAGTTTAATAAAAAGAGAGTTAGCACCAGCGCTTGTTTGATTTAATGTTCATGCTCTTTCTCTTTTTATTGCTCATTTTCACAATTTAGTTTTCTTTTCTTCATTGATGTCTCCTCAGCATGCTGGGTTTTGGAGAATGCATCAGTCAATGCTTCATGTCCTTCCTTTTGTTGACAGCGGGTTTCCGTACACTCTGTTCATGCACTTTTTCTTTTCACAGGTGCCCGCTTCCCATTGATGCTACATTCCCTCAAAAACATTGTTACTCTTCAGCTCTAATAAGAAGCATACTTTCTTAATCTATTCAGGCTCATTGTTTGGGAATACCATTAATAATTCTAGTTTTTCATTAATAATTTTCATTGGCCTTATTTATTACATATTTTTTGACTGCATATGTTTTAAAAGTTGTGAAAGAGAAATTATTTCAGATAAGGTTGAGGAATTACTCATTGGTCTTTGATTGCTGACTTACACACCACACAGAGGGCACAGATAAATGCAGCATAAAAAGGCTTTCAATTCCACCCCTTGTTATAATTAATGTAGAAAATGAAGAAGGCCTACTCATGTCAATGCAAGCATCAACAGAAAAACATGTACAGATCTCCCACCATACAAAAATTAAATGTCTTAACTAGCTGAAGGTTTATTGTGCGCCAAAAAACTATCTACTTCCTCTGGAAATCGAAAATTATACATCTTATTGGCCCACATCACTTTAAGGAAAGCAGGAAACCTTAATTGCACTTGGGCACCTATTTCTTTCAAAGGGTCAATCCGCTTGCCCAGCTCCCACCTTCTGTCCTCTGTCACACGTGAGATGTCTGACCTTATTCTAAATGATACATCCTGTACCTGGATACTCTTATGTTTAAGGGCTGCCCCCAGTAGTTGTTCCTTAAGAAGAAATGATTGTATATATACCAAGATTTTCCTAGGCTTCTTCCGGCCAGTGTTGAGTTTGAAGGGGTCCCTATGTACCCGCTGAATTTCTGCTTCCCAAACTGACGAGGAAGCAACGTGCGGGAAAGCTTTAGTCAAGATATCTGTGACAAAAGTTTTAACATTATCCCCTTCCAGCCCTTCTCTTAAGTCAAGAAGTCTGATGTTGTTTCTTCTGGAGTTGTTTTCAAGCCTTTCCAGCCTATCTGATAGATCCCTCTCCCTTTCCTTAAGCCTGGTCACTTCCTGGGTGTTATCTTTCACGTCTGACCTTAGCTCTCCTACTTTGTTCTCCAGTTCATCCATACGGTGTGCTAGTGCTGAAAGGTTTTCCTCTAAACTGCTACATGTGTCTTGGATTTTCTTCTGATTAATTTCTGAGGTTGAAAAGCGCTCCTTGATCTCTAGCGACAACTGGCTCAACATCCCTTGTGTTGGGTCCAGGCCTGGGGTGACCTTAGGAGCCGCCTCTAAAAGTATACTTGATGTCGAGTCTCATCCTTCAATCCGCCAGCTCCAGGTGCTGGGGCCAAATCACTTAGAGCTGAAAATCTATTTAGAGTAGGTATGGCTGAATTTAGTGGCGGAGAGCTTCCTGGCAGGGATACTGCCTGCTTTGTGGTTTCCATACTAGACTGGGGATTTAGTTTAAAATAAGATCTAAGTGAGGGAGTCACTCTCGTAGGTACTGGGGCTGTTCTCTTCTTTCTCTCCTTTAAAGGAATAGCCTTCCCTGTCTTTGCTGGAAGATTTCTATTTTTATGTTTACTTAATGAGATCCCTGAGGGTTGTCTGGGCTGCAGATCTAGTTGGGGGGCAGATTCCCTTCCAAGAAAAGTGCTGGATCTCAGTTTATACCTTTTACCGATTAGTGCTTCACTGTCAGGAATGGAGTTAGTGGGAAATGAAGAGAGTGCCTTATGTTTTACCGGTAGTCCACTCCCCTTAGATGTCTGTTTTTTTCCCCAGAGTGTTGAGATGCTAGCTCCACAAACCTAGAGTCCATAGCATGCCTTAAATCATCACCCTTTACCTGGTTTAAGGTCTTGAATAGGCAGGCTTTAGATGGACCTTCTTCCTGAGCCCAGTGCCTCTTTGTATGAAACTAATTTGTGGGTTGGTGGATTGCGGCTCAAATTGGCATATGCCAATAGGTAGTCAGGGAGTGTTCCCATGGGTGGGGTGGGGTGGGAGGGGAGGGGGGAGTTGCACAAGTGTTGGTGGGGAGCATTGGGAAAAAAGGGGGAAAAAAATGACAAAGTGTCCTCATTTTATATAATTGCTTTTTGTGGATGTAGTTTGACATGGAAACATGACGACGGGGGTTAGAGCCGGTCTCGGGGGAGGGGACGGTTTAGAAATTCTATGCTGGAATGTGAATGGCCTGAGGGTTAAAAGAAGACAGCGATTGGTCCTTCAATACTTGAAGGATAGTCCAGCTAGGATTCTTATGCTTCAGGAGACACATCTGTTACGGTCAGAATGTAAGGCATTGTTTGATAAACAAAGGTGGGTGGATAAGATCGTAGCTTCAGACCAACAATGTTGCTCTAAAGGAGTTGTTATAATTTTCAAATTAAACTCCGGAGTAGAGCTGATTAAATCACAAACAGACGCGAAAGGGCGCTGGTTGATAGCAGAAATTAGGAGTCGTGTTATTTCTTACACGTTGGCCAATTACTATGGCCCTAACGAAGACGATATTACCCCTTTGAATAATCTCTGCCTTTCCTTGGCTGATTTTGAAGCTCCTCTGATATTTGGCGGGGATTTTAACGTCCTTCTAAATAATAGGCTCAATAGATCTTCTCCCCGTACCCAAATAGCTGCACCTCGGGTCAAAGCTCATCTTCTTGCTATGTTAAGCAATTTCAATTTATGTGATGTTTGGCGGAAGAAAAAGGGCGACGCCAGGGATTACTCCTTTTTTAGAAAAAAAAACGGCCATTACTTGAGGATTGATTATATTTTTATAGAACTCTCGGAAATAGGGAAAGTAAGGGAAATAGAGTATTTACCCATTCACCTCTCTGACCATGGTGCAATAGCCTTGAATATAGAGTTTCCCTCAAGGTCTCCACCTAGAACCACTTATTCCAGACATGATAAAGAGGGAAACAGCTATTTTTTTCGATCATAACTTGGACTCTGCCCCTCGACATATAGTATGGGACTCTTTCAAGGCCTGGCTGAGAGGGATTTTAAAGGGCGCCGCTGTGCTGGGCCAGATCTGAAAAAAGGGCGATTGCTGAGCTAGAGGAGCAATTGATAGCGGCTGAAGCAGTCCTAAAGGACAGGCATGCTTTTGGTGCAGAAAAAGAAAGCTTACTGGGGAAGGTTAAAGATCTGCAGCAGAAGTTTAGGCTTAAAACTGAAGAGATTATGTTGCAGAAGTGGGAAGTAAGTAAAATGAGGGACTTCGACCAGGGAGAGAATAGTGGTAAATTACTCGCAATGAAGAGCAGAATGGATAGATCCCGCAATTATATCAGTAAGATTAAAGTGGCTAATGGTAGCCAGTATGTGGAGGATAAAGGTGATATTGAACTGGCTTTTACTGAATTCTTCCAGGACTTGTACCGGGAGGATTTACTGGTGGATGAAGGCACCTTATACCAGTGGCTTGCTGGGAAACCGCTCCCAAAGTTGAGCTCAGATAACCTAGTACTGCTCAAGATATAACAGGGAGTGAAATCCTCACTGCTCTTAATAAAGTCAAGAAAGGGAAAGCTGCTGGGCCGGGCGCGATTCCTAATGAGATTTATGTTATACTGACAGACGAAATTATCCCTATCTGGTTGAAGCTATTTAATGAAATTTTGAGAGATACCTCTCCCTTACCAGATTCATGGAGTGAGGCTGTCATCTCACTAATCTTGAAGCCCGGGAAGAATCCAACCCAGTGCCAGTCTTATCGGCCAATATCATTATTAAATTGCGACTACAAGATCTTCGCTGGGATACTAAATGACCGTCTCTGTAAGATCGTGGGGCCGATAACCCATGAAGATCAAAAGGGCTACCTCCCGGGGAGGCAGATGAAGGATCTGGTTTATACTCTAATTGGGTTGATAGACCTGGCAATAGCGCATGGCGCTCCACTCTCAATCTTTACTCTAGATGCAGCAAAAGCCTTTGATCGAGTTAACTGGCACTACTTGAATAGAGTATTGAAGGCTTTTGGCTTTGACGAGATCTTCACGGAGGTCCTTAAAAAAATCTATAAAGCTCCCCGGGCTCAGATTGTGGGTAATGGTAACCTCACAGCACCTGTATTAATAGAGCGTGGCACAAGACAGGGTGCCCTTTGTCATCTATTCTCTTTGATTTATACATTGAGCCTTTGGGTCAATGTTTAAGGCAGAACAAAAAGATCTTTCCTTTTGTTGTAAATGGCTTTACAAGGAAGATAGCCCTGTATGCTGATGATTTGATTATATTATCATCCAATGTCAATCAAACTTTACCAGGGTTATTCACTGAAGTACAGGCCTTTGGGAAACTGTCCGGGTATGAGGTCAATGACGATAAGACTGAAGTTATGGTTTGGAACATGGTAGTTCAGGGGGTGAAGCTTTCCAAGGAGATAAGATATCTTGGAGTAACCATAACTCAGGAGCTTAGAGAAATCCCTAAAACAAACCTGGATAGAGTCTCTAAGGAGGTGGATGTATTACTGAAAAGATGGCAGAATCTCCAGTTAACACACTTTGGGCAGATTCATTTGATCAAAATGTGTGTTTTTCCAAAATATGCTTACCTATTTAATAATATCCCATTGTAGTTTGATAAAGGCCTTTTACTTAAAATTCAGGGCAAGATTTCTTCTTTTATATGGGCGGGTAAGGGGATCAGGCTGTCCTGGAAGAAACTAAGACGTAAACTTTCACATGGTGGCATGGGCCTACCTGATCTCCAGCTGTACTGTTGGGCATACCAATTAAAGAATTGTAGGATGTTACTTCTTAGGCCAGATAGCACTCTGATTGGCAGCATGTTTAAGGCTATGTTGACGGACAGCTCTGATGGGGGTTTTATGTACAAATTTGGCCTTCCAAATACTTTAAAAAAGTCCGGTTGAAGGTCTTACATGCGGCGGCTAAGCTGTGGTTTGACTGCCGTTCCTGTTTGGGTTTATCCTACTACAGTGAATGGGCCCCTTTGTGGGACTCCCCGGGAACACCAGAGTGCTTCTTGGACGCTTTAGTTCAGCCATTGAAAGATGCGGGTGTTGCACGCTAGCTGGATATAGTAGACGGTGACAAATGTTTATCATGGGATAACTGGAGAAATTTAACCAGTGGTGCATTATCCAGATTCAAATATTATCATATTTCAACGTGGTGCAAGAGCCAACAGTGGCACCCCCCGGAGGACAACTTAATGGAGGACGATTTGCAAGATCAAAACCCAAAAAAGAAGGAAGTAGCACTTTGGTACAATCATCTCCTTGCTGCAGCAGATAGAAAGTTGGAACATCCTTACTTGGTCTGGGAGAAATACTTACCGAATGAGTTGCTGAAAAACTTATGGCAAGTATCTTTAGACATGCTTTACTCGTTGATCAAATCTGCTGCACTGAGGAGAAATCACTTTTTTACACTCCACAGGATATACTGGACCCCACTTTAAACTTTCCAAAATAAAGGGGGATGGAGAAGCAAAGTGTACGAGATGTGGTGCCCAGAAGGCGGATGGCATCCACATGTTCGCCTCTTGTCCCCTGATAAAGGAGTTCTCGGGCAATGTGGGTAAGACCTTGTCGGATATCCTGGGTAAAGGCGTGGAGGTAAGCCCCTCTGTAATTTTATTTGGTATTGTCCTGTTGCCTGATGGGGTGGAAGGCCTTTCGGGGTTGCAGAATAAACTAGTGTTTTATTTGATCCACTTGGCAAGAAGGGAGATTTGTAAGAACTGGCGCCAGGCGGCACCTCCTACATGGAGAGGTTGGTGGAACTCAGTGAGATATTTCAGGGATTTAGATCAAGAGGTTAATGTCTATAGAGAAAGAACTGAGCTTGGGCTATTTTGGAAGCTCCTAGATCCTGAATAGTCGGGACTGGCTGGAATAATGCGTCCAATGATTATACCTCTTGGTCAGCTCATGATGTGTTGTGCGGGTTGGCTCTCGTGAGAACATCAGCTGAGAATGGACCCCCAAGTTATGAGCAGCTGGGGCGGACTAGACTGAGAGGTTGCTTATTCTATGGAGGTTATATGAGGACAAAGAAAAAAAAAGATGTACGTGTTTTAGGAAAAATACAGGCCTAAGCAGTCTGCAATAGTAGAATAAAAAGCACAAATGGAGTCAGGACCTGGGAGGAGGGAAGAAGACACGAGCTTTAGTAGAGCAGGGAAATATAACTAGGCCCATCAGAAATGGAAAGTTACAGACTTGCATTGCAAGAACACGTCTCTGAAAAAATCTGTAGATTGAGCAGCACAGAGGCACAGGATAAGTGGGAGGGTAGGCCTTGCCGAGCAGTAGATATGTAGGGAGTAGAGCATTGTTACGCTTCAAAGCACTAGACAAGCCAAGGACACCGGTAGTGCAGTGGTTGTCTGAAAATGTAACAATAACGTGTGCACATGAGTCGCATTCCATAAATGTGTGATTAAATGTTTTTGCAGAAAGTATTACCCTTTTAAGGATAATGTTGTACTTAAGCAAACGTTTGATTTAATATGCAAATATATTACATATTTGTGGTTGCAAAGGTATAAAAGCAACTGACCGCCACATTGTAGGTTGCAGTTCAGATTCCAATTCCACTGAGCTGACTGACCTTCCGCGCGCATTTTATAAACTCTATACTATATTGCCAACAGAAGTCATGTCGTCTTTTTCTTTCGTCTGGCAACATTTGGCAGGACCAGCCAGCAGTTCATCTCAATTTTCCCAGACTGCACTCGAGGGAGATGCTGCCTGCCCTCAGTTGAATAGATATTGCGCAAATATATCAGGTAAGCAGACACCAAGGGGTCGATTCCGATTCGGGCCGGAAAAAGCACCGACCGACTCGGATCCGGAAAAATACCGACCGACACGTACCAGTGGCGCCCGACACGCCAAGTACGATGCAAGCCGCGATAAATCCGACCGACACGTCAGGAAACCAAGCCGACCGACCGAGCCGCTCGGAAAATAGCAATCCGGCCGGAAAAACACGCGAATCCAACCGACCGACACGCACCCGGAACAAATCCGACCGAATCGTACCCGCCAACTCCAACCCGCAAAGTACGATGCAAGGCGCGAAAAACACGACCGAGTCGGACGGAGGACAAGCCGTACGACCGACACGCATACAAAACCGAGCCGAAGCAACACAATACACCGCGACCGACGCGTACGCAGCATACAAAACTGCACAAACACAGCGTGAACGAAACGGAAAACACCGTACGAGACCAATGCAGGGTCCGACTCGGTCACAAGAACGTTTCCAACATACACAAACAGCACAAAGGAAAAATCAACCAAAAAAAGGCCAAACAAGCAATTACCAAGCCAATAAATACTGGGGGGGTGGGGACAGAGAACAAAGACACACCCACAACTCCACCTATATAAAGGACACAAATCACTACCATGAGCCTTTGCAAATGCCATTTCACTGCCAGCACCCAAGAGAAAGCAACCACACACCCACAGCTCATCCCTCACACAAGCCACACACCATCAGCACACCAACAAATACCTACCTCACATACACCCAGCAAAACACACACTCACACACCCTCACCTGCACACCAACACACACATCACTCACCATCACCACCCATCACCATGCCCCCCAAGAAGAATCCCAAGTTCCTAGATTGTGAATTGGAAGTCCTGGTAGACGAGATCCTCAGGGTGGAGCCACAGCTGTTTGGCACTCTGGTCCAACAGACCCCCATGTCGCAGAAAACCAAGATGTGGGAGAGGATCATCAACAGGGTGAACGCCCAATCATCATGTCGGCGCACAAAGACGGACATCCAGAACAGGTGGTATGACGTGCGCAGGAGGGTACGGGACCTGCTGAAGATAGACTACATCAACAGCCAACAGACCGGCAGTGGCCCTCCTGCCAAGCCAATATACCTCAGGCCCTGGGAGGAGAAGGTGCGGGCCATCCTTCCGCCAGTGAGCGTATATGGACTAGAGAACATCCCAGAGCCTGGTGAGTACACAACAAATGTACACAATAAACTGCCACAAAACACACACATCACTGTCAAGGGAGAGTCAAACCATGCACACATAGCAATTACACAGCAACTAGAACAGAATCATCCCAAAATGTGTATGTCAGTCAGATAAACACAACACATGCCATCAAAAAAGTCACATCCAACTGTGCCAACACATGTACAAACACAACCACAACTACAGCTAGGCAGTGGCACAAATAGAACTAACACACATCCACACATGTAGCCACCACAACAACACCAACACACAGTGAAGACCACTCAAAGGAAGGAATTCTGTGTATGCTGGCCAAGTCAGTGTAGCCAATAGCATCATGGGAGTCGCAGTCACACATATTGCCCCCCACAACTGTCCCATCAACACCACCCTGAACCATGCTCACATCCCAGGGAGTGGAGAAGGACTCACAAGATGGCTGACACTGGCTACTGCTGGGGGAGCACAAGGCCCTGCTGCCAACTGTGCACCAACAAACAGCAGGACACCACTGACTGACATCCTGAGAGACAACTTACACTCCCTGCAATGCAAGCACGTTCCATGGTGGGCTATCTGGCTGGCTGGATGGGAAGGGGGACTTGCAGCACTGACCATAGTCACCAGCACCTCCCCTCACACCCCCCCAACACAAACTCCACAGTACCCACCTGGTAGAATGCAATGCCCTCCATCCCAACACAAGATCCCACAAAGCACCACCACCCTGGCTTATGTTGTGTGAAGCACAGGGACACTCTTGGGACTCTTAGCCAAACAACTGCCAGGACAACACTCCCAGCCATCCTGTCAGCACAGCCAGCCCACCCCACAGGGAAGCAGAGTCAAAAGGAAGGAAGCATGGGCATGCTGGGAAGGGGGTGGAGGCAATAGCATGATGGGAGTCGTAGTCACAGACATTGCTCAGCCTCACAACTGGCCCATCAACACCACCCTGAACCATGCTCACATCACAGGGAGTGGAGAAGGACTCACAAGATGGCTGACACTGGCTACTGCTGTGGGGAGCACAAGGCCCTGCTGCCAACTGTGCACCAACAAACAGCAGGACACCACTGACTGACATCCTGAGAGACAACTTACACTCCCTGCAATGCAAGCACGTTCCATGGTGGGATATCTGGCTGGCTGGGTGGGAAGGGGGACTTGCAGCACTGACCATAGTCACCAGCACCTCCCCTCACACCCCCCCCCCAACACAAACTCCACAGTACCCACCTGGTAGAATGCAATGCCCTTCATCCTAACACAAGATCCCACAAAGCACCACCACCCTGGCTTATGTTGT